>JAJTIZ010000012.1:0-600000 GCA_021365335.1 Phaeosphaeriaceae sp. PMI808
TAGGAAAGGTAGAAGAACCTAGGCCTAGATAACTAAAATAATTATAAACTAGTATAGAGATATCCTAAGTAGAGGATAAACTCTAAATATATAGAGAAGAATTAGTAGAAGAGTAGTAAAGAGTAGGAGTACTAGAAGACTTAGAAGTATACCTATAAGTACTCTCTAAACTCTTACCTAGATTAAAGTAGCCTATATTAGATTCTAAGTCTAAAGAGTAAGAGAGGTAAAAAGGTATATTCTATAAGAACTAAAGAGTTAAGAGAGAGTAGGAGGTAGTAGGTATACTATAGATAGTAGAGAGTAAACTCTAAGAAGAAAGTAAGAAGAAGAGACTAAGAGGAGTAAAATATATTAGAGAACTACTAGTAGAGTAGTATAGGAGAGGAGAAAGAGGACTAGAGAGGCTAGAACTTATAGAGGTACTTTTAGAGCTTAAAAGCTAAACTATAGGTTAAGTTCTAGTATTTTACTAGAGAAGACTATAAGGATCCTAAACTTAAGTATAACTTATACTACCCCTAATAGAACTAATATAACTTAGCCTAGAAGGAGATAGACTTAGAGAGTTATACTAAAAACCTCTAAAACTATTATTATTAGAAACCTAAGATAAGAGTAAGCCTAGAGCCTAATAAATATACTAATTATCTAGCTAAGAAAAAACTATAGATAAGAAATTATTAAACTTACTCTTAGAGATAATATAGCCTTAGAGATACCTACTATAGGTAATCTAGTAGAAAATATTATTAGTAAGGCTCTAAAGATAATTAATAGGTAGATTATTACTATTACTACTATTATCTTTACCCTATATTATTAGATAAGCTCTAAACCTATTTAAGTATACTAACTTACTAGGTATTATAAAAAGATATCTATAGGCTCTTTAGTAAGTAGGAGAGATATTATAGTAAACTAAATACTAAATATTAGCTATAATATTATTATAAGTAAGACTAGCTATAATAGGTTAGCTAGAAGATTAAGTAGGTACTAGAGTAATAGTATTAGAGTAGTCTCTCTCTTATTTAAAGAGCTTAGTAACTTAATAATAGCTTTTAGTAAACCTATTAACCCTAGAAAGAGTATACTCTTACCTTACTACTAAGAAAATAGAAGATATTAGTAAAAGGAAGCTCTAAGGGGCTATCTAAATAAAAGTAAAGGAATATTAAGAAATAACTTATAAAGCTTATAGATATAACCTTAAATATAATAATAAATATAAGACCTATTAAGATAGGTAATACTCTTATTATTATAAAAAACTAAATAGCTAATACTCTTATAAATATATAAAGAGTAGCTATAGTTCTCCTTATCCTTAAAACTATAAGCTATAACTCTATTAGAGCCTAGTAATAGTAAGCCTAGTAATAAAGCTCTATAAGGGCCTATAGTTTTTTAGGCCTACTAGCCTATATAAACTATAGTCTTATAGTAGGCTTATATCTATTAAGAATCTATAATTAAAGATAGATTCTAAGAGTATATAGCTTAAGTAGCCTTAGTATCCTAAGCTAGTATAGTCTTACTCTTAAAAGTATAAGCTTAGTAGTAAAGCTAGTAAAATAGAGACTAAGTCCCCTCTACTATAGTAAAATAGTAATCTAGATTAAGAGAGTAAATATTATAGAAGCTACTCTATTAGTAATACTACTACTACTACTTATTAAGATAAATAAAAGTAAACTTATAAATAAAGGCTAGTAGTTAATTTAGATCTCTCTTATTAAAGAACTTAAGAATCCTATCTAATAAGTTATAGAGTAGCTTATAAGTAATTAGCTAATTAAGAAAGTATAAGATAACTAAGAATTCTAGCTATTAGTTAATATCTAAAGGCTTATAAGTAAGATAATTAAGAACTTACTACTCTACTAAAGGTAGTATATTATAGAAATTAGGTAGGAGGTACTACTCTTAACCTAATAATACCTAGAAGATAGTCCTTCTAGGTTCTAAAGTAGCTTTAAAAGGTTATTACTATTATAACTCTACTAGCTAACTCTACTAGCTATATAAGAACTAGGCTAGTAATTAATAGTAGCTATTATAATAATAGTAAGACTAAAATTAAGGTAGAAGTAGAGGTAGAGGCTAAAGTAGGAAAATTAAAAAGATAAGAGCTAGAAAGTATAGTTTAAAGATAAAGTTAGAAGAACCTAGAAAAAGAGAGAAGTAGGCTATAGCGCGAAAAACTAAGGTTTAAGTAGGCCTATAAGAGCCTAAAAAGACTTTTAGGTCTTACCTATATAATAAATATAAATAGACTAAGAGTTAATATACTACTTACTATTAAGAGCTTAAGTAAAAGATAACTAAGAGTTAAAATATATAACTAGCTAATAGTAGCTCCTATAAAGAGTTATAGAAAATACTAATAGTAAGGTAGTAAGTAAAAATAAGAGAAAACTAAAGAGTATAAGTAAGAGAAGAACTTAGGTAGAGAAGTATAATAATTATTTAGAGAATACTTATAAGAAGCTAATAAAAGAAAAAACTTATAGACTCTACTATTCTTATTATTAAAAGAGAAAGGGACTTAAAAGGCTTATATAAATAAACCCTTAGATACTAAATTATAGTATACTTAAATATTAAGAAGGATCCCTTTCTAGTAACTTAGAAGTATAAACCTATTCTATACCTATTTAATTATACTAATATACTTCTAATTAAGGAATTATTACTATAAGAGTAGTAATTATATACTTTAGAATTAAAAGAGTAAGAAGAAAAAGAATAGATAATTAGAGAGGAGAGTAGATACTATATTATAGAGGGTATATATAAACCCTTAAACTCTAGATTAGAAGCTATAGAGTAAGCTTCTAATTAACTACTACTCTTAAAAATAAGGCCTATTATCTATACTCTAACTAGTTACTATTAAGGTTACTTTAGCTTAAGAATTATCTCTATAATTCTTACTACTAAGAATTAGATAGGAACCTTAAGGTTAAAGAAAGAGGTACTAAGGGTTTAGTAGGGTAGAAGGAAATAAGGTTAAGAGGTATATTAACTCTTACCTTAGTATTAGTACTAGTAGTAAGTTTACTACTTAAGCTTTTAAAGTATTAGGTAGATTTTACTAAAGCTTAATAGAACTAAGCTCTTAAGAGGGAAAGAGGTATATAGTAGAGTACTATAATATTTAGCCTATATAAAAAGGGGATAAATAGTTATAAGGAAGAACTAAATACTAAGGACTTATAAGTAAAAAGAGTAAAGAAGATAGATAGTTATATAGGTAGATAATTAACCCTAATACTTAGGACTAATAAATTACTATACTCTATAACTATAATCTAATATACTATTAGATAATAGATCTCTAGTTTATAAAGCTATACTATATTATATAGGTAAGTAAAGTAGAGAGCTTATTTAACTAATAAATTCTCTAGTTATAGGCTAATAGGCCTTTAGAGCTTAGAAGAGTATTAAATATATTAAGGTATATTTATTTAACCTAGGAAGAAATAATACTATAAACTAGGAATTCCTAATCTAGGCCTTATAATTATAGGCTAATAGGCCCTTAGGCCTTAGAAGAGTATTAAGTATATAATACTATAATAATATATTATTAAGCTAGTAAATAGGTAAGAATTAGGTTAGAATTAGGTTAGATTATATAATAATCTAATCTAACCTAACTTAAGTTTACTAGATTAGTACTAGTAATAGGTTAGGTTAGGTTAGAGTTATATAGGCTCTAGGTTTAGGTTAGATTAGTATAGACTAGGTTACCTTAGGTCTAAGTAATATATATTTCGTATTAAATATAATTTATTTTATTTTTACTAATAAGTATAATTATATTATTATAGTAAATAATTATAGTATATATAAAATACTTTATACTTATAATATTATATAATATTATATAACCTAATAGGTACCCTAACCTAACCTATACCTATACCTAGGGCCTATATAACTCTAATCTAACCTAACCTAGAGGGGTAGAAACTCTAACCTAACTTAAACCTTAAGTCTATATAACTCTAACCTAACCTAACCTATTAATAGGTACTCCTAACCTATTTACTAGTCTATATATAGAGGGGTGCACGAAAAAAGAACTAAACGAAAAAATAGCCTTTTTTAATGTACTATATCTTAATAACTATATAAGCTAGAAATAAAAGAAAATATTCGTTTTATAGAGAAAAAGGTAAATATTAATTTTCTAATAAAAAGGTAGTAATATAATATAACCTATATTATTATATTTAGAGTTAAAGTAGGGGTATTTTTTTACTTAGTTTTTAAAGTAGTACAACTTTTTAATTTACGTTTAAAAAAGTCTAATTTTTTAATAAATCCTAGTTTTATTAGTAAAGATTATATAAATAAATTTTTAGTATAGGTTACTTATCTAAGTAATTTTTTAGAATTAGAGGAAAAAAATAAAAAAAATAGATTAATAGTTAGCTTACGTAATAGATTACTAAAATACTAGCCTATAGCTAATAAATTAAGATTTTTTAAAATTTTTACTAAATTCTTTAAATTGGTACTAAATCTCTCGAAACTCGAACCTAACGTCTAGCTTCTATTAGAAGCTAATAACTCTCCTAATATAATAGGTACTATCTTAAAAGAGAAATAGAAAATAATTTATAATACTAATAATATAATTTAAAAGAAAAAATATATAAAAGTAGAGGATATAAAAAGATATAAAGAAAGACCTACTAGAGTTTTTAAAAAAGAAAAAAGAGTAATTATAAGAGATATAATTTAAAGCCCTAAGAAGATAAATAAGAGATTAATACTAGAAAATAATCTAAGTACTAGTATAAGAAAGTTATAATACTTTTTAGAAGGAGAGAGAGTTACTACTAATATAAGTACTAAAAAGTCTTTAAATTTTAGCTAAATTAGCTAAATAAAAGACTTAAGTACGCTAGATAGTAATTAAAGAGAGTAGAAAAGAAAGAATTTAATCTAAAAAGGATTATACTTTTAGATAAAAGCTGTATATAAAGAGAGTATATAGCTATATAAGAATACTATAGAAAAATAGGCTCTATTAAGGCTAGAAAGTAATTAGTTTCTATAATTTATAAATATAAGTTTAAAAAAAATCCTAGTATACTATTTTTTTCTATTTTCTATTATCTTTTTTTCTATTTAATTAGTTTTTTTATTACTTTAATACTAACTAAGTTATAACTAGAAATATAACTATTATAGTTTAGATATCTATTTAACTAGGAGAATAATCTAAATTAATTATTAAAAGGGACTCTATAAATACTTTACCTTTAGATAATAGAAGATATATATAAGAGCTACTTAATCTAGTAGTTAAAAAGTATATATAATATAGTAAGTAACTCTACCTCTTTTTTACTCCTTTTTCTTTTATATATATCTATATATATATATATATATATATTTATTAGTTATATTTCTAAAATATATACTAATTATCTATTTAGGCTAGAGATTTTAGTTAGATAACTATAATATCGATAAAACTAAAGCTATTAAGGATTAGTTTAAAAGGAATAAAGTTAAGCTTTATCCTTACTCTACTATTAGTCTAGATTTAAATTCTATTAAAAATATATAGAATCTACTTAAAGATAGGCTAAATAAATAACCTAGGAAGAGTTTAGGTATAGGAATTAGTTTAAAGAGTATAGAAGCTTTTAAGCTTACTAAAATAGAAGAGTAGTACGCTATAAGCTATTAGGCTATAGATAATTATATACTATCCTTAATTAGAAAGTAGAAGGCTATTAAAATAGTTATAGGCTATTAGACTAAGTATTAGTCTAGTCTAATATATATTTAATAACAATAGTCTAGAAAAACCGAGTTTCTTTATAAATATTAATATAGTAATACAATATATCTATAAATCTAATATATAATAGGTTCTATATAGATAATTAATATTTATAAAATATAGGAAAAAAGATACTTAAAATAAAAAGTTATAAGCCTTTAAATACGGCTTAAAAAGATACCCCTATTTCAGTGAGCTACTATAGCTAAGATACGCTTACTAAGCTATATATTTTTATTTAAACTAAAAGAGCGTGCTTTTTTCTTTACAAATATCTATTTTTTATAGCTATAGCTCTTATATTAAGTGAGATATAGTACGTTAAAAAAGGCTATTTTTTCGATTAGTTCTTTTTTCGTGCACCCCTCTATATTATTAAATATCCTATTACTTAAATCTATCTTTTAGTATAGTTAACCTATACTTAACTTAATACTCCTTATATAGCTAATCTACTAACTAGTAAAAGGTAAGACTTTCTTTAAAAAGGGCCTTTAATTCGTCTTAGTATATAGTAATATTAGTATAAGGTCTACCTCCCTTCTCTACTATAGTTTAGTATATTAGATTTAGTCTTAATATATACTACTTACTATAATAAGGTATCTTAGTAATAGTTAGTAATAGTCTATACTATAGCTTAGGTTATAAGTAATAGTTAGTAATACTATATAGTAGAGACTTAGTAAATAGGGGTTAATATAATTTAGTTTATATAATACGTAATATAATAAATAAGTATATATTATATTTACTATATAAAACTATATATATATATAACTAATAGTATATATATTAATTACTTTATACTATAGGTTTTAATTTTTAGGTATAGGTTTTAGAGTTTTATTTTTTAACCTCTATTATATAATAGTCTACTATAATACTCTAAGTCTACTTTAAATAATAGTATTTATTCTTCTTACGCGATTAACTTTTTATAGTATATTATAAGCTTAACCTAGATATAGTAGCTTAGTACTAGAATAACTACTAGTAGAGACGAGGTAAATATATTATACTAGGCCTAAATTAGGTATAGTTAATTAATAGGTATAAAAAGCTAAAGCCCTATAGTATTTAGATATATACCTATATTAATACGTACTCTAGGTATATTATATATTATACTAACTACGTATTAAATAATATATTAGGCTTAGGTTTTAGTAGATTTTAGTTTCTAACCTCTAGTATATAATAGTCTACTATAGAGTATTTACCTCCTATATCTATTAATAATACCCTTCTTAAGCTTATCTTTAATAATACTATATACTAGTATATTAGTAATATCTTATCTATCCTTATCTCTAATACACTACTTTAACTCTAGTAAGAATCTTAGGTAGATAACTATCGCCTTTATAGCTATATTATAATCCTCTAACTTAAGTATTTAAATTATTTTATTATCGTCTAGGTTTATCTAGTAGAGTATAATAATATAGTTCTTTAGTTATTACTTAATATTAGGAGTTATACATTAGTAGATATTCTATTCCCTAAATTACTCTTTTAGAAGAGTTATACTATACTTAACTTAGTACTCCTTATATAACTACTCTTTTAATTATTTAAAGGTAAGGCCTTCTTTAAATAAAGCCCTTAGGTTATCTTTATATAGGTTAATATTAGTATAAGTATTAAGAGTCTACTAAGATACTATAGTATTTTAATAGAGTAAGGTTAGTTCTTAAAGATAAAGTAAGGTAAGAGGGATTTAGTCTTACTAGATATAATAGAGCGTAGAAGTAGTAACTTAAATAACTATATTATCTCTATAACTATTTAAGTTGAATATAATAAGCCCTAAGGGGTTATTACCTCTAATTATATATATACTAGAGGCGCTTTATATTAATTACTTTAATATAATCGCTTTATATTAAGCGCTTAACTTTACGCGCTTTATCTTACGCGCTTTAATTAAAGTAGTTATATAATAACTATTACCTTATCCTATATATACGTCTAATAGTAACCCTATACTAGCTTCTAGTCTTATTAGGGTTATAATACTATTCTCTCTCTTTTAGTTAGGTCTACCTTTAGGCCTTAGTTCCTAATTAGGTTAGTCCTAACTTATAAGTAGCGTACCCTATACTAGTTATAAGTTAGCCTACTATAATATCTTCGTTAGCCTATAAATAAAAGCTCTATCTAGTCTCTAAAATCCTTAAAGCTAATTACCCTATAGAAACTCCTTATCTTAAGTATTCTATTTCTAGATCTTCTTATTACGTTATACTAAATACTAATTTAAAGTATATTAAATATACTTATCTTAATTATCTATATATTAGTATATCTTAGGAGTCTCTTAATAAGACTTATAAAGAGTATAAGAAAAAGGTTAATAAGGATAAAGTACTTCTTACTATTATTATTAACTAGTTATTACGAAATAAGAAAATTCTATAATATACTAAAGAGCGTACTTATTATAAGGCCTTATACCTTATATTAGAATTAGAGTTAGAGGGTAAACTAGATTCTTATTAAATATTTAACTATCCTAACCTTTTAATTAGTATAGCTACGTTACCTATACTCTAGTCTACGCTAGGGTTATTAGATAAATATATTACTATAGAGGGTATTACTTCTCCTATTAGTTCTTCTAATTAAGTTTCTAGCTCTTATAAATTCTAATCCTTATTCTTCTAAATTATCTCTTAGATATATCTATTATCTAGATATTATCGTCCTATTACTCCTATATAGAGATAGTTTCTATATTTCTTTCTTATTTTTTAAGTAGCTTTTTATAGTTTTAGAGGTTAGCTTCTACTTCCTATATATTTTCTAAATTAGGGTAGCCTTTCTATTTTACTAACTACTCTTAGTAGAAATATCTATTCTAGAATTCTTCTTATCCTATCTTATAGTATCTATAGAGATCTTTAACTTTAAATTTATCTTCTTCTTCTATTTTATAGTAGAAGTTTTACTATAGTAGCGTTCTTAGGTTAGTAGGTTCTAGCTTACTTATATAGAACCTAGGGTAGATCTTTACGTCTTTTAGGAGTTATAAGGTATATATAACTAGTCTATCTTATATCTTAACTAAAAATAGTCTAACTTTAATATTATTAAGTCTCTTACTTAGTTATTTTATATATAGGTTCTTTATATATAAATATACTCTATCCTCCTCTTTTAGCTAAGGTACTATTTTTCGTTTCTTATTAGCGTATTTAATACTACTTTCTTATACTTTAAGTATCTTATCTTATATTTCTTTATATACTTTTTTAAGTTTATTTATAGTTACTATTACTACTTATACCTTTAGTCCTAGTAATATTCTTTTAAATAGGTTTAGATATTATCTATAATTCGTAAAGAATAGTATTCTTCCTATTAATTCTAAGAACTTATTATTATATATAAGTTATACTATAGGTAGTAATAATACCTAATTATTTTATTAAGTATTAACGTAGATTCGTAGATATACTTTCATTATACGATTTATCCTTTCTATTTATCTATCTATCTATAGATAATAAGCTATTAATAGCTTTCTTTTTATTCCTATTAATACTAATAGTATTACCTAAAAGTTTAATATAAAGAGCTTATCTCTATTGCTAATAATTAACTTTAGTATTCTATAGTATCTAATTAATCGATCTAGGAATATAAATACTAACTACTATATAGTATAGTTATTCCTAAATAGTATTATCTCTACGTATTTAATAAATCTATATATAATAACTATTATCGCGTTATATATAATTCCTATAGCTAGGTCTTTTAATAGTAGTAGTCCTATTATAAAGTCTATTAAGATATCTTCTTAGGGAAATTCTAGTAGTTCTATTACTTATATCTTGCTATATAGTGCGTAAGTACTATATTTATTTTTCTAATAGTCTATATATTTCCTAATAAAGGTTATTACCTTATCCTTTATATTTTTAAACTTATAGTTTCTTTTAATAAGTTCTATAGTTCTTATAATTCTAGGGTATCTATATATTAGATCGTCGTAGTATTATCTTATAATTACTTCTTATAATTCCTTAGGTACGTTATTTATAATTATTATAAGATTATTAATTTCTTAATTTATATTAATCTTATTTACTAGTCCTAGTAATCTATCCTAGTTAAACTTTAGTATAGTTCCTTTAATAGTTTCTTTTATTCCTATAATATTATATCTTCGGCTAAGGGCGTCTACTCTACTATTATCTTTTCCTAGTATATATATAATTTAGAATTTATATTATCCTAAGAGTTCTAACTATCTAGTTTATTATTAATTTAAGGCTTTAGTTATTATAAACGTAACTAAGTTCTTATAATTAGTAAATATTATAAGTTCTAAGTAGCTTTCTACGTAAATTCTCTAATATTTAAGTATATTTACTATCGCGAGTAATTCTTTATTATATATATTATATTATTCCTCTAGTCCTAAGAACTTTCTAGAGTAGTAGGCTATTAGGTACTATTTCTCTTTACGTTCTTATAGTACTACTATACTATATATAAGGTCTAATATATTAGTCTTAAATCTTAATACTTCTCCTCTATAGAATAGTACTAATATAGGTAGTATTATATAAACTATCTTAAGTTCGTTAAATACTTCTTAATATTCTTTTATCTATAACTAAGGTATATCTTTCCTTATTAGGTTTATAAGTAGTAAGGCTTTTCCTAAAAAGTTTCTTATAAAGTATCTATTAAAGTTAATAAATCCTAAGAATAACTATATTTCTTTAATATTCCTTAGTTCTTTCTATACTTTAACTACTTTAATCTTTTCTTTACTTATTTTTACTCCTTTAGTACTAATTATATATCTAAGAAATTCAACTTCTATCTTATACTATTTATATTTTTCTAGTTTTAGCTTTAGGTTATACTAGTCTAAGCTACTTAATACTATTTTAATATATTATTTATATTCTTTTATAAACTATAGGTAAATTAATATATTATCTAAATATACTACGACGTATTTATCTAGGTATTCCCTAAGTATATTATTAATTAATACTTAGAATATAGCTAGTATATTAGTTAGCCTAAATAGTATTACTATATACTTATAATAGCTATAGTATATTCTAAATACTATCTTCTATTCTTTACCTTCTTTTATTCTAATAAGGTAGTAACTATCCCGTAGATCTAGCTTCGTGAATATCTTTATATATACTAATCTATTACGTAATTCTATAATATTTAGTAGTAGGTAGTAATTCTTTATTATAATATTATTAAGCTTCTTAAAGTTAATATATACTTAAGGTAGCTCCTATTTCTTTAGTATAAATAATATTAGGTAGCCTACTAGTAATATTAATTCCTATATATAACCTCTTATAAGATTCTTCTTAATATAGTCTCTAAGCGTCTCTAGCTCTTATTCTAATAGTCTATATATAGGTCTAGAAGTTAGTTTCTTCTCTTCCTATAATATAATTATATAGTCCTAGGGTTAATACTTTAGTAGAGAGTTTTCTTCTATCTCTTCTATAAAGAGGTAACTAAATTCCTTATACTATTATAGAATATTAGAAGTTACGCGTTTCTCTAATACTCTTACTTCGTAACCTAATACCTAGTTAGTATCTATAGAGGTAACTATACTTTTATTATATATTAGTTTTAAAGTAATTAGTTTATAAATTATCTTCTTATCTACTATCTTATTCTATTAATACGTAGGCTTAGATCTATATACATCTTTATAGTCTATCTATAAGAGGGTCTAGTATTTCTAATTAACTCTAGGATTAAACTCTTATAACTATAGTAGTCCTAATATAATATCTTTACTAGCTAAGGCTAGGATATCTAAGTATACTTCTATAGTTCTTCCTTAGATAGTAAGTATTATAGTTATCTCGTACGTTACTACTAGTTCTCCTAGTATAGCTTCTCTATTCGCGATATAGACTAGATAGGGATACTTCTTCCCTATAGGCTTAAGTCTAGCTCATTATACTACGTTTAGTAATATAAAGTTTATAAATAATCCTAAATCTAATAATACCTTTATCTATTATACTCCTACTATAACTAGGAGTTTAAAAAGTTTTTCTACGTTAATAGCATTATATTCTTGCTTATTAAGTACCTATCTAAAAAAGACTTATCTTATTTATACTCTCTTCTTATAAATCTATTTAGTATCTTAGCTTCTTTATATTATTTATACGCGTCCTATAGATAGTACTACTAAATTATATATATATATCTTCTATTAATTAGTATATTATTTACTATTTTATCTATAGTTAATACTCTAGTAAAATATCCTATCTATTATTTATCCTATAGGTATTATTTATAAGTTACTTTTTTATATTTATTCTAAAACTATTTGCACTTAGATTTTCTCGCTAAGAAATATCCTAAGCCTATTTTATCTAAGTAGTATATAAGATATTTATTATAAAAATACTATATCTATAATAATAGTAGGTAGTTAAGGTTTTTATAATATAACTAATACTATAGGATCCTACTAATTAGTATATTAGATATATTAAATAGCTTTTAAGCTTCTAGAGTAAATAAATCTAGTTATAATCCTTAGTAGAGACTCTAGTCTATCTATTTATTATCTTACTAATCTTTAATTAAGTAGTAGCTATCTACTAGGTTCTAGATTTCTCCTATAAATCTATCTTATACTATTATATCTTCGCGCTATAGTTCTAGGGTTTCTAGTAGGGTATAATATCCTAAGAACTCTAGCTTAGTATTATCTATATATTTTTTCTTATCTTCTAGCTCCCTATTATTCTAATTAGAGTCTAGGTAATCCTAAACTATAGGTACTTTTCTTCCTAAGTAAGGGTGCGTAGTAGTATTATAGTAATATCCTCCCCTACTATTATAGTATAATCTTTCCTTTCTTATAAACTTTAGGAAGTTAATATTCTATTTCCTTATATTCCTTTACTTAAGATAGTTATATTTATATACTTCTTTAATAAGCTTCCTTCTAAGGTCTTTATTAGCTATCTTAGTATTACTCTATTCCTTTAGAACTTAATCTACTTAGTCTTTAAGTTCTTAGCTAAGTAAGTAGATAGCTTTCCCTTTATCTAGTATCTATTATACCTACTTCTATTCTTCCTTAGTATTATTACCTTACCCTTTAATTATATTAAGAGAGTAGTCTACAACCTAGTATCTCTTACCTATTTATCTTTTAACTTTATTCTTTAATTAGTAGTCCTTTAATAGGTAGCCTATTTTACTATAGTTATAGTAAGTTCTTATTTCCTTACTATTATCTAGCTTCTTAGGGCGATAATCTAGTATTTATCCTCCTTAGGTTATATTATTAATATGTATATTATTAAGACTAAAATACCTATAATTACTACTAACCCTAGGTACCTTTATAACCCTCTAGTATCTATAGTTTAGCTAGTATTTCTTTCTCTTGTTTATACGGGTTAGTATAGTATACTTATCTTTTACTTTAAAGCGAAATTCGTATAAGTAGTTATTAACTCTAATTAACTCTTCGACTAGTTCGTTAAGGTTATTAATTATAGCTCTACTTCTTATAAGCTCTACCTATACGCCTACTTTTAATCCTTATCTAAATATCCTTATTAAAGTCTAGTTATTCTATTTAGTCTAGATTAAATAATTCCTAAATTTATTAGTATAGCTAGAAGCTAAATAATTCTATTGTAGGCCCTAGATAGCTTATTCTATAATAGCTAGTTTATTAGTAAGTTAGAATACTTATTATATCTTATCCTTAAACTTAATCTATTATTTAAATATATTATCGCAACTATTATTATTATTATCTATAAATTTCTTAAGGTATAGTATAATCTATTTCTTACCTTTTCCTCTTAGGTATATTACTATAAGTATTAGTTAATTATTATTAGGTACTTTATCTATTTTAAAGTAGATATTAACTTAAAGTAGCTATAATTTAAGCTTAGTATAGTCTCTATAATAGAGGTCTAGCTTAGCGACCTTAGAGGTTATAGTATAGGTTAGTCCTACCTACTAGTCGTTTAAATCTATTAACGTATTACTTATTATAGAGGTATTTAAAGTATTAAGAGTCTACTAAGATACTATAGTATTTTAATAGAGTAAGGTTAGTTCTTAAAGATAAAGTAAGGTAAGTAGGATTTAGTCTTACTAGATATAATAGAGCGTAGAAGTAGTAACTTAAATAACTATATTATCTCTATAACTATTTAAGTTAAATATAATAAACCCTAGGGGTTTATTATCCTTAATTATATATATACTAGAGGCGCTTTATATTAATCGCTTCAATATAATCACTTTATATTAAGAGCTTAACTTTACGCGCTTTATCTTACGCGCTTTAATTAAAGTAATTATATAATAACTATTACCTTATCCTATACGTACGCCTAATAGTAATCCTACGTTAGCTTCTAATCTAACTAGGATTATAATATTATAATCCTTAGTAGAGACTCTAGTCTATCCTTTTATTATCTTACTAATTTTTAATTAAGTAGTAGCTATCTACTAGGTTCTAGATTTCTCCTATAAATCTATCTTATACTATCGCGTCTTCGCGCTATAGTTCTAGGGTTTCTAGTAGAGTATAATATCCTAAGGACTCTAGCTTAGTATTATCTACGTTATTATTATATTTATTACCTTCTAGCTCCCTATCTTAGTTAGAGTCTAGGTAATCCTAAACTATAGGTACTTTCCTTCCTAAGTAAGGGTGCGTAGTAGTATTATAGTAATAACCTCCTCTACTATTATAGTATAATCTTTCTTTCCTTATAAACTCTAGGAAATTAACGTTCTATTTCCTTATATTTTATCGTTTAAAATAGTTATATTTATATACTTCTTTAATAAGTTTCCTTTTAAGGTCTTTATTAGCTATCTTAGTATTATATTATTCCTTTAGGACTTAATCTACTTAGTCTTTAAGTTCTTAGCTAAGTAGGTAGATAGCTTTCTCTTTATCTAGTATCTATTATACCTACTCCTATTCTTCCTTAGTATTATTACCTTACCCTTTAATTATATTAAAAGATTAGTCTATAACCTAGTATCTTTTACCTATTTATCTTTTAGCTTTATTTTTTAATTAGTAGTCCTTTAATAGGTAGCCTATTTTACTATAGTTATAGTAAATTCTTATTTCCTTACTATTATTTAGCTTCTTAGGGTAATAATCTAGTATTTATCCTCCTTAGGTTATATTATTAATATATATATTATTAAGACTAAAATACCTATAATTACTACTAACTCTAGGTACCTTTATAACCCTCTAGTATCTATAGTTTAGCTAGTATTTCTTTTTCTTGTATATATAGGTTAGTATAGCGTACTTATCTTTTACTTTAAGGTGAAATTCGTATAAGTAGTTATTAACTCTAATTAACTCTTTAATTAATTCGTTAAGTTTATTAATTATAGCTCTACTTCTTATAAGCTCTACCCGTACGCCTACTTTCAATTCTTATCTAAATATCCTTATTAAGGCCTAGTTATTCTACTTAGTCTAGATTAAATAATTCCTAAATTTATTAGTATAGCTAGAAGCTAAATAATTCTATCGTAGGCCCTAGATAACTTATTCTATAATAGCTAGTTTATTAGTAAGTTAGAATACTTATTATATTTTTCCTTAAACTTAATCTATTATTTAAATATATTATTATAACTATTATTATTATTATCTATAAATTTCTTAAGGTATAGTATAACCTATTTCTTAGCTTTTCCTCTTAGGTATATTACTATAAGTATTAGTTAATTATTATTAGGTACTTTATCTATTTTCAAGTAGACGTTAACTTAAAGTAGCTATAATTCGAGCTTAGTATAGTCTCTATAATAGAGGTCTAGCTTAGCGACCTTAGAGGTTATAGCGCGGGTTAGTCCTACCTACTAGTCGTTTAAATCTATTAATATATTACTTATTATAGAGGTATTTAAAGTATTAAGAGTCTACTAAGATACTATAGTATTTTAATAGAGTAAGGTTAGTTCTTAAAGATAAAGTAAGGTAAGAGGGATTTAGTCTTACTAGATATAATAGAGTATAGAAGTAGTAACTTAAATAACTATATTATCTCTATAACTATTTAAGTTAAATATAATAAGCCCTAAGGGGTTATTACCTCTAATTATATATATACTAGAGGCGCTTTATATTAATTACTTTAATATAATTACTTTATATTAAGTACTTAACTTTACGCACTTTATCTTACGCGCTTTAATTAAAGTAGTTACATAATAACTATTACTTTATCCTATATATACGTCTAATAGTAACCCTACGCTAGCTTCTAGTCTTATTAGGGTTATAATAATAAGGTCTTCTACCCTTTCCTATTATCTTTTAGTATATAAAGTTTTATATTACTATAATACTTACTATAGTAAGATATCTTAGTAATAGCTAGTAATAGTCTAGGTTATAACTACTTAGTATAAGTAGGCTAGTAAATAGGTTAGGGGTACCTATTAATAGGTTAGGTTAGGTTAGAGTTATATAGACTCTAGGTTTAGGTTAGGTTAGAATTCCTACCCCTTTAGGTTAGGTTAGGTTAAGGTCGTATAGGCCCTAGGTATAGGTTTAATTAAACCTAGCGCTAGTATAGGTATAGGTTAGGTTAGAGTACCTATTAGGTTATATAATATTATATAATATTATAAGTATAAAGTATTTTATATATACTATAATTATTCGCTATAATAATATAATTATACTTATTAGTAAAAATAAAATAAATTATATTTAATACGAAATATATATTACTTAGACCTAAGGTAACCTAGTCTATACTAATCTAACCTAAACCTAGAGCCTATATAACTCTAACCTAATCTAATCTATTACTAGTACTAATCTAGTAAACTTAGGTTAGGTTAGGTTAGGTTATTACGTAATCTAACCTAATCCTAACCTAACTCTTACCTATTTACTAGCCTAGGTATAGGTAGGTTCTATATAGTAGAGATTCTATATATAGGGTAGTATAAGAGTATAGATTATATATAGTATCTAAGTATTAATAGCCTTCTCTAGAAGGCTAGCTACTAGGCTATATAGGCTAGGCTTAGTTATAATATAGTTATTATATACTATAATAGGTAGTATTTTTTATTTATATAATATATAATATAATATATAACTTTTATTTCACGAGTAACATTACTTATATACGTTGTACTAACTGCGTATTGAATAATATATTGGGTTTGGGTTTTGGTTTTCATGTGTGGGTTTCGGGATTTTGGTTTCCGACCTCCGGCATGTAATAGTCCGCCGTACTTGGGGTCTCGGCGTTTGAATCTGTTTGGGTTGGAATGAGGTGTGGACGAGTATTTTTGACGTGTTTATGATGTGGATATACAATTTTTTTCTTCAGCATTCTTGCTTATTTCGTGTACAGATGACAATGACTAGTTATTGTTTTCCGCTCGGTCATGAAGAGAGCAAAACCAGCTGACCGAAAGCCTTCAGCGAGGAATCCTCCTTCCAACTCCTTCAGCAGTCAAATCAAGCTACAATACCCATGAGCCCAATATACTCCAACTCCAACTACTCCATCCTCCCCACCCTCTCCGCAACCTCGAACCGTGCATCCGTCTTCGCCCTAACATCCTCCACACTGACACCCTCCGCAACCTCCGTAAGCGTCAAAACCCCCCTCTTCCTATCCACCTGAAAAACGCACAAATCCGTAATAATAGTGCTCACACACCGCGCCCCGGTAAGCGGTAACTTGCACTCCTGAACAATCTTACTCGACCCATCCTTGGCCACATGCTCGGTCGCAACAACAACTTTAGTCGCATCGGGATTGCCCACGAGATCCATGGCGCCGCCCATGCCCTTGAAGACTTTGCCGGGGACCATGTAGTTTGCTAGGTCGCCGTTGGCACTGACTTGGAGGGCGCCGAGGATGCTGACGTCGACGTGGCCGCCACGGATCATGCCGAAGGACTCGGCGCTATCGAAGGTTGATGCGCCTGGGAGGAGGGTGACGGTTTGTTTGCCGGCGTTGATGATGTCTGGGTCGACTTGGTCTTCGGTGGGGTGGGGTCCCATGCCTAGGATGCCGTTTTCGCTTTGGAGCCACACTTTTACACCGTCAGGGACAAAGGATGCGGCGTCAGTTGGGATACCGACGCCGAGGTTGACGTAGTAGCCGTGTCTAAGTTCCTTTGCAGCTCGACGTGCGATTCGGTTTCTTCGTTCTGCGGCCTCGTTTTTGGCGGAGGGTTTGCCTGATGATGAGGGGTCACGTAGTTTCTTGATTTCAATGTTCTTGGGAGCGGTTGAGGGTACGATGCGGTCAACGAAGATACCAGGGAGATCAATGTCATTAGGATCTAATGCTCCAATGGGTACGATTTCTTCGGCCTCGACGATGGTGAGGCGGGCGGCTTTTGCCATGATGGGACCGAAAGCTTTTGTTGTGTATCTAAGAAGATGGTTAGCAGTGCCGTCGTGTACTACAAGATATTCGGAATTTACTTGAAGGTGCAATTGCCAGCCTCATCAGCTTTATGCGCCCGAATGATTGCAACATCGCCAGTCAAAGCAGTCTCCATAAGGAACTTCCTGCCATTAAACTCGCGTACCTCCCTCTTCTGACCAAACCCAATAGCCTTGCCTTCTTTATCAAATCTAGCTGGGATTTTCCCATCTTGTAACAGCGTATTTACAGCAGTGGGAGTGTAGAAAGCTGGGATGCCCGCACCGGCAGCTCTTATTCTCTCGGCAAGTGTGCCTTGCGGACATAACTCGATTTCAATTCCACCAGTGAGGAATTGCTTCTCCAGCGCCTTATTATTCCCTAGGAAGCTAATAATGAGCTTGCTCACCTGTCCGCTCTTAGTTAGAAGAGCTAGACCACCCACATCCTCAATTCCAGCATTATTTGACACGGCTGTCAAGCCGTTCAGTGATTGTGGTCCACGTTTCTGTATTGCTTGAATGAGGGTATCTGCGACACCACAAAGCCCAAAGCCTGCGCTGAGGACCGTAGACCCCGATTGTATATCGGCAACTGCTTCATCGGCATCCTTGAAGAGTTTCGACTGCGAGCGATCGATGGTAGGCGCTTGCTCAGAAACAGCACTGATAGTTCTCCGTTGGTTGGTAAATCGCCATTGTGGTGATAATGTGCGTGCTGCTCTAAATTGGATAGGCAGTGGCCTTCGTGAGCATATTCTTGAAGGAAGAGCGGCTATGAGCCGACATGATGAAGGTATCGCATCCATTTTGTGTTATGCAGAGACGTGGACCAGAGAAGATGCAAACGATGCGTGCGCAATTAAGACATTTACAATGGAACTCAAACTATTACCGACATCGGGTAACGGCGGACAATTATCATGTTGACAAAGCTCCGAGGTGAAGCAGAAGCCGTACAAGCGGTTCAAGTCGTCATCGTCATGGTTGTCGTTCGGAGGTAGAAGAGGGGCCGCGATCCCTGTCGCTGTCAGTTGCTCGCTTGGGTTAGAGACCGTCACGTGTGTGCTAATCAACATCATCACAGCCTTTGTCACGAACGCCGCACCAGATGGCCGAACCTCTAGGTTTACCAAGACTAACGCCCATCACTGCGTAGTGAAAAACACTGCGTAGTGAAAAACACTGCGTAGTGAAAAACACTGCGTGCCGAAAACCTGCCAACAGGGACAAAACACTAGGTACTTTGACTTCAAGCTGTTCAAACACTTTGTGCACGTCCAACCCTCCAGTTCTCGCGTGTAGGTGGCATGCGGTGGGTACTGTTAAACCCTCAGGCTGCAAAATGGCATTGCATTGTCGCTGTCGCGCCGAATCTGCGCAGGGTTCTCATTTACGCTCAGACAAGGCTCATACTTTCACAACACCACCATCAGCTAGAGCTGCTTGGAAAACTCATGAACAATGTCTATCTGAACTTTAGAATTTCTCCAATATGCTCCAAAAGTTGTCATCAGCAGTATAGCTGCTAAGGGAGTCAAATTCAAGCAAGTAGTACCACCTGCTCGATACCTTCAACTATTTGATTGGCCGGCCGTAACGGTCCCACATAGAAACGATGGACTCACACACCTCTCCTCTCACCTAACAGCAACAGTATCTCTTCTTCTGTCAATTCGACAAGCTTCATTCAAATTTCGAGTATACTGCCCTTCATGCTACATGGAACATTTATAAAAGGTTGACATCTTAGCCTTTGCAACCTCTAACTGCTCGCAGTAGGCCTCGAAGTTTTTTCTCACAAACGCCCTCTGATCATCTTTGGTATTGATATGCTCAAACCCGTACAGCTCTCCCGGTTTGGTACCCGCCACGAACTGAATTTCCCACGCTAGATTGCTCAGCTTCGTAAGGCCAAGCGCAGCAGGATCGCCCTTAATAAAATGCCCTAATGAGCTGATCTTTCGCAGGCTAGACTCTGGGTCGTACACAAGGGGCCGAAGCTGCTCTAGAGCGCTGTTCATCTGCTCGAAGAAGCCGATAATTATACAGCGGGTGAATTCGCAGTCGTCGGCATCGTCGTCCATTTCGAGGATCTGTTCAAATGTGCTAGCATCCAGGATGTCTTCGAGGTCGTTCAGGCCGTCAATCTCCGTCTGTGGTTCGAGTTGAATGCTGCTGGTCGGCACGACGACACTCGAGGCATCAAGCTTCGGACTTTCAGACGCCGGAGATTGATTGACAGGGGCGGGATCTTGCCAGACTTTCCGTCGCTTCCGCGAAATAATGTGTACTCGGCGATAGTGCTGGACATCGTCGGATTCATCGTAGGCAGTTCTGTACCTGGTTGCAGGTGGAGACTCGTCCCCGTTCAACTCGCTCCACATGGAAATAACGTGCTTGACTGCCGATTTTGTAGGCCTATCTGCCGTTGAAGTTGGCGCTTCTTCGTGGATGAGAGTCCGCGCGAAGATCAACCCACAGGAATCGCACTCTATATCTCTCCTTCCTCTGATTCTCGGACATCTAGTCCCACATGCCGGACAAAAACCGCTTTTGCGTGCCGTCCAGTCGAAAATCATGCGCATTTCGATCCGTTGGCCCGGCAGGAAGCACGAATCCCAGTCCTTGGCCAGGTCGATTCTGCGGCCGGTGGCTTGATTGTGCAATGCAAACTCGCCGCTTTCGATCTTTCGAAGACCAGAAGGGACCTTTTCGAAATTGAACTTGAGGACAGCTCGGAGAGCGTCGGCGGAGCGCACGAATTCGAGATGGAATGGTGACGTCTTGCCTAGGGCGTCAATCATATACACTGGCTGCTGCCTCTCGATGCCTTGCGGTATCCGCGAAAGCATGTCATGTATAGAGCGTACGATTTGAAAGATGCGGACGCTCGTTTGGAATATTAATGCGGTGCGTTGGAGTAGCCGCTCTCCCTGAGCAATAGATCCGCCGATGGCGCATGAAATTTGCGAAATGCGGTCCTGGCACCGCTGAAAAGACTCTCGTAGGAAGTCGCGCAAGGTAGTGAATCCTATTAAACTTGACTTGCCCTGGAGGTCCATTCGTTGTAACTGAAGCGTAGCCAGCAGAACCAAGATCGATTGAGTATGAGCGGCAATATCGCTTTGGAATCTGGCTAGGTCGTCGGTTTTGAAGAGCGACCATTGAACCTTCATCCACGCCTTCTTCGCGGCCGAAGCTTTCCCCTGGCCGAGGAGATGCTTTTGGTATCGAGAAGCCTTGGTCCAGAACTCGTCGATGGTATGCTGGCACTGAGAAGCGGCCTGCTTGAGGGCGACATATTCGGCATGCTGATGGTCCTCAAACTCAAGCTGCTTCACGCGTAGGAGCGCCGTCTCGAGGCTGAACAGTTCCTGTGTGAGTTCGCGGAACTGTGATGCCGCGCCGCCGACTTCCTGCAGCGAGGCGACCACGTTGCCGACCAGCTTCAGCGCCGCGACGAAGTCTCCAACGGAAAAGCCGAACGACATATTTGCGACTTGAAATGACGATGATAGAGTTGAACAAGGATGCCGCGAGGTTCGGACATAATAGAGGGGCATTCGGCTGCATAGCCTGCACGAGATACACGTCCTGCACAGCCTTCGTTTGGGTGTGGCTGTGTTTTCGAGGCCGCTGCATGCAAGTCGAGCACGTCTGGAGAACAATGACAACTTTTCGTCGAGGACATTAATATTTTGAGTTCGTTGACTACGTAGATAATGCAGAAATACAGTGCAATCTCTTTCCCTCACGAATTCTGGCTGTACGGTGGTCTTTGCAGGCATGGAAGGCTCAAAGTATGGCGTACGGAGGAATATCGTCGGTCTTAAGAAGCAACAAATTTGAAGTCAACCCCGTCCAGCTCGCGTGTCAGAAGACGTATCATGGCGAGTGCATAGGCTTCGAAGTGACAGGAATGCAGAGGGGTTTGGATCGTGGCGCAAAGTTGCTTTAATCGGATAGGATGCTTAGAACATGTTTCTGAAAGGCGATTCAGACGGCAAAGATACACGTAGACAAACTGGAATCTTATATCATATTATGGTGCGTGCTGTTCAAGGGTAGGCTGCGCCGACGATGCTTGATGGACGGGCAGTCAAGAAGATAACCGAACGAGTCATTTGTCGTACCGCATCGGAACCTAGGCAGCTGGTGTTCCTTACCATTAAATTACAGTTAGGCTGTTTTCGGTAATAGCACCACGAGGCCAGATTTGGTCGATCGTAGCTGATGAGCGTCGAGTCGCCTCGGAAGCACAATCATTTTCAAGATCCGCTTGAATTGCTCGAGATAGAGTGGTTCGTATTGTATAACATGTTGACGGACTTTCAGAGGGATGCACGAAGTTTTGGAAGGATCCAGAGGCTGTCCAAGCAACGCTCTTACGTGTCGCTCAAGGTCGATCGTGGTATTACATGGTATGGAAAGTAATTGCTAGAATATAATAAGAACAAAAGATAATTTAAGAGTCAAAGCTACTATCCCGAAAATATCTATAGTTGTAGCTCGTTGTCGAGTTTGTTGTGTTGAAAAGTGTTGGCGGGTTTTCGGTACGCAGTAATGGACGTTACATCCTTTATGCCTGCTTTGTGCTGTTCAGTCAGGATCAGAGTGCACAAAATCATCTCACGGCAATCAAAGCACCTTACGCCACGCAATCACACACGCACCAATTGACACTGCACAATACTATGGTTGAACTTTGAAATCTTACTTTTCTTCTGCCTCATCTCTTATTTACATGCCATCTCCAATCCCTGGATACCATCTACAGCACTACTTTACTTTAATATCCAATGAAAAACAAATAAAACGCCACAGTTCCATGCAATCGCTCATGTAAAAGATCAAGGAAAGACATGCTAGATTCAAACATGTAAAGGTATTAGCAAGATGTATTTACAAAGAAGTGAAACAAACAAAGTATGAACAAGATAAAAACGGAGTAGTGTGGTGTAAGAACAGTGTGCGACGTGGCAAACAAGATGGCGTCGGTCGAACAAGGGCGGCGGATGCACGCTGAGACAAGCTCAATACGTGAACGCTTCCTCAATGAAATCGATCGATCCTTCTGTTAACCAAGGGCGCACTGCTGCTCGTACGCCGTCCGCGAAGCCACCGCTTCCGCAAATGGTAACAGCCATGGCACCCTGACGATGCCTAACCTCTTCTTCGATCAGCGCATCGGGCTTGGGGCGACCAGCAAACATCTTGACTGTCTCACTGCTGCTCTCGACACGGCCTTTGGGCCGCGAGATGAAGAGCTTGATGCGCAGGACGTGTTTGCGTTGGGGCATGCGGAGAATTTCGTCCATCCATGGGCGCACCCACTCAAGGCAGTCTGAGTCGGGCACGGTCCAGACGAGAACTACTTTTTGGGTGGCGGTGGTGCGTTGTGAAAAGCCGTTGACGAGGTGCTTGAGGTACATGACTTGATGTGTGATGCCAACACCGCCAGCGAAAAGCATGACGGTGCCGTAGGAATCAAGACTGTGATGGCCGCCATAGGGACCTTCGATGAAGCCCCAAGCAGTGAAGGATTCGTTGGGCGATTTGCATGCGCGCTCGTACATCTTTCTTGTCATACCTGTTCGTGCACGGCAAATCAGGCTGATTTGTCGCGACTTTGGTGGCGCACCGGGTGCCATGACTTTGTCGTTTTCAAGGGTGGGGAGAGTCATTTCCTTGGAGTCGGGTGAGAGGGTGGGTGACCACGCCACGGAGAAGGGATGCGAAGACCACAGTGACATGCGCGGCATCCACATGTGTACATGGCAGCCAGGGCGTGGATTCCAATCGCGGACCAAATCGATAGTGACGCGCACTGCCTCTCCAGGCATAGCCTCAACCTTGATTGATGAACGCTGCTTGAGGCTAAATCCGTAGTAGAGGATTGACAGTCCACGGAATACCCACTCTGCGGCCCAGAAGATGATGATCAAGTGTAGCCAAGGGACCTGGGGTAGTTTGTGCATCTCAAGATGCTTGTAGAGTCCAACTAGTGCGACGATGACAGAAAGACGATGGATGTTGAGGAATGTCTCGTAAAAGGCGTGACGGAAAGGTGACCAAGCTTGGATGCCAATGAATGCAAAGGCAGCAGTGCCTACCATTCCCCAGCCATAGGATCCCTCAGTGCGCAGTCCAGCGCCTACAGCCGACCATCCAGCCCCATGGGCAGTGTTGTACATCCAGGCTACCGTGTGGATAATTGCCTCCACAATGGTGATGCGTGCGGCCCAGCGATGGAAGAGGTTGAAGTCATCGTATGAGACTTGGAGAAGGGTGATGAGCGGGTTGTTACGCAGTGCAAAGAGAACGGTAGGAATGAGGTTGAGAGCAGCCAGAGTTCCGCTGCGACCACGCAGTGCGGCGAGGGTTTGCTTGTGATCCAAGACACTATATGGGAGCGCGACACACCACGCAATGTTGAGGCCGACATAAGTGACGAGTAGGATTGTATGCCAGCGGCCGGGTAATGTTCCATTGTCGATTGCGCTTGAGATTTGAAAGGCTGCATTGTGTCGCTTCTTCCATAATGGTGCAGCCAAAACATGGCGGTTGAGCCATGGCCACCAGGACGTTCTGTTCGTTGCCCAGTAGTTTTGGTTTTTAGGGTTTGCCATGACGGTTAGATGGCGCTGGTGGCGCCAGAACATATTCGCTACGCGCAAGCCCAGTAGCAAAATAGCCATGATTACGAGAATGCACAGGAAGGTGTCAACCCACATGAAGTTACCAGCCTGGTCAACACCGGTGAGGCCATATGAGTACTTGAGGTCAGCGTTTTCGGCGGCATCCCAGCCGCTCAGGAAATGGGCGCTGCGGCGGTCTAATCCATCCATGACAGGATCTGGTTGCTCCACTCCCCGGGGGAGGAAGGTAGCCATGTGTATCTGGATTGAAGGAGGTGGTGGGTAGTTGAGTCACAGACAGGTGAGTCTGAGCGTACAAAGAATGCGGAGTTCGGTTGTCGCGGAAGGGTGTATTGTGATCGACAGTGAATGAAAGCTTGTGAATGTGCACGACCGGGTGCTACGTCAGCGATGTGAAGGGTATGGTGTCGGAAGAAACGTGCGAACTGCTTCGATATGCATAAAACAAGTTGCCGAGTGAATGATGTTGATAGTGTGCGTGGATAATGTGAGTGTTTTTGTCACCGCAAATGCATCACAATGTGTCGAATGTATAAAGCTACTATGTAGGCGAACAGTTGAAGGTAGCAGATGTCGATGGTGCGCTGCACAATGGAGGAAGGTTGAGTAGTAGACGATCTAAAGCCAGCGGATCCAAGGCGGAGCAGTTGTTGATAACGACAGTGGAGATGAATGAAGAGGGAGAAAGGCGACAATATGGACAGGCGGCTGTCAATAGAAATCTTCACTGGGGGGACCTGGATGTAAAGAGTGAATTGTGGGGTGAGAAAAGCTTGTCAAGGGTAATGGGTAGAGGAAAAGGTAGACAGCAAAGCGTATGGTGTTGTCTAAACGAGTGAACAACAGTTGGGTAGAAGCGAATGTGCAAGGGATCGTCGAACACACGGCCGCGCGATGGACTTGAGGTCAGAGGGAAGAGCAGGTAAAGAGTGGTTGAGATGCCACGACGGGGGCACCTAGTACCTGGCCCTTTGAAGACCGGTAGCCAATGAGAAGGCCAGCGGAGGGGTTGTTGTGCAGGCTTGGTGTTTCAAACGCTTTTTTATCGGGCTATGCTGGGGCCAGTCAGATTGGCGTTCCTGAGCGCCATGAAACGGGAACGCCACAAGCTCACCACACCGTCTTTCGACCTGGCCAACGGGAGAGGCCCGGAAGGGCCTTGTGTTCTGGACTCTGTGCGGTGTTGCCGTGTGCCGTCGTCGTGATTCACAATCGATTTGCTGAGGGTGCATATCCACTGACACGGAGGCTGACGACGGTCTTCAGCAGTCACGGAATACCTCCCTAAGCAGAGTCACAGTGTGACACCTCATGTTGTCTCTATTTGGATCGGATGGCTTCATCACGCCAGCATAACCAGACTGTGAAGCCGCCTGGGTTAGATTGCAAGATAGATGACCTGTGTCCAACACGAGCGACACCGACACACCAGAAATCCAGACCCCGACCGATGGACGCTGAAAAGAGGCATGTAAGCGAGCGTCTCCTTACCCCTGCTGACAGCCGCGAGGAGTCGAGGACACTTGGTGTTGTGCGTAGCAAATTATCGAGTCGGTCTTGTTGCATGGAACGAATCAATTTGCCGCCTATGGCATTGTTTATCGCAGGGGTAATTTACCTTATCGGGCGAGCTAGCCACTGGGGTCCCCTGGTTGGACAGGGCCCTAATTTCTATTTCCATGTGTGAATTCATGCCTCGGGTCGCTACTTCCTTGCCCTGCCACGCCTTCCCTAAGCTGCGCCACAGAAGAAGGAACAACCAATACTTCCTGCCTGAGCCAACGCAGAGGGAGCCGCCACCCAAGTGACATAACACTCGGAACCACCGGGACGCACACTCGAGCAGGTATCCACCAAGACATTCACTACCAAGGTATCTTCCAAATTATCTATCAAGCTATCTACCAAGGTACCTTCTCTGGCCCGTCATCGTATCTGTAATCCAATTTTCCTTGGCAGTCGGACCCATTCGTTCCTTCTATGTAGCCGACTTCACATGCACCTCACCTTACTCTGCATCAACACCATACATAGTCCAAGCACCAGTCTCACGATAGGTACCCACCCGGATCCTTCGTCGCACCTCATTGGTCTGCGTCCAATAGTCACCTTTACTAAACAGCCGTCATCCCACGCTCACTTATATGAAACACCCACTACCTGGTTGTGGGAACCCTCATCTGCAAATTCATGAACGATATTTTCCCACAGACCAGCATCGCTTCCCTACCAGCGGGTTGTCTTCTGGAAAAAAAGGCCCTTCACTAGTGCAATATCCTATCTGTAAATGCGTGTCAAGGTTCACAAACGAATCGGAAATTATTCTCCCCAAGGTAGGAATGGCCCGGCCATACATAGTATTAAACACCAGCATACCCAGATGCATAACATACCGTCTATGAAAAGAAGGATCACACTTGCGGAGTGCATCAGCTCACGGATCAAGTTGTCCTCACAGCACAATCTCAATAATGAACAACTAATAGCCAACCATCTCCCCATCTCCACATCTCCACAATCAGACAGCGGCACAACCAACGCCCCTCCATCACGCCAACTAATCTTGCTCCCGTCGCGCCCAGCCTCATCATATTTTCACAACTCATCCCGCCTGCACCTCGTACCGCCAAATCACACACAAACCGCCTCATACTTACATGAAGCAAACAAAATAAAACTCCACTTCTATGCATGAACTACACTCCGCACCATCACCCCGAAAACACTCTTTCAGGCTCCACATACATATCCTACTCTATCAAAAAAAAGCTTGACTTCCATCTATTCTCATCTCGCTACGCTTAACATGCACACCATCTAGATCCACCCACTCTCTACTCTCTTATCGCGCCACCACCCTTCTACAAAATAAAATAAGAAAACAACACCGACTTTGTCTTGGCACTTTATCATGAAACCATATCCATATGGATAGAAGCCGCACATTTATCGAATATCCCTGCTCCCCTAAACTCCACACCTCGATCCTGAGGTCCCCATCCATCTAATTCCTTCATTTTCCCATGTTCTCATCTTTCTTTCATTCATCGTTGCTGCGGTGGCGCTGCTGTTGTACTCTCGCTCGATTGCCCCACAAGCTTCAAGCCAACAAGTGCATCGCTCGTCCAACTCTCGTCGCTATTCCGATTCGCGACGCGCAGTCCGCCGCCACCGCGACCATTGGAATTGGAGTTGATTTCATTAGCAACACGTAAGCCCCCGCGCTCTTCTGCTTCGTCAAAGCTCCAGCGTCCGGTGCCGCTGATGTCCTCGACACCCTGGTCGTGCGCACGAGGCGTGTACTCATATGGCTGCGAGTCACTGTAAAATGGCTCCGAAGCGGGTGCGTACAGGTCGTCTGGGCCCGGGCGTAGAATCTCGGGCATTTGGGCGTTGCCGTAGGTTTGTTGTTGGTAGTTGTGGTCGCCGGGCCCGTGGTCGTTGTGCGTGAATGGGCCCGCGCGATTAATAGGCGAGTAATCTGTGCTTCCGTGTGCTTCGGGGAGGAAGCTGTGGCGAGCGTTCGTCGGCGTTTTGTCGCTGCATTCGAGTTCTGGTATGCTCTCTGGATACAGTGAGGGGGGTTGGTCTGTGAAATCGGAGATGGCGTGCGGTTGATGGGGGAAATTGCCTGGCGCGCTTTGGCCGGGAAGTTCATGGCTGATGATGCTGTTTTGATGTTGTTGAAGTTGCATACTGTTCAATTGTGCAGTCATGCCCATTGTGCTGTCTCGTAGCAAACTTCCCCTTGCACTCCCTGGTCCTCTCATACCACCACCAATACTCATGCTCATACTTGGTCGACCCATGGGTTCTTCACTGATCATCCGGTTTTCGGGCCCGTTTGGATCGCGGATACTGTATTGTGCAATGGTACGCATCTTGCGTGTCACCCACCCAGCAAGAATCTTACCACGCTGCTTTTCGCCCAGACGCGAACGGTGGAAGTCACCTTTGATGACGAAAGCAACGATATCGATGACAAGTTGGTGCTCGTTCAATATAGCGTTGACAATGACAGGGACCATGGAGGCGAGAAAGTTACGTCTGAAGATTTCGACCACCACAACCACGAGACCACCAGCCTGGAAAAGAGCGCTAAAGGGCAATGTTAGCATTACATGAGACAAAGTAAGTAGAGGGGAAGAAACATACCAGCCTCCAGGCAAAATATTACGATGGCAGCGTTCAACAGACCGCTCAATGTCCATTGAGAAGTGATTCAGGCCATTCACTTCGAACGTATCTCCAATACTTCCAAGGACGAACAAAACCTGCATATCAACGGGGGCTCCATTTGCTCCAATAGGTCTCGTCACATTATGCAAGAAGCCCAAGTCTCCCGTCCGAACATAGCGAGCATTCGGATCACCATCAATCGTCCTCCCATTAAACCGCTCAGCATCCAATCGCTCCTTCGACCCATAGAAACTATGGGCGTTCGCATCCGACTGCACCCAAATCTCGCCGTACTCGCCCACCAAACAAAGTTGATTCGTCTCTGGATTCACAACGGAGACTTGCGTGCTCACGGGCACCATACCTGAATCCTGGACGAGAAGAGCACCCGGCTCCGTATCTGGGTCGACGGGCATGATAAGACCTCTTCGAAGGGCGCTAACGTCGAGATGTAGTTCCACCGGCTCGATACACATGTATGATCGCGATGCAATCATAGGATTCAACACGTGCGAGTAAACAGTGTTAATAGCCGTTTTTTCAAGACTCGCCTGAGCAAAGTGCACCCTTACTCTTGAATCTAGAAAAAAAATCTTCAGTATTTTTCTTGATAGCAACGCAAACCCCACGAATTAGGGATAACTTACAAACATCGGCGCGCGGTCGGCCATCCGTGGCAATCATCAAATTCTTAAGCTCGTGCATACCCATCGTCTTCGCGGCGCCACGAGCAATCGCATGATCAAGCATCTGGCTCGTCGCATACGCATCCTTGATCTTATATCGCGACAGCGTCTGGAAGAGGATATTGGGGTTTCCGGCAAAGTCCACAGGCGACACGAGGTATGTTGGCGCCGCAAGGAAAATGCCCATGAGGCAAGTGTGAATGAATCCGAGTCCGATTGTACTCCTCACGCATCCGAGAACAGGCCTTGTGCTCGTCATCTGGCAGGTTTCTTTTTGCACTTTGCACAGCGCCATAATTTGGCTGTGGCCGTATTGGACTGCGATGCGACGCTGGTCGGGCGTCCAGTATGTCCAGACTAAGACGGGAAAGCCAGATTGTACCCAAGCGGGCCTTATCGTCAGCTTCAAGTCTCTGCAGCCACTCGACTGCTTCGGTGGTTTCGAGGTGTTGTACGTATGTGGAACATTGATCTTGAGGATAACTGCCGATTGCTTGATGTGTTGCGAAACTTGCTTGAGTTTGAGCAGGTGATCTACGTCCGCGTTGACGAGTATGGCTTTGACTTTGAAGTCTGCGATGATGTGGAGTAAGGCGGGCGCGTCTTCATTTAATCTGTTCTGGTCGATGGGCGCCATGGGTATGGCGACTGCGCCCAGGATGAAGCATGCATGGCAGGCATACACGAATTCCTCTGAATGCGTGTACATCAAAAGTAGATGGTCGCCGGGTTGTACTTTGACTTTGTTCTTCAGATACACAGCTACACCAGCAACCTTTTGATCGAACTTCTTCCATGTAACCCCTTTGCCTTCCTTGCCTCGGCCATCGACCGTGCAATAAGCAAGTTCCTCAGTTTGGCGTGAGACACGCCATTGCATTAGATCGTGGATGTTGGAGAATTGATTGAGCGATGTAGCTGTTTTGTCGTCCATGATGACCTCGCGGTGATCAACTCCAGAGTATTGTTTGTCTTGGAGCATCAAGTACTGTTGGCGAGCCATGGACGCTTCAAATGACCACATACCACCTGCTGGGTCGTCGCCCAAGGCAATGTTTTGAACTGATCTTTCTACGCCGAACTTGACGTGTACGCATGGCAGTGAGCCATTGTCGAACTCTCGTCGACAAAGCATATTGCCTATTTCTCGTCTACCGTTCTTGATAACACGAGGTAGGGTGTTGGGCGCAGTGATCATTACGCAATAAACTCGTAAATGGTGTTCTTGGTAGAGTACTTCCATACATCGCTCTGAAAGCGAGTCTAAGAATGGAATGTTAAGTTGTTGTGGTGGTCCACCAGGATTCGTAGGAGCGGTCGAAGCTGCTTGTGTTTCAATCAAAATGATGGGCAGATATTCTCCATTTACATAGGAATCAAATGCGGAACTAAATATGTCAGCAAGAACAATCTTCGGGTCTTGCACTCCTTACCAGTCGTAAATCTTGGGCACCGCCTTCATAATGCTTGAGACAAGATGCTGCACAAAGAAATATCGATGCTCAGCCTCTAGACCGTGCTCAATCCACTCCACCCGTTGTCGGATGCGATCTTCGTACAGACCAAGCACGAATATCTTACCTTCTACCACGCAGCCAAGAAGCCCAGTACGAAGGAACTCGAGCTCAAGGAGTTGTGGTGTAGGGCTTCCTTCGACGAAGCGATATGGTCGAGCGTGGAATATTGTTTCGCTGTGCTTCTGAAGTTGCCAGAAACCACCTGATAGCGAGGGCGAATCGACCCAGATCTCGCCTACAGAGTACGGCGAGCAGAGAAGACTTGTTTCGGGATCGACAACAGCAAGTGTAGCATCTGGTATTGGATATCCGAATGCGCCAACTCGCATAGTACCAGGTTCATTTGCACGCTTACTCGCCTCTTCGCCTATTGCTAATACGACAATATCATTTATCTTCAAGGCTTCCTTGTCCAGAAGAATTTCTGTCAATTCTGTGCGACCTTTCTTTTCTTTGACTTTCTTGGTAGTGGTGCTACCTCCGCCGATGAGACTCGAGTAGCCATTGACCGCACCTGGATCCTCAGTCTGCTCGTGGTCTTCTTCTATTTCCTCTGTTATGCTAAGAGGGCAACCCATGCGCTCCTCGCCACCTAGCCAGTCACGCACAGAGATGATCATGCCACCGTGCTCAGGTAAGCATAACATAGGCGCAATCAGCTCTCGCGCCCTTGGATTCCTCATAGGCCTGAACCATCTGTCACCTAGGATCTCGTGGAAGTCACAGTCAACAGTGAGCGTATCGATCAGACAAATTTTCACAGAACCGAAATTAGGTTCTGCATTCTTCTTGAAGTTTCGTGTGGCCATAGGGTCTTGCTGATAATTATACGCCACACGTTTGAGACCTGGATAATCTGTAATCAAAATATTCGCCTTATATTTGGTGATGAGATGTGCGTAGAGACCAGGTGTCTCCATTGTACTTGGTTCGGTCCATACTGTGGTGTGGCCGCCATATACAGAGAAGAGGACACCTAGTATCATACCAGCGCTTTCACGAGGATCAAGGTAACTAAGAATATTCTCGGTGGGAGAGCTTCGGGGAGGTGGTGCAATGAATTTGCCATCTCGGTCGCGTAAATTTGCACCAAATGTGTCTGTGTTCTCGCGACCTGATGGAATTGTCGTGACTATGGCGCTGATGCACGCCATCTGGTGCATAATCGTCCGATGGCTGAGTACTACACCTCTTAAGTCACCAGTGGGTGCTCTTGAAAATTCAATATAAGCAACTTCAGGGACCTGTAGCGCAGGTGTGTCGTCATGCTTTTTGGGGTGGTAGCTTCCAAACTCGTTTGTTTTCCACCACTCCACTCCACTTGGCCACTTGAGGCGGTTTTGGCTAATATCACGATGGAAGGCCTTGAGGTTGTTATCCGTCGTTAGCGCGAGATGTGCTTGGGTGGTAGTAAGGAGGAGAATGAGTTTCTGATAATCGTCGACGCTATTGATGGGTACTGCAACAACGCCTGCGATGAAGCAGCCCATGAGCGCAACCACGAATTCGATTACTTCGGTATCCTTGTACACCAATGCTACGCGATCCCCACGATAAAGGTTGCTCTTGTCCCTAATGACCTTGGCCACTTTTTCGGCACGACTTGCAACCTTTTCCCACGTTATCGACGCAACCTCTTTTCCTTTCGGATCCAATACCCAAAATGCAGTTCGTCGCGGCTGAGTGCGACCGCGGTGACGTAGCACAGCGCCTATGTTGTCGAATTTGGACATTGGTATGTTTGGATTGTGTGGGTCATATACGTCAAAAGGTAGATCACGTTGCTCCAGAGGCAACATGGCATCGACAACACCAACACCTGGTAGGTCACCGGGCAACATCATTGGGGGAGGCATAGCGGCGGTCGGGGAAAAGGCGTCGCCAGCCGAATATCGATTCGGTCCGCCATATGAGTCGCGATGATCTTGCATCTGCTGTCCGGTGAAGTCGGAGAAGTAGCCCTGGTTTACATCCAGCATTGTGCTCCTTCTGCTAACGTCTCCTCCAGGCGATGCGCGCCCCCCATCATAGCCAGGTTGGGTATCTGGATTGAATGCATAGTTGGAGCCCATCATTGTACCCTCACGCGAGTAGTTATGTTCAGGTGTTTGTGGTCTCGGTATGAAGGTCTCGCTGCCTTGCGACAGTTGCGACGAGTTCCGCTGTAAGGATGGGGTTCGTAAGCCCAGCTGCTTCTCTTGAAAGCGGCCTACTTGACTGGGTGGGTATGCCGTATACTGCGTGGACCCTGTAGTGCTGCTTCCCGAGCCGCCATATTGTGATGTCCCCGCAAAGCTGGGCGCGGAACTGGCATATTGCGAGTCTGGACCTTGAAGTTCGATGGTTGGTGCTCGGGGACGAGATAATGCAGCGAGAGATGCTGATCGTGAGCCTGAGGCCTCGCTTCCGGCTAGACTTGAGTTTCGCAAATGACCCTGTAACTGCGCAACTTGTGCGGGACCTAAATACTGTGACAGGAGAACGGTTCTTCGCTTTTCGTAGCTGTGCGACTTGTTAGCGCTACTCGGCGGGACACTGTACGCCACTTCACAATGGCCACGCGGCAACTGTCAACGTGATTTGCATGGAACAGACCCTTTGGCAGTAATGTCGCCTTCTTCTAATTCATGATCCAACTCTCGCAGCTTGGCCTCAAGTTCTGGATTTGGGGCGGCCATGGCGAAGTCCCACTAAGATGGACGGAGGGTCAAGTGGAGTAAAGATGCGCATATACAGTTGAGGACCAAGACATATCAGGTCAAGAAGGTGTGGCGCAAAAATGGCGTGTAGGTAAGGCTTAAAGAGAGTGGCTCGCGTGCATCAAATGTGGACGCGATCAGTCGTAGGACTTGAAAGTTGAATTGCAGCTCGCACATTGGTGGTAGCCAACTCAGGTACCAGAGTGACGTCGGCCACGACATCCGGCGAATATTCTTGGCGAGTCCCATATAGTGCTTTGCCTGATTAGGCTGGCTGCCGTAGTCCATGTGCTTTGGGTTATGCCTCGGCTCGAGGATAACGATGCTTCCGAACGCGCTCATCGGTCGGCCGAAGGCGATGACATATGAATAGTTAACCTCCTGAACACCTCGACGATAGAATAACATCCCTTGAACAGATACACTTTTAGCAAATATGGCGACTCTGATCCGCCCGCCGCCCGTTGACCACTCGCAATCAGCCATTGAGAATGTGCTTGAGCTGACACAGCTACCCGATATCGACCCCAATCTTTTCACAAACACGCGTCCACTATGGCATCCCCCTGGCGCAAGGGGCATCTTCGGCGGAGCTGCCATTGCGCAGACTCTGAGCGCTGCACAGAAGACAGTCCCTAGCGATTTCACTGTGCACTCCATGCACTGTTACTTCGTACTGGCTGGAAACGCCGAGATTCCCATTATATACCATGTAGAAAGAGTCAGATCTGGCAAGTCCTTCGCGACAAGGACTGTGCAAGCACGGCAGCGTGGAAAAGTCATCTTTACAACCACAATGAGCTTTGTGCGACAAAATAGCGGAGGGGATCAAAAGGTCGAACATACATTTCCCATGGCAAATGTCCCACCACCCTCAGAATCTCACGATGATTTGGAAATCAGCCCTGATGGCAGAAGCCCCTTCCAAAGCCAGAAGCTGCCAATCTTGAACAGTAAATTGACCTCATCACCATTTGACATGTGAAAGCTGACCAAATCAAGACGACTCGCCCGACCCACACACGAAGAGATGCCGGCAATGGGTCAAAGCGCGCGGCAGCATCTCTCCAGCAGGCGGCCACGAGGCGCACCTCTCCGCCCTCGCATACATGTCCGATAGCTACTTCATCGGCACCATCGCACAGGCCCACAAACTCTGGAGGTACTCCACACAACGCAAGAGCAATGCCAAATCGAGTGCCGACGAGGACGTCCTGAAGAAGCTACTAGCACTCGACGACGCCGAGCTCAAGCGAATGAAGTATGTCAATGACGCAGACATCAAGCGCATTCGTCAAATACGCAACGGCGAGAACACCGATGACGGTACGCCAGAGATTGGCATGATGGTCAGCCTGGATCACACCATTCACTTTCACAACCCCAGGGCTTTCCGCGCAGACGAGTGGATCTTCACTGAGATGGAGACACCGTGGTCTGGTGATGGTCGCGGTCTAGTGTATCAAAAGATGTACACTCAAGATGGTACCCTGATTGCGAGTTGTGTACAAGAGGTGAGTAATTTTATATAACAATGTATAAGTCCTATTCACTAACTGTTTTGCAGGGTGTTGTGCGTCTCAAACAGAATGAGAGCAAGCTTTAGGCCTGATCAAGGTCCTTGTGCTGTAGAGTGTTATTGATATTTTTGTGTAGATTTGATTCTTGTAGATTTCCTTGATTGTTAATTTAGCTGAGAATGGATAGTGCTACGCACAGATGGTATGCAACAGGTCTCATTTTCCATGCCTCTGAGATGAGTATTTTCTCGGCCAAGTCAGGACGGATGGATGGGCTTTAGGTTTTGAGCGTTTCCACGACGGGATAAAGGGGAGGTTGCTTCCTTATTTAACACAATTGCTCTTACTTATTATCTAATGGACTTGAAAAATTTGCTTAGAAGAAGATTGCATTATACATCATTACTATATTCTACTTTATCTTGTCTCATCAAAGGGGCTATGACGCCATATGTAGACCTAGAATGCTTTTGTTTGTCCAGATTTTTAGGTCCTAGGTCATTCTATACATGCCAGCTATAGTGATGAGGTACATTATCTTCTATGGTAATCTCACGACTGTTTGATGGACCTTTTAATTCATATACCATCAGAACTTGATGTAATTCGCGGTAAATGAAAGGGAAAAATGTCAAATTAATTCTCCTTCTTTGACATGGCTGCCATGTATCTACACTTTTATTAAGAATTTCAATTGTATTAATATCTCTCTAGTAAATTAACGGATCACTCGACACAGTCGCCGAAAATAAAACATGCAGGACGACAAACACCTCTACTTGCAACCTTCTAGGCCACGCCAGGAAAGGCATGACGTGTATTGAGGACATTGAAGATCCCTACTATCTTCTGTCCTAGTGCTCACGGCATGAAATTGTCTTATCAGTTTTACACCGATGAATGATATGGGTGGGACGCTTTGTCTTGGGCGGGAACGGAAGTGGGCAATCTTGTTTGAGCAGCAAATGAGCCATACCCCCCCTCTCCATTAGTGATCTGCTAGCGAATGTTTCAAAGATGATTTGACGGTGTCTGCAGTCTCGAGGCCAGCTGACCTCAATAAGTTCCTGCAGTGGAACCTACCGTAAAACCTGCAGGTGCAATGAAACCTTTCAATCTGCAAGCTTCCACCCTATTTCACTGTCAAAAAGGTTGCCATACAATGCATGATTTATAGCACCTGCCTATTCGCCACGCGTCCTGCAAGCCATTGGAGTCTAGAACTCAACTAATAGTACTAATTTGAGTGGAAGAGAACTAGCTATGACAGGAGTACCTGGAACATTCCTTGGTCATTAGGCGTCCTAATTCTTGTGTGTAATTGAGCATCAACTTACCTTAGATAACACCGGCTCATCAACGGACATGTGGTAACACAATCTGCACGGCATGTTCAACGTTGCTTTGACCAGTTCTCGTCTAGACTTTCTCTCGTACCCGGAGAAATGTAAAATTATGTTAGAAGATTTGGTGATAGGTACTCACCGTGGTTTGAAACTCAATGAGTTCAACATGCAATCGCGAATAGTATCACGTGACAGCTGTACCTTCAATACGGACACCTTTCAAACAGTATTGGACATACACCTGTGGTTTCTTTACTGACATGAATTGCTTCCACTCCACTAGTTTGCTTGTACCTTTACAATAAATTTCTTATCAATAGCCTTTAATAACAGAATATTTATAGATTAAAGTAGCCATCGGCCCTTTTAAGAACGCGCGTCGAAGACGCTGCCTAGGTACGGTTTAGTCGAATAGTCCTAATTATGGACACTGAAAATGGAGTTTATCCAAGAGGTAAGCTTGCACTAGATTAAAGGAGGGCTTAGAAAAACATATTTCCTGAATTTAAACATGGAAGTTCCTTTATGAATTATCGTAACTGTCATGATAACCTAGTTTTTGTACCACTCACGACGAATATTCATCGAATGTGAGAACATTCTAGCTCGAAGCGCAGCCAGCCGAGGTTTACCCGACTGTAAGTATGCCAATCTCGTTTCTAGTAGGTTAGTGATATGTAAACGGAAAGTGGCAACCAAAAGGTGCTGAAGCGCTCGTATTGAGGCGAGACCAGCCTGTCAGAAATTGAGGAACGACGCTGTAAGTTCGCTTTCAAGGAATCGAAGTCGCATCGAAACGTCCATCAGCCCTACAAAACATGTCGAGTAGTTTCACCATCTATAACGAGCATATTTTGACCCATCCATCCTGGCTAAGCTGCCGCCTTCTGAGAGATGTTCCGTGCTTGAAGCAAACCAAGGCTAGCGCAGAATAAGCCTAGTCAATCATCGTGGTCAGCTTGCCCGGATGTTGCCCGACCTCGGGATACCTCCACTTTCTTTGAGGCACGATCACGAGATCGGGGTTTGTGAATGCCTTTCGCTGTTTATTGTACATCTCTCTCTCCAATTTCAAGGTACGAGCAGCTGCCGCTCAAGTCTGAATGTTTTCGTGGCAGTACCTAGAAGAAAGGCGAAACACTCATGCGATGCATATCGGTTGTGCCCTAACATTCCGTTTGTCCTGACACGAGGCATGAACACCAAGCAGGCGGCATGCCTCAATTGTCGCAAGAGCAAGATCAAATGCCGACGCGATGAAGGCACAGTAAATTGTGAGAGGTGCCAACATGTCGGCGCCGAATGCGTCATCCCTGAATTCCACATTGGGAGGCAGAAGGGTGTCAAGAAGTAAGTATGTCCGCATGTTACTAGTTGCGCATATTAACTAGGATAAGTAAGCGCTCAGGATTGGAGAAAGCCATCTATCAGGTTGAAGAGGCCATCAAGAGAAGGAAGTCCGATAATAATACGAGTCGGAGCACACTGGAACATCTGAAGAAGCTCCTCGACGAGGATCAAGTAGGCGATGAGAATTTCGATACCATGAATACACCATCATCCCCGAAAAACAGTCCTTTCATAACTGAAAAGGATGTTTCTGGGCCATCGAGCGATGACCAGCTTGCACTGGAGGGCGTTGAGAACCCTCTTCAACTGCTTGCCCGCGCTTCAGATCTTCGAATTGCGTCACCTCATACTCTTGACAACAGCACATCGACACCAGGAAGCCGAATGAACGGGAGCGATCATGGCCCTTTCTTCGATGTACATCAATTCTTTTTGCCAATGAAAGCAAGCCTTGATCAAGGACCTGGCCTTGATCCCGTCGACGTTGGGCTTGTTACGCTGGACGAAGCAGATATGCTACTAGCGTACTTCCACAAGAAACTGGCACACACCCGTTGGGGCCTTGATCCGTTGGTACACACGTTACACTTCGTTCGAAAGCGGTCGTCCTTTCTATTCACCACACTTTTAGCAATGACTGCAATCTTTCTACCAGAGACCTCCTCTATGGCCAAACGGCTACTCCTTCACCGTAGATATGTAGCCGAGCAGGTTATTATCAAAAACTATCGGTCTGTTGAGATTGTGCTTGCTTTCATGATTAGTATTCCCTGGATGCCACCAGGTTCACATGCAAGCGACGATGATACGAGTTTATATCTTACAACATCTCTGTCTATTGCTCTAGATCTATCGCTCGACAAGATCATCACGCCTTCCACATCCTTGGCCCAGGAACACATTAGACAGATCCCCAAAGCGGACTGCCTTGAAGCCAAGAAGGCACTGGCTATGGACGGGTTTGAAGATGTAAGTGTAGACTCAGAGTGGGGCCAACGGCTCCTACGACGACGAGAACGCGTCTGGATCTCACTATTCGTTCTCGAGCGAGGCGTCTGTCTAGCCCGCGGTCGTAGCTATTGCGTACCAAAAACCTCCCTCATCCAATACTGCGACAAATGGCACAGCCACACGACATCCTACATCCAAGACGGCCCCCTCGTCTCCATGGCCGTCCTCCGTCGCAACCTAGACGACCTCTTCGCCAACGTCCGCTCCCGCTGTGATAACTACCACACCACAGACGGCGGCTTCAAACTCGCGCAAGAAATCGACCTCGCAATCGAAAACTTCTTCGATCAATGGTTCCACGTCTGGACCTGCATGATCGGCGACACAGAAAGCCAAACCCTGCCCCCCTACGTTGAAATCCTCGTAACACACACCCGCCTCTCAACATACAGCATGCTCCTCAACCACCCCACCGCACCCCCAGAAGTAAAACGCTCCTTCCGCGCCTCAGCACTCTCCTCAGCGCTAAACGTCATGCGCGCTGCTATCCAGGGCGAATCCCGCCTCAAATCAATGCCAAATAATACAGTCACAATGATCTGCTTCGCAGCCTCCATCGCCCTCGCACTCAGCGCCCCGCTCCCACACCCCCAACCCTTTGCCCCAAGCGTACGCAACCTCATCGAAGAAACAGCCACCGTCCTCCAGCGCATAGGAAGTACCCCACCCCACCGAAACGGTTCCTCAGCAGTGTACAGTCGTTTCCTCCTCATCCTCGTCAAACAAACTGCCCCTTCTCCCGTCGTCGTCCCGCATTCCCCGTTACAACGGCTTCATCCGTTTGTCCCGCCTACGCCGCCTTCGGTTCCGCGGCAGGATGCTGCTGCTACGCCGCATTTAGGGGCTGTGGCGCCGTTTTGGAGCGCGGATCAGACGTTGGATTTTTCAGCCATGAGTTATAATGAGGTTAATGAGACGGTTACGAATTCTGATTTTTTTTCGGCGCAGATGTTGGAGGTGGGATGGGATCAGGGGGCGCCGTTTTTGTGGACGGATTGGTTGAATTTGCCGGATTTTGCATTTCCTTAGGGGTGGAGGAGGAGGGGGGAATGAGGGTTCTTCAACAGAGCGTTTGTTTTTGTGTGAAGATGTGAAATATTGTAGGCTATGAGTACGATACGATAGCTGTATTGAAATTTCATGTTCACGTTGATTTGCCTCACAGGATATCCATCCACGACCAATCGCTATGAACTTGAACCCGATGCCGACTCGTTGAGCACTCCACCCTCAACGGCATCAGCCCTTTCCTTGCCCTTCGCACTCGAGCTAGACATACCAGGTCCAGTCTCTTGCACACCAGCAACCTCGCCCTTCTGCTCTTCACCCTGTTTCGCGTCTTCTTCCTTTTGCTTTGCTTCCTCTTCCAGTCGTAACCTTTCTTCTTCGGCAACCCGCTCAAGTCTAATTCTTTCTTCCTGTGCATGCACCATCCGCTCCCCAATCCCCGGCCACAAACTTGCGAGAAAGATGGCAAATGAGCGTTCGACGGTGCGCATACTTTCTCTGACCCAGCTAAAACGTTGCTCTTGATGCTGTTGTAGCAATCGACGTGCTGCTTCTTCAGGCGTGAGGGCATGACCTGACTCTGTGCGTTGTTGGCCCTGCGCTTGCGCGTTCGCGTTGCGAGGCGCAGCGACGCGCTCGGCAAGGGCTCCAACGGGCAATATAGCTTCAAAGTGCTGGCGCACGACATTGAACTGCTCTTCGAACATACCGAGTTGGGCTATGTAGACGCCACCAGCAATGACGCCAAGGAAAACAGAACGGTACCAGCCGGCTCCAGAGAAGAAGTAGACAAAACAAGCAAGTTTGAAAAGGAGCCATAGATGGCTGGCCATGTTTGCGACTCGGTCGTTCTCACCTTGAGGATTAGCTGGATTGTTTGCATTTTGATTTTGAGCAGGATTGATATTTTGCGCCTGGTTTTGCTGCTGGGCTTGTGCTGGGAGCGGATTCTGGGTTTGGTCTTGTCCCGTGGCTCCGGGCTGCTGTGTTGGCGTTGGCTGGATATTTGCCAATTGATTATGTAGCTGATGGGAGCCTTGCGCAATTTGCTGACCTAGCCCGGCAATGAGTTGTCTGTTCTGGGCAAACTGATTTGTAAAAGTTTGGAATGGGAGCGTAGGGACCATGGGGGCTGTCGTGTATGTACCCCGTTCGTCGTACAGGATGCCAATTGGGCCCTGGGCACTTGAGATGATGAAGAGCTCCTGTGGAGTGCCTGCTGGCAATGATTCTGAAGTAGTTGTTGTAGTCGTAGACGACCCGGGCACTGGTGTTGAGTGTGAGGTTTCTGTAGACGAGGCTGGCACAGAAGCAGCATTGGCATTGGGACCAAGCATTCTGTTCAAGTGATCAATATGTTCTCTAAGATCAGTGGCCGATTGTCGAAGCGAAGCTACATCTGGGTTGCCTGTCATGGAGGTGTCATAGGATAGGAGAAGCAATCCACGCTCGACCAAAGTCAAGTTTTGTTCCATAGTCTGCACGTGTTGCCTTATGCGTTCAAGCCGCCATGGCGGAGGATTTGATGAGGAAAAGAGTGCCGACAACGGATCTTGTTGTCTATTGGCCTGCATCAGCATTCTCACGGTTTCCATTTCTTGTCTTGCTGATTGTATAATATGTGCCATGCGCGGCAGGAGGCGGTCTACAGCCTCGTTAAGTGCAGGTGCAGCATTGGGGTGGGGTGGCATTCCGAAGAAGTTAGGTGGGGTTGGAAATTGGCGGGGCAGCTGCGGTTGTGTGTTACTGTATGTCACCATCCATCGCTCTCCATTAGGCCCCGTGCCTTCCTGTCGAACGGTCCTGCCATTTGACGGAAGATGTGGCAGTCCGAAGCCTGGCAGTTGTGGTAGACCCATGAGTGGTGGTGGTGGTGGTGGTGTTCCATTATCAGGCACAGTTCCACCTCGATTGGACTGTTGAGTTTGTGTGTTTGCTCCTTGTTCATTTTCATCTTGCCCTCTGGCGTCAGACCCATGGCCTGAGCCACATGTGGCGGAAGAGGAACCTGGAAGGGATTAGGGAGTGGCGGTACTTGGTGATGATGGTGATGGTGATGGTGTAGCAGCGGTGGCGCCTGTGGCTGTGAGTTTGGTCGTGGTTGCGGAATGGCGCGGAAAGGATTTGTTTGGAGAGCAGGGCTGGCTGGTATGGGACCTTGAGCAGGTCGGAATGGATTGGGTGGGGCAGTCGATGATCGTGGAGGTGCTGGTAGTTCTCTCAGGACCAAGTGAAGACTCTGGTCTTTACTCTCACGAATCTATACACGGTCAGTTACCAGGACATGACACTCAACGCACGACTAGCTGTTCTCACATTGTCTGCGCCAAATACATAGCCTAGAGTATCTTGGTCATTTGCTACTACTCGCCCTCTATAAATCAGGCGCATGCGTTCTGTAGCTGGCTTCGAAGGTACCGCATCCTGTATGAGACTTCGGAGCTCTTTGATGGTGGTTGTGGCGGGGACATTTGGCAAACTGACGCCTCCTTCGAGCTCTGTTGATGGCGAGAGAATCTTGAGATTGATGGTCAAATCCTCGTCACCCATTTTGATGTCCTACAAGGTAACTGGGTGCAAGTAGAAGTGTAGTGGTCGGTGTTGGATGGTTGGCGGCGTGTTTGCATACGTTGCCTGTGTCGCTTCGAATCAGCTTCTCGGTAGACACTGGTTGGTCATTGCACCACGTCCTGAGGATAACGACGATGCTGGTTGAGTAAAGTCATCAAGCTGCTAAGGACATTATAAACCTCAGTCGCAGCTAGGTTCGAATGTTTACCTTAGGTAGATAGTTGTTTGCTATCGTACATGGCAAACGTTACATGGTCCTACGGCGTCTACCACTGCTCCGCCGACCCGCCGCGCTAAGCCCATGTCCTCTCTACGTCATTGGTTCACCAAGACTCTCTACTTTTCTCACGCGACGCCTCTCCGTCATAAACTCAATTCGCTACAGGGCAACCTTTATACACACTATCTGCCTCTACTGTATATGTCCATCTTCAATTCCAGCGCTTGAGTGATGCTGTAGCCATGTTCCTAACCTGCTCCCGTCAGCTCATGCGAGCCCACATTCGACCACCATGTCGTACAAATTTCCGTTATGCACGCCTGCCAGTCCCCTCTCGCACCTTCTCCTCATCACGCCCCCACAGGAAAGAGTCGTTCAGATCACGGCTAAACTCGGCTCTTAAGAACACCAAGATAGAATGGAAGCCTATACCCATAGCCCTTGGCATTGGCTTTTTGGGCGTATATCAGGTCTATCGCATACAGCGCAGGGAGAAACAGACCCAGGCAGGCGCAAATGGTAGTAAGCCAGATGACATGGCGCTGGATCCTGAGGGCCGTCCGAAAAAGCGCGAGAGGATACGGCCAAGTGGTCCCTGGTCTGTCCAAATCATGTCCACCCTACCATTAAAAGCTCTATCAAGACTATGGGGTCGATTCAATGAGATTGACATTCCCTACTACTTTCGTGTCCCTGGCTTTAAGCTCTACTCTTTCATATTTGGCGTCAAGTGAGCGATACCCCAGCCCTGAGTTGGTCATGTGTTAACAATGAACAGTCTTTCCGAAGTATCAGAACCTGACCTTCACGTATACCCAAATCTTGCCTCCTTCTTCTACCGAACCCTTAAGCCGGGGGCACGCCCACTCGATCCAGACCCGAATGCTGTCCTTTCACCTGCCGATGGCAAGGTCATTCAGTTCGGTACAATTGAACATGGAGAGGTCGAGCAAGTGAAGGGTGTCACATATAGTTTGGATGCCCTACTAGGTTCCGTCCGCCCATCGACACCCGAAAGCAACATCGCCGACTCGCAAGTAAGAACTTCTAGAACACACGAGAAAAACGCCGACGAAGATTTTGTCCGCGCTGATGAAGAGTTCGCTCAAGTAAATGGCATATCATACACTCTACCAAATCTCTTCTCAGGTCCCTGGCCAAAGGGCGGAAAGCCGGCAGAGATGCCCACCGACCAATCGACTTCATCCACCCCATCGTCTGAGTCCGAAGTGCGCGCCGACCTTGCATTAAGCGAAGCACAGCGACCATGGTGGGCACCAGCCGCCTCCAAAACACCTACTGCACTCTACTATTGCGTCATCTACCTTGCCCCAGGAGATTACCATCGATTTCACTCTCCTGTTTCATGGGTGGTTGAGAGCCGTCGCCACTTTGCAGGAGAGCTTTATAGTGTATCTCCTTTTCTGCAGCGCCGAATGCCAGGACTCTTTACTCTCAACGAACGTGTCGTTCTCCTCGGCCGCTGGCGTTGGGGCTTCTTTTCCTACACCCCTGTTGGTGCCACAAACGTGGGCTCCATCAAGGTCAACTTTGATCGCGAACTGCGAACAAACTCACTGACCACCGATACCGCAGCTGATCGCGCTGCTGAACAAGCGGCAGCGCGAGGAGAACCCTACTCTGGGTTTGCTGAGGCATCCTATACTAGCGCAAGCCGCGTACTAGGTGGACATGCACTCAAGCGTGGTGAAGAAATGGGTGGCTTCCAATTGGGAAGTACCATTGTCCTTGTCTTTGAGGCGCCGAAAGGCATCAGACCAAGTCTAGACGAGGGGTATCATGCTGGCAATAGGCGAGGTGGATTTAAGTGGAACATTGAGCAAGGCTCCAAGGTAAAGGTTGGGGAGGCATTGGGAGTGGTGGAAGAGCCGCAGTAGCTTCTTCTATTCGTAGAGACGCCATCTTCGGATTTCAGATCTACCATACGTTGTAAATTATATCATTGGCCTATCATAGCAGCGCATAGCAGCGAAAATGCAAGTGGTTCGTTGAATCACATGAACAGATTTCAAGATCCCATCAATTCGCTCATAAACCTGCTCATGCCACGACCACGTGTACCACCTCGTCGCAATGCATTAAAGCAACTTTATTTCCTTTAATGAACAGGTTCAAAATGCCACCCTCCTCCTCATTTGAGGTTTCGCTGCCTATGCATACCAACACTATTTCGTTTCCTTTGAGCCGACTTGAAACACTTGCACGGTTCTACGAGTTACCAGTTTTTGGCGTCAGGGTCGATCATCGATACTGCTAGTTGAATACTTTAGCGCGGTAGTGCCTCTTATATTTTGAGACTCGCAGGTTGGAGCAGTTCATCCCGACACTTTGTCCCGATGCCCCTATCATGCAGGAGCCACTGCAGAGTCGTACGACAGCCCACCATCCATAGGACCATCTAGCCGTCCATTTTACAAGTATGGAAACCCTCGCTCGGCGTACATGTCACTGCCTCATCCGAGTCAAGGTGGCCCACAGAGTCGGGCGCAACTAAAATTGGGGCATTGATCAACCTGCTTGAAAAACTCTTGACAGGACTCGTCTCCAGAACTCTGGTTCCTCGCGATCGATGACAGCCATGCGTCCATGGTTCACATATCTCAACGGCGCATCATTTTGTACCACACTTCGTCATTAGAACTAGGCCACCGTTTCAATATACACCACAACACCATCATTGCAAAAGATCAACTAGACTGCTCTCATCCAAATGATTCAATTACATCAACGATGACTGAGGTGTAAACAAGCATCAATATATTTTGCGACGTCACGCGATGATCATCTTGCTGTACCGGGATCACACTTTGTCTCCGAGCCCTACGCATATTCAGAACAGGAGCGAAAGGACAAGGAAGATGGTAGGGCTGCATACTCGGTTGTTTCGGAGCGCACAAAGATACAACATCGACCTCGCTTCGCCGTTGATGTATGTCAGCAATCCGCTTTCGTTCGATATTGTGGCGTTTGTGAATACACTGTAAGTCTTACCAACATGTCGGCAGATATGGATACGTTTTGACCAAGCCAGAAAACTATCAACCCATGTAATTTCTGTTACAAACTTCAATTCAGTATATCACGCCTCAAAGATGAGCCTCTTATCGATACTATTCAAGTATCAATTTGTGGCTTGACATATCAAGGAGCTGAAGCCAATATCCGCTGGCCTAGCCAAAATCATCATCTCAACGACAGCTTCTTGACAAGCTCGAAGCCGGATATCTCCGCCTGCAGCGACCTCGATCACACCGCACCGATACTACAGCTGTCACCGGCTGCCTAACATGGGTACTCAGCTTTGGCGGAGTCAACAATCCTCATTCGGAGACTTGCATGGGGATTGCAGCTCGCGGTCCGTGTCTCATTATTCTGCGTTGGCATTACAAGTCTTTCGTGGCTGACATCCGGCTCCCCATCTACAGTCCGGTACGCCACCATATCCTCTAACCTCTAACCGCCTAGCGCAGGATCAAAATAGTCCAAACTTCGTGTCTTGGCAGAGCTTATTTGGGCCCCTGCTCGCTTGATTGCAGGAATCCTAGTAAGAGCATCGGAGACATGTTGGCCCCATGGACCAGGTCCATCCGGTGTTACCACAGAATGCATAGCCTAACCAGGTATCTGTCTCTGTGACCTGCGCGCCACCCTGCATCTCTGTCCCTACCTTTCGCTCGACTAAGCTGCATCGCCCGGGCACAGTAGCTCAGCCTGCTTAAGCCATCACTATTTGTGCTTTTCAACCCTCGGTTCTGATGCGTCGAGCTTACATTTCGCCCTACATGCTCGTACATCCACCCTTATTTCAATATGCCAAGCTACACTAGGCTGTGTTACGTGCGAATCACGAGAGTGTGGTGTAGATTCAACCAATGATGAAGCCTTCTAACAGCCCAAGGTTGGTATGCTGTCGTTCTCACTTTTAGGTTATCAATATGTCTAGCTCACATGCCCCTCGCGTGTCGCTCACATTAACGATTATGGAACTTTCACCGACACGGCGCATCTTCGCAAGGCAGGAAATGCTAGTGGTGGCATTTCTCCACAGGATTGAGCTGATAACGCCCTCCTAATGCTAGTTCCTAGATCATCGACGTGGGTACTGGCTGTGGCATGATGCGCTTGTCACGCTGAAGATATATTCCGTCGTGTCACCCATCCTTTTGGAATCAGACCGCTTCCTATCTTTCGTTTGGACAAATATCTCTAGTCCATCTGCGCTCGTTGTTCATTGTGGGAGGACTCGGATTGTACTATACTCTCTTTCCTCGATAATCGATAATCGAATATTCGTAATGCTCGTTTCGCTAACGAAGGTGGCTGCCTTAACGGCCTTGCTTTGCCCGCTTGTTACGCCTCTCACACCACGGGTACCATGGAAAGACTTGGGTCTTACAGAGCATCAAAAGAGGGAATATCCAACGGGTGCAAGTTGTATACATGGGCCATCAACGCGAAAGTGTTGGAAGGGCGACTTTAGCATTGAGACTGATTGGGATGAGCGTTGGCCTGAGACAGGCAAAACTGTAAAAGTAGGATCTTCGCACGTCCAGGTTGTTTTCAAATTACTAAACTTTGAAGTACCATCTTGAAATCACAAATGAGACAATGTCTCCGGATGGCTTTGCAAGACCTGTCATGGTCGTCAACGGTCAAATTCCCGGTCCTGTATGTGATGTCAGAATATAAACGGTATGAGCATTGCGCTGACTTGTCCAGACGCTAGTTGCTGACTGGGGCGATACACTTGAAATCACAGTAACAAATCATCTTACAGCCAATGGTACAGGTATTCACTGGCATGGCCTAAGACAGCTTGGATCGAATCAAATGGATGGTGTCAACGGAATCACCGAATGTCCTATTGCGCCCGGACAAACTAAACTTTATCGCTTCAAAGCTACACAATACGGATCAAGTGTAAGTTGCTGCCAATCTGCACTTAGATATTGAAGGTACTAATAAGGTAGTGGTACCACTCGCATCATTCCGTTCAATATGGCGATGGCCTTTGGGGCACTCTGATAATCAACGGACCTTCAACCGCGAACTATGACATTGATCTGGGTACATTTCCGATCACTGATTGGTTCCACGCGCCAATCTTTACAGTCAATGCTGCTGCAGTCCATGCCTCCGGCCCACCGACTGCAGATAATGTTCTGGTCAATGGCACGATGACATCAACAGCTGGCGGTAAATACGCCGTCACCAAATTGACCCCAGGAAAGACTCATTTACTTCGCATTGTCAATGTCGGTATCAACAACTGGTTCCACGTCGGTTTGGATGGTCACAAGTTTACAGTCGTTGCTGCTGATTTTACTCCCATTGTGCCTTATGAAGCTACTTCGATTTCAATTTCAGTCGGTGAGTTTCCCCACATATCGCTTGCATGAATCTGCCCTGCGCATTCACCCCTGCCTTTTCACCCCTGCCTATTCACCCTGCCTATTCACCCCTGCCTCTGCATATCAGCCGAGCCATGTGTGCATAAGGTCGTGGAACATAACGCTGACCCATGACTCTACGTAGGCCAGAGATATGATATCATCATCAAGGCAGATCAGCCAAAGAGTAATTACTGGCTCCGCGTGGGCACTGGCGGTGGACGTTGTGATGGCCCCAACGCCAACGCCGCAAATATCCGCAGCATCTTCCGATACGATGGCGCAGGATCGGGTAACCCTAACTCCACAGCTGCAGCAGATTTACCATCAGGCTGCTATGATGAGAAAGTGGTACCTTACCTCAAAACCGAAATTCCCCAAGAGAAGCCCAAAAACATAGACGTCAAGTTCACAAACACAGCCGGCAGCGGCAACCTCATCCAATGGCTCGTCAACGGCGTCCCAATGAGAATCGACCTCGACTACCCAACCCTCCAAAGCGTAGCAGACAACAACCAAACCTTCGCCAAAGAGCGTCTCGTCCTCGAAGTTGGCGAAAAGCACAAGGTTCGTCGTCCCCCTTCCCCCTCCACCTTCCCCTTTACTAACATCTCCCCCCTCTAAAGTGGCAATACTGGATCATCCAACAAGACAACGCCACAACACCTCCCCTCCCCCACCCAATCCATCTCCACGGCCACGACTTCTACGTCCTCGACCAAGCCGAAAACGCAATCTGGACCGGCGACATCTCGCGCCTCCAAACCGCAAACCCCATCCGTCGCGACACAGCCACGCTCCCCATAAAAGGCTACCTCGTTCTTGCCTTCGAGTCGGATAATCCAGGCGCTTGGCTCATGCATTGTCATATCCCGTTTCATATTAGTGCGGGTCTTGGTGTGCAGTTTTTGGAACGCGCGAGTGAGATTTTGGGCGCGGTGGGAGATTTGAGTGGGATGCAGGGGGGTGTAAGAGTTGGAAGACGTTTCATCAAGAGTATAGTGGGACGATTTTGATTGAGGGGGATTCGGGGTTGTGAGAGGGTGGTGTGCATTTATTTGTGTGAGTGTGTATAGAATTGAATTTGCGATTTGTGTGAGTGTGTTATAAGTTAATGAATAATGTTTTTATGTGAAATTCCTTTAGTACATGGGTGGGATTATGATGATGTGGTGTGATTAGGGAAAATGTGATGGGAATATGTCGCTTAACTACCTAATGGAGATGAGAGAGCAGCTGAAATCGATACCGTTATAAGAAAAGCCTCTAGACAGGTAAAAACTTATGAATAGCGACATCTCTTGTCTAGAAATAAAGGGAAACAGAAAGGCCGAAAGAGGTATATAGTGATCAGCTGGATAATGGATGCTCTTGGAATTGACTTCGATTGCCGATCTGCACGCCATGTTTCTGCAACGTCTTTGCGTAATTGACGACATGATCCTTCCACTCTTGTAACAGTTTGGTATCCTGTCCTTCAATAATCTCGCCCAATACTCCTGCAAGCTTTGAAGCGTTCATTGCCGCTTGGCCCGTACTCATGGCGGTATGTGGCCGAAACCCTGACAATGCGTCCCCAATTAGCAGTACCCTCCCTCCCTTTAGAGCAGCGGATGGCGCAATAACATCTGTGATGGCCTGTATGAAAGGCACTTCTGTCTTCGCAACCAGCTCCGCAAATTGTGGTGGCAGTATCTCTTTTGCAAATGTTATCTGTCAGGCCCATGCTTCGTCCCGTACGCCGCCAGTAGGAAGAGTGGTGTGATGCCTTTTCCCTTCTTTATCCGCCATGAGATCTACATGTTCGGGAGAGTCCTCTTTATAGTTGACATACCAAACCCAGTTCAATAGTCGTTTGCTGGGCTCAAGTGTACCGTGCTTTCCCGGAATTGTATGTGCAAGTATCTGGATTTGTTTTGAATGGAAGAAGGCGAACTTCTCTACAAAAACATCTCTGGCAGCTTGTGATACTCGATCCTCATCTACTGTACCCCGCCACGCCACGTAACCAGCATATGTCCGTCTCACGTCTGGAAGGTACATCGCTCGAATAGTTGAGTTAGGGCCATCTGCTGCAATGACAAGGCCTGCATCTGTGGTTGATGTATCTCCAGAGTGATGCTTGATGCTGATTTTGACTGGCTCGGAATAGTTTGAACTAGGCCTTTCGGTTGAACCTGGTGCTTTGATCTCAGTCACCGTGCAGCCGTGCTCATAAACCGCGATGCCCTCGCTGTCTTCATCATTAGAGAGTTTCGCATACTCGCTCTTTACCCCGTCAAAATTCGCTCGTAACAAATGATACAGCAGATCCCAGCTTGTCATCTGCTGTTCGTGATCCTCGCGATCTATCACATCTCCTTACTTGTTCAAGTATAACCGTTGATGACTTGTTATTGTTAATGGCGTTTGCGTTCGATCGAATGCCTTGAAAAATTGCTGCACTTCTAAACTCGCCACGACTCCAGCTCCTTGATCGTGAAGTAGTGGGGTTGCGTTGCGTTCGAAGATGCGAATAGGGAGATCTTTGCGTAATCGCTTCAGAGCTACTCCCATGAAAAGTCCGCCTAATGAGCCTCCAACAATGATAATGTTCATTGGTTTCCTCAGTTAAGCCATGGTGTTGAGTGGTGTTGAGCTTGATTGTTTCCTTCTGTCGTGCTACTAACACCTTTTCACGAATGTTAAGCACCGCACTATGAACAACTGGGACAAATATCTATGATGACACAACTTGTACGATCTTTGGTCTAAAATACAGGGGTGCAGGAACAGGACGTTATCGACCAATGCTTAGTTATTATGATGTATAGCATCAACAGTACCATCAAATTGAATGTTGATACCAAACTCATGGTAGACCTGCCTGATTCTCTTGAACCTATTGTACTGCATCGAACCAGATGAGATCATCCAAGTCCTCTTCAAAGTCCACACCCAATGATACTACTTTGCCGTCTTCAATCCGAACTTCACCCTTCATTTTCTTAGTCATGTCTGTCCAGAAATCGTGGAAATCGACGACGAGTTTGCTGCTATTCAAATGATTGAACACAAGCTCAAATGGCATACAGCGATCGTTGCAATCAGCCACGAGATTTTCGCCTTTCATTTCTAGCACCAAGTTCTTGTAGCCTGCATTGCGATACGTCCCCACCATCTGCTCCAATGGTATTCCAAGTGGTTCCGGGTTATCAGGCTTCGCCAACTCCGGATCAACCTTTTTTTCGTCTGCCTCGTACTCCTCATACTTTGTTCGGTAGAATGCAGGCCAGTCAACACGCTCTTCTTTCGGCACGCCCAACACTTCATCCATCAGCGTATACCAGATGATCTGATGGGCCCATTCTGCGTCCTCTGAATTAGACATCATAACAAGACCCCAGTTAAACTGGGGCACAAGTGCTATTGCTGCTTTGAAGCCAGGAACGCTACCGGAGTGGCTCAAAAGTTGATACCCACGGTACGACTCAGTGCAAAGGCCTAATGCGTAGAGTGGCTGACTTGTGAAGGGTATTTCGTAATCGCCCTTAGAAATAATTGTTCGTGGAGTAGTAAGCTGGTCATGTGCGGCCTCTGAGAGAGGCATACTGCGCTTGAGCATGGCGCGAATCCATTTAGCGTAATCACCTGAGCTAGTGAATATGCATCCAGCGCCCTGTCCTTCTGGCTGGGGGTAAACAGGCATATCAATGTAGACATCCTTCTTTAAATCCCACCGGTAGCCAGTTGCTTTCCGGTTCATTGCATTGTGGGCTTCGATGTCTGGTATGTCGTGAAACGTGTTTGTCATGTTCAAAGGCTCCCATAGCCTCTTTCTGATAAAATCTAGGTACTTCTCGCCGCTGACTGTCTCAACGAGATGGGTTGCGACAGTGAACATGATGTTACAGTAAAGGTACGCGGTCCGCAACGGTTTTGAGAACTCCAAGTTGCGTAGATTCCGGGTCATGGACTTTGCATTGTCTGGTTGCGCCGCACGAACGCTGAAATACGAATCATCATAGTATGGAAAACCGGTTCGATGACTGAGAATATCTTCCACTGTGATCTCTTTCATAAGGTATGGATCCTGGAGCACAAAGTCGTCGGGTAGAATTTTTGAGACAGGTGTTTTCCATTGTACATCAGGATATTTATCGTCGTCGACCAGGAGTGCGACAGCTGCTGCAGTGGATATCTTGGACACGCTAGCACAGTCAAAGAGTGTGTCGGTGTCTACCTTATGTTGAGGAAGGGCTGCAAAGCCATACTCCTAAAGCTGCGTGAGCAAATCTCCTTACTTGGGAAGGCAACCCAGTTACCTTTGTGTAAATCGCATCGCCCTGAACAACAGCAATTGAGAGACCAAGTACTTTCCATTCACTTAGAGTCTTTTGTATAAATTGCTCAAAGCGGGGAGCGTCAAGAGCCATGTTTAAGGTCAATTTCTATCTCAAGTAGCTCAGACAAATGTCGCAGGGATGTGTATTTTGAGAAGGGCACGTCGAATTCAATAAGTACAATGCTCTGAGTCGGATAGTACTGGGTAGAACGTCCAGGCTGCCACTGTTTGAGCTATGAGGGGGGAGATCGTCAGCCGAGATTCCGAACCGTGGTTGGCTACACCATCGGAACAAGTTATATAATACCGCAGTATGCCTTGGTCAGACCTAAACCTAATTGATTGTCAGCTTGCCCGAATAGGCTATCCGAAAACTACTCATTGCGACTCATTACCACTCATCGTAGTAAAAGGGCTGGAATCGGCAATCAGGGCGGGTAGCGCCTCGTATTGTTTACTCTCGTACCAAAGCATAGGTAGGAGAGAGGTTAAGCGAATTCGTAACTTACAAAATTAAATACTCGGGTAGTGCAGATCATAAAGTTAAGTTGACGAAGAAAAAATGATATTGACTGTCCGTGTAGATGCTATGCAGTACAAAAACGGCTCAGCCTATTTGCTGATAGGATATAGTGCTGTGCTTTACAATCATTGTGCGCGCTCTTTCTCTAATGCATGTTTTGCACAAAAAGGACATGTGATGCTGCAAATTTTGTCCGATTTGTAATAGGTATCCATTCTTGTAACTGGCCTAATTATTGCTGCTATCTTCCTCCATCATCCTAGCGGCGAGTACCAATTTCAATATCGAGTTTACGTTCTGGTTTGATATTGGGGTCATACCAAGCGGTGCAAACAACAAGCGTAAGGACCATGGGTAGGAAATCATAAACGTAGAGAGGCCATTCATGAGAGAGCAGATATCCTTGCTATTGTACGTTAGCAATGTAACAAATTGAATTGCTTGAAGATGCAGATATTACCTTTCCCATAGCATACTCAATCACACGGCATAGGTTTCGAGCGGTGATAAATACGCTTGCAGCGTACAAGAGGCGAATATACTTCTTCCATGGCAACTCAGCAGCAGCAGCAGTAGGCACGGCATTCATCCTACGGTGCCATATACTTGCTACCACAACGAAAAATGTGAAGATCAAAATTTGGAGTACCAAACCTCCGAGGATGATGTTTTCGCCCATTTTGAATCCATCTAAATCACTCGCTTTCACAAGTAAGCCAGCGCCGCCACCTTGAATGAAGAAGCACAAAATATCGCCGGTGACGAAGATCTTGGTGACCCACGTTGCTCGTAGGATGGAGTATGAAGCTGAGTCGGTGCGAAGGATGATGCGACCCAGAATCATGTACACGGAGGCGGCGAAGAGGATTGGCGCAACGAGGATCAAAATTGACTGGATAATGTACGGTGTCTTCGACACAATATCGTTGTGGGCTGCTGCGCGTGCAGCATATCCAATAGTCTCAAAAATCCCACCAACAATGAACGGTGTACAGAACCATGTGCGGTTTTTGATAAGCCGCCATGTATGTAGGCTGGTGAGAACAAGGAAAACAATAGCCGCGACAACCCCTCCTGCTATTGATGGTGTGTACGGCCAGAGGACGTATGCAGGAATAGAATTGTCTGCCATTATCGGCCGAACGGCAATTATTTGAAGCAAATTAAGCCTGGATAACAGGTCAAGTATGGGTCAAATAGGGATGTGGAAAAGGTATTGGATGGTATGCTAATCAACTGTGCTTAAAGTGCTGATGAGGTGCTGTGTGGAAGAACTGAACGGAGGGGGAACGTTGTTATATACCCAGAAATGAGTATTGCGCCACATTTTAATATAGACCAGTCTATGAGCTTTTGCGCTGCCATCTTCATTATACGAAAATGTCAGGACAAACATGCGGCTAGTCTCGAAAGCGTGGCCGTAACTCGTAACGATGCGTATTTAATTGGCGAATACGCGTATTCGCTTAGGGTGCGGACGCGTAGATCAGATACGCGGAATAAGGAGCACCACGTACGTGCTGGAAAAGTAAAACTGCACAAGCCATTATGTTATTAGAGGAAACAAGAGTTTAACATACAGAAAAGTGAGCTTTTATAGCTGCCTTTGGCCCCCAAGTTTTACGTAGCTTGATAACCATCATGCCTGTAATTTTCTAGCTATCGCTTCAGATTAATGTTTGTTCTTCACCCTGATGCAGATACTTTAGGGCTCCCACGTATCTGTGCTGAGGGCCACTCTAACCACGTCTTCCATTCTGTTGGGATAAGGGTATTGGCGATGTTGAGTATCTGCTCCGCAACGCCTTCCAGAAACCAATATCGCTCGCTTCTCCGAAGCAAAACGGCATAGTGTGCTAAGATGATCAAAGACCCCGGTTGCCTTTCTGAGAGGAGTTCAACATAACGATCCGGCACAAAATGAATCCATATCTTCAGTAAGGCATCTGATGGTGGATTGGATGACGCCGCAGCCACAGCAAAAGACAATTCCAGGACATGAATTGCGTATCCGTAGGCGTCAATGATATCAGGCGGATAGAGTTGATGAACAACCTGAGAGAATCTCCGAAGTTGAACTAGCCTAGTGTTATACAATTAGCAATTATTGGCGTTGCAAACAATGAGTTCGATAGCTTGTTGGCAAGAATCCGTAGAGTACTGTATAACTCTCAACAGACAAATCCTGTATGTACTGCAGGCTTACTTACTCCGTCGTAGTAGGCGCTTCTTTTACCTCCCAATTAACTCCTTTGACGTCATCTGGAATCAATTGGCTGAGCTTGGAATTGCGCATCTCATTGTAAAAGCTGGTCACCATTGGCCGTATACGTCGAGTCAGTTCTATATTGGTAAGAAAGTTATTGAACGCAAGCTCCAAGTCTTCTCCAGCGCTGACACAAGTGGTCCACGAATATGGAAATTGGGTACCAGCAAACATGAGCACAGCCTCCCAGTTGGTATGGTCGATGTCACGGATCGTAACTCGAAAGTTGCTTAGTGCGGCGTCATAGTGTTTGTCTGCTAGAAGACAATACTCCGTGCATGATGTTGAATATGGATTTTCAAGGCGACTCAAGTGCAAGGCAGCAAGGGCCAGGATAGTATGAAGAAGGAAAGGGTAACTGAAGGCTGTCTGCACGAGATTGGTGGTGAAGAAGGCCGTAGACTCTGAGTTGTGCGCCAGTGTTTGAGCTGTGACAGTAGTATAGTGATGAAAGAGGCGTAACTGAGAGAGATTCAACGCTGTATCTGAGTGGACACTAGCGGTTGGAGGAATAGGTAGTGCTTGGTCCACAGTCGACCCTTCCGTCGTTGATGGTGTAGACGTTGTGATCGGAGTTGAAGGTTCAATCGGGGGTTCTTGACCCATTGAAGATCTATATTGGCATATTGTTCCTTGCTTCACACAGTTTGCGCAATTCGGCCTCTGCTCGTCGCACTTTGAACAGTCAGCCCCAAAACGCGCTTATCACCGAATTAGGCAGCAATATGTACCTTGACGTGACGGCCTTTGCATGGCAAGCAACCATTGCGCGACTTTTTATGTGCTTTACGAGTCTTAGATCTGTCCATCAAAAGGCCTAATCACTTATCACGACTAGATGATTGTTGTCAAGATCGTGTTGATGGATTGGTCAAGTTTCGGTTTCGATAGGCGATGATCGGAAAGCGATGGGTGCAACACCAGCGCTAGTGCACGGCCGGTGCGCAATCGTGACATTCTATTCCAGCGTACCAGGTCAAGGACGAACTTAGGTCAAAATACACGTATGATGATATGCTTTATTGTAATAAGTTTCAACTCAAATTATTGAAGCTATCTGAGCAGCTAGTTATGAGCGGCGAACAGAGTGGAACTCTGTATATTTGCATACTCCCCAGACGGTTCTCGCTGTACATCGTGATATGGTGGACGAGGATGAAGGCAACAACGCTATATTCGCTGACCCTGCAAAGCGATATTCTGTCGCTAGATTCGTCTGAGTACTACCGGCGCTTTCGCAACGTGTTTTCACTGATGCACCAGAGTGGGATCTTGTTGGAAGCTGGCCCGTCCATCAAAAACACCAACCTCGAGCTACCAGGCAGTGTATAGGCACAATAGTGCTTCAATAGAAATCGCGCCTTCCTCTTCTCGGCTAAAGGTACTGCATCCCCCGGCATTCGAATCATCTGAGAGAGTTTTAACCAGCTGAAGGACTTCATAGTACTCAGATCAGGCAGTATAAATTCACCGCATTCATGGTCAGAGGCTGTGGCAAGATTCTCTATGGCTTTTGGATGGCGGAGGTCAATGGGGCCAATCAGGCAAGAAGCCGTTTTATTATCGAGATCGTGAGCGTGTTTTTGGAAAGAATCTTTGGCTGCAGTCGTGACGAAGTCTTCGTTCTTGCGTAAATTCACGGTATTGCTCTCTTCGGTCACGTTTCTGAGATTAAAGCCTAGCTTGGATTCACAATCTTGTAGAAGGTTATTGAAGAGTATAATCTGCTCCATGACCACGGTGAGGTGAGTGATATAGTGGTAGCTGCTCATATTCTCGATGTGCTTTCCATAGTGAGAGCCTAGAGGAATGCGGTACTTCAAGGTTGTGACCCAGCGATCACAGTAAGTGGCCCAGGGCATGATAGTGTCGTGTAGAGCGCTATACTGCTGACCGGCAAGGTCAAGAGCGATATTAGTACCATCTTTTAGGGTGATTCTGTAAACACCTTTTAGGTCGCCGCTTGCGTCCTCATCTGTATACGGAAAGTCGTCACGGTTGCAATCTTTGAAGCCGAATCGGCCTTTGTGCGTAACAAAACGCCGCGTGGTATCGGCAAGATAGTGTACAATCTCCTTGATATCGCTTTTAGCGTCGTTTACTAGATCTGAGATAGAGAATTAGTAGATGTCTATTAAATGGCGTTGCAGTGTGCCCACCTTGGAACAAAATCTGTACTGCCACCATCATGAACACGAATGTCCACACAGAGTGTCGGTCTGCAAGTAGGGAGCGCTTAGCTTTCCAATCAGCAGGCCCAAATTTGTTTACTGGGAATGACACTAGCCACCCACCTGCCTTCTGCTGACAGGTGCTCTCTCCCCCTGGTCCTGTATTTTGCCCAGGGCCGGCGCATACCTCAATGGCAGTGAGATCATCGTGTCGATTTGAGATGATACGTACGTCGCTCATATCGTACGCCCAAGTCTCCTCGAGGAACGTGTAGAATAATGTCTGCGCAATTCTGCCTGCTCGTTGTGCGCGCTCAAGAAGGTTTTTTCGATCGGTAATGGTCCAACATATGGCTTGATGCTGACGCTTGTCTACCGCTCGACATAGTGGAGAGCAGTACCAGCAGACTTTTGATGGGATTCCTGTATCGTCAAATTTCGCGCAGTATTCGCAGAACATATCTCCTGGTCGACTGCAGACCACGCATTCTTTGTCACCCATTTTGCGCGATTGCAGCATTGCTGTGCGGTGAGGTGTTGAGTTTTGAGTGTAGTTGATAATTTTTGGAAATCAAACTTTTTAAATAACAATGGAATAACGAAAGTATGCAGAGTGAAAGATAGTTGCACCCCGTGATCGGGCTTGGTGAAAGAAAGGTAAGTGAACAGCTTATGAGCAAGATGGTATAAAGCACAGGGGTTGCTGTGATGATATCCATAGATATTAGTTTAGTTTATGATACGGCACACGTTACGGAGGTTTGTGTATCATAACAGACACATTCACACGGAACTTTTAGGTCAGCATCCGCAATATGTGAATATAGAATTTAAAAGTTCAAAAGTGCAGGTTTGAGAGGGGAGGATGACGTTGGCGTTGGTGTGGGTCTTGGTCCGTGCGGTTGCTACGAGGAGTTCGTCCCGCTTAGTTTGTTTACAGGCAACATGCAGCTTCCTTGTCCTCACCCACTGCAACCGACAGCACGTCCTCCACATACACCTTCCACAACATATTTACTATCGCAGTACCGTCAAAGTGGCGCGACTCAAAGAGCAACCGATCCAAATGGATCCCCCATCTCCATCTAAACTTGGCATGTCGCCGCCCTGGAAGCCTTTCGCTATTAGCCCAGAGCGCGCAGCCGGGATGATACCACCATATGGCGAACCATTACCGCAATCTCCTTCAGCACCCCTACTCTCTTCGATACCTCCACTATCGCCTACACGATCACCGATTCGTTCCCCGATGCATAAGCGTACTGATTCTGACGTTTCTGTCCATGGGCTCGCCAACATGTTCGAGAGCCTGGAAGTTAAGGACCCTAGAGAAGTCGCGCAACGATACAAACAAATGCTAGAAAAGGAAAAGTTGAAGTGGGTGGAAAAGCTCAATCGTCACGACAAGAACCAGGCCATGATTCTGGAGCGCAAGACTGTTCGCATCGAGGAGCTGGAGAGCGAGTTGGCACAGGCAAAGGCAAGCCTGCAAACTGGCGTCTCCAGGGAACAGTACGAGAAAGATTGGAAGGCAAATAAAGCTAATGTCAAGAAATGGGAGCAGATCTTCAAGGAGCGTGAAGAACAATGGAGGTCTGACAACATAAAGGCAGTAAGTTGCTGTGAGCGAGCCTATGCAAATTCAGATGCTGACAAACTCAAAAGAGAACTATGGAAGAACAAAACAAGGTACTTGAAGCCAAGTGCGCCCACTACCAAAAGAATGCGAGAACATGGCAGAAAGAGAACTTAATAGCAACCAACATGGTTCCGACCATGCAAGCCAAAGTGAATGGTTTAAAGACCGAACTGCAGCGGGCTCAGTCTGATCTCAAATATAAGACGAGTCAAGCTGAGAACTTCCAGAACGAGGTTTATAGCCTCCAAGTGGAGATTGAAAGCGTTGAGGCTCGACTCGGAGAAGAGATCCAGACATTGAAGGATATGCTGAGGTCTACTGAAGGTGAGCGCGACGCACTAAAGACTAGCCTAAAAGAAGAGGAGGTTTTGCGTATTGCTGCTGAAGGTCACATCCCCCTCCCATCCGTGAGTGCCGATGAGACCGACGAATTTGGATCACCAGTACGCTCCCCCCGTAAACAACGCAACACACAACGTGAAGATGACGATAAAGAGAACGTGGCGCCGAAGAAGGTAGTCGTCGAGCTTAAGACTGTCCAACAGGAGCTGGCTTCTGAACGACGACTACGCCAACGTGCCCAAGACCAAATTGACTTCATGAAGATGGAGTGCCAATTCCAATGTTGCTCCTGCCGCATTGCTGAGAATAAGGGGAAGATTTACGTACACGACGACACATACACGACCCAGATTCAGAGCATTAAAATGTCTGTTCCTATCCCGACACCACCTCCAAGCAACCACGGGGATGATGTTATGGATGGAGTGGCCACTGAACAAAAGCCTGTCAAAGATCATAGACTACTCGAATCGCCGTTTGAAGAATTACCAATCACCAACCAAGATATCGACTGCAGTATCTTAACTCAAAGTAAGACAACACTACTCCGCCCGCAGACTTGCGAACCAGAGGCGATTGTTACATTTTCGCCTTCTACAGGCACTTTTCGTGCCGTCTCATCCCCAGCCAAATCACATGTCCTGACACGAATCTCCACACCCATGAAGCCATCTGACATGGGCCTACCTGTATCAACAGAGACTATAGTTCAGTCTTCTCCATGGACACCAGATGCACACGGCACGACCTTCCCAACGAATGTTGAATTTGACACAAGAAGCCGCCGCAGCTACGAAAAAGAGAACACGGCAGCAATCATCAATATTCATGGAGATGTCATAGACGATGATGAGGAAGATGACGATGATATGGAGCCTAGAACCCCACTACATGGCCCTTCTGGTCCCGCTACTCCGGCTCGCTATGAATTGCACACTACTACAACCACTATTCCAATTGCATTTTCCCCTGCCACGCCAGCATTTAGGCCCGGAAAAGGGCCTATGACCCCTTCAACTGTTGCCCATACGGCAACTGATGCGCGCACTCCCGTTCTTGGCGAGCTCTCATTGAACAAGCTCCCCTTTGATAGAGAAGCTGCTCTCGAGGCGATTCGACAGCGAAGAGGCCGTGCTAGAAGCATGGCTGCAGGCCACGGTACACCAATGAAGCAGATGGTAGCAGGTGTAAAGGATCGTAGGGACATCAGTGCACCAGTATCGAGAGCACGGAGATGAGAATAAGGATACAGTTGTTGTATATGATGTACAGCACACGAGGACGCGGTTACTTGGATTGGTCTTGTTCTTTCCGCGTCCGCTCAACTGCATTGCATGGAGTTGGAGGCTTGTATGCGGAGTTGGATACCACGGGTCATAGGAATTGTTCTTTTTAATTAGTTACTTAGTGATTGTTTAATCGCTGCGATGTTACGACAGCAAAAATCGAGTTCTATTTATTTCATTTCGGCTGATAGTTTCTGGGATGTGCGAATCTCCTGCTCAATTCTACGTATCCTTGCTTTTGGAGCATGAGGAGGGCAACCTAAATCTAGCTAAATTCATTGTTTCAATACCGTGTTGCTTGTCTTGTGTGCCTTGGTTGGTGTTCATTCTCATGGGCCATGTGATCTTGTGCATATCTAGCGAAGCTAGTGCGCGCCAAGAGTTGACTCCCCCCCATTGGTGCACCTAGCGACCACAGTAATTTCGACATCTCGCACGTCCAAACTCCAGCGACAACACCGACCAGCGCCCACTTCCTCTCCTTCTACCTCTATCACTGGAAATCGCAATCATGTCTGACGGAGAAATCGAGGTCGAGAGCCCATCTGGCTATGCCATGCTCCCCAAGGAGGTCACCGACGAGATTGGCAGCATCAAGCTGTTCAACAAGGCACGTTCGCCGCGCACTTCGCCATGGTCATGATTCTGACTCTTTGCAGTGGTCCTACGAGGAAGTCGAAGTCCGCGACATCTCTTTAACGTATGTCTACCTATATCTCACCGCATACGCAAAAATGGAACAATGCTTGCATTACATTGGGGCATTTGGACTTTACAGTGAAGGCATGTGCTAACTGAGCTCATAGCGATTACATTCAGATTCGCTCGCCCGTCTACATCTCACATTCCGCCGGCCGCTATGCCGTCAAGCGATTCAGGAAGGCGCAGTGCCCCATCATTGAGCGTCTCACCAACTCGCTCATGATGAACGGCCGTAACAACGGAAAGAAGCTCATGGCTGTTCGCATCGTCGCACACGCTTTCGAGATCGTACGTTTAGCTCTACAAGCACTATTATTTTCTTGGATGAGAGAAAAATTCTGCTTATAAAATGGTCTGTGAAATTACTGACAGCCACAGATCCACATCATGACCGACCAGAACCCTATCCAGGTTGCCGTCGACGCCATTGTCAACTGTGGTCCCCGTGAAGACTCCACCCGTATCGGTTCCGCAGGTACCGTCCGTCGCCAGGCTGTTGATGTTTCACCCCTTCGCCGCGTCAATCAAGCTATTGCCCTTCTCACCATCGGTGCCCGCGAGGCCTCTTTCCGCAACGTCAAGTCGATTGCGGAGTGCTTGGCTGAAGAGCTGATCAACGCTGCCAAGGGAAGCAGCAACTCGTACGCTATCAAAAAGAAGGATGAGTTGGAGCGTGTAGCAAAGTCCAACCGATAAGTGCGTGTATGTATGGCGGTGCATGGTGTCTGGGTTTTCTCTCATCGGGCTGGTCTGGTATTTACTGGGCAGTATGGAGGATCTTCAGCATGTCAAAGGCTCTCTAGGCGAACGACCTCTCTCATGGTTGCATGACAAAATGGACAATTCGACAAAATTACGCTCAAACGACATGCATAACGTGAGATGATTCTGAGCGCTGAGGGCGAACGAGGGGCAGCATAGAAGAAATATGCCGTGGTTCGCATGCTCACGAATGATTAGGTTTACAAAAAATGTTGATAAACCGTGTACACCACATTGACAGGCTTAAATCTACGTTGCATGTGCTACTCTAAATGATTGGGCAAACATTGATAGTGCTACGGGTATTTTCTGGCCATGATGTAGGCCACTGTTACCAGCACATCACACTTTCACCCTCGTAAGGACAGCCCTTTCTATAAACCCTGCCAGTTCCTCATAGGAAACCCTACCATCATTGCGTCCCCCATGTACCTCAGCATCGTTGTACGCCTGCTCCATGATATTCGCACCCACTTTGACCAGCCACCCATTCCCAGTTATCATCGCCTTGCTACCATCAGTAGACAATTGCGGTAACAAGCCACTTGCCTTGACAAGTTTCAGCACCCACATTTTATCCTTCCCTTCTTTCCTTGCGACGTGCAGTAAATCGACATAACCAAGGCTACGCACATCCTCCCTCACTCTCTCAATCACTCGTTCTCTCCGTTCATTTTCCAACTCCGCTTCTCTCCTCTCCTCTTCTTTCCTCCGACTCCGCTCCTCTCGTTCCTTGTCCGCAATCTCAGCCTCTATCCTCGCCCGGCGCTCTCTCTCAGCCGCCAATTCCACCTCACGCTCCTCAGCGCCTTCCTGCTCGCGCAAGCGACGCAACTCAGCTTCCTGCCTATGGAACTCATGGTATGCGCGCCGTTGGTCTTTGCGAGCCAGACTTTTGGCCTTCTTTGCCCCGATGGTGCGATTCGCAGGCGTGGGGCGGGGGCCGGCGTTGGGGTTTGCGGGCCCGGGCTGGAAGGCGTCGTCGTCGTCTGGGAAGTTGTGGTGGCCGGCTGTGCGCGGCGCGGGTGGGTGTTGGGCATGTTGGAAGTTGGGGGGTGTGGGTGCCAGAGGCGGTGGGAGGGGTTCGTCTTCGTCTGAGGGTTGGAGGACTAGTCTTTCGTCTAGTGGCGGGTCCTCTTGGGGTATGTACTCTTCTTGCCCTGGATCTAGGCCTGGTTCATGTAAATTATCGTTTTCAGATGTAACGTCGTTTGTGTCTTGCTGTTCTTGATGTTGTTGTTGTTGCCGCGCATTATAGAATTCTGTGATTTGTGGTGCGAAGTATAATGTTCCGCACAGTATCGCCGTATGAATGAGATCCTGAATGAGCGGTGTCCCAGGCTTTGTGAAGGGCAACATAAAATTGAGTAGTGTCACGGGAAGGGTAAGGAGTGCGCCCATTTTCAAGGTGGGGTTTGTGTTGGTTGTGTCGCGACGAGGCTATTCCATGGGTTTATTCGCTCATTGTAGACGGAAGTATGCGAACAAAATGTTATTGAACGGCTGTTGGGCGTAAGAAGCGAAAAATGGCATGCAAAGGAGCGTGGTGTGCATGTAATGTTGAACGTTATCGTGAACTGGTAAGCTGAGGCTCAGGATTCTGTAAGGCTGCATGTGGTACTAGTGCCCTGTTGAGACTAGCGTTCCTTGCTTCCTGTGACCGTTGGACTGCTCCTAATTTGAACATCTGTATGAACTTAGCATCAAGGTATATCTCGGGGTTGTGAACACGACACGTCAAATAGCAAGTTTTACTCGGCAATATCAATCTAATCATTGCCTCTTTACTGATGCATTTTTCAAGCACAGTTTGGAACATGTTCAGTCGTCTGATTGTGGCTAGGATCTCCTACACTCTTCTCGCTAGTAAACTAGTTCAAGACAAAGATATTTATTGTCACATTTCTCGTTTTCAATCCTCGATCTGCCCTCTATGCTACACCTCACTGCTGCATGCTTAGGCGAGCTTCCGCTGTGTCACCGCCGTCTGGGATAACTAAAGTGCTGACGCTTGGGAAGTTCGCTTAAGTATGCCGAAAGCATGCAAGCTTCTCGCCTCCCTGTGATCGCTGTTCAACGTGAAGTGTGTGCACTTGGCGGTCCGAGCAAGTCCAGTGTCCCACATCCCACCCGCCACCGCTTCAACGGCATATTTGCATGGGTCTGAATTGCGTATCTGTTATGCGGCTGGTCATGGCCGCTAGGTGCCGGGCCAATGGTTTCCAAGTCGGACGCTCGGAAATTTTGACCCTTTCGGCCGTAACTCATGGCCAACGCCGTCTCACCCTCCAAAACGGTGTCATCATTCACACAAGGCCATTGACTTCATTACATTATCTCACTTGCTAATGGCTGCCATGCCCATGTTCCATTTAGCGACTGTGTCACGCCTCAAACAAATGTGAGTCTTCCACCACAGCTAGCTAAGCATGGGGAAGCGAGTCCACATGAATGGGCGCCACCATCTTGACCAACGACATTATCGTACAGGGGCTACGGGAAACTCTCTTGGAAACCTTGGAAGCACGCACGTGCTAACAACTGTCGACGGAGCGATCCAACCTTACGTGCGTTATGGCTTGGTATACCTCGGTATATGAATGTTGGAAGGAGGCGGCTTTTGGTTTACAATATCAGTCGTCCACAATCGAACACTAAATTTTGGGCTGAAAGCCAACGCCTAGCCTCTCCACTATATTTTTAGCCTGGATCAAGATTGGTGCTAAATTCAGCCCTCATCGCTACACTATTATCGAGAGCTTCAAAGGATCATATCGTGGGTTAAAAACCCTTCTTCAGTTGTTCAACTTTTCCTCAACATACTTTTAGCATAAATAGTGGCTATGGCTGACATCTGGCCGAATGATGCCGGGTTCGATACAGAATACGAAGAACATGAGCCTGTGGAGCTTGCAGTACAAGGCACCATACCATACTATGTAGCAGGAGTACTATGTAAGTGCCATCTCTATATCCTATATGGAATAGTACGTTGATGAATGTCCAGATCGCACTGGTCCTCTCGGTTACAAAGCAAAGACAGATGATGGCAAGATCTGGGCGGCCAAACACTGGTTTGACGGCTTCTCATGTGTTCACCGCTTCCAAATTGATTTTCCAGACACAAAAGGCCCAGCCAAAGTGCAATATCGATCGAGAAGAACTGTTGATGAGTATTTGGAGATGGTGCGAAAAACGGGATCCCTTGATAGCATTACTTTCGCATCCAAACGAGATCCTTGTGAAAGCTTCTTCAAAAAGGTTATGGGCATGTTTCACGCAGCACGCAGCACAAGGAATATCGGAGTCACTCTATCCATTGATATGCCCGGAGGAGGTTATGCTAAAGTATCTGAGAAACCTGCGATTAATGGACATACCACAGGCGTTCAAACACTGCACGCTAAGATCGATGCGCCTTTCTTCAAGAAGATTGACCCAGTTACTTTAGAAACGCAAGGTATGGCTGCACAAAAGGCCTTTCATCCCGACTTGAATGGCGAGTTCACCGCCGCACATGCGAAATCGGACCCTGTTACTGGCGACGTCTACAACTTCAATTTGAAGATGGGCTACAAGGGCAAATACCGCGTCTTCTGCACCTCAGCCTCAACTGGAAAAACTACTATTCTGAGCACATTTGAAGGCAAGCCAGCCTACATTCACTCGGTATTCCTCTCAGAAAACTATGTCATTTTATGTGTCTGGAACAGTCATATTACATGGGGAGGTCTGTCAATCCTGTATGAGAAGAATGTACTGGACGCTATCGCACCTTTCGACTCGAAATCCAAGGCAAAATGGTACGTCGTTGATCGTAGGCATGGTAAGGGATTGGTAGCGACCTACGAGAGCGACCCCTTCTTCTGTTTCCATACCATCAATGCTTGGGAAGAACCAAACCCTACAGATCCTAAGAAGACTGATATTCTCACTGAACTCTGCATGTTTGAGAACACAGACGTAGTTCACCGCTTCTACTATGACAATCTTGTCTCTTCGGTCGCAAATCCCGAGTACGCTGGTAACAAGCGCCTTTCCTGCCTACCAATGCAAGCACAATTTCGTCTAGCAAGCATTGAATCCGCCGCCAGATCAAGCAATCCGATGCCCGCAGAACTCCTCTTCAAAGCCGATAAGATGATCTCAATGGAGCTTCCTACCATAAACCCTCTCTACCTCACCCAGCGCCATCGCTTCTCCTACGGTACCGCCGATCGCTTGAAATCTTCCTTTATGGACGGACTCGTAAAGTTCGACAACATTACCCAGAAATCTATCTTCTGGGAAGTAGAAGGGCACACACCTGGCGAGCCGATCTTCGTAGCAGATCCAAATGGCAAGGCGGAGGATGACGGTGTGTTGCTGACGGTAGTGCTGGATGGGTATATTGATAAGAGTTACCTGTTAGTTCTCAGCGCAAAAGATCTCACCGAGATCGGAAGAGCGGAGATGCATGGGCCGATGAGTTTTGGATTTCATGGAGCGTACAAGAGTTCTGATAGGGGGTATACTGGAGATAGCTGAGCAATTACGGGCTGAACGATCTCTATTTTGGCATAGAAATGGCGAGGTGTTTTCATCATAATTTGTTTTATTTTCGGTATCTTGATAAATCTGGGCAGAGCTCATGTCACACATGGAGTGCAAGGACAACTGTAGAGGTATAAAATGACCAATTGAATTATATTGGTTGGAGGCCGCTATCTATATCAACTTTCCACCTGCTTGCTGCATCAGATGACATCGCATTCTAAAGACTCGCCTGCTTCAATCGTCTGAATAGTACTTGTAACAATGACTCAAATCCCAGATACGATATAGCGTTTCGGCTTCCTTGGGAGGGACACTATAAAACCACGTGGCCCATCCTTAAACTCTTTGAATTTGATTGAGGCGCTCCGTTCTGGTGCATGTTTAGAATCACTAGAGTAGCAGAGAATGTAGCATCTACTGCCACACATATCGAAGTCCTTGACATGCTCACACTTCTTGAGTTTATCCTGGCCAAATGCAGACTCTGGGACTTCCAACCTTACGGTCCTGTCGAGAGCTCGCATATTGATTGATTTTATATCCTTGACTGTTTGGCTGCCAAGGTGGCCAAAAGACTTTTGTGATGGAGCCTTTGCTGCGTAAATTACGATGGGGTCTTTGTTGACCGGAGCAACCTCTGTTGAACCGGACCCGGTAGCGTTCATCTCGGAGGTGTATTCAGAAATCTTGTTGGAATCTTAAGTGGTGTTCGATTTATTGTGTGAAATAGTCGTTGCTGTTGCCGTGGGCTTGTGGTTTCTGTATCGACCTCATGGCCAGTATTTATACTCACTAGGTGATAAGCTGTTAGACTATGCAGATTTTATCTATGACTAGAAAATGTCATTATAAAGGTTGATTTTCGAATATGATGATGGAATTGACGCATATTATATTGCAGTGGGCATTTGCTGAGCCTATCGTAGGAGCACATATTGATACTCTTATGTGGTCGCTCTGACCGCGCCTCCGCTATGACTGTACCTCCATTATAGAGTTTCACTTAATGATGTTCCCACTACATCATGTATTCTTTTAATACGATGTGTCTACAAATAATTCTGAAGAAGACTAGAGATAGGTGAAGAGTTGGATTCCGCCATTCAGCTTGGATTTTGTTCGTAGGAAGGATTCTACGCCACTTTGAACAATTCCAGCCTACAAAACATCACAGCACTCTCTTTTTATTTCTGCTATCCAGGGAGCACATAGTTCATTTAAATTTGAATAATTAACAAAACTTTCTTGGGGCTTGGGAGAGCTGACGCTCTCTAATGACTCACCTCCAACTATGGATATTCACAGGTCTCCCTGTACTTTCCACATGTGCACGCACCCTCAACACAAAAATGCCAATCCGATCTAGGATTTTCTTCTGTGCCGATATATAAATTTATGCCATCTACTTTTGAAAACCGATATACTCTTTCAAGATACTATCAGGTATCTGTTCAGCTCACCCATAGCGAAACACGCTTGTGGAACTTTGTTCAACAACTTAGTGATCTGATACATTACACATGCTGCGTTGCTTCTGGAATTCGAAATGATGTTTGAGTGAGATTTTATAGGCAGGAATATCCACCCTGAAGCATTTCAAATTGTGGAAGTCTTGGGCTAATTAGGTGAATGTTGGATGTTCGGTATCAATTGAAGTTTTGCTTCGTATAACTACAACGATGTAGAGGATGGGATGACATAGTACATTACAAATGTGAATAGCATTGCTCATAACATTATGTTAAACAGGAAGAACTCTATGCCTATTGTATAAAACGGGTCTTGGCCTAAAACTACTAACACATACTCATTTCTCAACTCAATTCAGCCATTGAAACTCACCACGAACTCTGCCAAATTACGGTATTAGAAGCTGTAAGTACATCATGGCAGTATTCGAAAACCTTCATAACTTTTTCCAAGAGGGTGTTGGAGTGGTCCCTTCTGACTACTACATCACCCACAACGGTAAGTGCCCCATCTGCCATGAAGCTACTTCTAAAGCCAATGGAGAAGAAACACGATCTCTCACGCCCATCAATTTGGTCGTGGTTGTTCAAATCAAATTCTGCTCACATATCTTCCATAAAGGGTGTCTTCACGGTTGGTTTGAGCAAACGGCTGATGAAGGACACAATGCTACTTGGCCCTTGTGTCGGAATGTCATCGTCAAAGGTAACCCTGCTCTTGAGGGTGACACGGAAGATTTTGAGTTGGAAGAATCCACACTTACGCGCGCCCAGCCCATATCCGGTTCCAATAGCACCAACCTGGTTAGTGATGGTGTCAAAACCGAGGCCACGAGATTAGCAAGAGTAGCAGAATTGCTGAAAGAGTACCGTCGTATGCTACGCGAATTTTTAGAGGAGGTAGGAGAACCCAACAGCTTACGAGAAGAGCTAGTTTCAAAATCGCTATGGGTCGAACGTATGAAGGTGCGGTTTAGCCTAATGCATGACTGTTCCCTAGGCCTTGTATCAGATCTTGAACTGCCAGATAAGGTAGCAAATAATGTCACTCACTGCGAAGCGAGACACACGGGGTAGCGAGACACTTTTACAGTGAAAACCTAAAACTTGACTCTTTCGCGAAAGCCTTGATCTACACTTGTCGTATTACGATTCTATAGCATTTACTTATTTAATATAATGGGTTCTAGTAAAGATCGCCGCCATATTATTAATCCTGTCGATCGTTTCATTAACGCCGTTTAAGCCTGCTAATCTTTCTACCCCTACTTTAGAGGTCCTTAGGTACCTAATCGATACTTCAGGGGGCAGAAATAGGATACAAGATTAAGAAGATGAGTTTGATTCTACTACGATTAGTAGTAAAGCTCTAGAGCTAAAGCCCTCTTAATAAATAAGGCGATAAGCTTACTAAGGAGAGCTATTATATATAGATAATATATAAAAGCCTCCTTAGCCTACTTATCTCTAGGTAATAGAGTAGTAGTAGTAGCTACTAGCTACCTAGTAGTAAGAGTAGTAGTAACTAATCAGAGTGTGACGTAGGTCGACCGGTGCAATAATACCATAACCTGGCATGCGTGCACTTATGTGACGAAAAAGAGGTGCCTATGTCGCCTATTGTTATACCTTCAATTTTCTAGAACCATTTCCGAAAAAGTCTAACGAAATTGTTAGGATTCTGCCCTAATATGAGGCCGAATGGGCCCAATTCAGACCAAAGAAACAAGTGCAAGGTTGAAACAGGTTCAGATTAAACACAACGCATCTCATATCGATCCAACCCCGCTGCATCGGCGCCGTTCAGCGTGCTGTCCTATCTGGCGCGGGTCTTCGGCCCTGCGGATCGCGATAGTCAGCATCGTCGGTGTGATCTGGTCAGGTGCGGGCAGCTTCTGACAGCAATTCCAAATCTTTCAACAAAATTGTAAAAGAAAATTGCTTAGGCAGTAGCTCCGTCTTCCCTTGGCTCACCAACGCCATCTTCCATGTTACGAACCAGCTTCATGACAGAGATCCTTGGGATATCAGCTCTATTAAACCAGCCTCACTAATGATTAATATTAGCACCAAGGCCGAATGGGAGGCGAAGCGGACCATAACCTGGTCAGGTGACCTCAGATCACGTGACAGATTTCTCACGAATTCACGAATTCACAGATTGTCTCTCACTGGTTTCCATTAAGGAGCCAGGGTAATATATGAACAGTAACGTAAATAGCTTTTCTCTTCGTACTCAATTCAGTGATTTTTCCCTGCACTTACCTCTTCTAACTCGAAATTGCGATACTCGCATATTATTTAGCGGCCAACCCTACTTGGTCAATTACTTTCGAGTGCGCCGTTAACACCTCCCGCGCGCAAAACAGCTCAAATACGATGATTTTGAGGCCTCCGCAGTTCGCCGAGCATGAACCTAGGACCGGCTAAATCCCGAATATCCCGAGATGAATCTGAATACGAGGGCTGGATCTTAATAATTCAGGATTCATGACCTATGGTCATCATCGGGACAGGCCATGATAGGAAAGTGCAACATCGATCAACAATGTCCCGGCCACAGGAACATGAGCGGAAATACCGGATCATGAATGCATTACCGTCGACGAAGGATGCTACTATACCTCCTGACACAAACCCGCGCTACAATGACGACTCCAAACCACACTACCCGCCTTCTACTCCAACTTCTTCCTGAACCTCAACTCAGTCAAATCCTCCCGCTGGCACACCATCATGCGGCAACCTTTGATGTCCGGGCGGGCCAAGATCTTTTCGTACGCAATAGCAAACTCCGACGCCTTCATTACCCCGAACTGGTCCGCTGTAGCACCTACCATCACAAACAAGCCGAGATAGATCTCGTTGAAGCGGATATTCGTGTCCGCGTTGTCGAGGCATGCCACGTTCGCCATGGAGTATAGCGCGCCCTGTGTCATGCTGGCTGCTGCGCGACTCCCATTGTCTCCGCTTGCGCCTGTGCACAGCGTCCAGGTGCTTGTAGGGTCGTTCTGCTCGAGAAGATAGGGGATGGTCGCTTGATAGGCGACTGTCGACACGCATCAGTTCTTTCATACCTGTGGATTCCTACGGCATGGCCACACTCACAAAGGTTCGGCTCAAAATTGACCCGCATATGCTTCCTTAGCTCCTCCGTGGTGAGATCAAGGATGGATGTCGTGTCGAACAACCCGCCAGCTGCCCATCACACAATCACCCTTCTCGTCAGCCAAAACGCTATTATATTAGCACTTCGACGAAACACAGACTCACCCGCAGCATATACATGCTGAAATGCCGGCAACTCCCCCTTCCGCACTTTCTCCACCACATCCTTCACTCCCCGATCAGACATGATGTCCGCCTCTACCGTCGTAATGCCCTCGCGAGTTCCTACATTGCCGAACAGCTTCTCCGCCGAAGCCTGGTTGCGCACCATGGCGAGGACGTGGAGTTTGGAGCGCAGAGCGGCGTGGATAGCCGAGGCGCCGATGTTGCCTGTCGCTCCGACGATCAGGACGGTCTGCATTTTGGTTTGTGGTGGTGGTGGTTTTTTAGGGTATGGTGGGGCGTCAGCGGACCGGTATCCTTTTTTTTAAAAAAAATGCGACGAGCTCGCTCTCCTGCTCTTGCGCTGTGTAATAAGGGTGTTCGTGCGTGCTTCAGCGTTTTGAACACGGAAAGACAGTCCCTACAAATACATATATTCTAGCCGGGGTTAATAGCATGAAGCCGAAAGTCCGCTAGATTACCAATCCTTGAGTATGAATCTCACTCTGCCGTTCTATGTCTGTATCCCCGAAAGCCGAGGAACTACTATCGGGAACCTTCCCTCGAAAGTTTATGGTCGGGGACAGTAAAAGCTGATCCGAGGAACCCTTGATCGGATGAGCTAGAAAGTGACATAATGACATCCCAGGCTCTGCACACCGTGATCAGGCGAGTTCTGGACCCTGTCGACTCGGCAACAGCAACGCGTAAACAGACTGTACTTGCACACCTGAGGCAGAAGAGCCAGAGACGTCAAGTTCTGGAGGCTAGTGGCTAGAGGGCCGATTCCCAAGCGGCACAAGGACCGACTCGTCCTGATTGGCGACGCAGCACATCCCATGCTCACCTGTAAGTCTGAGGTTTGTTTCCCCCATGTCGACCCATCCATCAGTTGTGAAAAAGTGAGTAGCTTGTTGATTCTGATGGCAACAAACCCACAGTCCAGGGTCAAGGCGGCGAACAGGCCATGGAGGACGGCGCCGCCCTCGGTGTTTTGCTCGACCAGGTTCGTAATCAGGAGGCTGTCGAGGACCGACTGCAGCTGTTTGAGCAAGTTCGCCGGAACAGAGGCTCGGCGCTGCAGATTCTCTCCAGTACGAACCCGCCGGCGCCGCAGAGCGTGCGCGATGCCGCCACCGCGTACCTTCCCAGTGGCACGAGGCTCGATTCTACCGACGACATCAACGACTACGTCTTTTCGTTTGATGTGATTAGAGAATGCAAGGCGGTTCTTGCTGCTGGGTAGAGTAGTTGGTTAGAGAGAGAGTTTGAAGTGGGAGATTCTTGGGTAACAAACGGAAGAACACATGTGGCTGGCACATAGAATAATCCTAACTGAATAGAGTTGAGTTGAGTTGAGTTGGGTTGTCTTCATTTACCTGACCCATCGCCCTGAGCAATATGCAGGCCACATACTCTTCAGTAAAGGACTCTAGTTACACATTTTTGAAGAGAAATATCCAATTTGAAATGGGAGAAAATCGACAAAAAAAGAGAAAGAAAGAATAGGTTACTACGGATGTGCCGATCAAAAGTGCTGTCTGACGTTAACCTCGGTCCTTCGGTGGTACTATCCTTGGCATGAAGCCTCCTCTTGACTCCGAGAGATCTCCTTATACATATCCTAGAGGGTAGAGGCGGGCCATGGGTAAGGCCGAAAATCAACTCAGACTAAGAGATCATCGTTTTGGTCGCGTTTTTTGGTGGCGCCTTGGCATTTCTTGTCAGACAGAACTTTTGACAGGCACCTCCGTAGTTATGATCGTTAGCTGCTTATGCCATCCCTATTAACAAATCGATTCGTTTTCTTTACAAACGCTAGTACCCCTTTAAGCTGAGCCGTTGTGACCTTCCACTTGCTGTTTTCATTGCTCTGGTCGGCGTCTGCTTTGCTAGGAGGCTTGCCTCCAAGGAGTGAGGACAGGCTGTTAGCCTTGAGTTCCATCTCTTGTTCGAGCTTCCACCTTTCGGCTTGGAGTAGCGGACATTCCGTGAACATGGAGAACTGATTCAATCTCTCCGCATTCGCATTTCTCATTCTCGATACGTCCAATTCTCTTACGATGTTGATTCAACCAGCAATGCCCCGTCCTCATTTGGGCAAGTAGGCTCGCTACGCTGCGGGAGTAGGAGGAGATAATACTCAACTATCCCTCGATTTCCTCCCTTTCTTTCCTTTTACTTTCTTTCTTTCACTCTTCCTTCCCCTTTCGGCCTAGTATAGAAGCTAGTCCTAAAGGGACCTAGCGTAAGGCACTAAGGATCGCGTATATAGAGGAACCTAACTCCTTACCTTAGTTAGCTCTCTATCTACTATTCACATCCTTTTAAATCGATGAGTTATCACACCTCTTGAGGCAATCTTGCGTGAAGTCTACCTTACCAGTATCTATAGTATCTTAGCTATCTAAGAAGGTGTGAGGGGTTATTAGCAGGAGTCAAGATTGGTTCGAATAATAAGGTGTATATTAATATAAGACGAACCCTTAAGGAGCTATAGGCTCCTTAGGGGAGGATATATATATATGTAGGTATGTAATTGGCCTATCTTAGGCCCGAGGTGTCCCTAGTAGGTCGCCGAAGGGTATCCCTTAGGGAAATACCCGTAATAAGCTTGTACCCGTTAAACGAGGTAGAGTACCGTAGTAGAGAAAGTTGAAGGAGCTAAAGGAGCAGTAAAAGGAGTGCCCGAAGAGCAACTGAGAGGCGCTCGGGCTCAGGAAATAGGGATATAAGGAGCTCCGAAGGGAGAGCAGTATACACACAAAACACGACCTCACTTATCTACTCTTGTATGCAATACAATCCTCTTCTACTCTACAGTGTTTCACTGGGCCTGATGGAGCCGCAGGCGACTCCACTACAGTACTTTAAAGTATGCCAAAACCCCCTAGCCCTCTTAACAGGTATTCTTTAACGGGACTAGATTATATTTCTAATAAAGATCAACGACGAAGCGAAGACTCGACGGCCGACTAAATCTAAAGTCCTAGGGAAGGCGAAGGTCATAGGCTTTAACGAACTTAAAGAAGCGCGAGCGAAGCGTGCTAAAAAAGAGGGGGCTAAGGTAGCTTAAGGCAAATTAAAGCGTAGGCGAAAACGCAAGGGAACGATAGACGGAGAAGAGCTATAGGCTAAGGCGGCGAGATATAATGAAGTATAGGTTAAAGGTTAGGTTACATCAGTATAGAGAGCTCCTGATGCGCCTATGTTATATAATAGGATTATTTAATGTAATTTGGTGTTACATCTTCGCAAAACTAACCCTCTATAGCTCCTGCATACTAGTAGTCTAGCTTTAGGTAAGTGGCATTATTTTAATGACTGAAGTACGTACAAACTCACTAATACAGCTACAAAGCTTCCTAGTCATGGCGTGGAACAGCGGCGCGTGGCAGGCGGCGCACGTGTAGATACTGAATATCTACACTCAGAATGCACTCGTACAACGTTTGCATCATCGCATATGTATGGTCTCTCCTTGTTCTTCACTCGGTGCTAGAAGTTGTTCGATTCGTTCGATTCGTGTGGGTGAAGTGAAATATCCAGTAGACAGTCAAACTGGTGATCGTTCCATCTCGCGGAAGGCCATGCAGGACCGACTACACCACAAGGCGCATCCCTCAAATGGGGAGTGGGACAAAGGGCGCCTGAAGAGGCCCTTACAGTTGGCGCCAGATACGCGGGCCAGTATACGCCAAAACTGTGCAGTTTAACGCTGACGATATATAAGGCTTGCAACTCACCGAAAACCCAGCCAGATACACCTCCCGACACGCCGATCGAACCCTTTGCACCCTCTGCACCCTCTACCAGACCCTCTCCCGCGCCACTACTACCCTCTGCGCTGTCAACCGTGATCAATATCGATGATACAGATAATGAATTTGGTGATGGATTAAGAGATGACGAGCGGCTCGCTATCACCGTCGAGGACCGCGGCTGACAGTTGAGATAGATGTATATCTCAATCACAACGACCAGTACCCCAGCCAGTGGGTTCGGCACCTGCTTTGGATACGAACAAGTCAGATGCTGGGCGAACAGGCGGAAATGCACTACGTCTTAGTGTCCACCTTGCGCGTTAACGTTGGCGCCCGCCTTGACTAGCAGCTCGACGATCTTCTCGTAGCCTCTACCTGATGCAGTATGTAGTGCGTTGCTGCTGTAGCCTCTACCTTGCGCGTTAACGTTAGCGCCCGCCTTGACTAGTAGCTCGACGATCTTCTCGTGGCCTCCATCTAATGTAGCATGTAGCGCGTTGCCATAGTGTCCACTTTGCGCGTTAACGTCGGCGCCCGCCTTGACTAGCAGCTCGACGATCTTCTCATGGCCTCTATGCGATGCAGCATGTAGCGCGTTGCCCCTATAGCCTCTACCTTGCGCGTTGACGTCGGCGCCCGCCTTGACTAGTAGCTCGACGATCTTCTCGTGGCCTCTATCTGATGCAGCCTGTAGCGCGTTGCTGCTGTAGGGTCCACTTTGCGCGTTGACGTTGGCGCCCGCCTTGACTAGTAGCTCGACGATCTTCTCGTGGCCTTTATCTGATGTAGCATATAGCGCGTTGCCGTAGTATCCACCTTGCGCGTTGACGTCGGCGCCCGCCTTGACTAGTAGCTCGACGATCTTCTTATAGCCTCTATCTGATGCAGTATATAGCGCGTTGCTGTAGTCTCCACTTTGTGCGTTAACGTTAGCGCCCGCCTTGACTAGTAGCTCGACGATCTTCTTGTGGCCCCCCTCTGATGCAGCATGTAGCGCGTTGCCGCTGTAGCTTCTACCTTGCGCGTTAACGTTAGCGCCCGCCTTGACTAGTAGCTCGACGATCTTCTCGTGGCCCCCCTCTGATGCAGCATGTAGCGCGTTGCCGCTGTAGCCTCCACTTTGCGCGTTAACGTTAGCGCCTGCCTTCACTAGCAGCTCGACGATCTTCTCGTGGCCTCCCTCTGATGCAGCCTGTAGCGCGTTGCCGTAGCCTCCACCTTGCGCGTTGACGTCGGTGCCCACCTTGATCAGCAGCTCGACGATCTTCTCATGGCCTCCATGCGATGCAGCATGTAGCGCGTTGCCGCTGTAGGGTCCACCTTGCGCGTTGACGTTGGCGCCCGCCTTGACCAGCAGCTCGACGATCTTCTCGTGGCCTTTATCTGATGCAGCATGTAGCGCGTTGCCGTAGTATCCACCTTGCGCGTTGACGTCGGCGCCTTGACTTAACAGGTACTTTACTGCGTTTACCAACCCTCCAAACGACGCGTAATATAATGCTGAAGCTGGCTCTTTTGGTTCACTGTCCCATGGCCGATCTGGCTGATAGAGGCTATAGCAGTTCCTATAGGAATTTTTGTAGTGGCAAAATAGCTTCTCGACAAAACCTTGTAGTATTCTGTCCTTGCCTTCAGCTATTGCAGCGTGGTCCACCCAGTACCTTGCCGAATACTGCGCCAACGGAAACGTCTTTCTGATCTTCTCTATTGGGATGTTCTGGTTCAAATGTAATAAATATGCAAGGCAGACCGTTGCAATTGATGCTTTGGTAGTGACCGCTTGAAAGTCTTGCGCGATGCCTTCTTGAAGCCGGTTTGACGTCAGATATTCCTTGACCGAGAAATGCGCCAACCGGAGCTCCATACGCATGTCGCCCTTATCATGTGAATGGTCCTTTGCGGACACTACGACCACCAAACTTGAACAGTAACACGAGATCTCGCGAGGATCGGGCATTCTATAATTTGGATCAAAGTATTGATCCCCTTCAGTATCTACTGCTATTGCGTCGACTGCCTCCTCAATCCTTAACGGCCGCTCTGAGCACATTAAGAACTGAAGAATTCTTGTAGCATTCTGTTTGTGTTCGTGGGGGATGCCATGCAAGATCCTAGCATACGTTTCGTCTAATGTCTTTGGGAGTGATGCGAGAGCGGTTTTGAGAGCGCGATAATCTAAGCAATTTTCCAGCGCATCAAGCTGGCATGCAGCCCATCGAAACCTATCAACGCTTAGCATTTCTCATATACAATGGATCAATAATAGATTAGCCTTACATTCCACCTACTTTCTCCATAAGTCGGGTCTCAATCTCTTGCTGGACGTCTGGTCGGTTTCGCCACCTCTTGAGAGGATTGTCCTCTCTGACCCTGGTCTTGACGTACGCACGGATGTCATCAGTAATGACGCTGCTCTGAATTGGCACTATATCGTCATTAAGAGCAAACTCCATTACTCCGGATTCAATGTCCTGTTCTAGTCGACTTGTCACAAGGAGGTGGACGTTCCTTTGCTCCGAGTGTAGGACTTCTCTTATCCACGAGAGCAATCCTTCCGTCGGCGGCCCTTTCCTTGTACGGCATTCATCAAGGGCATCCAGAACAATCCAGACTTCCTTGACTTGCTCTATGTTGTGTAAGAGGACCTTGCCAAGTGATTCGCTAGTTGGTTGTCGACGTCCGTTCCCGCAAGACGAAAAGAGAGAGTCTAGCTGTTGTGCGGTCTGTTCATGCTTATAGTAGAGCTGACTAACAAGGGAGCGGACCATGCTCTCCAGAGTCTGCTTACGTTCCTCGCTGAAGTCGAAGTAGAAGTAGAGGAGGGACTGACACGGAACGGTTCTCTCAAGCTCCTCAATAATAGTGGAGCTAAGAATTGTCTTGCCGCATCCAGGAATGCCATGAAGCCACAAAAACGAATTTTGCCTTTTGTTCCATTTCGCGAAGGTGTCGGTTTGCAAGAACCAAAGGCCTGAACCTTTCTGGCGTTGCTGCAGGGCTTTGTTATAATTCGCTGAGGGATCTGGTGGCGATAGCCAGCTATCCACCTTTCCCTGCTTAATAGCACTACTTGTGCTCTTAATAGCAACACGCATTTCATTTAAATCTCGTTCAACTTAAATTTCGTTAATAACATGAAGTTTTATTGTCTAATAGACTAACCAGAAGAAAGAACATCACTAATCTTCCTCTCGGCCTCCACTTTGTTTGGCGCTATACGACGGAGAAGGTCTTTGGCATATGCGGCTGCCGCCATTGCTGCATATCCTTGCCATTCCTTGTTCTTGTGGGAGTCCGAGTAGTCGCATATACCTCGAATAACTAGACACGGAAAGTGGTTCATCAGTCCTGCCGCTTCCATTTCGAAACAGAGAACGTCATTTTCCGCTGCAAACCTATCCCGAACTAAAGCATCCTTCATCAACTGGTTTGCAGAAGCAATTAGACCGTAGTGGATGGCTGGGTTATCCTCTTCTTCGGCCCGTTCCGGCCGCGATATCAGTTGCGATGGATCATTACCGCAGACAGCGATGCAGGTTGTTTCATTTTCTGCAGGATGCACAACCGTGCTTTGATATAGCCTATCGCTGCTTGGATCTGGTCGCTTGTACTTCTTCCGCAATCTTTGTCTCTTCTCGAGAATATTGTTGATAGCCTCATCAAGCTGATGGCCCTCAAACTCATATTGCGCCATAAGCCCACTCATTGCTGTCCGTAGGATCTCTGGTGGCTGGTTTAAGAAGGCCGTTGTTTGGAACCCCTGACCTTGTATCGTTTTGCCAAAGTCGTATTGAAATACACCACCCTTCCCATCGCGAGTTGCGCTGACTACGATGTCGCCTAGACGGATATCATGCTTTCGGCTCGGCGCACCGCCGCCAATGCCAACCATCAGGCCGATTCTGACACTAGGAAAGCTAAGTAGCATGCGGCTTGCTACTCTTGCTGCAGAAGATGTGCCATACTCCCTATTAGGTAAGACAGCAATGACAGTGTTGTGTTTCCCAATTTTACCCAAGGTGTAATCGTTGTTGTCATTGGGGGACACATATTCTGGTCCGTCGTGTTTCTCGTCGAGAAAAGCTTGCGCGGAGACGTACTCTGTAGTAATAGCGCAGATCCAGCCGACGGTGTAATCGTTAGGATTCGACATGGCCGAGGAGTGATATGGACACAAGTTGGGAAGTGAGATCTTCCTGACTTTGGGCTCTATTGTAATCTTTCGTTGTTTTCGCGGAAGTGTCTCTGCGAAGCCCAATATCCTCAATTACTCAAATGCAGATTTTGCAATTCAGAGATGGAAGAGAGATTGGGGTTGCAGTTAGCGATGAACTTGGTGTGAAGAGGGAGGAGAAAGGGGGTCGTTTTCAATGTTTTGATAGCGAATGGACGATGTCGGAACATGAGGTAAGAGCAAAGTGAGCGCGAAAGCAATGGTCGCATATTATCAGGCCTAGTGAGGGGAAAATGAGGAGGAGGGGGCCGCAGCGGAGTGACAGACTTCGTCTCCAGCCCCACCATTAGGGAAGGGGCTGAGTATACATGTGGCCCAATAGACTACGCCAAGATTCTCACAAGGCTTGAATTTCGGATCAGCCACATGCACGTAGAAAAATTGTTGCATCCAGTTAGGAAACGATTCTCATCCTGCCGAAAAGCAATTCCAAAGCTTAAGAATCCTTATTGGTCGGTGTTGAAAGTGCATTTGTCCCAAGCAAGCCTAGCAAGGTATACTCTCGCGGTTGAAGAAATAGTAGCGACTCGCGACCCTAGTCTCCCCATCAAGATAAAACGAACACTAAAACTTCCTCCCTGCGCAGCGCCTTATCAGTTAGTAATACTAAATTAAACCCAGTTTTAAGATAATAGAAAAGGAACTTTAGATATCTCTCTTTAATTCTATCTATCTGAAATTTTGTATTTCATTTTCAAACTTGAGAATATACCTAGTGAACTGAAAAAGGTTTGTTTTCCGAGTCAGCACTATTTTTTCAACCGCACGCCCTATTAGAAAAAAACGGGACACTTTTTCGGATCGCCGATATGCCGGAGCTATGCCGTTTTTAGTGGGGAGCGCACCCAAAACAACATCGCGATTACATTTCTAGACCGTTTTTTTTAGCTGTAACTTCGTGAGGCTTCTCGTATATATACAAGGTGCTATATAGATCAATTTCGTGGTGTTGTGGCATTCACTAGAGCTCTGTTTTAACTCGTATCGCTGGGTTCTCTACTACCTGCCCACATCTCTACGGCATCTTATTAATACGATCTTGGATCTGTTTTTGCTGTACTCTACTCTATTCTAGCTGTAGCTTAGCTTTAAGATAGGCGATCGTATTGATGAGGTAAAGCCGCTAGCGTACACGCTCTTTTATGATGAGCTAGATGCCCTCTATTAGGTTAAGATCTGGTGAGTTTGTGGGGTAGATAAGACGCCTTATGCTATGCCGCTACTTGTATTGAGCTGGTAGTGAGTTGTCGTTTCTTGTGCCGTGTGATGGATCGTTGTCCTCAACGATATACTATATCTAGCGCTGAGATGGGTAAGTTTTTGGCCTTATCTTATCGCTCTGGCGTAGAAGAAGCTCTAGCGCGTCGCGATATACTAGTAGGATCTTCTTAGTATAGTAGCTCGCTCTTATAGAGTTTCTAGGCTTAATTACCTTAGGTATACGCGCTTTCTCGGCTTCCTATTGCTGTACTTGGTCGTAATACATCTTAGTAGTTTTAGTAGTTAGTCTGCGCCGTGGCTTCGGCGGCGGCGTTACTGGCTTAACGTTGTCGTACTCGTTATTGTAGAAGACGAGCTTCTTAGCCTGGCTGTTGTACGTAATCTAGGTAGTAAAGTGTATAATATTAGCTGTTTTTTTTAGTGTCCTTGATGATGTTTTCTGGGTTATAGCGCTCGCTGATTACACGAAGGATCCACTTATTAGGAAAGTTATCTAGTACTATGTGAGCTTCGTTAGTAAATATTACACTGTCCTAGAAGCCGTATATAGCGTAGAATCTCTTCTTAACGGCGTACTAGAGGCGCTGGAGTTGTTGGTTTTTAGTAATCTCTTTCTGTCTCGCGGCCTTGAACATACTAGCTCTTTTTCGCTCTATAAGCGCTTTCGTGATAGTCGTACGGCTAGCTGAGATACCCTTCTTCTTCGCCTGAGTTATGAGGCACTTTCGCTGGGTCTTCTTTGGGGCGTGGATTATCTTATTGAGTAGCGCATCGCTTAGTTTTCGCGGGCGTCCTGAGCTGGGCGTGTGAGCTTTTTGCGACTTCAAATTACGCAGATCATAACGACGATAAGCCATTCTCCCATGCTCTTGTCTCTCATTAAGCCAGCGATACGCTGTTGTTTTGGAAATTTTGAAGTTCTGGAACAGCTGCCGCGCTGGCATCCGCCCGCCAAGGTCCTTCTGATCGAACGCCTCAAAAAATCGTAACTTCTTAGTTGTTTCTGAATGTTTTTTGGGCAATCGATCAGGAGTGATATCGCGCATTATTTGCATCTCGAATTATAGTATTTACTTGTGTTTTGGTGGAGTTATGGCGCGTCGCGAAAGTCAAGTTATTGGATCGCGATGTTGTTGTTGCGGGTCCGTGCGCGAAAAAGTGTCCCGTTTTTTTCTAATAGGGCGTGACCGCGTGATACTACACGTTAACTTGCGTTTGCGGCTTTGATCGCCTACCAGTACATTGAAGCTAAAGCTAATCTTAGCCTTAAACGCAGTGCAGTTGTCAGCGCAAAGATAAGAAGTGCTTAGCCGGAGGGCAGCAAAGTCGTTTTCGGCCCGCCCCGCCAGAGCAGCTCCCAGTACAATACTGTGTACAGCGGGAAATCCAGCGGCCGCGTACACAGCCACCCTAGTCAAGGATCCCCAGCCCCGCGACTTGCCTCTGTGAATGTGAAAATCAAGAAACAACGCGGAGCCGCTCTTCTTCTCGATCGATATCGTCATGGCTGAGGACTCAATTTCGATTTATGTATGAGGCGGCCAACTTAGGAGGCAGGTACGGTAAGGTATACACATGGTTCGGAAGTTGTGTGTGCATGCTGCAAAACACGTGACATGTTTCAGGAGTTCTACCATGTGAGGATCTAGGAAAATATTTAAGGTATCAAGATTACGTGCTGTATATTTCGATGAACGATGCATTTAGAGGGTGCAGGGATATCCTGCTCAATGGCCAACGCTATTGTACTAAGGCAAAGGCCATGCCAAGCACTGCAGGGGGTGCGCAGGAACAAAGTCGCCGCGCGCAAAAAATCGTAGCCGATTGTGCACACTACTGTAATAGAATCGGTTTTGGTGGATTATAATAGCCAGTTCCCCATGCTGTCATCGGCGCCCAAACGTCTTGAGAGATGACACTCGCCATAGACAACTAATAAAGCGCACGGCCACACCCTGCTGACGATAATATGTTGCCAAGGATGTTATGTAATCTTCAATACCGGCTTATTGTCCGTGCGGGTCACGTTTTGTCTTGTCCGCTGAAGCTCCAGGTACCGATCAGGGGTGGCGATGTCGCATAATCCTGTTTGCTACGCAGCTACACAGCCTATAAGAGCTGTTGAATATCATGTCGAGGTTCAGTATGAGTTATCGAACAGAATTATGAGACTCAGAGTCGTAATAAGCTAGAGTGCGTTGTTATAGACTAAGGTGTCTTCAAATAACCAAATAAGACGTCGTCCTTGATCAACCGTAAAGAAAAGGAAAGGACTGGGAATTTTATATTTCGAAGCGCAAGACTTGTTCTTAAGATGGCTTATAATATTATTGCTGCCAAAAAAATCCAAAATAATAGATGTTGTTGAATAATAAATGTAACTTGAAAATAAAGTACCTGTAATTTGTCTCGTCTCGGTGTATGTCTCGCGTCGCAGTGAAAGGCGTTAGTTGGTACGAACGGAATTCGAGTTTTCTGCAGACTCTAAAGCGGGAGGTGGAAGGATTCGAGTCTATTTTAAGGACGCAAATAAAGGTGCTAGGCGACAAGCGAAGAAACTTTCTCGCTGTACTAGAGTTGGAGTAATAATATACAACGTTATCAAGAGGATAATTATCACAGAATTTGCGGCGAGTTGATCTTCCTGGCGGCGTTTCTTCATTTGCCTCATCAAATGATGTTGCAATTGATTTCTGCAATAAACATGATCCACTGCGAGCTACAAGCTCATACACAGCTGAAAGATCTCAGATAGTCATATTAGTCACTTCAATTTATCAATGTTCTAAAGGAAAGGCCATTGTACTCATTCCTATTCTCAATTTTTGAAAAATTTATAACGTCCATCTAACCATAACGGAACAGATCATAGGTACTCTAATTCTGTAGCAGTAAAACTTCTTCTCACGCCCTGAGCTTCATTGTATTCATAATAATTCATGTATGACTTCTCAAGCACTATAACGATGCCCACTTAGATAAAACGCTTGCGCTCAATCTGCTTACACCATTCAACAAGTGCCATTTCTTTAAATGAGAACCAGCCTTTTGCGCCGCAAGACCACCACTACGCCAAAAATCGCGATAATTCTTTTAGTTTGTATAGTAGGGTCCATTGGGTAGTTGTAAGTGCACAAAGGATAGTGTCAAGAGCCGCGTTGTAGGTACTAAACGAAGAGGTTCTTGTTCCGCTACGGCGGTTGTTCCGTTACAGGTGGGTGACCGTTGATCCTCCGGATATATTCGCGCCGCCTATGTGATTGGTTTCTTATAAAATAACTTGAACTTTGCAGATTTGTCAGGCGCTTTTCCGCAGATCTCGCCATTGTCAAAGGTACGACTTGAAACGGATGAACGGGGGTAGAGACACATATAGGCTAAATTATGCTATCACTGATCTGGTATTACCTACGCTGCTGGTTTAAACTTGTGTCTGCTCGCGTCACCAAAGCGTTATTGCTGTACCGAAAGCTGATCAATCAAGTCCGATTTGTGCACCGACACACGTGGTGTGTGCGGATCAGACAGAGACAGTAGCGAAATCGATCGATCGATTAGTAGTTAGTGCGGCGTAGCTTTTTTTTAAGGTAACAGATGAAATGTAGGAGGGGTGGAATGAAGTCGTTGGGAAACATGTTTATAATCTAAGCCCGATTGGGCAGCTCTTTCGCCGAACAACTCCCGAACGTTTGCCGTCTGGTGTTCGCCACCAACCAATCAAGCAGTAAAAGTTTTTCTGCTATGAGATATGGATCATATGATACGAAAGGAGACAATCATAAGCTGGTTGGAGCAGAGTTCGCTGTAAAATATCCTTTCGGCGAAGACTCGGGAACGAACGAACTTGCCCAGGTGTCTGGATGATAACTGAAGTATTTAATAAGGGAATAGCTGGCAAAATTCTTGTACACTACAACCAGCACCAGATCAATTTTTGAATAATCATACACCTCGTCTTGAAATTCTGCTTTTCACTCCGCAGAACATACATATCACAATGTCACCACTAGTCACATCGAACCCATCCACTCGCTCCTCTTCATTATCTATCCCAGTCGAAAGCCACCAATGTGCAAGCCACAGCCGTTCCCAAGGAACATTTTCATTCAAGGCAGCCTTTAAAAAGCCGTTCCAGGGGTGGTCAAAGGAACTGCTTCGCGCAAGAGATGATGATGACGACGACTATAACTTTACTAGCGGATTGAGGCGCGGTTGCAAGCCTAACACTCACCACGGTGGAAACTGAAAGACGAAGGGTAATGCGATGCGATCGATGTAGTTCGAGATAGGGACTATTTGTCGCGGAACTTGCGGGATGCACTAGAGGTGGATGTAAGGAAGGATGATAAGAAAGTAAGGTGCTGCAGCATATTGACTTGTTGTCAGTATGTTTAAGCTGTCAAGGGAAAGGTACACAACGGTTTTAGTCGACGGAAATCGCGATTAGGGTATGGGCCCCAATCGCATTTTGTAGCGTGGTGTTCAGTGGGGCGGCATAGGCGGAAAGTCAAGCGATACAATCTGCACATCATGCTCATGACGTCATGGCTTAGAATCTCTTGTTGTTTGATTATTTGGAAGAATTCGACATTGATCCACAGCTTGAATGAGGCTTTTTACTTGCTTTACCATGTGCTAGTCACGGTCTAATTAAGTACGGGCGGTGTGCAAAGTTTTGGCAGCCTTACCGACTAATGAACAAATAAGTACCTAGGTAACTACCTAGGCAGCTAGGTATTAGCTGTCTATTTCAATCTCTAGCTCTCAGCGCTTCTTTATTGTAGCGCTTCAGTTCTCCTACAAACATATTCAATAATTTCTTTTCGTTACTATTTGGCTAGTGGTTCTCCTCGCTCTCTTCGTAGCTACCCACTCGTCAATCAGGTATTCGGTAACATTATTTTTTAGCGCGCGCAAGCCAAGCTCGGGTATCGCCACTCTTTTGGCGACACGCATCGCCCTTCATTGGAGCGGAGAGCCCTCTAACCCCAATCTTGCATGTGTACCGTTTCCACTGACGACCGTGCGGCTCGGCCCTGCTGCATGATGCGTTGGACAAAGCTTAAGATCGTCGCTGCGTCCCCAATCCCTCGAAATATCTCGTCTCTTAGATTTTTATCAATTTCGGAGTATCTTGTTGTCTCTCTATCATATCACCACCTTCAAGCAATTGCCTTCACATACCAAAGATAAAAGTTTATTTTTCTCGCGTACTTTACCACGTAATCTTATTGCAATGGTTTCAATGCTATTTGCGGCGCTTTTCGCGTCAGGCACTATTGCGGCAGACATAACAACATCTGTGTGGCTACCTGGCGCAGCAAACGCAAATCAAACACTCATCGGATCTGTTATTGAGAAAAATGGAGATCAGACCATCCTCTCATTATCTTTCGCAAGCACACCCAGCACACCAGATTACTATAGCCGCGCACCGAGCACAGTCACTATGGGCGGTACTACATATATCGCATACAATGTCAGTGCGAGTGACTCAGGTATCGCGAATGCCGCAACTGTTACTATAGAATTGGAATGCAAACGTCAAAGTGGAGCGAGCGCGATTCCCACGTGCACATTGAGCACTCTTGGAGCCAATCGAATTGTTAGCGAAGTCTGTGGAGGACTGTTAGTGGCATCCCTACCAGAGTACTGCACCGATTCCGGTGCGGTTCGCTACGAGCAGACCGAGACATTAGGCGGGGAGTCTCAATACTATATCAACAACTTTCCTCTCATCATTACGGCTGGAACTGAGAAGCTAGGAGTCTCTGCGGGCGCAACACCAAAAGCGAGCAGTGCAACAGTAACGCAATCTGGTGCTGGATTTGGCGTAGCCCGTATCGCGGGACCTTCTCAGACGAATTCGGGGTCAGGTTCTGCTCAACAAGCCACTGGTGCCGCGACTCCCATGAAGACCGCTGCACCTGCTTTGGTAGGTCTCGGCGCAGCCGCGGCTGCCTTTTTCTTATGATAGAACGACTTGATTTCCCAGACATGTACGATGACCAACGACAAAGATAACTAGAAATGTATTACGAGTGTATCTAGAAGGAAACTATTGGGTCTTTGGCAATATATATTTAATAGGTTTATATTCTCAAAAGAAGTATCGTAAATTCAATCATACTATAGCCCTCCCCACCTTCTAACGCAAACCATCCTCGCACCCTTCTTCCCAAAACACACATTTTGTCTATTGTTTTCTTTCACACTACCAACGTAAACATGTCCTTCGCAGTCTTCCCTTCGGCACTTCCACCTCCTAATACTTCCTCCTAGCTCTAGCACGTAGCATCCCTCTGTACAGATCCTGTCTGTTTGCACATGCCAACATCTCATTTCGCAAGAAAAGTCTCCACTCTCTATCTTTACTACTTTGGACTTCATATCCTTTAAATCCTTCAGCTGGAAACAATCAAGATTCGGATTGGTGTCCTGAGGTCTGATTACGAGCGTGGAGCTCGTTTTTGGATGCTTAATCGGTTTGCGGGTAAAGATTCCAGGAATCCATTTTGACTGTGGTCTCTCTGGGCAGAGGACCTTAATAGTGTATACTACAGTAGGGTGCTCGGTTTCCCCCGTCATGTCGAAATGCATGGCTAGCCTGTCTACACCTTGCCTCATTGCGTCAATTTCTGGTCTATTGAAACCGTGAAGTTTTGTAGTGTACTGATAGGTTGGTAGTATGAGGCTTATTGTCATATCACTTTGGGGTTGGATAGCGGAAAATGCTTGAGATATAAAAAGAAATAAAAGTGACGAAAATGGTGTCAGTAGCCAGCGCATTGTTGTGAGCTGTGAAAGACAAACGCACAACGCGGAAAACAATCACCTTTCATGAGCCGCAAGTTTCGCTCACAATGTCATTAGGGCGTCTTTCACTGCAAGTGAGTGGCTTCAATACATACTAGGTGGATGTGTAGAAGCTGGTAAACTCATCTTCTCATCGCAACACCTATTCTTTAGCTCTGATGACTTTATGGAGGTGAGTCAAAGTTTAGTTACTGCGTAATCTCCTTTTCAGGCATGCATATCTAATATCATGAAGCAGTGCCTAAGCTAAGTGGAAACTTTCATTTCAGGTACATGCCAGCTACGTAGGAACTGTTCGCCTTCGATACAAACCACCTGTTGTACTGTGATGTAAACGGAGTCGACAGGTGTGCTCTTCTGTCCCTAAGCCACAATGCTACACTTGGTTTTAGTAACAGGATTTTGACATGGGAAAAACTAAATGCTTGTGAGCATAAGTTAAACAATCAGAATAAATTTACTCTGTCTCGCCTCTCGATCCGATGTACTTAGGCTAATTTAATGGGATTTGATAGTTTGATTTCAGTTCCAATAAATATGGAAAGAAAAATGACTGACAAGTAAGTCTGTTAGTTTAGAAGTGAGCAATTGATGTATCTGTTTAACTTTGTGTTTGTCCGAATAATGCATTCGGCTATTGGCTTTCTGTCCAATTTGAGACAAGTCGAGGCCAAAGGTGCGCCATGTAATCAGCAGTGGGATATGGTTATTAGTTGGGGATATCAAAGTAACTATAAGTAATAGCTGTTTGAAGGGTAGTTCACGAAGAGAGGAACTAAAATACCTTCACGGATACAGCAAAATTGATTCAGTAGTTTAGTGATGAGAATAGATCATTTATAAAGTGGCAGTCGATGTATATGTGAGCACGACTTGTATCTGTAGGACATCGCAATTTGATGAAGCTGAGGATATTGTTATTTTCAGGCAATTCTATCGGGGGTGTTTAGAAGGCCTTTGTGGAATAACGGCGTAGTAGAACTTGGTAATAGGATTTGATTTTAAAAGGTTGCCTACTTTTAGAGCGTATGGTAGTTCCTATACTTCGATTCATGGAGTAAGGCTAAGTAGTGTTGATATAAAATTCGGTGGCTAGGCCTAACCCGTGAACTACAGCTCTTGGAGCGTCCAGCCTCGCTTAAACCATCTGCTCTGTCGGAAAGCGGGTTTCCATGTCTGGTGAAGGGACCAGTCGTTTCCGGCAGAGCTACCGGTCGAGGCATCGGACAGATAGACGTAGCATTTCATGGCATTGCGATACCAGCGAAGCATAGAGTTAATCACCTCTGCAAATTCGGCGCTGCTTGATTTCTCGATGCAAACTCAACCTATACCTACGACAACATCGACATTGTTTAGCCGCTTACGTAACCTGTAATTTTTACTACTTAGCTTATTTTTAGATTATGTATAATCCCTTCCTCCAATATTTAAAAGCATATACATCCCTGTAGTCAGACTGCTTAGGCTTAGGGGCCCGAAAATAGAACCCCCCTATTACATTAAGGGTTAGAGGTCTCCTAAAGAGGTGACTTGGGCTGTGCGGTCTTTAGTAGTAGAGTACTAGATAACTTAAGCGTGTTATTAAATACTAACTTAGTAATAGAATACTGAGTATTAGTTTTCACTCATGTATATGTGAGTTTCAGCAGCTCGATTCAATAGAATAAATCAAAGCTACCTCCTCTTCGATTCTGCAACTCACCAAGATTTCATACATCATTCAAGTAGAACAAGTATCCCGCTCAACTTTGACTAATTCACCAGTCTTAATCTTGGACTCTTCTTCTGTCTCGTAATCATCTTCTGGTAAAGGCGTGTTCCATTTGAAGATGTACTCCTCAAAAAGACGGCCCAGCTCGAAGTCAAGACGCAATGGTTTCACGACCTCGCGCATACGAAATTTGATTTTCGTTTCTGGATAAGCCTATAGAACACGATATCGAATAAAGTCCCACATCGGACTCAATTGACGATTTACCGGGGTAGTCGAATTCGGCTGATAACAGGTGAATGAATAGAGGAGCTCGTCACCCATCCATCCAGGCTTGATATCACCGAAATCAACTGCAAAGTGTGCCACTTCGGTATTAACCACAGCTTTCCCGCTAGTGCGAATGACCCACCGCTTAATAAAATCTTTGACTCTATATATCATGGCATTAGAACATCATGTATTCACAACCTTTTTCGGTGCCTTACCGAAGTATTGCCGTGTTGGCGGTCGCGGTGCCGAGAATCATGTTGTCCACGACCTGAGAAGATGCAACTCCACTGCGGTCCCCCAAGCCCCCGAACGAGAAGGCAGATTTATGAAGCCACTAGAGTTTATGAGCAAAATATAGCGGACCAAAGAATGAGGAGCTCACTTCAGCGGGGATCGAGATCGGTTTTGTCGGTTCCTTCTCATTCCTCCACATGCTCTCTGCAGCCTAGTGTTTTGTCGGCAAGCACAGGAACTTACTGCACCACTTTTGGAATAACCGCTCATATTTAGCCTCGTTTACTGTCACAGTTGATGGTGGAACCAGCAGCTCTTCGAAATACAATTTCCACTTGATAGGGTTTTTGGTTGATCTTTCGCGATTGACTTCATCCCAGGCCTAGAAGGGTTGTGCATCTGCCGTAAATGGCTCACCGGGATTATTTTGGATCTTATTTTGGAACTTATTGAATGTATTCATGTCCGCTTGGTAAACAACTTTGCATCCGTCCCCTATCCTTTTGGCAAGATCCTGGACTTTGATATATGTTTTTCGAGCGCTTGTTGTAATTCTGTCTAATGCACCAATGTACACAAAACGCTGCTCAGAGTTCGGATAATTTAGGCCCAGTCCCTGATAGAGGACTACCTTGAAGGTGAGGGGTTTCTCCTCTGTCGCGATCCCTGTCGCTACGAGAGGACGTTTATTTGCAGTTGTCCAGGTGAAACCCGTCTTCCATGGACGCGGAACAAGTGTCGCAGTCCCAACGGGGAAGAAACCATCTTGATTGAATTAGTATCCAGTAAAAGAGTCAGACGGGATGCGTAACCTTGGTAGAATTCGTCTTGCGAATTTGGTGCTTTATCTACGACCACACCATCATTTTGAAGCGTATTTCCATTGAGCTGAGGGGTTTGAGGTAGATTATAAATTGGTGGAACCATTTGATGCTTAGGGAGAAATCAAAAGGATTCGTCAACCAAGGCGAGAGTTCACAAAGAAAGAGGTGGTTTAAAGATGCTTAGTAATTGTATCGATGTAGTGTCTTGAATCTATCACTGCATTCGATGTCTCCCATAGCAGAGGCGAGGGAAGGCCTTATGGCGATTGCCGAAAGCTAATCACGATCGCTTCAGCTGAGATTTGCAGTTGAGTGAACGCCACAAAAGGATAAATGAATTGAACAGAACGAGAAAATGTAAGCCAAAACAGGCTTCCACCATTAAGTTCTAACACCAGGCTTAGCTTGAAATTTATTTAATGACGCGATCCTTCAGGTGACCATCCTTTTGTACATGAGCAGGATGATTGGCGGTATCGGGGCTGCGTGTCCCACTTCAATTCGGAGTCAATTGCCCTAACGCAGCCGCTGATATCATTGTATGCCAACACTAGATGATAGAATATATCACATTGGATGGAAAAAAACCAAGAACATCTGGAAACTCTAGAGAAACCATGTCCCTCTCGCGAAGTTGTGCACTGCGCCTTCACTGAGTAGTCTGAGAACGAGCTGGAGTACAATTCTCTCAGCTATCGGCTTGCAGAATGCGGGGTATTTGTTATGGGCAATTCTAGACAGTGATTGAGGCAAGGCACTTGCATGTCTATTTCTCATCAAAGTGATCTCGCCTCCTTCGCGCTTCAAGAAGCAATGCGCTAGTGACGCTCCTGGCAGAACATGCATATCCATTTTAAGCTTACAACTGGCGCTCTCTACGGCGGTCTCCTCTCCAGGGAGCGGTTCTCTCCACGAAGATCTCTCCACGGAGTAGTTCTCTCCACAGCGCTGTTCTCCCTACGGAGAATTTCTTCCCGGAGGCTTTCCCTCCTCAGCGCCATTCTCTGCGGAGCCGTTCTCTCCCCAGAGTCTGTTGCTCCTCAGCGTTCATTTCCGGAAACTCCGCTATTAATTCGTTGCCTACCATTACTGTAAAGTAAGCGCTCGATGTCCGCGCAGAAAGTTTTGCCTACATCTAGTTCCACCATCAAAGGCAGTGTGTCTCATTATTAGCATTTGGCGGTGACTTAGGTCTTGAGATCACAAGATCCAGTTTAATTTTTGATGCTGTTGTAGGTATCTATATATTTCTTCTTCGGGAACGAGATAGTTCGCGTTCTCTGTCCGCTCTTCCTATTCATAGCCCAAATGTTACACAGGATGTGTGAAAGAGTAAGAAGAGTTGTAGTAACATCCCTCCACCCGTGCAGGAAAAAACCCGTGCCGAAGACTGCACCATGAAAGCTAGTATTCGATATAAAGATCATTTTAGAGAGAAAAGTCCTTCTGTGTGGTGCAATACGATAATTCGTACCAGACGGATGCGAGAATTGCGCTCTAAATCACCTCGAATTGGCTCAAAGATCGTTTGATTCGTTCCAAAATTCGCGAATCTGCCAAAAAGCATGTAAGTCTATGATCCCGAGAGCAGCAACACAGTGCTACATCAAATTGTACTGTTGTGGTGATAAAATTGTGGAAGTGGAAGTGGAAGTGTAGGTGGATATGGAAGTGCGGTGTATGGTGAAATGGGTGGCGCGCTTCTCCCCTGACCTATCTGTGATATGATCCACCACGGAGCTGGCAAGGTTCTCCCTGCATTTTGTACATTTGTTGTTAGCCGCAGCTCGCTCAAGCGTTCTGCAGGTCGGAGTCGTTTCAGATGCAGGGCAAATCTCTCTTGATTTGAATAGACCCAAAGAAGCGACGATGAGTTATCTCTGTACACAGACTCCTACATCCTACAACTCGAGACGAGAAGGTCGCCATATCTGTCTCGACAATCAAAGTCCCCAAACGGCAGGAAGCCATTCGCGCGACCTGTGATCTCATCTTTAAGTGTGCCATTCCCCAACGACAAACCTTCACGCCAGGGCAACTTGTCAAGGCTCCGAGCCACAGCATCCCAGTCTCTGAAAAACTCGTGCGTTCTCACCCTCTCTTCCTTAGACCCATCATTTCGAATCAGTCCGTGGCCCATAGTGGCGCCCACAAGCCTTCAACGTTGATAGTGTGGTCATCAGCAACACCGTCGACCTGGTGCTCCAGCTGCACTGCATATACAGGCTCCATAAAACCTGTGTTCACCATTTCTGGGTACACATCTTCTGGATAGGCTTCCGCTGGAAAGAACCAGGTGTCACCGCCATCTTGGGATACAGGGTGCCACGGAGTCACCCGCAAGAATCAGCCCCCTTGCCGTCTAAATCCATTAGTGGGAATGACTGTGGTTATGCACGCGGCGAAAAAATGGCGGCATGGCGGCGTTAATCGCGGGGAAAGCAGGATTAGAAGAGCTTCGTATACTGATCAAGATCTTGGCATAATGGTAATAATACGCCCTATTGCTTAGAGAGATGATGATTCTAGCTCAATTGACCGACTACTACCTTACATCTACTTTACTGTACCTAGGTATTCAACGAACCAGAGATGAACCGGGTGTATCTTTCGTGAACCCTATGCGGAGATTTACTTCGTCGACCGTTTCTTGAGTACCCCTCATTGAAACTTCCGTGCCCTGTCCACTAGTTCTCCAATGATATACAGCGCATACTTGGCTTTGCTGTATCCCTCTTCATGAATTTACCGATCATCGACCAGCTCATCTCCATTTGCCTTGCTCTTGTCGCCATATTCTGCACCCACATCCTCCTTGACCTGTGCATCTTCTGTGGACGTATCCTGCTTTCCCGGCTTGGGTGTCTGCGACTCATTGTGGTACCGGAACCAAGGCATGAACAGCGCAACCACGAATGAAACGCCTGTGAGGGGCACTGCGACCGCAAAGCTAAGTCTCAATGCCCTTGCATAGCTTCTCAATATCCCGGGTACGAGCTCACTGGGAAACGCCCTGATTGCTTCATTATTGGCACCTGCTGCTAGAACTAGGATTGGCTTAAGAGTGGGTACGAGCTCGCTAACAGCTTTCAGTAACTCGTTTTGGAACACTACTTGAGCAACCGGTATGAAGACAGCGGACCCCATGGATTGCGCAACTGGAAATGGTCAGTGAAACACCGGTGTTCTCAATATGGGTTCAGCTTACAGATTGTGATTGCAGTAGCTGTTGGCACATCTTGTGTCTTCACGATGACCTGAGCTAGCATCAGTGGAATTGTCAGACAAAACCCCACACCCACTCCTAGGATTATCTGGAAGCCGATCCATTTCCCAGTACTTGAGTGTTCATCTAAAAGCATGAGACAGCCAGAGCCAACCGCCGCAATAGCAGGCCCAAGGATAAGGAACGGATTGAAGATGCCAACAGCTGTGATTGTGCCGCCAACGACGATCTGCGTAATGGCTAGGATAGTCAGCACAGAGCAACGTCAGTTCTGTGGTAGGTCCTACTCAGGCTTAGTATGATGGGTATGAGGCGTACACCCGATGCGATAGCCGAAGCACCACGAGTAGCCTGGAAGTAGATGGGCAAATAGAATACTGGGAGATTGAAGCAACCTGATATGCTGCGAAGGCCATGTCAATAATTGGAAAGCAGAAATGGAAAACGTTATAACCCACAAAAATTCGAATACTGCTCCGACGAGTAGTTTTCTATTACCCAAGAAGCTCGGCATCAAAGTGGCTCGCTCTCCCTGGTACCACTGATCTAGACCGAAGGCGGCTGTGAGAAATACCGTTCCAACGAATAATCCGATCGTGACGGAGTCGGACCAGGCTCGCTCAACGCCAGCCCAGCGTGTCGCCAATGTAAAGGACACCATGGCAGCACAGATAAGCCCCACACCAATGAGATCCATCTGAAGGATCTTTTCTTTGAGAGACGCAGGTGTAGGTGCTGCGGCTTGAGGAGGATGGAATGCGAACCAAATGGCCGCAGCAGCCACTCCACCCAAAGGCAGGTTGATGTAGAAGCTATGGACGTTAGCGGAAGCCGGGTTTCTTTATATTTGTCGCATCCTCACCACCATCGCCACGTAACATTCTGCGTGAATGCTCCTCCAATCAATGGCCCTATTACTGAAGCCAGGGCAAAGGTTGCAGAGAGTGAACTTGTCATGGCCGGCCGAAGGCGGGGTCTGGAACTATGTGCAATGATAATGAAACATCCCGCAAATGTTCCTGCACAACCCACACCTGTGATTGCGCGACCTGCGATGAAGGCATCGCTGCTGGGCGCCAGAGCACAGATCAAGCTACCAGCCTCAAAGACGAAGATGCTAAAGAGGAAGACTAGCTTAATATTGAAGTACTTGTAGCCTTTACCCCACATCGACTGTGTTGCAGCGAGAGGGAAGAACATGGCTGACCCATACCAGCCCACGTCTTGTAGACTATGAAACTGTTTGGTTATCGACGGTATGGCGGTGCTGATGATAGTAGCATCTAGTGAGGCCAGAAAAATGGCGAGAATCAATGCGCCCACAATGGCAGCTAGTCGTGCACCGCTAGGGTATTCATGATCCTCAATGGTGTCTTTGGTGGCCTCCTCAACCTTCTCGTTTAGATGGTCGCCAGCGCTGGAACTTTGGTCAGCCATGCTGGGCACAAAAATGGTGGCGTTCGCAAGTGTAAGATAAAGACCGGCAAATGAGGGAACAAAATTCGTTCAGAATCGAGAAAGCAAGAGCCCGCGAGCCTTTACTGAAAACGACACAAGGCAGACTCGTATAGCGATGCAGCGCGGTTGCAGTATGATAATCATTTTTGCAACCTGATAAATAAGAGTGCATTCCAGGGCAATGGTAACAATGAATCACCGGTCAGAATCAAATCAATTGAGAATGCATGGACAGGGATGCGAAATGGGATCCTTGTTCATCACAATCGTAGTGCTTAGCGGATGAAGAGGCGAGCAAGCGCCCTAGTTCATGTTCTGCTACCCCCACTCACACTTTGAGCATACCGAGGACCAACCGGAGCTGGAAATTAGGCTTGCCAAATTCAGTCTCCAAGCAATCAATTTCCGATTCCAGCTCTTTATACAGCATGCGAAGCACCTGCAGTGTGAATTCCAAACTGCCGGCACCTGTCAGACAGCGGACGATTAACCGCTTCTGTTCACCGGTTAGACTGTTGGCAACCCGGCGTTGTGAGAGAAGACCGCGTATAATGTGAGACTGTGGGGAATGTCTGAGAGCGTGGATCAAAGGGAGCGAGTACTTTCCCTCGTCCAGGTCCTCGCATGATCCTTTTTGGCTCTTGTACTAATATCGTCGTTAGCCGAATCTCTGTCGTGTGACAAAATCTAACAAACCTCCTCAGATACGAGGTTCTGATAGTCATCTCGAATCTGAAAATATCTGCCTAACAGTAGGCACAATAGGCTGAGATCTACAGTTTCCTGGCTCCGTGTCGACTCCGCCACCATCAATCTTGTTAAGAGGCGGAACATAGCTCCCGTTTCTGCATCTCGGTTAGCACGCCACTTCCGCTTTGCAGAGCTCATTGTGCGAACACTTACTGCCATCTACCATTTGTAGATATTCGGTCAACGACGGGCAGTTCTGTTCCCATATCCAGGATAGGTCATAACTCTGACCAATGAAAAGATTCTTGACTTCGTCGATGAAGATGTGTAGACAGATTGGATTGCTTAACTCGCGAACTTCCGTCAGAGCTTCCACGAACTGGAATGTTGCTGAATTAATTGTTTGTGATGCCCCAAAAATCACGTGTGCTGAAGGCTGGCCTCTACGTAGTTGGGAACCATCTTGAAGATCGTCTAACATTAGTGACGATGTATGTAGCCGATTGATCACCGCTTTGATTGTATGTTCAGACTTTGATGGCACTTCAAGCCAGAAGTTCAGTGCATTGATAGCCATATCCCGAACTCCTTTGGATGGTAGTGACAATATGTAGTCATAGGGCTCGAGAGTGACCTGGAGCAATTACTGAATTGTGAGTCTGAGTTGTATTCGTAATAGGCTTACCGTTTGACTTAAGCTTTTCATGGGTGTCTTGTACTGTGCCATGTCCGGCATGTCCCAAACCTCGTCTTCTTCACTGACCACAGTAGACGACGCTCTACTCAATTCATCTGTTGTCTCATCTAGATGTATCTCGCAGATGTTTGGCTGACTCCTGGGTTCTGGTTTCATGCCCAACGCGTGAGTCATAGGATACTTGTCGATTCCAAAGGTAGCTCGAAGTTGCTGTCGCTCATTGTATGTTTCTCCTTTGTGATATCTTGGGCACTGGATGCTCCACACCACATTTCCGCTGACACTGTATTGCATCAATTCAACATACTTTTTGGCATCGCTAGATAGACCGTCTCTTATCCTCACCCTTTCAACCACTTGCACATATTCTGCTACCTCCTTCTTGATACGATCCCTGCAACGCACTTTAGCTTCTTCAAGGGAAATGCCATGCTCTATCATGAGAACCCAAAGACCATTCGTAACATGGTCCTTGCCAGCTTTCCTTGCAGCCTCGACTTCTTTCTCATAGGAATAGACATCGTTCGTAAGACTTGCGGCTATGACTGCAGGCTGGACTAGTTGCGAGCAAAGATCCAGCTCATCGTCTGGAATAGTAAGTGCGCATCCAAACGTCACTAGCGCATGCCAGAACCTGCATAGTTTTCAGTAAAATGGACAAATAAGAGCACAGAGAATACCCACATGTGACCAACGTCTCGACATCTATACGGGAGATATTCTGCCAAGGTCTTGTATGACGTGTGATGCTTACTGCCGCAACCCTGCTCCACAAATGTAGCCCAAGCTTTGATAGCGACCATGGCCCGTTCTCGATCTAGCTGCAGCATCTCTGTGAGGATTTTGGCTTGCATCTGGCGCTTACCGGGGCTTTTATTGGTCAAGCGCGCAGTTACAGCTTCCGTTCGAAATCCTTCAAGTAGATCGGCATTTTCTGCATCGCACTGACGACAATTAGCGCGGGAGATTGTCCATATCGGGAACAATCCTCACCAACTCTTGCTCTTCAATATCTGTAGCATCTATAGTTCTTTGTTAGCAGTTCAAATTGTGACAGTATTGAGTATCTTGCAGAACCCACCATCGTAAAGAAATGCAAATTCATTAGCGTACGACACGAGCTCAAATCGATCGGGTAGACACTCTGGCATTGAGACTGCCATGAAGCTATGCGAAGGTCCTAAACCACCTTTGTAATCTTTCAATTCTGCAACAAGTCGTGACCAGTCCTGCTGTGCCCGAAAAGTTCCAATCTCTTCTAGGTCCGCGGCGAGATGTTCCCGTACCGGGATTCCCTCACAGAGTCCATCGGTATGGAGCTCCAGGACATCGAGAGCTCTCGAAAATTGATAATCCATCAAGAATATTCTGTAATAATGTGGAGAATTATAATGACAATTGTCCGTTGTTCTTCCTGGGGAGCACTTATATCCCCGCGCCACGTCTAGTGAATGGACCAGGCTCAAGGTCAGAAGATACCCCTGCTAATTTTAGTTCACACCCCCAGTACTCTGTCTCGGATACTAAGGCCCACTTGATAATCGCTGTCAGCCACACCGGTAGAATAATCAGTTCGAGACTGCCTCGCCTTCAGACCCTGCCCTACTTCCCCCAACTTGCAGACATAGCACATACGGCACTGGTTATGTCCAGAATTCACCAATTCTGTGCTTCAAGTAACATCCACAATGCGGTCGAATTTCGAACATACGCCTTCACTTGTTCATCACCCAATGTTGAAATGGAATGAATGGGGAACTACAGCCAAGAAGCCTGGAAACGTGGCTCTTGCGCTTTTGAGCCTCTTAGTGCTTCGATACATTTGCGTCGTCGCCTATCGTCTCTATCTTTCACCACTGGCGATGTTCCCAGGACCCAGACTAGCAGCAGCCACAAGTCTATACGAGTTCTACTTTGACTGTTTCAAAAAAGCAAAATACTGTTATGAAATTGAGAGGTTACACAAGGTTTACGGTATAGCTTATTGCAACTCTCAATACATCTTGATTGACCATTACAATAGGACCAATTGTCCGCATCAATCCTCGGGAACTATCTATCTGTGACTCTGAGTACTACGACAAAGTATACGTCAATGGATATACCAGGCCGACTGAGATCGATGATCAATTCGTGAACGGCATCGGGTTCGAGGGTATGCTAGACAGTTGAAGCCTCGTCATAAGGTTTCTGACATTCAATAGGTACATTCTTCTTGACTGTTTCACATGCCATGCATCGAAAGTTGAGGAAGCCCTTCGAACCATACTTTTCAAGAGCCGGAGTTATGAAGATCGAAGACCTGATCAATCATTGTATCGAAAAACTGCTGCGACGCTTTGAAGGCTTCCAGGGGACTGGAAGAGTCGTCCGCCTCGACCATGCAATGCTCGCCTATACAGGTGATGTTGTTGGCCATATCTGTATTGATCAGCCAAGGGAGTTGATTGCCCACGAAGACTTTTGTCCTGAATGGTACGATCTTCACCACGGCATGGTGAAATGCATTCCTCTCCTTCAGCAGTTTCCCTGGGCCATTCGGTATGTTCCGCCTATGTAAGCAAAATGCCTATGCTAACGATTATGGTGACGGGAAGCGTGCTAAAGCAAATCCCACGTGCCGTCGTTCGGTGGCTGGATCCAAAGTTCGACTGTTTCAGTTCCTGGGCAGATGCAGCCGAAAAGCACATTACACAACTAGGCTCCGAAAGGAAAATGGCCGAAAAGAACACCAATAAGAAAATCGGTGGCAAGGCAACTATTTTTCGCCATCTCATCAACGACGAAAGCCTGGAGGAATCCGAGTGGTCGGTTGATCGTCTTACAAAAGAGGCCCAGATTCTTATGGGGGCCGGGTCAGTCAGCCCAGCACGCACACTCCACTTTACCACATTTTTCCTGCTGTCCAATGAGCACATGCGTAAGCGCTTAGAAGAAGAGCTTGCAGAGATCATGGCTGATTGGCCTCGGACCACACCTACCTGGGCGCAATTGGAGAAGCTTCCGTATCTCCAAGCGGTGATCAAGGAAGGGTTGAGGCACAGCTACGGCACTATGCATCGCCTCCCTAGGATATCTCGCTGCGACCTACAATACAAAGAGTGGACCATTCCAGCAGGGGTGAGTGCAGTCAATATATATCCACACCATTGGTCCCCGACGCTAACCAGTATTTGCTAGGTTCCGGTGGGGATGACAGCCTACTTGCAACATACAGACGAAGCGGTGTTCCCAGAACCCTTCGTCTTCCAACCGGAACGTTGGTTGGATGCAACGCCACAAATGCATCGAAATCTGGTCCCCTTCTCCCGCGGTTCGCGTAACTGTATCGGCATGCATCTCGCACAAGCGGAAATAACCCTCATGCTTGCAGTTCTCTTCAGGCCGGGAGCCCCCAAGTTCGAACTTTTCGAGACAGATGAGTCAGACGTGGTTGCGGCGCATGACTTTATTGTTCCCCTTCCTAGGTTGGACTCTAAGGGTGTACGTGTGATCTTTCGCTGAATGGTTCTTCGAAGCGTAGTTCTGGCCCTTTGTGTGAGGCGTAGTCTTAGCACTGTTTGCTATAGTCTGAATAGAGTCTAGCGTTCCCGTGCCCCAAGCCGTCCCCGCACACTAATCAGCCGGTACAACGCCACCGCCCTGACCACGTCCGATTTCACGTCGTTAGCTGATTGTGGACATATATCATGCGTGATCGTCTTCGTACATGATTTTCACCATATCATGGAAGATTTCGAGGTTGTTGTAGTTGGTGCTGGTACGAGATCTCTTGAGCTGTTGAGCGAGGCTGACATTCATTTCAGGTTTGTCTGGTATTGTCGCGGCTGCCCGCTACTTGCAGCGTCACCCTGCATGCAATCTGGCGATTCTTGAGCAAGATGATTGTGTGGGAGGTGTTTGGAGCAAGCGTCGAGATTACCCTACTTTCTGGACACAATGGGCGTACGGGATTGCAGAATTTGGTGATTATCCCATGAAAGAACCACCAGAAGAAGACTCTATGAATCTTTTGTTCAAAGCAAAGTACACCGGAAAGTACCTAGAGGAGTATGTGGATCACGTACATGTCTCAGGGCTATCACTTCGCGACCGCATAAGATTCAACGTTCATGTTCAATCTGTGGAGAAACATGGGAATCTGTGGGAACTGATGTGCACACACTCTAGCGAAGAGACTCGCCTTCAATCTATTCGAGCGAAACGGTTGATGATGGCGAATGGGCAAGCATCTGTACCTCGCATGCCTGATTTACCTGGGCGCGAGTCATTCGAAGGTCCGATAGTTCACTTGTTGAACTTCGGTCAGTCCGATGTCATCAAGAACCACAGGATCGAACATGTTACGGTTCTTGGTGGTGGTAAATCTGCTGCCGACATGGTATACGAGTCAGTGAAAGCTGGCAAGACAGTCTCGTGGGTAATCCGCAAGACCGGCGACAACAGCACAGGACCAGGTTTTTTTGCACCAGCAGACGTCAAAACACCATACCGAAGCGCTGGCTTTGCTGCACAAACGCGAATCATGTCGAGCTTGCAACCTTGCTTTATGAATCCCCAGAATTTGTGGACATGGTTCCTCAATCACACGACCTACGGCGTCAAGCTGGTAAAGTGGATTTTCAAGGCGGCCGACAATACTACACGCAAGCGCGCTGCGTATCATGAACGAGAAAGCACAAAGGGGTTCGAGAAGCTTGAGTATGAAACAGAGTAAGTCTCTCTATTGAAATCATGAAGGGGACCTCCGTTAACAAGTCTAGTCTTTTCTGGCAAAATGGAGTAGGTGGTGTATTACACCATTCAGACTTCTATCCGCTGGTCGCTGAGAAAGTGAACGTGTATCGTGCTAGAGTCAAGAAAGTGATCAAAAATGAAATCTATCTTGACGATGACGGGGGAACACATTTCCCCTGCGACGCCATCCTGTGTGGCACCGGTTGGCAGCGAGGGCTTGTCATGTTCTCTGATAATCTCAAAATTCAGCTGGGTCTTCCCTATTCGAAAGAGCTCGAGTCGCCCGGAAGTATCAAGAAATGGGAAGGATTAGTCGCCGACGCGGACAAGGGCGTTTGTGACCGGTTTCACTTGCTCAGAGATCCGCCCACACATCCGCATATCGAGGAGAACGAACGCCATACCGCCTCTATCGCGGGATGGCGCCGCTGCATGATGTATCCATCCTGTTCATGAACCATGTCGTTGTCGCGAACAAGCTGTTTGGGGCAGAAGCTCAAGCGATGTGGGCGGTCGCTTACTTCGATGGGCAGATCGGGGCGCCATTGGCAAAAAGGGAGTCAGACATAGCCACTTGGATTGCATGGTGTCGACGGCGCTATCTCTCAAACGGAAGCTTGGGAAACTCGGCGGGATTCGATGGTGTGCCATATGTAGATACCCTGCTTCGGGAAATGGGCGTGACTGCACACCGTCAGAAAGGCTGGTGGGGAAACTGGTTCGCTCCAGTCCTCCCTGCAGATCTTGGGAGAGCCTGGGCTGAGTATCTTCAGCGTGGCCCCAAATAGAGCGTTTGAATTGGGGTTTGCATGGTGCCCATGCACACAATATCCACCCCTGCGCCATTGCATGCGCTGGTTAGTAGACTTATTTACCGTGGACATCATACTTGGCAAGCAAGATGTAGACTAGTGCTGATGTGTGCGCTACGTGCTATGCGCCCATTCACGAAGCGGAGAATCGAAGAAGTTGGTTATTATATGGCACATAAATCTATACACAAGGGTGTAGCATGGGTACGTGTTGGAGTGTGGCCCGGCAAATACTGGGTGGAGATTTGCCAGCTTCAAGGCTCACTACGCCACCATAGACAACACGCGGTTGATTGAATTCTGAAATCTCTCGGAATCCGACAGTTGATCTCAAAAGATCTCACTCTCGACCTTCTCTCTCCCCTTTGGATTGTGGCCTTCCTCGCTTGACCATCAGTTTTGATTTACCAAGGCACACCAACATCTGGCACGTTGAGCGTAGGTTCGCATTCAAGAACACTGCTGAGATTATTGGTCTTGTTCTTTCAAAATAGGAAGCACTCTAAATCATTTGAGACAAGATGGCGAGCACCATGTCTCAGAAACCAGATCTCACGAAGATGCCAGCGGCCAAGCCACCGCCAGGCGTTACGCCAGACTTCAACAGCCCAGATAATTACAAGACGGAGAACATAATACTGCATTCGGTAATATTATTGTTTGTCACCATCGCTGTGCTGATGCGCATGTATACTCGCGCTCTGGTGAAAAAGACTTTTGGAATTGATGATTGTGAGTATCGACCAGATGAAACACCGGCACTGCAATGATCGTTGCTAACACAATATGCAAAGGGTTCTGTATCATCGCATTCGTATGTATCAACCATTCGTTATAGGAGTAATCGCGGCTGACATGAGTTTCAAGCTTCTGTGTATTGCACAATCAACCATATTTGGCTATGGTAAGCTTCGAACAATTGAGAGTATTATCAAGGAGAATATGCTTATCATCTCTGCACAGCTACCAGACTGGGCTTTGGCATGCATTTATGGGACATCAGAGCATCTGAAATAGTGCATTGTTTAAAGGTACAATCACTTCTAGATGCGCGCGTCAAATTGTACAAGTATTGAGTCGTCTACAGGTCTTCTCGGCAGGTCTCAAAATGTACATGCCCGCTATTCTGACCGTCAAACTCTGCATCCTCATCGGCTTCTACCGTGTGTTCAAAGTCTACCAGATGGCGCGATGGGCGATCTGGTTTGGCATGGCGGCCAACATCATCTTCTACGTGGTTTGCTTCTTCATCGACATCTTTCGATGCAAGCCGATGGCCGCAGCATGGAATCCCTCGATCAAGGGGAAATGTCTTCCATATACCCTGTTTCCTTGGATCACAGGTATTTTCAACGTCATCTCAGACTTTTATATCCTAGCTATCCCGATGCCGATTTTGTTCAATATGAATATGGACATCAAGCGACGGATCAAGATCATCTCCATCTTCAGCCTAGGTCTCTTGTGAGTTCCATCGCTGCATCTGAGCCAATGTCGCACCACATGACTAACAGACTGCACAGCACCTGCATCACCAGTATCATGCGCGTCGTAGCCACGGCTCAAGCCTCTGGAAATCCAGATAAGCTCTACTTTGGTGCAAAATATATGCACTGGCCGTAAGTCTTACTTCCACAGCCTTATTGCGACGGAGCACCTACTAAAACCCCTAAGCATCCTCGAACTCAACGTCGGCCTTATCTGCGCTTGTGCCCTCACATTCCCAGCATTCTTTGACTCCTCTCTTCCCAATTCCCTCGGTTCATTCATCAGAAAAGTCCGCTCCCGTAATGCAAGTGCATCGAGCTCACGGACAGATGTCGACAATGTTGCGCGTATGCAACGAGCTGATATTGAGAGGCCATCATGCGGAAGTAAACCAGCATCTTTGGAGACGGCTTCGCAGGAGAAGCAGCCATGGGGTGTCGATGTGTCTGGAATGACAGAGGGGGACATGAGAAAGTAGAAAAGCGTTGTCCTCGAGTAGATGGCTTTTCATGCTGATATTTATGGTTTCATGAGTACAGGTACATGTTTGTATGATAAAATGATTCGTTTCCAGAGCGAAGCGCTCAATTTAGATTTTGCTGAAACGTCGGATGAAAAATAATACCACTGAAGCTATAGCTTTGCCCTGATTCCAGTTTGACGGAGCTATTGTTGAAGCCTCCCATGGCAATCGACAATGCCGCAATACAGGTACCCCCCACAAATATCATACGCCCCCAGAGATAAACCTTCGGTCCCCGATGCAAATATCCCTGTAATATCCCGTGTCAGACCAGATATACTGTGATGAATTGAAATTAGCGTGAAAGCTTGCCTGTCTCTCCGGTCAGTCGTAAGCAATGACATAGCATGCGTTTAGCACGAATTCGATCTTTGATCTTCTGTTTTCATAGAACCCTCTTCAATCCGAATTTTGATAGCAATGTCGTTCAGTAACCAGGACCTGCCGTCCGCCAGCGAAATCGCCGTATCAAGCGAGCTTGACCTCGAGCTCGTCGAGGTAAGCCAAACATCTCACCTTCAGTCTCTAACCTCACACAAAACAGATCTTTTACAAGCACTCATTCATAAGGCACTGACACCTCAATAGTTTCTCTCCCAAAACGAAATCCCCGATCCCCCCTTCACAGACATCACCCAATGCCGCTCCCTCGCCGCCTTCGCCGACACACTCCTCCGCCAATCCCTCCCTCCCCTTCCCCCAGCCTTCGAAGAATATACCCTTGAAATTCCCCTCTCTTCCCCAACCACCAATGATGAATCTACCTCATCCAACACCACCACCCTAACAATCGTCCGCCCCCGCGCCCCCACCACCCCCGGCCCCCTAATCATCCTCCTCCACCCCTCAGGCTTCTTCATCCCCTCTAGCAGCAAACTCCTGCCCTTCCTGCGCGGTCTCGCACGTACATTCAACGCAACCCTCGTGCAACCCAGCTACCGTCTCGCGCCCGAACATCCCTTCCCCACCGGAATAAACGACGCCTGGACCGCGCTGAAATACTGCTCTCAGCATCTCTCTGATCTAAACGTCGATCCAGCCAAGGGCGTCGTGCTGGGTGGGATATCATCTGGCTCGAATTTCGCAGTCGCACTAGCGCGACGAGCGGTTGAAGAAAATCTCCCGTTGAAAGTAACGGGGGTATGGGCATCGCTGTATATCGGATTTGGATATGCTCAAGACAATCAAGTCGGACTCGGCGTACCAAAAGAGTATCCCGGACTATGTACCTCGCGTGGACAAAATCGTGATGCGTTGGTGATATCGCATCAAAAAGCGATCGATATGTTTGCCAATTATCAACCAGACTTCCGGAGTTCTTTGTTCAATGTATTCGCTCAGAATCCTTCTTTCGATCTGTCTGCTTTTCCGAAAACGTACATTCAAGCCGCTGGAGCAGATTATTTTCGCGACGACAGCGTGATCCTTGCACATGCTCTCGTGGCGGTTGATGTACCTGTAAGGCTCGACTTGTATGCTGGCATGCCGCATAGTTTCTTCTTATGGGCTGTGGATATGGCGCAGTCACGGAAGGCGTTTAGGGATGTTATTATGGGGTTTGCGTGGTTATTGGATGTGAATGTAGAGAGGTTGGAGGAAGGGTGGGAGAGTGTGTTGGTGAATATGGGGTGTTCGGTGGATTTGAAGAAGGCGGCTGAGCGTATGATGGCTGGCAAATGAGTGTTGGGTAATTTTGTGATGGAATGGAAATCACAAGAGCGCACAACGAGAATTCTAGTATGGGAGTTGGAATTCGATCAAGGGTAGAACTGTCATTATGAACACTACTAAGAACTATGCTGGGGGTCAAGGTACTAATAAACTTTTATGTCTAATCTATCGTGGGGTATGGGCATCATGGTGGATGTTGAAACCTTCCAGTCCAAGGATGATCCATCTTGTTGAGAAGGGATGTATCCGTTTTCTGCTGCGGTCGTCGTAAATCGCCGGGGTATATCTCGTCGTCGTAAAACAAAGAAGGTCAAGGAAATTTTGGTGCCGTGAGATGTAGTGAGGTGTCAAAGGGGAAGAATGCGGGGCCCTCTGAAACGCGCGATGCTGCTCTGTTCCTGTCCACAGGCAGTGTAAGCAGAGATCTAGGGCACGCGCAAGCGACAGTGTGCTCAATTGGAGACTGAGCCCAACCTTCCTCGCTTAACCTCGAGCCGCTTCCACATGCCAACATGCTCGATGCCTTCCTCGATCCAATGCGGCTCTGCTGGAATAACGACCTCGCCCTTCTCGTTCTTTAGTTCCTCGTTGAAGCCCTGCTTCTCCTACATTTTCTAAAGATTAGCTTGCGCATGGGTCATGACAAGGCCTTCCTAAGCAAGCTGGTGCTCCTTGCTAATGCCCTTAATATGTGCCTTCTCTATAGCAGTAGTAGAGGGGCCCTTATAGATTATATCAGGGTTCTACTTGGCGAAATCAAAGACAGCGTTCAGAAGCAGACCCGAAAGTCTCAGCTTGTGGCAAGGCGCGAGGATTGTAAGGCGACCAAGCTTGACGTAAGGCTTAGCTGGATGTGGAGTCGCGACTTCTTCAGCAGGTGGGTCAGCATCGGCATGTTTGGCCGCCTGACGGTTCTCGTCGAGGTATTTGTTCGGGCCATGAGGTCGAGGGATGAGGCGGACAGTGGCGAGTGGCATGCACGATACCCATTAATGGGTATCTCGAACCCATTTACCAGCCTACTGCTGAGCAGGGCCGTCTATATATTCGCTTATTTATATCAAGCTCGCCTGCAAAACGGGGAGAATCTTAATGTTTTAAGGCATAAAGTTTTAATTTATTTAATAACTACTAGTTATAAAATACGGAACTCAGATATTTTTATATTATAGGCGAGTTCTAAAGTAAGCTTAGTTTCAGGCCCTCTAAATGCTAAGGCTGCTAGGTAACTGTTGAAGTGACAAAGGCACGTGCCAGGACGTAGAAGGGGTTAACAACATCTACCTCGGTGGGGTAGTGGTGGTAACAATTGATTCATTCGTTCTTTTTCTTCAATCTACTCAGGAGCGCTAACAATCCGCTCATGGGCACCACTTGTACAAGTTGCTCCCCTGTACGGGCGGACGCGAGTGGCGGTTACAGTAGTGCTTACGCCCTGTTATGTACAATAAATTACCACAATAAATTACCACTTAGTATGGCCACCACCGGCAAAAATTACTGCCTAGCAACGCTCCTTCATTAATTTGATATACTTCTGATAGTCCTCAATAGTCAATTTATCCTACTCTTCTTGTAGGAACTGGTGAACCTCATCTGCGGTTTTTAGGTAGCGCTTCTGCAGTCTATACTTAATTATTCGCCAGACGTTCTTAATAGGATTAAGGTCTAGCGAGTTAGTAGGCCACCACATACGCGTAATTCTAAGAGCTCTCTCTACAGCCTATGTAACCTTTAAGTTATAGATTAAGGAGTTATCTTCTATAAAGATACTTTCTTTTCCTGTAGATTATATATACGCAGTTTAGTAAGCTAGGACATAAGGTTGTATATAGTTAATATAGCCTTTTAAGTCTAATATATACTTCTTATTCCAGTTCTTCTCAATAAAGACTAAGGGGCCTTTTATCGTAGGTAAGATAATTAACTAGACTATCTAGGCTGAGTATTTCTTAAATTTAGGAATATAATAAGTAGGTAGAAACTTCTCTTCAGTACGTCGAGTAACGTATACCTAGCGACCTTGCCCTACTTGAACTAACATCCTATCACTCTAAGAGACAGAGGCCTACTATTTATTAGTCTAGAATACGTAGTCCTATACCTATATAAGGCGATCGTACATATGCTTAGGTATAAGAAGAGGCTTCTCTGTAGCCTTCCGGCGGTAGTACAACTCCTTCTTAAAGGCCTTAACTAGCGAGCGCTAGTAGACGTTAATTCCTAGCTTATGGGCAATCTACTTGCAGGGCTTCCGTCTCTACTCAGCGTTCTTAGTAGCGTGGCGTATAAGGAGCTGTCGAAGGGGTGTAGTAATAAGAGGAGGTCTACCTCGAGGCTTCTTAGGGGTCTCTAGCGTAGTAATGTAACGAGATATAGTCGGTCGAGGTATACCAAGCTTCTTAGCAATAGCTAGAGGCTTCTAACTAAGCTCTGCTAGGGTATAGATTCTTATACGTTCCTTATAAGTGAGCCGGCGATTTGGTGTTTTAGGTATTGTGTTGATGAGTTAGTGCGGCTAGTTTAGGATAAAATACCTTGGCTTTATAGTATTCAGCTTACAAATTCAGGTATAGTATCCCGAACCTTCCATGCACGGGCATACGCACTGATGTATTGCCACCCTCGCGTCCGCCCGTACAGGAGAGCCCCTTGTATGATGATATTTTTAACGCCACCCAGCCTTTTTAGCTGAATTACTATGGTATTCCCCAAAGCTAGGGGCTGGTCAATGAGGCGTTTGCTGATCGTGTTCCGCTCGCACAATGGGCTAGTGCTTCGGCACCGGCTCACCATCCCCGCAAACTCTCACCACACTATCCCCTTCGTCTGCTGGACTTTGGCCTCGCGTAACACGCCAGTTCGTGCCGAATAATTCCTATTGGCCCAGGAACCCTGTTCACAATAAGGGGGTCACGGGTAGTTATCGTTTAGCCACTCAGCCAATAGGACTTATTTGGCACGAACTAGCTACACTTTCCTATTGGCGTGTTACGCGAGGCCGAAGTCCAGCAGACGAAGGGGTGCATCACAAAGCTCAGAAGCTGGTAGTTTCCACATAAGTTCTGTCCAGCCCGTTCATTGTTTCCTTTTGCATGCATCTGCAATACGAGCACTTGAAATAAGAAACTCTCCCAATAGGTTAACAGCTAAAAGCAAAATGCCTTATCGGCGATCCCAGAGCCCCGGTTTCCGGGTCAGAATCCCCTGATTAACTTTAAATGCTATCTTGAGTCGAAACCTTTTGGTTTTTCCGCATAGTTGTGGCATTGATTATGGAGTATCGGGGCCTGAGCATTGTTTCAATTTTGTGTGCTTTGATCTTAGCTAGCTTGGATAAGCTTATAGAAGCTCCTTCAGAATGACCTTTGTGGTCCCTTTTTTGGGGGGGGGGGGGCTATATTTGTTTGTGGCTCTTTAACGACCAGTTGCGACATCGTCGTGGTGACGTGATCAGTATACCGTTAGGTGGGACGGGATGTCTGCGGCATTTATGACAAAGCTTTGAGAGTTGTGGTGTTCAAACACACGACAAATGATGTGCATATGTATTGTAAAGTGGCATACGGTAATGCATCCGATTCAGCTAAAAGGGTTGTGGCGTCTGGGAAATTCCCGGTGGCGTTTACCATAATCTGGTTGCTGCAGATGGCGTCGGGGGCACATCATGGCAGCTGTCAACTGACTCAACCAGAGCATGAGAGAGCAGTTAACAATGCAAGGTCCATTATCAGTGTGAATTGCAGCCAATATCAAATCAGAGTACTGAGGACTGTGCTTCCCCACGCTTGCTCCGGGTCATATTATAACTGTTCGCTGGGTCTGAATTTATTTGGTCCTAGCAGCGCCTGCTTCTTCATACACTTCGTTATTGTCGGAAACTGTCGACGCCGCTTCTTGTCACTCAATGCACTCGGCATTTTTTTCGCAGAGAGACGAAATCGTTGGTGTGAGACCTCCTCCTCCTGGTATTACGCCTAACTTTGCCCATCCACCATCTAGAGTACATGCTATTATCATAGTTCATATTGTGTGTGTAATACTTTCAACTCTGTTCACGGTAATACGATCTTATACTGTTTTCTTTATCACACACCACGTAAAGGTAGACGATTGTAAGCCCTCCCGCCATTCCCACAAAAGACCTTTGCTGACGTTCATAGGTGTGTTGCTTGTCGCATGGGTTAGTCTCACTTCAATCTATGTACGGGATATTTAACTGAACAAGTCCCCTGCGCTCAGCTTTTCGCTTTAGGATACTCTGTGACTGGCTCTATTAGTAGGTAGCTCATACATTCATGTAAACACGGATAATTGACAAGATCTTTCCAGTTACACAGTATGGACTCGGACGACATCTCTGGGATGTCCCATTTTCCATTTTTAGTCCTAATTTTATGAAGGTAAGACAGTACCCCGGCTAGTTCAAAACTCAGTGTACTTATAGGACAGACTAACTAACGTACTTTATAAGGTTGGGGCGATTAGTGTAACGCTTTATGGCATATCAATTATGCTTACTAAGCTCGCGATACTTATGCTTTTCATCCGATTCGTACCTACGGGATACCTCCGAGTGACTATTCACATCACCATGGCAATTGTTACGTTGTATAGCCTAGTAGCATCGTTTCAATGGGTGTACGCCTGCCAGCCACTGGAGAAATATTGGGATCTCACAATCACCGGCGGCTCATGCATTAACAGATTGAAAGTCTCACTCTTTAGTGGTGTTATGAATACTGCTACCGATTCTATAATCCTTGTCCTGCCGGTTCTATTTTTACGAGGTGTCGCACTCCCCAAGAAACAAAAGATTGGTGTTATGATAGTGTTAATGACAGGAGGGTTGTAGGTTTACGACCGTCTAGAGTGTATTTAAGCAGAAAGAGCTAATATGTAAATTATTGTTTTGGTCGTCAGCGTTATAAGAGTAGTGCTGACAGCGGGTATGGTCAACACAAAAGATGTTACCTGGGAGAGATTTCCTAACTCAGTGTGGTGGTAAGTGCGAGTAGTCTCGACCTCCGCCTCTAATAGTAATATTTCTGTCTAACGCAAAGCTCATAGGACGAGTGAGGTACACGTAGCAATCGTCTGCGCTTGTCTCCCAGCTGGAAAACCGTTTCTCCGGAAGCACATGCCTAGGGTCATCGGAGGTAGCTACGGCGCCACTTCCGCTGGGACAAAGCTACGCACCATGCGTTCTACTCATACACAGCGCCTTTCTTCAAAGGATGCGGGGGACGACCAGCGGGATATAATCTTGAGAGACGATATAAATAGTAAGCTGCAGAAACACTTAGACTGCATATAGACTCGCTAACGATTGTGATGTAGGGAGAAGCTCTAAAACTGTATCCACCGCCGTAGTCGAACTTGGGACGGAACAGTCTGTTAGAAAGGAATACGGTTCGGATAGACACCTAATCATCATAAGTAGTCGAGAAGCAGGGGATGGTGGTCCTTAATATATATGTACTGTAATAGGCTAAAGCCTAGTTGTAATGTTCCTCGGTGGAACCTTCTGAGTCCTAGAAACTTCTAGAAGTTTCTTGATCATAGAGTCACGAGGAGTTAGGCAGATATAAATGCTGCCTTACTCCTGAGATAGCTTTCTTCATCGAATACAATCCTGTTACCAGGCATTAGTAACCTTTGCGCAGCCCCTCACATGTGCATACAATTCGTATTACTTCATGCACTGGGATTAGAGATAAACTGATAGTAGCAGATGACTAGTGGAACACGTTATAACGTGTTCCACCAGTCTGTGAGGGTCTTCAACTGATCGGTGAGAAGAGTTTGAGGATCCAAGTAGTTATTCTGTAGATGGCTGAGTGGAAGGAACCGGGGTCTCAATGTATGAGCGAAAGATAACTTGGCTTCTAGTATTGGGTGAATACTGTATGTAGATTGAGTTTAACACAATGTGCTCTTCTAGCACATTGCCTATTACTATATACTTGGGTTTCCCCTCTGTAACTCATCGTGGGCTACATGGGCTACACTGGGTAACATGGGTTACATCACGTGACCTGTGGTCACGCGAGGAACACCAAATATTTGAAGTGGGGTTTCTTGCGCTGGTCGATCCTGGATCCCCATACCCATTTGCCACCCTACCCTATCATCCTAAGCGTTATGCAGGTTGGATCGAAGGGCTAGTCCACGTAATTGCGTTCCAAAATCGAAAAACCTACGCTCTAAAAAACCTGAATCATTGGAATGGGTGAAATCGTGTCGTGATATTAGTGTGAGGAGTGGGGTCTGCCACCAGCGCGCCAGTCTAAAAGTGGATCCTACTGCAAACATTGGCACCCAGACACGTCACCTCCGGTAGAAAATGCAGGGATTCGGCAGGACGTGCTTTATGTATCCATCGTGTATTTTAGAGTTAAAAATGAGGAGAAATTAGATATAACCCATAGTAGTTTGCAGCCGAAATAGGGCTCTGGCAGGTTATCGGCGCTAGTTTAAGATGGCGACGACTACTCATCACGACTACGAGATAGCTAAGATAATTGAGTGAAAGCGCCAACTTTACCTATGAACGCTACCCACTAAACCTCTATTTTCCCTCGTCTGCGCCGAGGGGCAGTATTAAAACTTTTATCTGCTAGTATATTTATTCATGTGTGCTTTCGAGTTTTAGCAGCTTGCGTGCTAGAAGTTAACAGTTAACTGCCTTTAACATGAGAGAGATTTGGTCTTAAATAGTTGCCACGGGGTCCGCGCTTTTGAACGGAAAGTTTGGGTCGTTGAGAAAATTGCTATCAATACTTCAGATGGTGATTGTCTTGGCATTCGGACCCCCTCAATAATCCAAGTGTCGTAACTTTTCGCTTTCTATCTCATACAAGTTTTTGAGACCTTGGCTTGGATACCGCAGCCTAGACAACAACGGTTCACGTCCACCTCACGCTCCTGACAATATCATCCAGTCTTCGCATATGGCGTCAGCTGCTGTAAACCAACAGCCCTTCCGATTCCTAGATCTGCCTGCAGAGCTACGTTGCCGGGTTTACGAGAATCTCGAATTCCCTACCACTTGGTACGTCATAGACAGAGTAGAGGCCTTCGTCAATAAAAGGGAATGGCCAGTTCCTCCTAAAGCCCAGGTTTACGACTCTCGTGTAACCCTTATCAGACCGTACACTCCACTCGAGGTCCTAATGACCTGTCACCTCGTAAACGAAGAAGCCCGCCCAATCCTTAAACGCAAGATGGAGTACTGTAAATTCCAGCCTATACGATATCTCGTAGACTATAGTGAAGCGTGGGCACTGATCTCAGATATGAGTCCCTTAAAAAGCTACCACGGCGTAGCAGGTGGGCTCTTTAGCGCAGCTAAAAACAGCGTACTTAAGAACTTTCTTTAACTTTGTACCCTTTGCCTCTCTCACAACCGTCAAACACAAAACGGCTCGAAAGGCGTACGAGCTATCGAAATGACGATAACCCACAAGAGCGAGATTATATATGGCATAGACTTTTTGCAAACAGTGATGTGGCTCCCTATGCTTAAATACTATGGCCCGACTCGGCTTGTAGTCATATACAAATCACCGCTTCCAAGAACACAAATGCTCGGCATTACGCAGATAAATGATTCGAGCGTCTACGAGGAGCTGTTACTACAACAGATTCTGAGAGAACCAGAAAATGGCGATCAAGCCAATTCAAAGCGTGGGGTTTTCCTGAGGCCGCTTGAGGAAGAAGCTTTCAAAAAGCATATGGAGGGCTTGGGGTCCTACTAGAGGCCGACAAATGGCGGTACAAACCCCGCAGACGACGCAGCTCGCTCGCATTGAACTGCACTGTAACAGACTTACCAACAAACAAACAAAGCAAACATGAGCCGCAATACTTGTTTACTTATAGGCTAAGAGGCTTAGACTTAATTTGTACTTGTGTTTGAGAGAAATTACTTGCAAGTAATTAAGTGCTTACAAGTACTTGGATATATTTACGTACAAATTATAGTGCTGTAGTATCCCACTTTTGTGTGTTGTGCTCTTGGATAATCTCCTTAGTGCTAAGGTTGCCTCTATCGTTACTAAAGAAGCGCAGCAGGGAGGGCAATTTCTTAGGTAAAAAGTCAGAACACTATTCACATATAGCAGATAGCCCTAGCGAAAACAACCCCTAAGAATACTTACACCGGGCTTTCCCTGGGTGACGCTTTGCAGCGTCTTTCGGAATTTGAGGATGAAGGCAATAATATGGTCGCCAGATGCTAACTGTGGGGTCTGTAGTTTTCTAGCAGTGTGGCTGTGTGCTCTTACCCCCCACATGAAGAAATCAGGGATTTATTTCACGAGTCAAAATTTCCTGAGACACAATGGTTGCGACCTATTGGAGATGTTATTGCGGATTGTTGGCAAGGTAAATACAGAAATGCGGATGATGTTGCAACGAGCAGTGCAGGTACTCACGTCACCTGTTGTCAACATCAATGTCGTGGCTAATGAAATGTTTCTAGCTAGCACAGAACCAGGTCACCTCTTGTAGATTTGCCACCTCATGTAGCGGCAAGAGCCGATTAGGCGGACGAGGCACCCCATTGGCCCGCTAGCCACAGTGTCTCGAGGGAATGGATTAGCGATCTCTCGGTGGCGGTGCAGCTTCGCTAACAGAGATCCTGATCCACCTATAAGCGGAGAGATTTAGCATATTTTCGTTTCGACGAACATGCTAGCAGCGAGGACGGTCCACCCGCTTTGGCATCGTATCGCTGTGGCGGGTTCAAGCGTAAAACCTGCCAAATTGCCCAAGCAACTCACGAATGTCAATAACGCCAGCAACATTGCGCATCGTGTTCCCTCCGGCTCTATAAAGAGACGATTCAACTACTTTCATCATCCTTAGACGCTCACCACGATCTCGTATCTTCCTAGCTTTCGCATACTCCTTCGCCTCCGCCATCGATCGCATCCGGTAGGAAACGGAAGAGATCATATAGCAAACAGATCGCGGACCAGATATCTAGCCGAGATCCCTCTCCTCCAAAACGCCGTCGCCTTGAGGCAGCCGAGTACCCGTTGTGCGCAGCTCACTTGTAAACCACGTTAAGTGCTTAATGGCAACATGTTTGCCCGCATCTTGGTCCTATCACAAGCCATAGCTATGATACGTTAATCATAACTCGCCAAAGGTGAAAGTATGATGCTCATTGCCCGTCTCCTTTTTCCCCCAATGCTTAGAAAATCAAAGGTACCTCATACCTAGTTACATTTACGAAAAGCATGGCACTTATGATAGAATAGGAGCTTGAAACTTTAATTAACTAACTACAAATTGTGATTACGAATCTTTGGCCGTTAGCCTCGGCACGAGCGCCCCACTTCATTGCTGACCACCTCCATTGATAGCATCGAAACAGCTTAGCCGTCGCGTTAAACAGTAACACCAAACATACCTCTCTAATTATGGAAGAGTCACCCAAAGCTATAAATAATGCGTCAAACTCGTCTGAGAAGCGACCAGCCCAGGAAGGCGAAGAACCTTCCCGGTCCAAACGTGCCAAATACACTCCTGCCGCGTGGTACGTTACCCCAATATGATGTCCTACAGACTCTAAGTACTCTAGCAATGAATGTAAGAGGTGCAAAGTGAAGTGCGTACGGATGCAGAGCGATGTTGATTGCCAGCGTTGCACAAATATGATGATCTCCTGCATCGTGGTTCTGACTCCTGCGCAAAATACCAAAGTGGCCAATAAACAAGGGCGTAGGTCGAGAAGCGACGAGTAAGAGAACATAACAATCATCGCCACTATAAAATTAATGCTAACATAGATTAGGTCGCATCACACGAAATTAGGAAATGAAATCGATAGCTTGCGCCAACAAGTTGTGGCATTGACAGAGACCGTAGCAAAGCTTGTAGAAAAATTACCATCTCAAGCTCCCGCTATACAGAAGCGTACTTCAGAAACTCAATTTCCGAGTTCAGCGTATCCTGCGACGAAATTTCGACGAAGCAGTGCACCACAGCAGCCTCAATTTGTGGGTCCAACACGGTCTGCCTTCAGCTTCAACATCGCAGAGACGTCCCTCTCTATCATGGGAATCCAAACAAATGATCATCCATCAACTGGGCCTTCCTCAGTTGCGTCTTCCCGCGAATTTTCACCGGACCGTGCCCCAAGTGTCTTGACTCCCCCATTATATGATCCGGATGACGGTCTGCTTGGTTATTCTTGCGATGAGCTTATTCGTCTACTGGGAATATATCAAGAGGAGGTCGCATGCGTGCATCCAATTGTTGAAACCAAGGACTTGATCAGTAACGCATCGGAAGTGTTGCGGTTCATAAAGCATGCTGGTCAACCCTCGACGGAATCGCAAACAATCGGGACCAAAGACGTACATATGATGAAAATCGCAATCGCCACAGCATTGATACATGAGTCCCATGGTAAAAATGATGTATCAGATAAGTTGATCAACTCGGTCGAGAAGGACGTCGGCATGATAGTTTCAGCAAGTGAAGTTGAAATCAAAGATGTGCAAATTATGGGAATGCTGGTGCGGTCACCTTAACTTCAATGATCTCTGCTTCTCTAACATGGTGCGTAGAGTCTTTATTTTTGCCACACCGCCGATGAACTGTATTCTTGGCGCGCGATTGGACGAGCAGCACGACAAGCCTTGGAAATGGGACTTCACAGGAAGCAAAGCCTTATCGATAACTTTCCTGACCTAAATCAACGTCAGGTTGCCGTCCAAGTATTCTGGGTAGTGTATGAGCTTGATCGACGATGGAGTTTCGGGACGAGTCTCTCTTTTGCACTGAACGACCGCGATATAGACCCACAGTTACCAGAACCCGGCAAAGAGTATCCTTACCTAAAGGCAATGGTAGCGTATGCAAAATTATGCTCGAGAGTCTGGGATGCTCTCCCACCTTATGGTTCGTCCTTACAGCTGATCCCAAAGGAGACTGAAGACTACCTTGATTTCATCGCGCAGAATTGGCTAGAATCAGTTCCAAAGGAGTTCCAGTTTAGGCACCCCCGCCTTGGGCTCGCACTTCGAACGCAACCTCGTCAGCTTTGTCGCTTAAGCACATTGCTATATTTACGCGGGAATTCCGTACGCACTCTTGTCCATCGCCATCATGTCTTAACACCAGACAACATCAGAGCCGATGCACAGAAAGCACATTTAGTAGTTGATATTGCGAAAGATAGCATACAGGTTTTGGTACACTTGAATGAAGGCAGCGATATCTACATTCGCGAACAGAGTATTTACCATTACTATCTTCTAAGCGCTCTCGCAGTCGTCTTCTTGGCTGTTTGTCACGCTCCGCACACATTTGCAGAGGCATGCCGAGATTCTTTCATCGCAGGTGTAGAGCTTGTCAAAGGTTTCTCGCGTCACTGTATGGCTAGTCGAAGGCTGTGGAAGAGCATTCGCGGGCTCCTCCCAGTCGTCAAATCGCTTGGTTTGAGGTTCGAAAACAAAAATCACGACAGCCAGTATGCAAGAGACTCCCAGAATGTCATATCGGAACAGAGACTGGCGCTGCAACATCAATACACAACGTCGCATTACGCGACCCAGCCAAATGTAACCGAACTTTGGACAAGCGGTATTCCAATCTCAGGTTTCGATTTCCGTGATTCGATGCCTGACATCTTCGACATGGGTAACGACCTCATGGGCCTATATGACGTTTTCGGTTCGGCAGCTACTAGCCAACCTCCGCATGTTGATGCCGTTGCACAGAGAGACGAGCAACAAGGACTATCGGCGTGGGAAGTTGGTGAGATATCACGCCATTTCCAAGATCTCATATAATTGGATGGTTTGCTTGCGTGATGGTTTACTAAAGAACACACCGAAACACTTCATAATGCTACCCATGACCCCCGCATAAGAACTAGATGAAGCACAGCGACAAAGAAGCAACAGGTGCATCAGTCGAAGAGTTAACTACGCACATCATTGCCATGGGCTGGAAGTCAGCAGGGCGGTGAAGATCGGAATCCCTCGGTGTGTATTCTTATATGATGGCATTTTGGTAAGGCAAGCTAAAGGTAGGTAGTACGCCGTTCAAAAATGCCAAGAAAAGGGACGACAGGGGCGACTAGCAAGCCGAAGTGGTAAGCGCTGACTGCAGATTATGAGGTCCCAATAGGTTTTAAACCATGGTAGAATGAAAGCGGAGTGAGTAATGGGATGCATCATACAGCATATATATATGGAGCTTTAGTTGGAACCTTATTATGAATCAGTAATCCCGGCAACCACGAGGTTTACCATGACTAGGTCAAGCAGCATATGTGCCCGTGCCTAGTCTGACACAGGAATTTGACATTTAGGACAGATCTTCGACTCAAACAATTGCGCTTATGTCTCATATTACTTGCCTTACTGGCCAGGGGCTGGAAAGATTCAGTCAACTCCCTTACATGTTGTGACCGATTGAGGGCCCCTTTGTGCCTAAACAGATCGTATATGCGCGGATCCTAGTGTTAGCGCGTATGGCTATGCAGGCTGACGGCCTATCCCGTACAGCCTAGATGGCGTTTCGTCCGTGCCGCTGCGGAGCTGCCGATACTAATGTGCAGCAAGGAGCAAGGTCTCAATACAGTGGAGACGGCTCTTAAAAGGAAGATGTGGGACCAAACATAAGGGCCGACGTGGCATGGACAGCGGCACTTATAGGCACGATGATCCCCGGATGTAAGCCGCCACGAGCGAGCATGTTCTCTACCAAAACCGGCGAACCACCCAATATTTCTCATACTATGGAGCCTACGTATACTACATCAGGATGCATAAGCTTTCAAATGATATTACGTGGTTACTCGGTGTTTGGACAAGACACTGGCCTAATGAGTAGTTAATAGTGTACGTCTAATCTGTTTCAGAACAAACTATATTAGTGAGCGAATGAGTTGATGGATATTGAAGTATTTCTATATTCCAGTGATTCCGAGTTTACTTTTAACTTCAATGCCCTTGCATGCTTGATCCAGGCAAATAAAGTATTGCAAGATAGCATGCCCATAGAAGAGGAAAAGACGCTAAAAGCCCCTCGTAAGTCGGGTCGGTCTACAAGCCCCAGGGCAATTGAGTTAAGGAGGTAAGTGAATCAAAGTCCCCTACATCACGAATACAAGCAGGCGAGTTCTGTGCCGGGCCGGAAGCCATATTCTCTTTGAGTATCGAAGCCGCGCCATATGAACCTAGATCAATCTCAAAGAGGAATGTATTATGCTTATAAAATATCGGATCTTCACATCTATGCTTGGTCTATGCTAATGTATATCAAGACTCCAAAACAGAATTTCACAGCGGAATCATCGTACGTACCATAGAACCTCATATTACCTTCCAGAATGGTGAAAATGTAGGATTTCTGAACTAACACAGCCAGGGAGAAGAGTTCGAGAGGCACTACAGGACGGAATTAAGAGCACGCAAAGTGATTCTGGGGACTCTAACTCAGAAGAAATTCACCGCGAGGACGAGAAAAGCAACGACAGGAACTCGAGATCATATGTTACGCCACGAACCTCACAAGATTTATACCAACATCAATTCTTGGATCCTAGTTTCAAAAGTCATATGGACCTAATTGATCCAAATCTTTATGCTGGGTCTTGTCCTGACACGCCTACAGCAGCACCACTTTCAAATATCATGATAGACGACGCATTTGTTCCCGATGATTTGGTATTTCAATCAGATCTATCATGGGCTCATATTGACCCAATGATTACTTTACCAGTAGCAAACGAAGGCGGAATATCTCATAATGGGTTCTTGCCCCAGCCTTGTCAAGCCTGTAACGGCACAACAACCCCTGAGTATAGTCACCTCGACATATTTCCTCCAGACCTGCCAGAAACGATACCTTCTCGTTCAATCCCTCAATTACATCACAATCATCATGTCCCATCTGGAAAGTTGACACCCCCTAATTCTCGTCAAACTCCACCTCATCAGTCTGGTCAAATTAAATTAAGGTACATTTGATATAGCCAGCCATCTGTCTTGGTGTCCTTTGGTAAATGAAGCTAATATTCACTCAGTGATTCGGGCCCACAATCCCACAAGCTGGCTACCGAGCGTGAGAATAAACGTGTGCGAAGGTCCGCAACCATGCCATCAATTCAACCGTCATGGGGGCCTTCTGTAACTGAACATACGAGACGCTTTGGACTCATACTCGATACCATGCGATCCGTAGGATTTCGCGACTTTGACGAAATGGTAGGGGCATATTATATGACGCATTTCGAGAAGGGTAGTTACCCAAGCATGATGCAGAGCGCAAGTAGAAGCCGCCGGCTAAAAGCACTGCTTCGCGAACTGCAGGATAGCAGTGGTCAGTGGCCGCGGTGGGAGGCGCGTGGTTTGCATGAGAGCGTGTCGGAAGCGACCGGTAAGTTACACCTAATTCTCTACACCAAGATTGGTTCAATTTGCTGCAAACAATTTGGACCAATAATGATGTGCCTTCCAAGGTGATACAAGCTTGAACTTCCCGGTCAGCTTATGGAAGTCAGGCCTAATGTTCGGGCAGAGACACGGGCATTTATGACGTGATCATCAAGCATACGTAAACGGTACTGACATTGCTTGCAGCATCACTTTGCATCAAAGAGATGGAGCGTCTCAACGAAATGGAGTTGCCAAGCTCAAATTCAGATGACCTAGCAGGTCTCATCACTGCATTTGAAACTTTGCTAGGGGATCCCGGACATAGCATACGAAACAACCCTTCCAGCCATCCTAAAGCTATCATCGAGATGAAAGGATCGGGACAGGTCGAAGGTGCCCCAGATTCAGTAAGTGGGTTTAAAAAATAACCCTAGTTATTCAACTAACTGCTTTGGCAGATGCCCCATCTTTGGTCACTGCTCACTGAACTGGCTGGGGCCCACGGTGTGTATTGCGACAGCATTGCGAGGATTGTGGTGAGAATTCTGCTTTACGCTCGACGCTCGCAATGACTGTTTGATTTTCATTTTTGTGGCATTTCACGTAGTACGGATAGATTTAGACCTGCAAATTAAAGGGATATCTTAGTTTGTGTTGATGGTTTCATTTTTTGGCATATCTTGTAGACACAAAGAGGCTTATAATTATACAACGGTCCCTATGGGCGGCTCTGTCTTAAAGTCACATGCAATTATAATTTCTTAGTCTACAGGGGAAGAAGAGTTTATGATGTAGATAATATCAGTTATCATATCAACGTGTCAAAACTGCACTCACACTGCTGTGTTAAAAAAAACCGTTAATTTCTATAGGGCTATATGGCGGTAAATGGAGATTGCAACAATTTCACTCTTTCCATCCATTTGCTTGCATCGCAAAAAGTCTAGACATGGCGGTAGACAGTTTTCCCTTTTCTCCTGAATTTTCAATCTCCAGCATCTCTTCTGCCCACTCTCCTACGGCTTCCACTAATCTATCGATTTCATCCTTTGTATTATGCGCATGAAAAACACATCTGACGAGGCCCGTTCCCTTCGGTACTACAGGATAAGATATGGGATATGCGTTCATATTCTCCAAAAGCAGATGCACGGAAAGAGCAGTTTCCAAGCCATTACGTGTCTTGATTGGTACAACGTGAGAATGAACATCACGATCTTCCCAGTCTTCGGCAAGGGGTACAGATAAGATACCGGTATCCATGGCATCTTGCCATGAAGGGTGAGATGACAATGATTGCAAAAAGTATTTCACAATTTCTTGAATTTGATTTTGCTCCTGCAAAAGCGTTAGCTCGTACGATCTGACTTGAAGGGAGCCATCACAAGAGAGCGTTGCAATACCTTTTCCGTTTGACCGCGGCTCAGAAGTTGATAACCAACGCGAATAGAAGCGACCATAGGTACTGAAGGTGCACCGGAATAGGTCAGTGCTTTAGATGACTGGACTATGGTGGATCGTATCGTGTTGTTACAGAGTATGACGCCTAGCGCAATCGAGATTCAGTTCTTGTCACCGTCTCAAGAAAGGGAGGTGGAGTGGTTACTTACCACCAGTTGATCCTAGTGCTTTACTACACATATGAATTCGTATAGCAATCTCATCTTCCAAACCTAGCATTTGCACCTAGAAGTATTCCATTAGACAATGCCATCAACTCATTGGGCTGTTTCTTACTAGCCCAGCCCCTTTAGGTCCAATAACGCCGTTGCTATGCGCTTCATCGATCAGAAATTGCGCATTTCCAGCAGGAAATAGCTCCTTTGCAACCTCCACAAATTCCCTAAGCGGACAAATATCTCCTTCCATGCTGTAGATGCTCTCTACCGCAATCAGGATGTTCTTGTCCCCTGTCGCAAAACCACGATCTGTGGTCTTCAGCTCCGTTAGAACCTCTCGCAAGGAATCAACGCTGTTGTGTTTGAACGAGGGTTTGGTGGCTGCAAGACACAGCTTGAGCCCGAGTAGTGTGCTAGCATGCGATAATTCGTCCCACACGACCGCATCTCCCGGAAGTGGAACGGCTTCCAACACACCCACATTCGCGTAGAACCCCGAGTGGCAGATCCACGCCGTCTCGGCGTTATGAAACTCTGCGATCTCTTTCTCCACTTGCAAAAGATAATCATAGTTTCCGTACTGAACACGTGACCCGGAAGCACTCAGTCTGAACTCTCCACACTGCTCTAACTCTTTTTGGAACCCTTCACGGATGCGACCTGACCTAGAAAGGGATAGAAAATCGGAGGTTGTGAGGTCGAGAACATCATCGCCCCATCGTGGCTTAAGAGCCATCAAGGAACGATTTTGCCGCCACACATCGAGTGATTGTTCAAGACGCCGGTAGAAGGCCGGAGCATTCTTCATAGAAGGGGCACGGAGTTCTTGTTGCGTCAAAGACGCTTTTAACATGGACTGGTAATACATTGCGAAAGAATTTTGATATGACAATGCCGTATGGTTATACACTTTAGAGATGAAAACACACTTGGCGCAGAGGATAAACTAGATATATAATACTATTTTGGAAGATATACTTAAGTTCCAGTCGTAGTTCCACAGAAGTCTTGCATGTATTTGACATGGTTTCAGATTCGCCTCGTTGTTAGGAATGTACTTGTGTGGTTGTCCTGACCTTGCCTGTGGTTCATGGCCCATGCAGTGTCAACCTGGGCTGAAAGATGTGTAGCACGACCGGTCGGAATTCCGCGAGCTGTTTTGAGACCCATGGCGATCCTATACGTGGCTGACCCGACTTGGCGGGTCTCGCTTGAGCAAACCCCACAGGTAATCTTTCTAGGTATGCTCACATCATCTGCCCTTGTTTGAGCGCGCTAATTTTGCATCCTGCTCCTAAAATTCCATTTGTACGCTGTCATAATGGGGGTGTTCGTAAGCCCGTGACCTGAAGCCACCCGTCTCGGGTACGAAGATTTCAAGTCAGCCAAGGAACGCGGTGTAAGTCGTCAGCCTTCTGATGTATGCGTAAAGGTGGTGATCAAGCTATGACTGACAAGAAAGCTTTGTAACTGACATGCCGTGAGGTCCGCGGTCACTCTCCTCCTTCCCTCGCACCATGTAGGACAGAGGTGTTACCCGGGTTTCGGATCATGACATCCCTACTCCACGTGTAGACCACGTTGTCTCAGTGTCTGACTCCATACAGCGATGTCAAATACACATGGGCAGTAGCAACAGAAGGATATCAAATCAAGACTTTAGAACTTCTCTCTAGACCAAATATCTTTCAATCTCTGAACACTCGTTATTTTTACTCTCAACACATCGTCACTCAAGCACAATGCCTCACGCTATCGAAATCGATGAACGCAGCGATGCGACCAATGATACCAAGTACTTTAGCAATGATTTCATAGGTCATACCAATGCAAATGACGCCAGTAAGCCCCATGCCGATGACTTTGACGCCAACACGGCCCCAGTCGACCCGATCAACGGCCCTGCATTTGAACCCTTGGCGATTTGCGGGATGGCCTGTCGGCTTCCCGGAGGAGTGAACTCTCCGGCAGAGCTCTGGGATTTTCTCGCTGACGGGCGCGACGGGCGAAGCCGCGTTCCAAAAAGCCGGTTCAACATCGATGGCTATTACTCCTCTACCAAAACGCCGGGAAGCCTTCAAACCGAATATGGCTACTTCTTGGATGAGTCAGTTGACTTGGCCGGTTTGGATACTTCATTTTTCTCTATGACTCGTACTGAAGTCGAGTGGCTGGATCCTCAGCAACGGCTTATGCTGGAAGTGGCTCGTGAGTCTATAGACGATGCCGGAGAAGTTGGATGGAAAGGCGCCAACATTGGTGTGTACATGGGCAATTTTACACAAGATTGGTACGACGTCATGATCCGCGATGGGCAGAGGCATAGCCATGTCGCCGTCTCTACTTCGCACGACTTCATGGTCTCGGAGCGCATATCTCATGAGATGGATTTACGTGGACCAAGCTTGACTGTTCGCACAGCTTGCTCATCTGCACTTATGGGCCTCAATGAGGCTTGCATGGCTATCGGTAGGGGAGACTGTGAGTCTGCCATTGTTGGTGGCACTAGCTTGATATTAGCCCCCGACATGGCCGCAAGATTGTCGGGACAGGGAGTTCTTAGTCCAGATGGTTCGTGCAAGACTTTCTCAGCTGAAGCAAATGGTTATGCACGTGGAGAAGCTATCGTAGCGGTATACGTCAAATCCCTACGCGCAGCACTGCGTGATGGTAACCCAATCCGATCCGTCATCTCTGGTAGTTCGGCAAATTTTGATGGAAAGACGAATCCATTGACGATGCCCAGTGCGCCGTCTCAAGAGGCGCTGATAAGACGAGCTTACGAAATAGGAGGCATCTCGGACGCCGCTAGGTCTAAGACTGCCCTATTTGAGTGCCACGGTACGGGAACGAATGCTGGCGACCCTGTTGAGACAGAAGCTATTGCTGCGATATGGGGCGACGGGGGAATCCACATTGGGGCGGTCAAACCAAACTTGGGGCACTCAGAAGGGGCCTCAGGAATAACAGCCATCATCAAAGCTACTTTGTCCTTAGAGCATCGCATGATTGCGCCGAACATTAAGTACTTGCCCCTTAACCCAAAGATTCCGTTTGAGAAGGCGAAACTTCGAATACCCGAAGAGCTCATGCCATGGCCGGCTGGTCGTGATGAGCGTGTCAGCATCAACTCTTTCGGGGTAGGCGGAGCCAACGCGCACGTGATTGTGGAATCAGCAGCTAGCTTTCTGGCTTCCCGTCCGGAGTTCTACCCAAAGAAGACAAAAGTGACGGAGTTGAGCAATGTAGCAGAAAATGAGCCGCAATTGTTGTTGTTCTCTGCAAACACTGCTCAGTCCCTAAAAGATATGGAACACAACTACCAATCCTTGCTCGGCAAGACGCAATTGAACATTTCCGATATCGCATACACATTGGCAAATAGGAGAGAGCATCTTGCGCATAGATCATTTGCCGTGGCCACAAATGACACTTTTGACTTAAGTACTGGCGTCTCATCACGGGAAGGCGCAGCGCCAAGTTTAGTCATGGTTTTTACTGGCCAAGGTGCTGCTTGGCCACAGTTTGGACGTGCTTTATTGCTCTCGAATAGCGTCTTCGCTCAGACCATTAAGTCTCTCGATAAACATCTGCAAAATCTTGGAGATATAGCACCAAGTTGGTCGATTAGAGAAGAGTTACTCAAACCGACTAGGACAAGTCGAGTTTATGAGGCTGAGTTTTCGCAACCCTTATGCACAGCTCTACAATTAGGCTTAGTTGATGCTCTCGCATCTGTAGGTGTAAGACCTGCTGCGGTTGTCGGTCATTCCAGTGGTGAGATTGGGGCTGCCTATGCATCAGGAGCTTTGACGGCTCAAGAGGCTATCATTGTTGCCTTTCATCGCGGAGCTACCACCAAGGGTAGGACTGAGCATGGAGGTATGGCTGCGGTAGGACTTGGTTGGGATGATGCACAGACATACTTGGTCCCAGGAGTTGTCACAGCGTGCGACAACTCGCCAAGCAGTGTGACCCTGTCTGGAGATGCAGAAAAGCTGGAGACCGTGGTGGCTACGATCAAAAAGAGCCACCCCAATATACCTGCTACAGTTTTAAAAGTCGACAAGGCATATCACTCTCATCATATGGTGGCCCTCGGAAAGGATTACCATCTTGCTATGGTTCAGTCAGGTGTCGTGGGCCGAATCCCGTCGATCCCGTTCTTCTCCAGCGTCACTGGTCACTTTCTTCACGGTACGAAGGGTGACATACTCGGCCCGAACTACTGGCAAGCCAATCTAGAGCGCCCTGTGCTATTCCGGTCAGCAGTTACTAGCATCCTTGAGTCTGAACTCATCCAGAATGAGGTGTTCCTCGAGATAGGTCCGCACTCTGCACTTGCCGGCCCTCTTCGACAAATTTTGACATCAAAGTCGAGCAAGGCCTCATATGTCCCTACTCTTGTGCGAAGACAAAATAGTGTTGAGAACCTGCTTCAAGCCATTGGAAAGCTCTACACACTACGTGTAAATGTTGACTTCAAGGAGCTCAATCCCGATGGCACATCCGTTGTTGATTTGCCTCGTTACCCATGGGATCATTCACGCAGATTCTGGGTCGAATCGAGGATCTCCAAGGAGTGGCGTGGCAAAAAATACCCCGACCATACTCTCTTGGGATCAAAGATCCTGGAGAGCACTGATGCTGAACCTGCCTGGCGCAACCTCTTACGAGTCTCAACCGTGCCTTGGGTACTTGACCACAAGGTTGGCGAAACCATTGTCTTTCCTCTAGCAGGGTACGTAGGCATGGTAGCCGAAGCCGCTCGCCAGGTAACTGGAATTGAAGATGGAGTCAGTCTACAGAAGCTTGCCGTATACAACGCCCTCGTACTTGCTGAAGATGAAGCTACAGAAGTAGTCACCAGCATGCACCGCCGACGCCTGACCGACAGCACTGACAGCGAGTGGTGGGAATTTACCGTTGCTTCTCACAATGGTCATGGCTGGATAAAACACTGTACTGGTGAGGTCCGCGGAGAACTGATTGATAAGATGATGAAACGAGACAAGGTCGAAGAGGAATTGCCCCGAAAAGTTGATAGCGACAAGTGGTATGAAGTTGGCCGCCGAGGAGGCCTCAACTATGGACCTAAGTTTACAACTTTGGAAAAGATACGATCATCCACGGGCCGACCACGAAAGGCCACAGCTACTATGCGGAATAATGTTTGGGGTGATGAAAGCCAGCACTACCTTCATCCTGTCATACTTGACAGTTTCTTCCAGCTAACAGCTGTCTCAATTTATAACGGTGTGGGTCGTCATTGGCGACGCCTGCTCGCTGCAAAGATTGACTCATTGACCATGTTCCGCTGCTCTGACCATGAGCTCGAGCTATCAGCCTCATCTGAATCTACCGAAGGTGGCCATAAATCCGCCGGCTCGGTCATGGCGGGCGAGAAGATGGTATTGAAGATCATAGGCGCCCGAGATGCACTTTTCGAAGAGACTGAAGCTAGAGATGAAAGCAGCACCATGATCACGGCACGGTCCCATTGGGTGCCTCATATTGATTTCCAGAACATCAACGATCTCATCAAGCCACCTCAAGTCCACAAGGTAGCCCTTCCTCTCTTGGATGAACTGGTTCAATCAGCTATCGCCCTCGCCAATCGCATTGCTCAAAACATAGACGTGCAAATTCCTCACCTAATCAAGTACAAAAATTGGCTCAAGCAGCATGCACCCACTCACATTGATGCATCAGATGTCGCTGCAATGGTCAGGGACGGTGAGTCCACAGTCGGGAAACTACAAGATACGTCTGCACGTGGTGTAGCAGAAGCAATTGTCGCGATTTCTACCCATATCGAAGCACTTATGAAAGGAGAAAAGAGTGGTCTGGAAGTGTTGAGCAACGATGGCGGACTGGATCACTATACTGAATTCCTGCGGAACCAAGATGATTCTGATTATGTTCGAAGTGTCGCACAAAGCAAGCCAAACATCTGTGTCCTTGAGGTTGGTGCTGGCCTCGGTGAAAAAACCTCAAGGATGCTGAACAGTTTGACCAATGCAGACGGCCAGTTTATGTATTCGCAATATGTGGTGACAGATGCAACATCGGGACTAGTGGGCGCGGCGAAAGAGAAGCTCAAGGGTGTCCCGAATATGGAATTTACGGTCCTGGATATTTCTCAAAGCATTTCAGAACACGAATTGGAGGGCCGTCAATTTGACCTTATCATTGCGGCAAATGTGCTAAACACAAGCACTGATCTTCAGACTAGTCTGCGTAATCTCTACGGACTGTTGAGTCCTTCTGGAAGATTAATCTTAGAGGAACCTCGTCCGGGATTGCCATGGGCCAAGTTCGCGCTGGGCACCATGCCAGGCTGGTGGTCTCATGATCAAGATTTGAGCCGAGCTGATGAGCCCTTCCTCGACCTTCAGAGATGGCAAAAGGAACTAGCAACAGCTGGGTTTGCACGGGTTGATCATATTGAATCAAGCTCTGCTCTTTCTACCAGCAATGTTCTAGTAGCAAGGCCACAACCACTGAAGGCAACAAGTAACCACATTACCGTCCTTACAAATGGTGAGCAGACTAAGACGAGTCTAATTGCGAAAGAGCTTGAGGGGCGCGGATATCAGATCAATTATTGTCTACTAGAACAGACACCACCACGGGATCAAGATGTGTTAGTACTGCTCGAGGAAGAAGACCCATTCTTCGAAAACATAGATGCCGCTAGACTGTCTCAATTCAAATCGTTCATCGGCCAATTAGGTACCGCCGGACTCTTATGGGTAACGAGACTCTCCAGCGTCGCCTGCGCTGACCCCAGATATGCGCAAGTCATCGGTTTGATGCGTACACTAAGATCAGAGATGGCTCTCGATATTGCTACTTTGGAGATTGACGAGATAAAGTCCTCAGAAGGGGCTATCGCTGTAGTCGACGTTCTAAGCAAATTCCAATCGAGGGAAGACGACGGCACTCTGGGTCCTGATTATGAATATGCTATTCATAACAAGCAAACGATTGTCAACCGAATTTTTCCTTTCTCTATTGAGGAGGAGCTTCAAGCATCTCAAGAATCAGAGGAGGCTGTTGTCACACAATCCCAGCTCGGGCGTCTTGACACGCTTACTTGGTCTACAAAGCCTGTGCCTATTCTAAAGGACGATGAGATCGAAGTCGAGGTTTATGCTAGCGGGTTAAACTTTCGCGATGTCCTTGTTGGTATGCAAATCATCCCAGGGCGTGGTGATCCCAAGTTTGGCTACGAAGCTGCCGGAATCGTGCGCAAGGTCGGTTCAAAGGTTACCAAACTTCGTGTCGGCGACCGCGCCGTTGCGGTTGGCATTAGCACGTTTACTACGGTCATCACAGGACGGGAAGTGTTCTTTGAGAAACTTCCTGACAATATAAGCTTTGTTGAAGGTTCCTGTATCCCTACCATCTTCATCACAGCCGTTTATGGTCTTATTGACTTGGCCCGCCTTGCCAGAGGCCAGGTAAGTAGCGTTACTCTGCATATGAGTTGAATCCCTCTGCTAACTCTTGTATAGTCAGTCCTCATTCACAGTGGTGCAGGTGGTGTGGGGCTAGCTGCTATCCAAGTGGCGAAGATGCTTGGTGCAGACGTGTACACGACTGTTGGCAGTGAGAGCAAAGCAAATTATCTGATGGATACATTCGGGCTTCCAAGAAACCGGATCTTCAACTCTCGAAACGACTCCTTTTTGCACGACTTGTTGCGCGAAACTGGGGGTAAAGGTGCTGATGTGGTGCTCAACTCTCTCGCTGGAGAGCTTCTACACGCAACCTGGAAATGCGTCGCCAAGTGGGGCACAATGGTGGAGATTGGGAAGCGTGACCTTTTAGGCAATGCTCAACTTGACATGAGCCCATTCTTGATGAACCGCAACTATTGCTGTTTGGATGTTGACCAAATGCGAGCTGAGCGGCCTGAGCTTAGTAGTCGGTATGATAATTTCGAAGCATCTTTATCTTATGAGAGACGCTAACCGTTTTTTCTAGGGCACTGAAGTTCTCTATGGATTGTTTCGCCAAGGGCCTTTTCAAGCCGATCCGAGTAGACCGCATTTTTGGCGCGCCTGCAGTACTTGAAGCATTCAGATACATGCAACAAGGCAAACATATGGGCAAAATTGTGCTTGAGATTCGCGACAAGACTGGACAACTCCTAGTAAAGGATGTCGACGCTACGAAGAAGACTCGCGCCGAACTTAATGGTAAAGGCTCGTACCTTCTCATTGGTGGTCTCGGTGGTCTGGGACGTTCTATGTCTGTCTGGATGGTTGAGCGTGGTGCTAAAAACCTAATCTTCCTATCTCGCAGTGCAGGTAGCGGAAAACATGACGCCGACTTTGTGAAGGAGATTGAGAGCATGGGGTGCAGCGTCCAGCTCGTTCGGGGAGATGTTTCCAATGCCAGCGATGTCGCTCATGCCATAGACGGAGCCCTGGAACCTGTCAAAGGCATAGTGCAGATGTCCATGGTTCTTCGTGATCAAATGTTCGAAGGTATGAACATCGACGACTGGAACGCGGTCACACGTCCAAAGGTCCAGGGCACCTGGAACCTTCATGACGTCAGCTTGTCAAGGAATCTTGACTTGGATTTTTTTCTTTTGTTCAGCTCCTTGTCTGGGGTTCTTGGACAAGTCGGACAAGCTAATTATGCGAGCGCCAATACGTTCCTCGACTCCTTCGCGCAATATCGAACCAATATGCACCTTCCTTGCACAACAATCGATCTCGGAGCTATGGAGGGCATTGGTTACCTGTCCGATAACCAGGATCTCCTCAGGAAGATGCAAGGAACAGGATGGCGGGTGGTACAGGAGACAGAACTCCTGGGGGCGCTGGATCTGGCTATGGTGCCCAAGCTTACCCACAACCATAGTGCCGCTGGTAAAAACACTTTCCTCCTTGGTCTCGCTCCAACTGTTCCTCTAAGTAGCCCGGACAGTAACACTCGGCTGAGAAGAGATGTACGTATGACTTATTACCACAACCTAGGCCGTGGTAGTAGTAAAGCCGCAAGTGGCTCTGCAGCCGATGCGCTACGGATATTCATCGCTTCAGTCAAGAAAGACCCAACTCTTCTTGGTTCCAAAGAAACTGCAGATTTCCTTGCGGCTGAAATTGGAAAGAAGTTATTCAATTTGGTCCTAGCTGGGGACCAAGAGGTGGATATCACTATGCGCACCGCTGACATTGGTCTGGACTCGCTGGTGGCGGTTGAGCTTCAGGCTTGGTGGAAATTGAATTTTGGGTTCGACATCAGTACTTTGGAGATGCTGAGCATGGTGACACTGGAGGCGTTGGGGAAACGTGCCGCAGATGGGCTAATTGCTTTGTATGGCGCATAGGTACTGACTGGTTGTACTGGGTATCTCTATTTTCGAATTTCCTTTACGTATAGATCATGTTTGTATAAACTTAGAATTCATTTTTCGCTGCCTTCAATCATGCACATCGAATTACCATCCATGGGTGGAGAGAAGAACATGTCAAGGGTCTTGACATATGCAGCAAAGACAAGTTTAGGCAACTTTGCCACGAGGTCCAGAGAGTCCATGGGAGGGCTGTGTCATAAAGTTGAAACCTGTGGTTGACAAGACTAGAAATTTGGTTGAACAAGACGCGTCGCGCGTACGCAACGCGCATGCAAACGCGCATCCTCAACAGGGTTCGGGCTTGGCAACAGCATAGTCAATCTTGGGATCATCCACACTTGAGGCACCTGTCGACCCTTCCAATGTCACGATATTCGCGAGCACACCAAGCAAGCAGTCGATGACACATATTTATTTTGGGCCATGTAGCTAATCATTCGCATTGAAATTCCTTCCTCACATCCCCTTCAAAACTGGAACTTTTGTCTCTAGCTCATTTATGATCTCGTCCCAGACTATAGTTTTGACTTTCAACGCTGCATCGCTCGTCATAGTTGGAGTCGCCAGCTCTCTGTATTCTCCCTGCGAGAATAGTGACTGTATGTATTTTCCCTATTGTGATTTGATCTCGTCAGCTGCCAGCTATTTGTGTTTTGACAAGGAATTTCATTGGGCACTCCTCTACCTACATGTTCGTATTCCATTGTACGAGCCGCTGTGATATAAAACCTTGCTCCATAATCTGCTGATTTTCCCAGGACTCCGAGATAGATTGGTACTGATAATCGCATAAATATCGAGGTGCTAGATATAGAACGCCCCAACTCTGAGCATACCAGCCCAGGGCACACGCTGTTCACGATAACATCTACCCTAGTAACGAAAATTCTTAGGTTAGTTTCACTTTCCGCAGCAGAAACTTGTACTTACGATCCATCTGGTGCTCTAGCCCGTTCACAGATATGCTCCACGGCATAAGTCAGCATTAGTTTGCTCTCAGCATAGTTTGGGTCCAGCTTTCCGGACAGCCAGTTTCGGTTATCACTAAAGTGCCGAAGTATACCTTCATGATCCGCAAAGTCTATCCAGGATGTAATTTCAGGATCCATATGATCCCGGGACGTAACAAACACCAAGTGCGGTTTCTTTGAGTCGACTCTATGCTTCTCCTTCATCCAATGCAATAGAAGCAGGCCTAGGAGAACAGTACTCAAGGTATTCACTTGGATTGTTTGTTCCCTGACGCGAAATGTGAGTGCGGTAGAATAATGCAAGCATGGAAGGCAAAACATACCAGCCCTCGGGACTCAGCACATGCTCAACATGAATCAGTCCAGCGTTCAAGATAGCGACATCAAGCCCAGCATTACACATCTCATTTTGCTTCAGCCGATCTACAAAGCTAACACATGAAGAGTACCGGCTCATATCTAGCTCCATGACATGTACCCTACGTTCTCCAACAATACCAGCATCTTGCTCGATTTGATTCTTCGCAACTTGGCCCTTTGACTGCGTTCGCGATGTTATGATTACCTTCGCTCCTAGGCGCGCAAAGTGAATTGCGGAAGCCATCCCAATACCCGTTGTTGCCCCTGTGACAAGAACCGTTTGCCCCTCGAATGACGCTGGAGAGGGTAGAGGTTCTGGCCATATCTTGTCCCTCAAGCGGCGATGCAAAGTGAAGACCATAATGTAGCAGTGCGCAACTATGGTCTGAGTGTTGTCGTGATCTTGTAATTTTGCCCGCCTTGTCGCAATAGTAGTTCGAGTGTTGTGCATTTGATAACGATAGTGCTATAATACCTCGGAATCAGTCTTACACGATGACTGTCATTTGGCTATAATTGTGTCAGACGGCATCCTTGGCAAACCGGGCTTATCTTGTCAGCCAAGTCAGACACAATAATAAGCTAAGAAGATAGCTTCAGTCAAGAACCATCGAGAACGACAGGACTTGGCATTGATTATCCAAAAACGCTAGAACCATCATGGCCCACAGTTCGGGATACGTGTAAGTGTATTGGGGTCAGTCTAGACTAGGATATGAAATTCTACAATTTGCGCTGTACGCGATAAAAATTCTCGATGATCTCTCATAGTATGTGTGAATCGTGGGTTTTCAAAGGCTGTCTCATTCGATTACTAAACTGCAGAAGTCAGTGATACAGCTGTGTTAGGGCCTTCCTTTTGTATAGTATCTAGCCTCAGACACTATCGTCAAATGCATCCCAGAACTAGATATTCCTAGTTCTATCGAGGGTCGAGGTAGATTCAAGTCTTTCCATAGTCTTGACTTGCGGTTGAGCAACAATGTCCACGGGTGTAGAATCGGCATTGTGGAAGGGGCGAGCAAATTCACGACGCCACTGCCATTATCACAAACAGATTCCCGGCCAAACGAAGAACTTGGAGAATAAATGAAGGTAACCCTAGCAATGATTTACGCCTAGGTATGACTAAATTCACATAACTTTTATCCTCGAAAATCAATTTGTACAGGCATTCGGAATGCGTAAGTTTGTGACACGGGTATTTCCTCGTTTATAGGGAATTCTAGTGCACCAAAGTCCCCCAGAATATGAAACTTTGGCAACGACCCTATTACATAATATGCGTACTGCATTCATGAGGCTGAGCTCCCATTTCAGGAGCCAAAATTCCTTCAGAATAAGCATGCTAGTCCATATAAAAATGTTCCCAAAATACAGTACACGACTATGCCACATCCCATTTCATGTGAAGTAATCAAAGCAAGCTGGGCCAATTAAAGGGCTAGGAGTGGGGGTACACAAATCCGACCTCGGGAAACACGAGGGTTCAGGGTGTCATCAGTCCAACGCGACTTACAATCGTTAGACGAACTACCACCGTTCGTTATAACTTCTTAACATCAGTATTAGCGTGCGTACACCTCAAAATAAAACGAAGTTTGCTACGGTCGCCGAAACATTATCAATGCTGCAAAACCTTTCGATGTCGGTGACACATACCAACCTTGACCCTAGGCAGCTGACGTGGAATGAGAAAGAACGGCGCGAATGCGCATGGTGTGGACCAATGTTGAAAATAATACTATAATTGGTATCATTATGTTTCATAATAAAATCCCAGATTCATCAAGGTTGTGAACACATTCTCTGAATATGCCAACGACTTGATCGCAAGCCTAACCAGAATTGGCATGCACACGCTGACATGACAAAATTCTTGACGCCTAAATTTTTCTAGTTGTTACGATATAGCATTTGCCACTACTGGCTGACTGCACATAGGAAATCGGATCCCGAGCCCTTGGAAACGGATCACGCGTTACCGTGGTCCTGGTTGTGTTATTGCGCCTCTACATATCACCGTCACTAAATCTGATAGCTCATGTAGTGTTTTGAGATCCCTGTTTTCTTGTGGTAAAAAATCAGTATGCCTTTCACCACTGGCGAGCATAACTTATTACATTTGGACTCTCATAAGTTCGACTTCAACATCCAATTCGAGCAACTATTCTTCTCCATCGTACCATCCGCTTTGTTTATTGTATTGTCACTATGGCGTATACCTGTACAAATGAGAAGGCCCACCGTAGTCAACGCTCCCGTTTTTCAGCGGATCAAAGCAGTACGTATATGCCCGAAATTTGATATTCGATATTCATAGCATTACTAACGGGAAATCCCAGGGTGCTATCGCTGCCTATGTTGTACTTGAGTTGACTCTTCTCATCCTTGCCACAAGTGGGCCAATTCATGTAACGCGCATGTTCCTCGCAGCCTCGGCCCTCAAACTCGTTTCGGCCATTTTCATGATATTTCTCAGCCTTGTCGATCACAGTAAATGCATCAGGCCCTCAATTTTGCTCAACATCTACCTATTCTTCACCCTTCTTCTTGATGGCACCCAGGCGAGAACACTGTTTTTATCATCAAAGGGAAAACCTGAGCACACTTACAGCAATTATTTTGTCGCTGCTGTAGCTCTTAAGGCCGTGCTGCTGCTGCTGGAATCCAAACAAAAATCTTCTTGGTTGTGCCGGGACGAGAAAGAGCTCAGTCCGGAGGAGACAGGCGGCATTTTTTCTTTGGGCATTTATGCGTGGCTCACGAAACTATTTCGGCTGGGGTACAGCAAGATTCTGACAATTGATGATCTTTACCCACTTGACAGCGAAATGACAGCGAAAAAGCTCCATGACGCATTCTCTGAGTATGTTGATTACTCCAAGCTAGGAAAGCGTCACAAATTTGGGCTGGTGAAGGTGCTCTGTCGCACACTTCTAGTTCCACTTCTTTTACCCGTCCTTCCACGTCTAGCGTTAGTTGTTTTTACGTTGAGTCAGGCGCTCATGATCGAGAAACTTTTGGAATACCTGGCTGAGCCTGAACTGGATACGAACACAGGATATGGCTTTATCGGTGCGGCATTTTTCATCTACTCTGGCATTGCCGTATCTACAGGGATCTACTGGTTAGTAAACCCTGCCAAAAGATAAATCATGTTGCGAACCTTTACAGCTGTAAGCTGTAATGTCATGAAACGCCCCGCTGCCTGGATTACACAAAACATGTTTTGGGTAGTGCCCACAAGCCGAAAGCCACTGTGTTCGGCACTTACATTAGAATAAGAATATCAGCTGACGCTTAATGATAGGTACTACCAAAACCGTTTCCGAACTATGGTAAGATCTATTCTAGTCACCGAAATCTTCATGAAAGCGATGAAGGATCCCATAGGAATTAGCGATGATGCCGCGCTAACTCTGATGAGTACCGACATAGAGCGGATTCGAGTCGGAACTAGGGCACTGCATGAGACATGGGCGAGCGCACTCCAGGCTGGAGTAGCTGCATGGTTGTTATACGAGCAACTTGGAGTCGTTTTTGTCGCAGCCCTTGCCCTTATTGTGTTCTGTTTCACGGGCTTAGGAATCCTCATCAGCTTTACTGGTGACTCACAGAGAGCTTGGATGACCGGAGTTCAGAAAAGAGTTGGCCTGACTGCCACCGTCATTGCCAGTATGAAGAGTCTGAAGATATCGGGTCTTACTGCGCCCATCAGCAGCTTTGTGCAGAGTCTCCGCGTCCAGGAGCTAGCAGCAGGTGCTCGCTTCCGAAAAATATTCATCTGCGCGGCACTGTTTTCTTTTGTTCCACTACTGCTTAGTCCGCCAGTGACGTTTGCCTTTGGGTCGCAGCCGTTGACTTCCGCGACTATGTTCACATCTCTGGCATTACTCACGCTTTTAACGTATCCGCTGCAGCAGACATTCCAAGCTGTTCCTCAAATGGTCTCCGCACTGGCTTGCATAGGTCGCATTCAAGCATATTTAGACTGCCGAAGTCACCAGGATTTTCGTCAATTTTCCGCAGATTTGAGGCTGAACACAGAGAAATTTCCCGAAAAAGATTTCCATCCCTGGTATCAATCATCACTTGTCATCGAAAATGGAAACTTTGGTTGGGAGCTGGGCAAGTTCGTCTTGCGTGATATAAACGCCCGTTTCATACAATCATCGCTGACCATCGTCATTGGGCCTATTGGTTCCGGAAAGTCTACGCTCTGCAAAGCTATCCTTGGCGAGATACCCTTTAGTGATGGCAACGTTGTATCGAGTAACAGAAATGCACATATTGGGTTCTGTGAACAGGCAGCATTCTTATCGAACGCGTCGCTCAGAGACAACATCGTGGGATTCTCTGACTTTGACCCTGGGCGTTATGCAGAAATCATCAACGCTACCGCTTTGACGGTGGATATTGCTACACTTCCATTCGGTGATCGAACAAATATCGGATCCGATGGCATTTCTTTATCAGGTGGACAGAAGCAACGGGTTGCTCTTGCTCGAGCTCTTTATCTACAGTCCGACATGCTAGTACTAGACGACATATTTAGTGGTCTGGACGCAAACACTGAGGAACACATCTTCCAGCAAGTTTTCGGGCCTGGCGGACTTCTCCGGAGAAGACGAGCAACGGTCATACTCTGCACACATAGTGTCAGACACCTCCCTGCGGCAGATCACGTGCTGGTACTCGAAAATGGTACGGTCACTGAGCAAGGTGGGTTTGGTGAGCTTATGGCCAATCCTGGTTATGTAAGACGTCTAGGATTGAAAGACTTATCTGAAAGCGATACTATAACTGAGGACACAACGTCGAAGTCGAAAGAGCAGGAGCGAAATTCGCAACTGTTTCAGGTTACGACACTAGACACAGTGGCCGATGTACCAGATACGAGTAAGTCACGCCGAATGGGTGATCGAACAGTATATAAGATTTACATTAAGAGCATGGGATATCACTTTGCGGCTTTGAGTTTGTTCTTCGCAGCTCTGTTTGGTTTCTTCGCAAACTTTCCTGTAGTATGGCTTAGCTACTGGACTAAGGACGCAAATTCGACGATCCCCAAACATTCCCACAAATACTACGTCGGAATATATGCTCTACTACAGGTCATGGCCGCAATATCACTTCTTCTCCTGGCTCTTACGCTCTGGATAATTGGTGTGAAGAAAGCTGGTGCAAACCTCCACCAGGAGGCTCTCAATACCGTCACTCAAGCACCGCTAAGTTTCTTCACCCAAACAGATACTGGAGTCGTCACAAATTTGTTTTCTCAGGATCTAAACCTAATAGACACGGAGCTACCAGAAGCTACTCTAGATACTATGTTCACTGTACGCATGTCTTCCCAAGCCTTTTCAATACGCTGACACTAGTCTTGTAGTTCTTCCAAGTACTTGGACAAATGGCTGTAATGCTTACATCGTCCCCATACCTGGGAATAGCGTATCCAATCCTTGGTATTATATTGTTCATCATCGCTAAGCTATATTTGCGCACCTCCAGACAATTGAGGTTGTTAGATCTTGAGTTCAAAAGCCCTTTATAGTACGTTTTCCATTATATGGCTCTGCTAGCTTGAATTAACGAGAACCTTCTAGTACCCATTTCCTCGATACCGTTAAAGGTATCGCCACTTTGAGAGCTTTCGGTTAGTATATTGGATGAAATTAATGTATACACTAACCGAAGACATAGGTTTCATTCCTGAAGACATCCAAAAGAACGCTCGTCTGGTTGATACTAGTCAACGACCAGCCTATCTTCTCCTCATGATCCAAGATTGGCTGAGTTTTGTTCTTGGAGTCGTGGTAATGGTTACTGCGGTAGTATTAGTAACACTTTCCGTACAGCTGCACTCCCAGACGGCTTTCGCAGGCGCTTCTTTGTATAGTCTCATCACGCTCGGAGAGGCGCTGGCAGGTATCGTGTTATACTATACTAGGCTAGAGACTTCTCTTGGAGCAATTTCACGACTGAAAACTTTCAATGAGACAGTGAAACCAGAAGGAAAAGCCGGAGAAGACATTATCCCTCCAAAGTCGTGGCCCCAGTATGGCGATATAGAGCTAATCGGGGTATCGGCAAGTTATGGGTGAGATTAATAGCCCTTGTTGCATTAATGAGGAATCTCTGACTTCTCGTATAGCGCCGAGGAAGACTCGGATATAGCCACGGCCAGATTAGCTCTACGCAATGTGCAACTAAAAATCAAATCTGGAGAGAAGGTGGCCATATGCGGGCGTACAGGGAGTGGGAAATCCAGTTTTATTCTCCTTTTACTCAAGCTTCTAGATCCTCGTTCCGAAACAGCAACAAATATCCTTATCGATGGAACGCCACTTCATCGGATAAGTAGGCCCTCGCTACGTCAGCGTATCATTGCAGTGCCCCAAGAAGCTGTCTTTTTACCCGAAGGCTCAACTTTCCGGGAAAATCTTGACCCAGATGGGATGTCCTCAGATTCTGAATGCCAAATAGTCCTGAACGCTGTTGAACTGTGGGATTTTGTTCAACAACGCGGTGGTCTGAATGCTGGAATGAGTGCAGTAACACTTAGTAACGGGCAACGCCAACTCATGTCTATTGGGCGTGCTCTACTTCGTCGCCGTATACGGGCGCAAATATCGGACGGTGCCGTGGATGGCGGTATCCTCCTCTTGGACGAAGTTACTTCTAGTGTAGACCAAGCGACAGAGCGTTTAATTCAGGAGATCATTAGAACTGAATTCAGTACATATACAGTTCTATCGGTCAGTCACCGGTTAGAAATGATCATGGATTTCGACAAAGTTGTTGTTATGGACAAAGGAGAAATTGTGGAGGTAGGGAAGCCAGATGTGCTGGCTCAAGTATCGGGAACGAAATTTGGGGAGTTGGTTAATGCTGGATCCAGAGAGAATATGTGAATGGTGATTTATTCAGATGGCAATTCCGATATATAATCTTACTTCACCAAAGCCGCGTTTGAGGTTAATATTGTAGACTTTGATCTATTAGCAAATTCCCTTTAGCGTCAAATACATGTACGGCACAGAACATGAAACATGTGGGCTCTTATAATCTGACAAAAATCATATAATAATAGATTTTTTATAACGTTTTTAGTATAATACACAAATAAATTTACTAAGGGGCTTGAGTGTCGAGCTAGGTATTTCTACTCTTAAATTGTGATAACAAGCCTTGCATTCACGTAGACTTTCGATTTGAATAATTATTTCCAAACATATCTTCCTAATATTACCCATCATTTAACATTCGGTTTAATTGGTCTGCCATTTAGTACTAACATTTAGTATACAATTTCTATGAACAGTCAAATTTTTACCATAGCAACGCGTCGAAACACCAGCACAATGAAATGCTTTACAATAGGGCTCCACGCGCTTGTAGCAAAGCCGTAGGATACCTCAACAAATCTGCCACCAAAGTCTCTCTCTTTGCATTGACAAGGGCATCAAGCATCTGTCCTGGAATTCCAGCCACCTCCTTCGCCCACTCTTCATCAATTCGCCCCACCTGAAAATCAAAGATCGACACCACACAATCCTCGCTATCTGAACCAAGAGTCCATCCCATTAAATCGTTATGTTTCTGCTTCTCGATATGTTCCCAACTCGGAGTAGGATGATTGGGTATATCAAGGAGACAGACAATGCTTGTCAAGTTTGTGCGCTTGTCTTCTGTGAGGGCCGGTGGGAGTTGTCGACCAAGGCCATCAAATTCTAAAACATTAAGGGTAGTGGTGTGGACTTGAGCAAGCCATTCATGGACCGTGATGTGTGTTGGAATCGCGACACTAAAGGGTGCGCTGTCTACAAGACCACCTATCACGAATGGCGCGTCCGGCCATGGAACGGTGCGGCCGGAAAGACTAAGACAAAATCCCACTTGATCCCATTGAGTGATACTACTTAAGAACAGCGCCCATGCAGCGTACATCATTGTGCTGTTCGTCATGTGAAGTTCGCGTGCCGCAGCATCAAGTGCAGATTTGCGAATAGATACTGGCGAATCTAGAAGCATTACATCATGGGCGCGTGGTGTATTTCGTGGACTCGGAGGCTGGAGTATTGATGTGGCGGGTAGTTTTTCGACCATTTTTTCAAACATCGTGATTGCTTTGTCCAAGTTCTCTGTCTTATGCTTTTGCATAAATCGTGCAAAGTCTTCTATGCGAGGACCTGTTAAGATTTCCTCTCCTGCCAGCGCGCGTTCCACATCTTGCGAAAGGAGGACTTGCGAAATGACGTCCAATAGAACGTGGTGAACCCGTGTAATGATCGCCAGTGCTTTACGATCTGGGACTGAAACACAAGTGATGTGAAAAAATGGCACTTCAATTTCAGCAGGTCCAACCGTGTTGATATCCTCCCAAGCCTGCGCTTCAGCTGCTATGCATGCTTCTTCAAATTCGGACTCCGAGACGTTCAAAGTATGCCAGGTCAGATTCAGCTGACCAAGATCGGACAATGTGAAGTTCTTTAGGTCGAAACGTGTCTGAAAAATGCTGTGCGCTGATGTGGCCTTAATGAATGCGTCGTGAAATTCGTTGGGTGTTGGCATAGCATCGCGATCTCCAACGTACTTGGATATATTGATTAATGCGCATGGAAGAGGGTTTTTCATGGATCGGGTGAGATATAAGCTCTGGACACCAGTTACAGGTACTTCTTTAGAATGCTCATCTGTCTCTGGTCCCACTTTGGCTGAGCTTTTCAAAACTCCTTCCAACTGCCCTATGGTATCTGCTCTGAGGATTTGTACAGGAGATACCATGTATCCGTGCTTTTTCAGCAGACTGGTAAGTCTAATGGCTGCAAAGGAGTTACCCCCCAGCCTAATGAAGGATGAGTCCTCATCGAGTTCACTGATATTAATGTGAAGGCTTTTAGAGAAAGCCATCCGTAACACATCCTTTGCCTCAATATGATCATCGTATATGAGATCTTTTTCCCCATTGAGATCTAGTTGTTCCTCTCGCTGTTCCCTGAGAGCATTCCTATCCACCTTGCCGTTGATAGAGAGAGGAAACTTGTCAATCGCTATGAGATCATCGGGGATAATAAAAGGATCGTAGCGGCCTTTCAAATACGCCCGTAATTGCTCAGTGTCAACATCAGCCGGGTGCACATAGCCAACGAGCCTGTCTTGACATTTTAGAGCCACGGCTAACTGGACCGTAGGGAAGCTCAATAATGCGGGCTCAACTTCAGTCTCGAGGTTGATGAGAAATCCTCGGTTCTTAATCATGGAGTCGGCGCGGCCTGCCCAAGTGAGCTCCCCCTTCTTTGTTCTGCGAGCAAGATCGCCAGTCCTATAAAAGCGCTTTCCATGCCACTGTATAAATTTCTGGTTCGTCAAGTTTGTATTGTTCATATATCCAGCAGCCAGGCCAGGACCGGTAATTAGGACTTCACCATGGTCACACTCCTGTAGTTCCTCGTCTACTAACACGACCTTAACGCCTGGGTTCAGTTTTCCAAATGTGATTTGGTCCACGTCTGGGTCAATCTCGCCGAGACTAATGATGCAAGTTGTCTCTGACGGGCCGTAGGTGTTAAAAACTTTCCTATTCGGCGTAACCCATCGACGGACAACGTCCAGGCTGGGATCTTCAGCGCCCAAAAGGATATAGCGCACGCGCTCGTATGGACCAGAAGGATCCAATACTGCCAACATTGACGGCGTGAGCATCAATACATCGCATTCCGCAGCAACATAGGGAAAACTTGATGGTAATGCCATGAGTAATGTATGGCCCTTGGTTAAGGTTCCCCAAATGACGGATGCGCAACCATCAAAGCCAACAGAGAAGGCCAACAAACAACGGAAGCCTTCTCCATCCGAGGTAGGAAGATCGCCGTCACCTATAATGTCTACATGCGAATATGCATGCACAGCTCTGTGATATACCATCACACCTTTAGGCTTGCCCGTTGTTCCAGATGTAAATAGACACCAGGCTAAATCATCGTGTCGCATTGCAACGCGAATGGCGTGCAACTGAGCTTCCAAATCGCTGACATTTTCAGCATGTGAGCTCATCCACTCATTCTGAAAGTTGACGGTAATTGCGGGTAGTTTAAGATCCGGGCATGGACAGGTGACCAGGGCTATAGAGGAGGACACACTGTACAGCGCAGCCTCTACTCTAGACCCACTCCACGCTGCCACATCCATAGGGCAATAACATGCACCCACTCTCAAAATGCCTATGATTGCTGGCAGCATTTCGAGTGACATTTGTGTCAAGAGAGGAATTTTGGTCCGAGGTTTAACGCCCGCTAAAAGGAGGGCGCGGCTGACATGCAACGAGGCATTTCGCAAGCTAGAATATGTGAAATTATGTCCTTCAAACTCGGCGGCAATCCTGTCTGGTGTCTTGATAGCCTGTTCGTCAAACCGATCTACCACGGTCGCGTCGAGATATTCGTGACGTTCGGTCTTAACAAGCGTTTGCAGCTTGGAAAATTGGGTTGATGGTGGCGCATGGTGAGGTATGGGACGATCAGTCTGAAATTCATCTGTGGCGGCGTTCATATTCAGCTGCCGTAGTAGAGATTGAGTAAGGTAAGGCTTTAGAAGATTTTCCATAGTGTTTAAAGTTAATCCCTTTTTAAGAGACGAGTTTGGTGATTTTCGTCAGGAGTACTAATTCAATGAATTTCTTCAACCAGCGCTCTTGCCTTATTGTATCTGCATTACAGATTGCCTGTAGGCTTATTCGGACATCTTGGAGACCGAGAAAAGCTTATTTTGTTTTAGCTAGCTCACCTTCGGTCGAATACATGATGGGTACGGCTGACATGGCATGTCCACTGTAAGTTTCCGGACCTATGTCAGCCATGTGCGACGTTGGCTGACAATTGACACAGAAGACCAACTAATAGAAAGAAAATCGGGAATCATGTAAGCTTATCTATTTGCGCACTAGCAGGCCTAGCACCGTAGTGACCCTTCATGTGATTGCACATTGTGAGAGTGATATGTCTCGGGATTAACTAAACTCGAAGATATTTAGGGAAACATTGCTTATTCGAATTTTTCATACTATTTAATAGGTCATGATTGATGGCCTGAAAGCAAGGTTGGTTTACGGTATGCTGATGCGACAGGAGATATCTGAAAAGGTTGCGGTAGGACGGCAAATGTGCAGCCTCAACTGTCAATACCCACGTGGGGCATTACGCATCCTTGTCAGGTAAGCCTAAATCTACGATAAATCGAAATCGGTTTTTTCCTGGAGAAAATGTGCGCGAAAAAGTGTTGGCTTAGCATAAGAACCCCATAGCGGGCGAACAAATTGGAGCTATATATGCCAAATACGCCAACATCTTCACAATCAAATATTGTTTTGCAGCAAGATGAAAATCACCTCAATATCTATCAACATACATCTAATTATAAAATAGCGAGTTTGGCACGGTACGCTCACTGCTGGGAGCAGCTGGTTTGTTTGATGAAGGTTAGTTTTCGTCAACTATGAGAATGGATAGATTAATATATCAATTTATCTATATATACAGCTAAAAGATTGCTCGAAACAAAATCAATACGGCAGTTTGTACATACCCCCAAGTTTTAACTACTAAGATTATACACTTGGATACACGACATTGCTTGTCTAAAACAATTCTACGTCGAATCTTTGCCTATTCTGTTATGATTCCCCAGTGTCTGTTTTTTTGGTTCGTCGCGATTTACGAAATTTCATGTATCTTGCCACACTACTTTGGAAGTACGCATGACTGCTACAAATTCTGATCATGCTATAGGTAAGATGACGTGGTGCCGATTTTGGATTGTTTGTTTGGATGTGAAAGTAAAAAGTTCGTTACAAGGCATATGGCAGTGTATATGGGAAACTCCCTGGTTAGACACAGGAACAGCTGTAAGGCTTGGGAAAAAAGGGTGACAGATTGTTTGAGTTGAAGCCAAAGCTTTCAAGTCTGCTGACTATCTATGGACGCAAACAACATTCATAGCTTGACCACTTCACAGGCGTGACGACTGAGCCACAAACGATGCTTTTCTTTAGATTCACCTACATCGTGAAGGAATACCACTTATGACATTAAGTTGCCCTGCGCGCATGTATGTTCGTACACTAACTACCATGGAACAATTTATCAATACTCAACTACACCCTGCCGAAACTTGCCTGATCTGTACGGAGGCTTTCAATATAGATCATCAGCCAGTCACACTACCTTGCTACCATATCTTTGGACATTTGTGTATCAAGCGATGGCTACGCACCAACCAAGCAAATAGCAATACTTGTCCCAGCTGCAGGCTTGTTGTTTATGAGAAGCGAAACTCTACGGCCGCATTCGACATCTCATCGATATGGAATGCGTTGTGTGAGCATCCATCAGATCGACTTCACTTCTTTATTACAAAGATGTGGTGTGGTATACAAGCCCTCTGGCTGAGTAAACCTGACGGCAAGTTTACCGTTACTGAGCTTCTTAACCAAGTCATCATTCCAGCGCTTGTGAAGACAGCAAACCCTGCCAGGTCACACAACACTCGTAGCAATGACCCATTTATCGACTGCTACAACCTCATCGCTGCATCATGGGACTCTCTTGGCCGTCCAGATAGACCAATTGGGCTGGCAATCCCTCTCGTTCGCCTCGCACGTTTGATGTCAAGCGCTAGTTGCTCGTTACCAAAATGGCTAACAACCGTTCCACGAACGAACCGTCTTTTTTGGAGAGCAAACGCGTGCCTTGGTATCACTGAACACAAAATTTCATGGGAATACATTGTCAAGGCCTCGCAGGATCCTGCCAATTCTCAACACCTCGCGTTCTTGCATCTCTACACAATGATCATCTCGCAAATTATTGCGCATAATCCGCAACCAATCCAGTGTTTGACAAGAAAACATGAACTGATGAATTTTGTCGTAGAGCGGTGTTGTACGAGGATCAGCGGGGAAACATGGGTTGGGAAGCCGAGCAATGAGTTTAAACAGGTGTTGGTTGTGGTCCATGAGGAGTTGAAGAGATATCAATTGATGCTGAACAAATCAAGTCTGCGAGGCCATGACGGGGAAGACGAAGCTGTTAAGGGTATATGGGCATTGGCAACGTGGAGTGTTCAAAAAAGTTGATGGAGACTTGCTAAGTTTTCGAGCTTCAAATAAATTGTCGGGGCTTTTACCAGCACCTTGCTAGTTTAATATAGATCTTCTATAATTCAGGGTCACGAAGATAACACATGAGAAGTGTTTGGATCAAGGAACAGTGCTATATTTTTCTAGCAAGCTCACCGGTCTCGCTCAAGCGTCACCCTAGATCAGCAATCAATCCTACCATCTGTTATTACATGCTCAGTTCTCTCAAAGCTATAAGTCATAGAACTGCCGTCGATTTAAGAACACACTAGCTCTCCTCTAAGGCTTCGCATAGCACTTCGCTTATGAGCTTCCAATAACAAGCATTAATCTAAACGATGTACCAGGGTCGCTCAATCTGCCGGGAAAATACAACTATGGGCAAGATCGTACATTCAGATGTACGAGCACATTTATAAAATGCCAATTTCGAGTCAGATGTGGAGGCAAATGTGGAGCACTGAAGTGGAATTTTCAGCGAACGGTTAAATGAGTGAAAGTCAACGCAGACTCCATCACTCAACACTGAACTCTCATCAAATCCTTAGTTTGGGACAAAGAAAAATGTTCCTATTCAAATCTTTTGTCTCTTCCTGCGTCATATTGGCGCTTGCACCAAGTGTGGCCGCAGAATGCACTCGTGGAGACCTCCTATCTGTTGCGCATTCCTATCTTGCCGCGCAAATAGTGGGCAAACCCGGTTCCCTCAAGTTTGCTTCTTCCAATTTCACATATCAGCAAAACAACAAGATCTCAGATATCACTAAAGGCATCTTATCTACTCCATATGCGATCTCTCTGAATCGGTCCACTGCCGACACTGTGGCCTGTGCATCCTACACGATGTGGATTAGCACGACTGGCTCCAAACCTTTTGTCGTCGGTACACAGATTCGGCACGCAAACAACAACACAAGCGTGATAAGTATGATTGATACAATTGCTGCAACGACAGGTGATTTGTTCTTCGACGCGAAAAAGACACTTGGATATATTCAAAAGGAGGATTGGACTGAGCTACCAGAGGGCAAGAGGCCGTCACGCGAGTTGTTGAAAAAGGTTGGAGATGCTTATTTAGATATGTGGACAGACTCAAAAGCTGCCGATAGTATCCCATGGGGTACTGACTGTGAGAGAGTTGAAGGAAGTTGTAAGTCCCAATCTTATCATATTACTCTAGTGTAAGCAGCTAAAATTAACGTAGCGTACACAAACCCTTGTGGCAAGTCACTACCTAGAGGTGGGAGTAAGAAAAGCAATGGCATGAGACGCTATGTAATTGACGATGTGATGGCAAGTGTTGACGTATTGTGTCAATTTGACAGTCTAGGGGCTTGGCCAGATAGTCATGAAATTAGGGTAGTAGATGGGAAGGTAAAATATGTACACACGGTCACTGTAACAAGAGGAGTTGGTACGTAAATCTCGATGGCGATATATGCCGATTTACGAGACAGAAGCTGAGGTGGAGCTGAAATTGGCATAACTATTCTCTTTTAGCTAAAACGCTGCTGTTCTTATAATCATTTGATTTCCGAGCTCTTGAGTACAGTTCCAAATGCATCTGCTAGCTCAGCAAGTGCAACTCTTGTGAGTTCATCCCCCTTCACGCCTGGAATGTCGCGATCTCCAATTGCGTCTTCGACAAGAACGACTTCGTAACCCTTCTGAGAGGCTTCACGGGCTGTTGTAGAGACGCAAACATGCGCCATGTAGCCCGTTAGTACTACTTTCTTGATGCCCCAAGATTCAAGAGTCTCATGGAGCGGGGTTTGTTCAAAAGAGCCAGGAAATTGCTTCCAAATAGTCGTTTCGCCATCCTGCACAAGGGTCGGTCAGTCCCGGCTGTTACGTAATAGGGGAATTTCCATGTCGTACATTCGCTTTCAGTTCCTGAAATTCTTCTGCAAGGTTGGTTCCAGGTGTGAAAATCGGAGCGCCTTTAAGTGCATGGTTAGTTTCATCAAAGTTTTTCTTTCAAATTCCTTTCATTTTCGAGTCTATTGTTTGATTCAACATACCCTCTGGTACCTTATGCAGCACATGAATGATCTTGCCATTCGCAGATCGGTATTTTTCAAGAAGATCCGCGATGACCCTCCTACTAGCTCCTGCATTGGTCACAGCTAGAGTTCCAGATGCATACTCATTCTGGGCATCAATGATAACGAGTGCAGAATCGGAAGTTGTTGCAGTGCTTGGAGGCTCACCCAGAATAGTGGTTAGATATTGTGGAGCCATTATAAATGAAATTGGTTGGAGAGGGATAGAGAAAGTGCCTGCTGCGCAAGGAGCTGCTTGAGATAAAGTAAAATGATGGCGAAAGTAGATTTGTCGCTGTCACTATTGTACCCCGCCACAAGCCCGCATAGTACGTGACCTTCATAGCCGAGGTCTTAAGCGGCCAAGTTTCTAGAATAACTGAAACTTTGAGATTCGATATCTAGCGACACCTACGTTGAGTAGGATATTGAAAGCGCATTCGCGCCTTCATGACGTAATCTCTTCATAAACTAGTCGCAACATAGGAAAGTGCAGCTTGCCCTCACCCCCGATGGTGACTTATATTTCCCTTCATTTCTTTTAGGCTTCGATAAAATAATATTAAACGATCGAGAATGAATCCATCCACCGAAAAAGACTGCAGAAGCGAAGTAAATGGAGACTCAAATTCGCAGTGAGCCACCAACGCGTCGCGAATTCTTATTGAAGGTGCGTGTTTAGTACAGCACAAGACAATCCAGTAGTACTTAGCGAGACAGAGTACTGGGGTATGGTATTTCCTTAAAAAAAAACGGCAAGATCTGTTATCATCAATTTCCTTTGTTTATCCCACGTTGAAGTTTTGATAGAGGGTCTAGATTCAGTCAACTTCGGATTCTGGACAATTGATCTTTAGTCAACGTACCATCATAGGTACGTTCTTCCCCCCGGTGCCGCCTGTCTAATTTCTCGTAGATGTGTGCCACGCTCCTGAATGACTTTCGGATTTGGCTTCTCTGTCTCGCCTTGGCGTAATGCGTATGAGTACCAGGTCTTGAAACAATCCTTCTGGGCAGCAGTTGGATAGCGGATGCCTTTTGCGCGATGCGCCTGGAGCACCATTGACTCGAGTGAACGGGTTGCGGCAGGCATAGTTTTATGCAGTTATTACGACCGAAAGGTGGTTTGGTCCTAGTGTGACACAGGAGGTCTGGTAGTAATATTTAGATATAAGACTGTCGACGTGGATTATGAGGGGTTCGGAAGCCGATTAGAGTAAAAGACACCGGACTCCGATGAAAGTGTGTTCACGTGATAATGCGGAGATGGGTGTGTTCCTCACGCTGTGGTACACAGTCAATCTATTTGATTGGCCAATTGATCAAGGGGAATGAAGAAGGGAAATAGAAAGCAGAACAGAAGCAGAATAGATCGTGGGCCTCACCATCTTATCTTTCTAGCCGGCTCTCCATCCACATGCCCGCATCTAGACAGCGCCCATGTAAGCACCTGCTGTGCATCCAACAAGCAGCCACAATCAACATCAGCCCATCAGAGTTGACAAGCTCCCAGACCGCTAGTTTCCAACTGGCCAATTTCTCCGGATTTCCCCTATCTGACCCTAGATGTCATGCGTCAAACCATGGATATCACTGCAGAATCGCGTGTTGTATTGTGATGAAATCTAGGATATCAACGGGGCTTTTGAGATCAGCACCAGAGCGCTTTGACAGGAGCTGAACTAGCTGTAAGATCAAGGAGTCGGACTATACGCGGTTTGTGATCGCTTGAGATCCCGATTAGTAGAATGAGCGAGGAAACGAGCGCAATGTCGAGAGAGGTTAAGTTGAGCAGCGGACGGGTCCGTGAGTACCAATACGGAGAACTCCATCGTGTATTCAGGGGTGTGTACCGGTGGTTTGGCTGCATGTTGGACAAAATGCGGGGTAGGCTAGCGGGCCAAATCGGCGTGTGCATGCCTTCACGAACCACGAAGGTTGGTTCGCAGCGCTCGCATAACTCATAGAGACATCTTGTGGAAATGAGCGGTGTGCCTCCTTGTCGTAGCTTGTTTTATTAAAGCGCGAGAGCCAATCTGTCTTTCCTTTCATAACAAGTTGATCTTGTCATCTTTCGTGTGCTAGCCGACTGATGGCAAATTTCATTATCTTGCCTCATTTCCAACCCGCATGAGCTGATTCCAGGCTTCCAAGATTTATGGATTTTAGTGGAATTCTTTGTAAGGCCTCGGGCTTCTCGGACTATACTCTCATACACATACAAGGTGTTAGAGTGGAGACGATGATTTGGTAAGGGTGATAGGGAGTAGTTTCGTCTGCATGATATCGATACATGTGTGAAGACCCGGTATCGGCTCTACTGTCATTCGCTATTGATCTCGTTGAGACCTTGATTTAGGCGTGTTTGAATATTAGTGTGTTGTCGCAATTGGCTGTGTTGTCGGCCCTTCTATACACCTGTGACTTTAGGTTGCTGAGGCTTTAGAAGGTTTGATATATCGGCCGGGGTAGAGGACGCGTATGATTCCCAACTCTTTTTGGAACGGTATGTTACAAGCATTTGATGACGCAGACACAAACCCATTCGGAGAGCCTCCAGTAAACGACGCTAGCCTTCTTCCGTCCAAAGTTGAATTGCATATATTCTAGAGCATTAAAAGATTAACAGATGCAGGATTCCAGCTTCTTCAACCCATTTAAGGCTTCAAAATTTTTAAAGGGCGAAATCAATTTAAAAGCTAGATATCTATCAGTACCCATGTAGGTAGCGATTAGTGCCTTCGAACCAACATTACTTTATAATAATCGAAATCAATTTGGCCCTAGCTAATCCAAGTTTGGTCGAGATGAATCTACACTAGCTTAATGTGTGCTGACTACTGTGAGATTCGCTCCATGTGATAAATGGGTGCGGGTGGGAAGGAAAAGCTACCAGCAAGCTACCGTAGACGTGAGCCACCTGGGCAGGCTTGGCGTCGGCTTTGAACCTCACCCACCTGGGCATTGTTGAAAATAACTTTCTTTTTTTATACGCTTGTAGATTAAAGCCACCATATCCGCCCAAAATCATTATATCATCGCTTACTTCTTTAACAGCTCTCTGCGAATCAGGCGGGCAGGCGTCTACGCAAGTGTATTTTTCGTATCAACATAGTTACGGGGGCGTAGAAGCCGTCTGAGCGTACTATAAAAGGGTAGTATTGCGAAAATCACAACGAGCCCAAGTACACTGTTGCTGCGAAGTCAAAGTACTAGTGGTTTGTTCCGTTACGGCGGTTGTTCCGTTACGGTTTTGGATGCACATTATATAAAGAGGCTGCTAAAGTAAAAATTGGCTTCTCCGACAGTGCGATAGTGCGTTGGGTGTTGGAGAGGGTTTTAAGGTTGCTAAAATAGCAAATCCTTTCCGGCACAGGGGGCTTTCCAGGTCGTAGGGGGATATTAGATGATGAAATTGATAGGTTATTGGTTGCGTAGAGCGACCTAATAGATAAGATCGCGGTACCCGTAGTTCAATCTATTAGGCAGATGACGACTTTATCGAGGAGAGGATGATGGTCTTTGATCATTCATTGATATCGCCAGCAAATGAAGGATATTCAAGGTCGTGACCCGTGACATACTTGATGTCTTTAGCCACAACTCGCATCGGAGTCATGTAAGCAACCAATGATGCAGAATTTGAGCCAAAAGCAAGCCCAAGGAGCCGTGCTTGTTCTCTAGCCTCGTTCGAAAGCACAAAGCTTCCAGAATCGCCTAGCATCATTAGTAGCTTGGATCGGCCAGTGGCAACCACCACGTAGCATAGCACAGGGCGCCCGTATGCTTTCGAACCATCCCGGGCCTTGAAATCATCAAGGGGATGGATAGCGATCCCTTTAAGGATGGAGAGGGTTTTACTATTCAGGAAGAGTGTTTTCTTTTTTAGAACACTTGCTACAGGGTTTATTTTACCTGTAGTCCAGTCCGTTGTTCGACCTTTCTTGGCTATGTCAATATCGGTAGTGACATTCAGTTTGCAATAATGATCAACCAGTGCGCCTTCGGTTAATGGCATCCTGGCGGTGGAGCCTTGTACAGTGTTATCCACATGACGACTGCCTTCAGGTTTAGGGGCTACTAGGCACCAATCCAAAGCCCACTCCAGAGGTTGATTATTATCGTCTTTCATTCCTCTAGTATCCTCATCGTAGATGGCGGATCTGAAGCCAGAGGAGGCAAATACCTTGCCCGCTCTACGATCGAAGGCATTTATCGTAGTTTGATCAGCTTTTGCCTTGTCTTGAGTTAATTGACTAGGTTTTGTTGAACGCCAGTGGTCGGGTGATGTAACATCCTAAATTCTGCGAATTTGACGTTCGGTCACTTCGACCAATTCCGTTAATTGACGTTGAAAGCTTCGGTGGTCATCATCAGAGGGCGAAACAACTGAAATATCATGTTGATGGCCTGGTCGTGTACACTCATTCTGTGGAAGACCCTGGCCAAGAACATGATGATTTCTAAGTCCAAAAGACATACTGTAGCCCTCTAGCTTCAGACTACCTCTAAGTGTCCTGGAACCTTTAGTACCCGAGACACCACATGAGGATCCCATTAGGATTTTGGAAGCATCGTATGAGGCCATGGTACTAGTCCAGGTTTCGTCTTCAGTCCAGGTAACATTGAAAATGTTGTCTCCAAACAGGAGTTCGATTTCAAGACCTTTTGGTATTTGCCTTCGGAGTTTGGGTAATGTGTTATCCCACCAAGATAGTGAACTGGCATCACGGGCCGTAAGAACAACGGTAGGCCGACACGAATCCTTGTCCAAACCCTTGTTCAGTACGTCTATGCTGATCCACTAATGGTTCTCAATGAGAGTTTGGAGAGTAGGAAAGAACTCTCGCCATTTAGTTGCGATATCCTCCGATTCCATAGTCTCAGTGGCGGTGATTCCCCAATGGACTCGCCAGTCAACCATCTCGATGGCCGTATCGTTGTCTTGAGAGATCATGTACTCACGGATGTCCTTCAAAGCTGCAGGCCAAGAACTATGATCCATACCCAGACCATCATGCACGACAATAACCAATGTGAGTTTCCCTTCTTGACCTCGATTAAATCGATATGCAGGTTGAATAGTCCCAGCAATCTGGTGGGTATGGAGAATCTCGCTGACATGTGAACGCAATTCTTGACTGAAGAGTTTGCTGCTGTTCTCTGCCTCTACCGGAAGGACTGGTAGCTTAGGCCAGCCCACCCGATAGGGGAGTCGTGTATCTACCTCTTGGTCGAATTGATCTATACTGGTGGCTGTCGCAGTGTTAGGGAAGAATATGGGAGCGATTTAAGGAGAGAATAAATACCTAATGGACATAAAGTCCCTTGGCAAAATGGCGTCGAACATTTGCGCGATCCGATTAGCCGTAGAATGTACTTCTAGGCGGCAATGTTATGCAGCTCTCTCGATGAGATTTGCATTTCCGGTTCTAGTTCCCGCATGTTCGATACGGCCTGGTTCACGTGCTCGATGCGGCTGTATTCGATACGGTTGGCTTTGATGCGGTCGGGTTCGATGATTTGATGTGGCTGTATTCCCTGCAGCGGAGTTGAGAGGAGATGGGGATCAGACCACAGATGCTCAGGCGCTTTAAAGTTCAACAAGTGTAGTTTGCCAGCAATCAAGAGACCTACCGTAGGCAAGCAGTCCCATACCGGATGACCTGGAGGTAGTGATTGGTAACAATCACTTGTGTACCGGGTGAAAAATCATGACCATAGCCGGAATCAACCCGACCTTTCACATGATGAAACATGGATACGAATAGAACCAATACAGTGGAATTGCTTGATGAATCTAACCCAGGCCCTGATCGCTTATATACCTCTCTCTTCATAAAATAACCTCTTGCTGCTCGTCCTTTCCTCCAAAATTAGAAACTAGCTTTGATACCAGGATGGCGAGTTGAGAAGGCCCAATACTTCGTGTTCATGGTTGTATTCATCCATGTTTGTTTAAGTGAATGGTGCTAATCGATTGCTCTCTATCGTTTTGGCGTAGCAAAGCTAGCGCTGCGCAGGTAACCTGTTTGATAGATCACGAAAACTTAGCATGTGTTTTCGGGGTAGGTAGCTGAAAGACCTGGATAGAACCTGATAGCCTGAAAGATGATTGAATGCTTGCAAAAAGTGTTAGACCTTCCGCACGTCGTGCCTGCACATTATGTCGACGGGAAGCAGGATTGAAAGACTCAACGAGGTGTACCGCTACTCCATGGCTATGTCCAACTTCAACTACGGAGATACCCGAAGGAACAAAGACCATTGGGGTTTCGGGGATGGTGTGGAGGGTAAACAGTACTCGTTGAAGCGGGAATCGGAATGTAAAACCTCACCACACTTGCCTTGAATTCATAATATTTCACCAGTTAGCCAAGGATTTGAATTGGCGGCAATTTTTTGGTGTCTTTGAGCAGAGCTGAAGCCCATATGACCAACAGAATCTCGTTGTTAGACCAGGAGACAATCAGGATAATGGTATTGTTCTCGCTCATTGTTCTGTTCACAAAGCTGACCTCTCTCGGTTCTACACCTCTCAAGCAGTACAAATCTGACAAACGAGTCCTTCAACAAGCATAGCAAAATGAACAGGGATGTCGTTGCGGCATGAGGATGCGCTGGGAAGATTTCTCTCGAAGCGTTTCCTCCAGCGCGAGAAACGAAATGGAAAGAGCTGGGAAGAGCGAACGTGACGGTGGCACTGCGGGAGAAGGTATGACACGTCGAGAACGGAGTGCCTCGGATACTAGTTGTCTTCTGGCTCAACATGAACCAAACAATTACATCGTATTATTACCCTGTTCCTTAGAACATATGTATTATCCAATATCTACTTAGAATAACTTTCTGATCTCGAACAGGGTCTTGCGAATAGGTCCATGCTCTATACGCAAGGCAAAGCTATTGCTAGTTTAGGTATAATAGGTATAACGTGAAGGCTATATGCGAGTCGCCCTAATGCGGGCTTACCGTTAACTCACTTTTTATAGTTATCGAGTTGTATAGCACTAAACTCCTCAGGCTAGGGTGATGGATACAGAAGTCTTCCCTTCCACAGTCCCAACATAAATGCCGGGAGTATACGACATCTCCGTTTCGTTTTCCACTTGGTATGATATCAAACCAGGGGCGCCTAGATTCCACCTAAGTGCAGTACTCACCAAGATACGGTGCACTTGCCCCGGTGTGACTACCTCAAAAGGGAAGAAGTATCCTTGAGCCGCGGTCACACATCGTTGGCTCCCTGTGAAACCCATGACTTGCAGCGCGGCGTAGGCCGCATCTTCGAGCTTCTGCTGCGGATCTAGAGGCTTTCCCCAGAGAGCCACCAGCCACTCCTGAACAAATCGTGTTGGGCCCTCTTGTGGAGGTCCCGGCTGGAGTACAACCATATCATCAAGCCAGAGTCCAGAGTGGTCTAGGCGTCCAGGTTGTCCGGAACCTACACCATGCCAAGGGAAAATAGAAGGCAGGTCTCCTAGAAGAGGTCGCCACCTTCTCCCTACTACGCCCTCCCTCTTCGCTGCAGAGTAAATAAACGAGAAATCGCCCTTCCTCTCGCAAACCCTCATGAAGGCTTCGCACGGCGGCACCTTGCCAATAGTGCTTGCACGCTCCGTGCTGATGGCCCCGATCATAGCATAGAAATGATCTTCAGCGCGCTGCTGCACCCGTCGGTCCATATTTGACATGATATTCAGCGCGGCTCTCTCCTCGAATGCCGCGGTATAGTAGTCGGCCATGATGTCTTCGAATGCGTTTAGTTTTGGATAGGCATGAAGCTTGTCGAAAAAGGAGCCTTTCAAATGCGATAACGCGTACCCTAGGAAATCCAAGAATTGCATCGCCGGGATGAGAGGACTTCCCTCCCCTTCGCAGGTCAGGAGAAGTTCTTTACTGTTAACAGTCTCCTGATACGTCCAAGCTCGCTCGACCTGCAATGTTGGGACATATGTTAGCAGATGCTTATACTATATAACAATAATAAATGGAGGTCGCATTAAGGCGACTATAAACCGCCGGGATGCTATCTATGTAGCCTTCCGCAGCGGACTGGGATTTTGGAGCAAGGCTTGGTCCCTTGTGCTCCGAATTTTACGTACCCACTCTTCGCGCTCAAGGGCTGCTAGGTCGGCAAGCTCGAGATTGATTGAATTGTTTATGCTAGTAAGAGCGGGGAGCGCAGCTGAAGAGAGGATAACTAAGACTTCATCAGCCCGCGCGTAGATGTAGCCCATGCTCTCGAGCGTCTGAGCACGGTCAGGCTCCGTCAAAGGAACGCAGAATGCATCGATCCAGATGCAGGTGCATAAGGGCCGGTGCCGAATGAAAGCTTCCAGAGCAGGAATAGTGCGATCCGAAACGAGAATAGATGAGTCGAAGGGGTTAGGCGCTCGGTCAGTGCCCCACGTATATGAGATACAAGCGTATCCGAGGCCGTTTCCAGCGCTAGGGTCGTCAAGGTTGAATGGCTGGAGCGACCAGAAGCGGTTATTTATCTCAAGAGCGCTTGATCTTGGGGTTGTGGAAGGGACAAGTACATAGAGACGCAGAGCCCGTTGATCGCAAGGTGCCTCCATGGTGATTATGCTACAGAATGGCAGTAGCAAGCGTCGTGTTTGAGGCATCGCGAACATAGCTCGTCGGACTGAGCTTACACGTTTCTCGCTTCTGATAAGCTGCGGCTGTACTATAGCTGTGCTTAGCAGTGCAACTAGAAAAAGTAATTATTTCCGAGCAAAGCCATATTTATATGAGACTCGGACCTATACGAAACGCATAGTTCATGATTTTAACAATGCAAAACCACAAGAATCGCAAAAGAATTACTCCATCACTTCATCCCGTTTTCATAGCGACCTGATCGCTTTCTTTTCCACACGTTCAACCATTGTATTTTCGCACAAAATAAGCTGTTGATTGTATTTTTTTGGAAGCCCTATGAGCGATTGAAACTTGGTCGTTCTTATATCTAACAGTCTATCACTCTATTATATGTCACTGCAGCTTCACCATAGACAAAAGTATGTACATGCAACTCGATTCGTGAGATATCCTGAAATCAACGCTACAAGATTGTGCAAGCCTTCTGCGGCATGCAAATCAAACTTGTTAATCTAATCAGATTCTGTATTGCCATAAATTGTTTGTTTCTTCTAACTGTTAGGCTTATTAGTGAATGTAGGAGACGCTCAGAAATGCCCTCTAACCTTTTTGACACCGACTCCCTTTTTATGAATTCCCACGAAAAATCATTTCTTTCCGCAAATTCTGCTGTCCCTAGTACATCCTTGCCTCGGCGTCCTGAGAGCAACTTCTCACTTTCACTGTCTAGTTACAGAACCTGATGCCTACAATATTGGAATCACAGAGCAAACGGTAAGTGAATGAACTTCAATACAAGCATGACGTACTTCTCCATGCGAGCATTGGCCCTCTCTCCCGTCACTGGCTGGTTGCAAACACTAACGCCCGGCGGTACTCAGCATATGCCCTCTCTCAACCCAGTCCTCCCTCACAGCTTCTTCCGAAATCACTTTCAGGATAAACTTCAACCCCCACAACTAAGATCAACTAGCTAAATCGTTCACGTAAACCTCGACACAATCGATACACTATAGGGTAGCCCTTTTCCCAACATATACACTGCATATTCAACAGATATGGTTCATGCAAAGTCAGTTAGCAAGGACGCGACCAAAATGAAGGACGCGCGCATCTTCATTACTATGGCAGCGGGTCGTCGTAATTATACCTTTGCCCCCATTAACCATCTACTAAGACCGCCTGTAGTAGCCCCGCAAGTAGCTTCATCGTCTGCCAGAACTGAGAAAGTTCTCAACTTTCCCGAGCTTTCTATTCATATATTCGGCGACTCCAAGACACCTGCAACGAATAGAAGCATGCCCGCAGTGACCATCAACAAATCCGATAAGTATAAGCAAGGCAAGGACGAAAAGCTATCACAGACTGGCACTCAAGACTTGCCCTTGACCACGACACCAACCACAAATGTGGATGCTAAGCCTACCCTTGATACCACCAAGCCCGATGGGTCAACCCTTAAGACCGCTTCACAAGATAGCATCCATGGACCCATCCAGAAGCCAGCAAATGATACTCTTCTTCGAAGTTCGTTACTTTCCTCCCACATTTTCTTTTCTCACACTCACACCTCTTCAGATGGCGTCTACAATCAAAATCATAACACTTCTATGGCAACCAAGAAACAAAAACGCAACAAGAAGTCCAACATCCAGCGCAAAAAGAAAGCCGCCTCCAAGCGCGCCCTGGAGTCTCTTGTGGCCGAAGCTACCGTTTTCATCAACACCCAAATCGCAAAGCTTGCTAGCAAAGCATGCACAGAGGCTTCCGAATGCCAGCTGAGCACAAACATCTATATTTTGAAGAATCTAGCTGATATGGCCGTTCACACGAAACTTCTTATGAAGGATACTGAAGAAGCTTTGCGTGCTGCATTGTTGAATTTGTATATGGATGGCATTTATCTTGACACCTACGGCCCGATAGTGGGTGTGACACCGGGTTACAAAGCTGCTGCATTGACAGATGGGGACTACGACCGAGCTGTTACCGTCATGGAAGGCGAGTACAATGCGTTTGCGGATGCTGCCTTTGATGTAGCGATCCAGACGCGTGCCGCAAAGACTTTCAAACATACTTCATCGAGGCTTCATGTAGATGCCGACTTTGACTTCAGCTTCAAAAACAAAGTCGGTCATCGTTCTGCACGCGAGACTTACCCTTCCTTTCACGACCAGTCGAAATCTTGCGATACTCTAGATGGAACGATTTCTATGCGAACACCATCACCCCCGTCATCTTTCGCCTTCGATTTCAGTATGACGGTTAAGATGATAAATGGTCCTGTCGATTGCGAAGTCAAGATGAGCCTACCGCCTTTGTCATTTGGTGGCACAAATAACAACCTTCCGGCTACCAAGACAAAAGTTTCGGCCGATTCGATTTCGCTTGTGTCGACATCCTCTGCTATATCAACCTTTGTTTTGAATCCAAAGGCTGTGAAGGAGGTAATATCACCACCTACTATCTTAACTTTTAGCTTCAGCATGCCTCCGACTATCTCTGCGGCCATGACAGGTATGCCGACAGTTAATAATCTGGGGTTTGTTATCCGAGCCCTTGCCTCCGACAACGCAATAATCGCTGCTCAATCAATTGAGCCAAAGCTTACCATGGAGATGATCACTACAAACCTCTCCCTCGTTTCGCTTAGAGGTGAAGATACGTCAGAGTTTGAGGACTCTGGTGAGTCCACCGATGACTCAGACGGTGCTGTTGAGGGTAGACAGGAGTCACCTACTACTGACGATGACTGGATCGAAGCCAAAGTGGAAGAGCGGAAATTGGCCACGAACAAGAAGGATGTTACCATGAGCATTGTCGTTATTGGTGTTATGCTCAAGTACTTTAGTTACTTTGATTCCTTTTCAACTCTCCTGATGGCACCAATTGTCGAGAATATGGCGTTTACGCATGGCGCATCTTGCGCAAACGAGTCTAAAAAACACCTGGCGCAACTGTTTTCCCTGGCACAGCAACTTCAGGGCGTCAGCGCCACCAATACTCCCACACAAGGCCTACTATTACCGCCTACATTAGCTCAGAAGGGCATCCCAGAGCCACCCGAAGAGCCTAACGACGTCATAGTCCTATATGCGCCTGTAGCTGCAGCTGAAGCTATGGATAATAGTCAGGCTGCAGCAGTTCGCGCCCGTCGTGAACATATGCAGAACTCTGGACACCGCTTTAATCAGTTAATCGGTGTCAAGACCATGCGCAACATGATCGACACCCTCAATACTCCAGATGATCGCCCGCACCATACCCATCCCCAACACACTGAGGTAGAAGTAATTGAAGCCTTTCTTTTACTGTCGACGCGGGAGCGCGATCTGATTGATATCGGGCCACCTCACACTGTTCAAGCTGCAACTCTGTGTGTGAATAGGCGCCTCCAGCACCGAATCATGATCGGACACATTTCGCTTTTTGAGTTCCTGAAGCATGTTCATTTTGATGAGAATGGATTGGCGTCTCGACTCAACATCGTGGAAGCATGGGAGGACTGCTCCTGGAAGGACGAGGAGCTTGAGGCGAAAGATCGTCGTGATCTACCCCTTGAGTAGAATTGGTTATTTACATGCATGGATTGGCGGCTGAACGGCTGAGTAGGGTTTCCATCTCCCCACGACGAGAGTGAGTTGCAATATGGAGGGACATGCCTTCTCTTTGCTTTACAAATGTATTGTTATATAGTGGTCGCCTATTTTCTCACTGCGAGAAACAGCATTTTATATAATTAATGAATATTTTAAAATGCAAGTCAGTGTTTGGAGGCGTGGAGTGGTTGAAGATGAATGTCGTCAGAAACGCTAGTGCTACTTTGGTTAGATAACTAACAACGCGTCTTGCGCTTGACCGCTACAAAGAACCCCGCCAGCATTACTTACGATTGAAAACATACCTAGCTTCGATATGGCGGCGGGCAGTCTGTCCACCGTCTTCCGACATATTTTTAGGAAGCACGGTTCTTCCCCCGAATCGCCTGATACACTTTCATACACCTGCAGCGCTAAAAAACACGTGCGGGGCATCGTCAACATCATGTTGTCGGTATATTGACACAGCTAGATATATGTTATAGCAGCGCCCAACGAAGCGCTCATCATACCTTCAGTATGGCGCATTCACCCATATCTACGCTCACGATGCCACCGCGGTTTGGCATCGAACTTGACCGTACCGACCCTGAGGTCCCATTCCGCGCATCGCAGTCGTACATACACCATACTTGGGCGCGAACCTTCCACTCTCGCCCAGAGCTATATATCAAGCCACAGAGCATCCAGGAGATACAGAGGGTAGTCAACCTTGCACGGCGCATGCGGCGGCGAGTGGTGACTGTAGGATGTGGACACTCGCCTTCTGACTTGACATGCACGTCTGGCTGGATGTTGAACTTGGATAACTTCAAAGATGTCTTGAAAGTAGACATTGAGCGCAAGACTATGACGGTGCAGGCCGGTATACGGATGCACAGCTTGAATCTGCAAGCAAAGGAGCATGGCCTGACAATGCCGAATCTGGGATCCATCGATGACCAGTCGCTAGCAGGTGCTATTGGGACAGCGACGCACGGTAGCTCCATGAGCCACGGACTCCTATCAGATCGTATACAGAGCTTGCGTATTGTGCTTGCGAACGGGCAAGTAGTAAAGTGTTCGCCCACACAATCAGTAGACCTCTTTCGTGCAGCATTAGTGTCCCTTGGCGCATTGGGCATCATTGTTGAAATCGAGTTCTCCATGATCGAGGCTGGCGATATCGAGTGGGTGCAGACAATATTGCCGATAGAAGACGTGCTTGCGGACTGGAACAACGGATTGTGGACGTCTAATGAGTTTATAAGAGTATGGTGGATGCCATACATGAAGCGAGCCATTGTCTGGCGAGCCGATAAGACAACTAAACCTCACAGACAGCCGGAGTACAACTGGTACGGGGGAAGTGTTGGTTACCACACCTACCATATCCTGCTATGGATATCCCAATATGTTCCAAGCATCCTGCCCTGGGTGGAGCGGTTCGTCTTTGGCATGCAATATGGCTTCAAAGATGGCGCTATGATCACCGCGGTCGGTGAGCAGCGGAAAGAGTTACTCATGAACTGCCTCTATTCCCAGTTTGTCAATGAGTGGAGCATTCCTCTCGAGAAAGGCCCTGAAGCTCTTACCCGTTTGACCAACTGGCTGCATGGCGATGAACACAGCTCTGGTCTCCCGTTCAGCACACAGGGCCTCTACGTTCACTCTCCCATCGAAGTCCGTATCGCAAACACCCAAGGTCGAGAACCAAGACCATACCTGGACACCTCCTACCCCGACTCTCCCGCCCTCTACCTCAACGCCACCCTCTACCGCCCCTACGGCCAAGACCCACCCTGTCGAGAACGCTACTACCAAGCCTTTGAACACCTAATGAAAGAATACAACGGCCGCCCCCACTGGGCGAAAAACTTCCAATCCGTCGACCACACCTACCTATCCTCCGTCTACGGCACCGACCTAGACGACTACAACCGCGTCCGCAACGAAGTAGACCCCGAAGGCATGTTCCTCGGCGCCTGGCACAGACGCACCATCCTCCCCTCCAAAACCGATCTCCCCCTCTTCCCCCTCGAAGAAAAAGAAGTCGTCCGCCGACCCCGGCGTAGCGGCGGCATCGACTGGATTGGCGAGCAAGCGCGGTGGTGGGACGGCGGCGTCGACGTGTTTGAAAAGACGGGGAGCGAGAGTGGAGAGAGTTTCGATCTTATGGCTGGCGCAGAGGCAGAGAGTAGTGTTTTACTTGAGGGCTTGAGGGATGAGGTGTATCCTTTTCAGACGGAGGATGGGGAGGAAGTGGAGAGTAGGAAAAGGGAGGGAACGGAGGAGTTTTTGACGGGTACGAATGTGTTCAATAAAATGTAGATTGGGTGGTGGTTTGTGCTGGTGTGTTGGTTGAATGGCAGATTGTCTTTCTCCTCTTATACTACTACTCTTCGCCGATTTCATGGTCGTTTTGCTTGTTGAATCTGATGGTCTGATCATATCGAGGTTTGTGATCAGTATATGTGTGCAGGGAAAAGTTGAGGATTGAACTGTCGTTGTATTATGGGAAGCTACAGAGTTTTATTTATGTGTGGGTGATCATTGCAACGCTAGTCCCAAACAATCCATATCTTTCACTCCAGGTGAGTTGCTACTACACATTAGGTCATAAGACACCCTAAACCGTGACAGATCATGGTCGCGTGTTGCGATTGTAGGCCCTCGGTACGCATAGTCAAATTTCCATGGCAATGGGTTTTTGATTGCAATGATAATGTTGGTAGTTGTGTTTTGTTGCGGATGACAGCAGACGCTAGATTAGGGAGTGATATAGTTGTATATCGTCTCCCTGTAAAGAAACTGCAGCCACTCTTTACTTGGTTTATTTGAAAACCGTAGTTGGCTAAATCATAAGCAAGTGGATGGTACTCCAGTGTGTTTCTGGGTGATGAAATTTTGAAATTTGTAGTCCATTGTGTTCGTGTTGGAGAGAGCGATTTTTCCACTTTTCAAGTCGACCCAAAGCAGAGGAGCCGTTATTTGGATTCGGAAGACAATAGGGAAGAGTTAATAGGGGAGATATACTTTGGTCAACTCTGCAGGTATATCAGAATCCTCGACGGGGTATACATGCTCAGTTTCATCCGTGCCGAGTCCAAAATCCCGATAGTATACATCGTCATCTGCAGATATCTTGGAAATTCGGATCCCTAGAGGGAAGGGAGGGTGGTTTCGGAATACACAGTTAGCTAAAACGATGGTAGCAATCGTATCGGAATCCTCTGATCCTTTAGAAATCAAGGGTACCTTGACCCGCAGACCTTTGTTTGTCATCCCGAAAGGGGCGATTTTGCTAGTATCTGAGAATAGGATACGACTGCCCCCAGAGAACTGGCGTGGAGACAACGCCAGGGCACTCATTCGCCTGTAGCCTGCAGTCAAGGGACGTCCAGACCATGCCAAGATGGACATATCTGAAGAGTTTTTCATAATCTCTTCCTGTAGCCTCTTGAAGGCTGAAATGCCACCTTCGCCATACAAAGGTGTGAGATTAACCTTGAATATCCCAAATAAGCAGTACGCAATATCCTCTGGCCGAGTCGTTTGTCGCTCTGAAGCCCAAGACATGCGCTCAGCTATACTACATTGGCGCATAGCGATATCTTTTATCACTGGATCTTTAAATGTACGAAACAGGCCCGCACGAATATTCATAGCCTCGGCCAACATGTCGCAGTTGTCGTCTCTTGTTCCACAAAACTTCCAATTTTTATCGTAAAAGAGTACTCGATTGGGGGCAAGAAATTCTTGTAGAGTCCTAAGGTCAATTGCACAGTCAGTGACTCCCTTTGGCATCCATCTGTTATTAATACATACCAGCCACGATAGGTCCATCGCGCTCTCCGAATATCTTCCGCCGTCAGATAACCAAGAGGAATCTCAATATCAAGGTAAACAAAACACACAAGTGACTCTTCGTAGTACGTGTACATTGAATTGATGGCCTCAGAAAGCTCAGCAGACGACTCCTTGTTAATGCAACACGTGTCAACCCAAATATAACGGTAGAATTGAGAAGCGGCGAGTTGACAGCATTGCCAAAGTTTTTCGGCACCGTTTCTAGAACGCGCAGTTCCATTCTGCATGTCAGAGAAGATAACTTCATCCTTCTCCCTGTTTCAGTCAGAAAAAGCTATTGGAGGACCTAGTTAGGTATGGCTATACCAGGTGTGTGAAAGAATAGCATAATATGGAGGGTTTACGAGAAACTCTTCAAACTCGAATGTTGATGTATTTAGTAATCGCATGACTAGAAATATTGAATCAACAGTGTGAATTGAAGTTTGAAGCTTCCTAAGCTGAAAGCCATGGGTTACATGCACGCTGAGATTTTGGCAAAAAGCCGCCTTCCATAATCAGTGTCCTCGTAGATACCCCGCTTCCCCGGCTCCTCTTAGTCAACCGGCACGAGGGTAAATAGCCTTGAGCAAATAGCAGCCAAGTTTCAACCACTATACTCTGGAATATTTTCAAGAATATTGGTAAGTAGGTCTGGGGTGCTTTGATACCCTCCAGCCAAAGATCCACCTGGCATATACTGTATTGTATAAATATTGTAGTATTACTAGGGAGAATTATGTTCCCACATCTCCAGTCGTCGGAGCCCACCCTCCATGAATCTATCAGTCGTAAAAATGATATTCAACATTATCGACCACTTTGGAACTGAACCCGTTGCCTAGATTTTTGAAGTTGAATTGGGATTCAACAGCCACAACTTGAAAAAAAAAACAGGAGAAAATCCAAACTTTAAGGAAGGGGCATTGCGTAACACATACAGATAGATAGTGCATTACCTCCCCCCTCCACAACACTACAATCATCACAAAACGCCTCCTCCTCCTCCTCCTCCTCCTCCTCCTCCTCCTCCCCCTCACACCACCCCCTCACCGCCCTAATCCAAAGCTCCCTCCCCTTAACCAGCGCCTCCTCCACCCCCCACCCCCCAATCTCCAGCATCAACATCCTCTTCTCCTCCCCCGTGCTCACATCCGTCAGCAAGCGCATCTCCGTGCGCGTCGACATGACGACCGCGCCAGCGCCAGGAAGCACCCGGAATGTGTGGTGTTCGCGGCGCAGGTATAGGTGTGCGGGGGCGAGGTTGGATATGGGGCCTGCGAAGAGGTCGGCGGGGCGGGGGAGGTGGAGGGTTGTTGGGAGGGGGCGGAGGGGGAAGCGGTTGTTTGGATGAAGGTTGATGTGCGGGTGAAGAGAGTTGATGGTGTGTGATTGAGGTTGAGGATGGAGGGGAGGCCTGTGTGGGGGTTTTTAGTTGAGCTGAGGGAAATTGGGGTGGTTGGATGGGTTTAAACATACTTTCCCATAGGGGCATTGGGTTGTGCTTGTCGTTTATGATGGCGGAGAGTGATTTGCCGATGTGGGGACGCATGGTCCAGCCTGCTGGGAAGAGAGTGGCGCTGGCTTGTCTGGGGAGATTGTTAGGATTGGGGTTAGGGGTTAGGGGTGAAGGATGGCTTACAAGTACCACTGGAGAGTGAAGTCGTCTTTGATGAAAATGTTGAAGTCTTCGATGGCCAGTCGTGCACAGAGTTCGAGTGGATGGCACTCATATGGTTTTACCATCGAGTAGTCCTCCATGGCCAACTTGTTGCTTACGTACTTTCTCCTATTTTTGATCTTTGTGGCGAAGTGATCTGGATATGTGGCACATAGGTGCTGTACGACCTGCTTCAATAACTCCTCACATGCGGCCTCGCCATCGCGTTTCACCTGTACGCAGTCTGCCCGCCTTCTGCCCAGAAGTGCAATGTGTGCCTCGTGTTGTTCGATGTATGAGTTATCCACTATGAGCCATTTCCCCGTACTATTCACACTCTTCAACTCGAGCCGGGGATATGTCTTTGTCTGTCCAAGTCTCCGTGAAGGCGACAATTCAACCGGCGCAGTTGCGTATGGCACATCAGGAAACTCAGAGCCATCACCGCAATCATCTTGAACAAAAGCTGGGAGACGTGAGATACGCCGCTCTTCAGCAATGAATCTTCGTACTAATGCCGGCTCCTCAAAGTCATCATAATTCTCATCGCCCAGTTCGGGGGTCGCATGCTCATCCGCAAACGGGTCTGTAGCAGCATTCAATTCAGTGATCGCATGTTCATCCGAGAACGGATTTGTAGAACTCTCCGCCATTGCGACTTGCGGAAACACAGTTCCTCTCTTCTCATCTGTGACTCGTGGGAAGACAGTGACGCGATTATTGGTCCGGGCTGCTTGTAATTTCTTCTTCCGGTGAAGTGGAATAATGATGAACTTCTTGGGCTCCGGGCCGAGTGCGCCTTTGTAGAAATATAGGCGTACGCACACAGTGCCGACCCAGAAGGCGAAGATGCAGAAGCAGATCGCGATGGCGAAAAGCACGTACATCGGCGCTGGGTTCGGTGCCTTGTAGGGAGGCTTGGTGGCCTTGATTTGGTGCATCTTAGAGTTGGTACTCCATGATTAGAATTTTGGAAACGATGGTATATAGAGTAGAAAGTACGTTTTGGTCCATACGGTGAATGATGGTGCCTTGAAGTGTGGGTGAATTGAGAAGGTGAATTATCGAAAGTGGCTAAACGCTTTGCTATTGTCATTCCCTAAAACAACTTTCAGCTTATTATATCCCTAGAGTATTCATAATAGAGTGCCCAAAGAGGTTGGATCTGATCCGTACAATAAATCTGAGTATTTACAGTGCATTGATATACCGCAAAGGGGAAGTTTGCCGATAATTGGCATCAAACAACAAATGATGTGGAGTTAAGGAGCCGGTACATGATGAAAATATGTTCAATGTAAAGGCGTCAATCAAATAAGGGAAGAAGGCATTCAATGCCGATATACTAATGCAGCAAGGAAGGTGTACTTAGAAATGTGAATTGTCTACCGGATACACCTTAAACAAGAAAAAAAATAGGTATCTTGTAACCGGAACGCCTATAAAATCCGCCCACCAACATTACACTTATACACTCTTCTTCTCAGCGCATTCTCAATCCTACTTCGTCTGCACAAGAGCATCCACCTTTGCATACAGCTCCTGCGGATCCTCAAAAACATACCAGACATCCTTCGGCACGTCCTTAAATGCCTTCTCAAACCGCTCAGGGTCGTTCTTCCTCTCCTCATCCATTCCCTCGACGCCCATGACTTTTCGAATATAGATTGCGCGGATCCACTTTTTATGTTTACGATACGCTTCACCATAAGCTTCGGGGTCTGATTGCGTCGAGTCGCCGATGAGGATGAATTTGCGCTTGGGGAACCAGGTGTTGACTTTCTCGATGCGGTCGACTTTGTAGGATTCCGTGCCTTGTGTGAGGTTGGCGAGGAAACCTGCCAGGTTCATCCAGGATGCGTCGCGTAGGATCATGGTGCCAGATGGGTAGTAGGTCTCGCGGAACTCTCGGAGGAATGGGTAGAGGTTGTAGGGTGAGGCTGAGAGGTACCAGAATGGTGGGTTGTCTAGTTTCTGCACTAAGTGCTTGTAGAATTCTGGCATCCCCTTGATAGGCTCTGGTTCTTCGGCAAAGGTAGTCTCTAGGATACCGATAGGAGATGATGTCAACGTCTTCTTGATGGTGTCGTCGACGTCGCTAAGAACAGCCCAACCGGTAGGCTTGGCGAATGTGATATTGAGAGGTGTTGCATCAGCATGAATTGCCTTGGAGGTAGCGACCTGGCCATCTTTATATCCATTTCCTGGGATGGCCAGTTCGTCGGAGCTGATGCCATTACGACCACTAGGACCGAGCCTGACGTTCATGCCTTGTAGATCAATTTGCACAGCGTGGGCAGGAAGGATCGAGTCGAGGAGCGGTTGCATTCTCTTCGCGATGGTCTTTTTTGCTTCTTCGTCATCTGCGAGACCGATCCTATCGCTCACCCAGGCCACCACCTCGGATAGGTCCTTGCCACTGTTCTTGACAAAGTAAGCTGCGACAAACTCAGCTTTCCATCTTCCTAAGCGGTTTTGATAGGCGGTAGTGTCGAGCAGCCAGACGTAGTCGGTTTCTGGGTTCACATCCTGGTAGAAGGGGTTTTTGCGGCCTAGATAGGAAGAGAGGTTGTCCTTGAGGGAGAAGGAGAAACGGTTTGCGAGTTTGGGCATGTCTGCTTCGAATTCTGCAAAGCTGCCAGCTTTTCGAGTAATGCGGTCTTCTTCGTCTTCTTGCATACGCTGCCTAGCACGGCCAACCATTGCATTGGCGGGTGGAAGAGTCATTTTGAAGGTTGCTGTGGTTGGACAGAGGGCGTGAGTGCCTTGGGTGGATGGGAGTCAGGAGGGAAGTGTCTTGCACGAGACTTAGGGAGGCTGAGGGCCAAGGTACGATGATATACTTTTGAGTTCTGCCTGTGACATGGGCTAAGGATGCGTGTCAGTCGTGTGCTTCCCAAATGATGTCTCACCAACGCAAGAGGCGTGCATGCATGGTGGCTGCTGGGGCTGCTGGTGGGTCTATTTGCGGGGACGGTCGATCCTGCCGAGCCGCAGATCTTTGGTTCCCTAAACGGATGGATAGCATTTGGTAGGTATCTGACATCAGCAAAGGTATTTTCCCTTTGGTTAACATGGAATAAGATGCAAAAGTTGCTCAAACTTGGTTGCGTGGCTGTGTCCTGGGGCGTCATTCAGTGTAGTCACGATCTAACCAGACCGAACCAGCCCGAACCAAGTTAGCATGGTAGGGGAAACAACAAACCCTCGATTTCATTTGTTGGACTAACATAGCGAAGCTTTTGTGCAGTGACAATGTGCGTCTCATCACAGCTAGTGACAGCGCTGGGCTTTATGTCAACTGCTTTGGTCTTGGGAGGTAGTGTGATGCGTAGAGAAACACGCGGATCCGCGTCAGCTTCATGTCACATGTGCCTCTTGTTGTCATTCTGTTAGTTGCCTAGCCTTTGAGGTCCCTGCATGACTCTCACAGTTGGACCCTCGTGCAACAAAACCTGCTCTCCTCGTGCTTCAGGACCATGGGAGCAAGAATGAAGCAAGAATGACGCCAAGAAGAGATGGAACTTGTGTAGTCTGTGTACTATGGACAACGATGCGTCTTGGCACTGAGAAACCGCGTTGCTGGACACGTAGTTCTTTGGTCATGCACACTACTTCCTTTGGAAAACTTGTTTGGTAGCATATATTATCCTCTATTAATGGTATTTAACGATATCAGATGTTGTACGCGGCAGTTGGCGTCGTATGCAATTCGCAACGTTCTTGGCGGTGAGGCGCAGCGCGTTTATGTTTTATGTCCGTGAGTCCGTGTAAACGGAATGCCTCATAACCTGAGACTCGCGAATCAGGCATTGCTCACTTTTACACCTACAACCCGCATAAACTTGGCTACGAGTTTTCTTACTCTATATCCTACTTGGTCCGTTTCCCATTGACAATCGTCCTTCCCCCAAAGCCCGATATCATCCAAGCGCCCCACCCCGCCCGGACGCCATCGCAGACATCAGACATGGAGCTCAAAAAGCGCCTAAACCTGGGCAGCTTGATGCGCAAGCGATCGAGTGAGTCAGTTTGAGGGAAATCAACAAGAAATCTGTCACTGACAGCGCCTCAAGCCCCAGATGTTCAAATCGACCTAAATGCAGACACGCCAGAATCCAATGTCGCCCGGGGAGTGGTACGTAGTCGCATCGCCTCACCGTTTACTGTGTATTGTGTATTGCCGCAATAAAACTAATTTGGTGTAGAGACTCTTTTGTGAGTCTGGTGCCGCCAATACAGTAAGTCTTGCGAAGAGTCTTATATTCATATGGCATTGCTAATACCCAACAGGGCGAGGAAGTGCTCCATCTCCCTACCATTGTCGAGTCTGCCGTCGCAAGCCCAAATGCTGCAGCGGCGGCAGCACAACAAATCCGCAAGTTTCTCTCCAAGGAGAACTACACTCGTCCCCATGTTCAGTACAATGCCGTCATGCTTATTCGCATTCTCGCCGACAATCCCGGCCAGTCATTCACCAAGAACATGGACAAGCAGTTCGCAGACACGGTTAAGCACCTGTTGCGCAACGGACACGACCCCAGTGTGTCACAGATCATGAGGGAGACACTTGAGTCTATGGAGCGAGAAAAGGCCTACGACACCAACTTGAATACTCTCTTCGCCATGTGGAAGAAAGAGAAGGGTCTCATGGCCAACGCAGCAAAGCAAGTCGGTCCCAGGAAGCTCAATGCACCAGCATGGGGTAGCGGAAATGCACAGGCCAGTTTCTTATCAGGAGGAGAAACAGGAAGACACAGGTCGCAATCCAAAGGACTTCCTTCTCCAGTAGAGCTCGCAGGGCGCATCGAAGAGGCGCGAACTTCTGCAAAGCTTCTCCTCCAGCTTGTCCAGTCTACGCCCGCAAACGAGCTCATAGGCAATGACCTCGTCAAGGAGTTTGCAGAACGCTGTACGTCGGCGCAGCGTAGTATCCATGGCTACATCGCATGCGACAACCCAGCGCCAGATGATGACACCATGCTCACTCTCATCGAAACGAACGAGCAGCTATCCCTCGCCGCTTCCAAGCATCAGCGTGCCATTCTCCAAGCTCGCCGTCTTAATGCACCCTCACCTCCCATTTCTCAGGTGAATAGCAACACGACTCCGGTTGGTGTGCCACAACAATCATATGATGAGCCCATCCTACCTCCGCGAACCGATGCGCCTCGTCTGCCTCCGATTGGTCTGTCGTCGACAGAGCCAAGCTACGTACCTCCTCCACCGTCCAGCCATGCTCCGCCTCCAAGCTCAAGCTACTCTCCGCCTCCCCAACCTCCACCCAACTCGAATTACGCGCCACCTCCCAACCCAGCCGGCTACAAGAATGACGAATTACAACTTCCCCCGTCCCTGCAAGCAGGCGGAACCCGACAGAAGCCGGGCTCGGCTGCTCAAGAGGATGACCCGTTCGCAGATCATCACACATCGACCTACACACCACCTACTGGCGCCGTAAACAATTCAAAATCTGACGATTATAGGGGCGGATCGTATTCCTACAACCCTGGGCTACAGTCGACGCCATCTTACCTCGGAAGACAGGAAAGCTCTGCCAATAACCTAACCATGCATGGTGCGCAGCCGCAGATCAAGGAGGATTACCCAGCAACGCAACGACCAAAAACACCTGAGCTAAATACACCCCAACAACGACAGCAATCGCACAACGATGTGTCTCCAATAGCAGAGCGTAATACGGTCACGTACAGGTATTAAACGGACCGTTGACCGGTCTAGAAGGCTAGACGATGGGGTGCAGACGGACCAGAAGCGGAAGTTTTCTTGTGTGGGGGGCTGTGAGCATAGGACGAGTGTTGGATAGCTCTTTGGAGGTTTTCAGAAACGAACGGATCATGTCTTCATTTCTTCTCCTTTTGTACGCTCAGATCGCTTTCGAGATACTTGATACCATGTGATTTGAGTTTGTTTGTGGACTACCATCAACTATTGAAAGCGAGTACGTACTTTTTGCCCCACCACACCTCACCCCACGTCTTGCTAAGCACTGTGCTCACATGCATCTCACGCGTCAGTTACGTGCAGCTTTCCTACATGTTGCGTACATTACAAAGCCATGTGGATCTCTAAGCTAAGTATCTACCTAGGTGATTACTTTAATAGAACCAAAGGGCGTGCGAATCCTTCCCACGACCCTAATCCTAGCCCTGATCCGGCACACCACCCCACAGTCGGAACCAGGCCGCAGTTAGCGCCGAAGATTTGTCGGTTTTTATGAAGTCTTACACTAATGGAGTAGTCGAACTCGAGGGTGTGCTAGGCACTTATTTACATTCCCTGTCGCCCGGTCGGCTCGTCGCTCTTCTGATGCTACTTTCCCTCATGGCATTTTTCTCTAATCGCAGTCGCAGTCGCAGTCGCAGTCCATGGCTCGCTCGCTCCCTCCATGCATCGACACGGTGATTATAGGTGCATCTGTGTCCGCGCGTCTTGGTAAACATGGCTGACAAATAGGTATAGGCAATGGTCCTTCTGCCCTCATTCTATCGTACATACTCCATGGCCATATACCGTACTATATCGGCGGACATCAGGACACTATTCTTGATTCGAAACTCTCCAAGGAGCCAAACTTGCTGTATTTGACGCCGGATCTTTACGCCCATTTCGCGTCCTCGCTGCGATATTCGACTCAGGCGTTGCCAGTAAACACCCTCCTGGATACTTTAATCCGACCAAATGCAGACACGGAGCTGAATCCTACGTCATGTATAGAGTGGCGGTACGAGCCTGAAAGAGCTATCTCGCATGTTGCAATTGGAGAGGCAGAACATGCTGGTGGGCAATGGGCCGACAATCCGGTGTCTGCGAGCGCAGATATTGGTACGCTGAGCTACGCCGAGCAGCTGTCGCTCCCTGGATACTCTTATGCAGACCACTTAGCTAAGAGGGAGGCCCAAGACCAATGTGACTTTGTACGGCCTTCAAGGGTTGAATTCGCAGAATACCTAAAAGCATATCCAGAAGCCGTGGGCATTGAAAGTGCGGTCTTCGCAGAGACTAGAGTCGACAATGTGTACCGGACCAAGGACGGCTTTACCATTGGATCCTTGGGTATACGGTGCAAGCATTTGGTCCTTGCTTCTGGAACTTTCACAGTCAATATTCCTCCACCGCCATTGCTAGCTCCTGTTGCGCAGCTCGATTCAACCCAACTACCCTTGTTAGTAATTGGATCTGGTTTCTCGGCAGCAGATGTCATCATATCGGCGCCTACCACTCGTAGCATCATACACATTTACCAGTGGGCACCAGAAAAACGACCATCACCCCTCCGTGGTTGTCACCATAGCGCATATCCAGAATATGCCACCGTATACCGACAAATGAAGCTTGCCGCCCTCGCACCAAACAAGAATCGAGCCGTAAAACCACCCATGCTACGACGCAAGTCTAACCCCTTCTTGGAGAGTCGCGACTGGCAACTATACCAAGGACTCCCCAACGCAGAGGTCACAAACGTTTCATCCCACACCCCCGATTCCGCAACAATCACCATCCGCCTCTCCTCCGGCGAGCACATCACACGCCACGTAGGCGGCCTCTCCTACGTCGTCGGCAGACGAGGCTCCCTCTCCTTCCTCTCCCCCTCCCTCATAACCTCCCTCCTCACCCCCCAGACCAATCCCCCCAACCAACCACCACCACCACCAACCCCCTCATCTCCGGCCGCACCCTCCGCCCAAAAGCAGAAACATCCCTCGAAATCGCCAAAAACATCTTCATCACCGGCAGCCTCACAGGCGACTCCCTCATCCGCTACGCAGTCGGCGGCTGCGTCTTTGCCGCCGCCCGCATCACCGGCGCCATCCCCTCCCTATATGCCCCGGAGCGCTCGCCGTCGCCCACGTCCGGGGCGACGACGCCGCGCTCCGTGTCGCCCGTTTCGACGGCCGAGTCGGAGGGGTGGGGCGCGCTGGAGCGGAAGAGTACGCGGGAGCGCACGAATGGGCATGCGGATTTGCATGTTGATCGGAGGGATCTTGTGTGAGGGGGGGTGGAGGTTGTTAGGGCGGAGAATAGGCTTTGGGTGGATGAGGGGTGGGTGGGGTGATGATTGAAGGTATAGATGTGAAGGTTGGTTACAGCGCTGTTTTTTTTTTGGGGGGGGGGGGGGGGAGGGGGGCTTCATGGGTTAGGAATTGGAGGATATAGTCAGGTTTATAGGATAGATCATAACATTACTCTTCTGTTTCATGTCTCTCAAAACCTAGCTTCTGCGTAAAAACGATAAACCTGATTATCAAGTAATTGATCAAGTCCGTCCATCCATCCAGCAAGACAGAATAACCCTCTCTTCCAGCAATCCACCTCACCACCCCCTAAAGTAATATTCAAGAAGAAAAGAAAGGAAAAGAAAAGAAAAATCATGAAAACACAGAGACCAAAAACCCCCCTCCCCTAATCATAACTCATTCCCATTCCATTCCTCACCCTCAATCCAAACCCACACATCACGCGCTCCCCAAAAACCCCCTCTCGAAATTCCTCGTCCGCTCCACACTAAAGGCCTCAACCTTGACCGCACAAAGCACAACCTGCATCCTCCTCTCGCCGTCAAACTCCACCGCCTCAACCCTCAACCGCCACTGCGCCCGCTTGACAACCCACTCTACCTCACCATCTTCGTCGTCCGGCCGCAAACTCACGCCCCGCGCCCCGCCGCCCCACGCCCACTCCTCAGACCCCGCACCGCCGCTGCTGTCGTTGTCGCGCCGTCGCCACCGGACGCCCACGCGTCCAGAGACTGCGTCCGTGTGGAGAGATGCGGGTGCGCCGTCGAGAAGCAACGCGCAGTCTACGTCGAGACGGACGCGAACGCGTCGTTCGCTGACGCCGGAATTAGCCGGGCTAACAGGCTGCGCCGCGACGCCGCTGCCGGTCTGCAGGTACATGAGGCCAAGGGGCTGTGTAGCCGGGAGGCCCATTTTAGCTGCTATGACGGAGAACAGGGAGGTGATGCGAGCGAGGGTGGAGTTGTGGAAGGTCGCGCGGAGGTTGAGGGGGTGTGTGTGTTGGGGAGCCAGGGGGAGGTAGAGGGAGGTTGACTCAGAGGAGGAAGTTTCGAGGATGAGGATGTTTGTGCGGGCGTGGTCGTCTGTGTAGGGGCGAGCGTAGGAGACATAGCCGCTGCGGTGGGCAGAGGTGATGCTTGTCATTGAGGGGGCGGGGCTGGCGGTTTTGCTGGCGGCGGGGGAGACGCCTAGGGTTGAGTGGGTGCCGGATTGGGAGGTCGAGTCTGGATCGTTGGGGAATTTGTCGGGGGAGAATGAGACGCCGGATTGGCGAATGTCGTCGAGGCGGATCAGGATTTCGGACTGTTGGCGCTTGAGGTTGAAGGAGAGTTTGCAGGGGATGAGACGCTGCTCGAGGCCTTTGAGATGGAAGTATCGTGCGTCCCGTAGAAGGTGGGAGCGGTGCTCCTCGCTGCGAATCTCGACATCGTAGCCTTGGAGGATGCGAATCAACTCGGCGAATATGTTCGCATTCCTGTTCGGAACTGAGGGAGGCGAGATTGATGGTGGTCGGAGCAGAGAACTAGTGTCCAGTCCAGGAAACACTTCTGAAGGTGTTGAGAAGAATGGGGCGAAACCCAGCGAGAAATAGTTTAGACTATCCCCAGGGGCTGAAAACAGGTCGCGTGGTATCTGGAATGGCGTGCCACCGACCCTGATGAAGATGTCTGTGCTAAACATCTGTTTGGTGAGACGCGGCACTGCTCGTGATTAGTAATTATGTGCTACTTTTTGCGGTTGTACCGACTTACATGAATAGAATTGCGCATCAGCGAAAAGCTTTACGAACTGCTCGCCATTCTTCGGGGCGATATAGTAGCCCTGGAGGTGCAATGCAATGTCTCGAAACGTATCCGGGTCACGGTCAATATAAAGTGTTTTCACGTCACCAGCGCGGCCGCCATTGTTATGTAGCTGTTCGCTAAAGAAATGCGAAAAGTATGAGGGTGCTCTAATAGTCTCAGCTTAGGAATTCGAGGCAGTGTAGACTGGGGCTATGCTTACCATCCGAAGATATGGATGCGCCGGACAACCTGAACAGCTCAGAGCCAATTTGTATGGGAAACACTTTTCCTGCTGGCAACAAGTCCTGGCCTCTAGCCGCCTCAATCACTTTCCTTGGTTTTGATACATCAATGACCCTACCCTGTGGTCCAGTTCCCTTGCTTTGATCTTTCTTCCGTAAAAGCTCAGTATTTCCCTGGGCCGTAATTTCGTGCGCCAGGTGGGCGACAGCGGTCTGCATCATTGGCGATTGTTGGGCGTCTGTGGATTCTGCTACAACGGGCGAAGTGAGCGATGTTATGGAAGATTGCCGTGACTTGTTCTGGCGCTTCGAGTGGTTTGGCTGGGCATCTGTTACGATGCTGGTGCTTTGTGATATGGCAGAATCGGGCTCAGACTCGGCCTTCCGTTTCATACCCGTGTGTACGACAGGTCTCTGGGGCGGCTTGGGAGGCGGTGACAGTGGGTTGTGCAAGTTCGCTGGGACTGGATTTGCTATTTGGACTGGCTGTGTTGGCTGATAGACGGTGTCTATACCTGTAATAGGGAGTGGGATATTAAAGTCGTTGGTGATAACCGGATGTCGCAGTTCGTGAACAAGTTCTCCCTGAGGTTCGTACTGAGTAGCAAACTCGGAGAAGTCTGTTGTATTTGTCCAATCCCACCCCAGTGACGTTGAAGGACTAAAGCCATAACCGGAAAATTGGCCAGGTACAGGGACAGCAGACTGCTGTGGAAGAGCAGCAAAGGCTTGATGTCTCAGAGACGGATCATGCACTGGCGCTTGAAGCGGAGCATCAGTTGTACCTAGCCCATTTGTGTCACCTTCTCCATCATAGTGGGCGTACGGGTGTTGGACGTGGTGCTGTGGCGCGCGGCTTGCTTGGTCAGAGGTTTGGAATCCAAAGTCGCGCGACGAGCTAGCGTGCGATCGGTCGCCCATGTGGATGGAGACGTCTGAAGCCTGGGTGCTAAGACAAAAGTCACCACTCGCAACGATGAGGAGGGGAGAAGGTGGGAATCAAGTCAATTGCTGATGGAACGCTGAGTAAGGCTTTCACAGGAAGCTCTTGCGGGGAGGTTTCCAAATGGGGGATGGCGTGTTGGAACCCTTGTTGTTTGTTGTGAGGGAATGTTGTAATTGCCTAGGTATGGTATCAAAAGGCTTTGTACTTTGCAGAAGAGAGGAACGACCAAGTTGATAAATAAAGGACGCTGTGGTGTTGATATCATTTTCTGAAGTACCCATGCTTGCAAACCAGGTCTTGGGAATTCTTGGGTACGCTGCGCCTTTTGCCAGCTGCTGTAAGCCCAAGGTTTGCTGACGTGAGGCCGGGGATCCCTGGCCACCGAATGGATGCAACAAACCAAGACCTAACCACTGACGCAACTCAAGCGATTCTATATTATTACAGTGCCTATACCTTCGTCCGTGAATTCAGTGGTCTACACGGACTGAAATTTGTCCTGAAATATAACGTCATAGAATTAGGGACTAATACTACAGAGAAAAATGTACATTTGCTGTGCGTCATGCATTACCAATACGCATTTCAAAGCTTCAAGTCCGAGTACGCAACGTATTCCTCTCCCGTTGCTTCCGATACCCGCTTTGCAGCTCGCGTATAAGCATCACGCTTCTGTAGTCTCCTCATATACTCGTATAGCTTCGGGTAGCTCGTCTCGCTCAGGGGTGCACGGCGAGTAAGCGCTTCCAAACCGAAATGCAGCATAATGTCCGCACCACTGAGATTCGGCCCACAGAAGAATTCGCCCTTGCTGGACGAAGCCTTGAGGTATTCTTCGAGGAAGCCGCAATGCTTCTCTAGCTCAGGGTTGACGAATGAGTTATCCACCTTATTAGCAATACCGCCGGTAATGGGCTTGATGAAGAAAGGAACCGGGGCTTTTCTAATTTCTATAATTCCAGGTGTGAGAAACGGGATGTCTGTTGTAGGGGCCAATACTTACTTCCGACCACAAGCGAGATCATAAGAACCTGGAATAAGCTGCCCTCTGCGTAGTCCATCAAAAACTATGCCTTGTCAGCCTACGAAATATAGGGATGAGTTACAGCGAAAAGCTTCGCTAATATGCAAATCGGCACATGAGAACCAATGAGGTCTGACAGCAGCCATCCATACATGCAGCCGATGTTTAGTGTCCCAGCAAAACGTATACTGCAACGTCGGAAATGCGCAACCAATGGAAATTATCTTACCCTATACCGCATAAAGTCTTCATTCTCGGCCCCTAGGACGCCTTCCTTGCCCTCGGGGTACCGTTGAGGAACCAAGTGGCGGCCGAAATGCTCGCAGACATAGTCGATGATAGTCTCAGACTCGGCAACAATGATCTCCTTCTCGGAGCCTGCAGGCTTAATTCCGATGACTGGGGACTTTCCAAGTGGGTGCACTGCCTCTAGGTCTTTGCCTGCACGCATGTTTGCATCGCGCTTGAAGATCTTGAGCTCATATTCTAGATTCAGCTCTTCTAGCAGCCACACGATACGCTGACCTCTTGACTTTTCGAGCCTGGTTTGCAATTAGTGAGAATTCATAACTAGGCGTGCGGAACGGCCATGATCCGAAATCTCTTGGACGATTGAGGAAGTGCATAGTTGAGGCTGATGGAGCTAAAGTGGCTGTGCTGTGGCTTACCAATACACCGTAATCTTTGCGCCCTGCTGATTACTATTGGATGCCATACTGGAGAAAAACTACCTGATGGATAGCGGAATCAGATCAAAGGGTGGGAATTTCAATAGGCAAGGTTGATGAGTGAACAGAAAAAAGCAGCAATTAAAGAACGACCGAGGTCCCTCGCATTAATAAATAATTTCACAAGCCAGAATTTGCACACTCCAAACTCGGTGGCTCGGAGTCATTGTCGGGGGCATCGGTGCTAGTGCCGGTTACATCCAGCTCCGCTTTCATGTACAGAAGTTCAAAGATACGCCGCCAGCATGAGTTAGGAATGTCTTGATTAAACCGGGGCGGGAATAATTATAAGAGTGGACTCTTGGCCGTTGTCATGTCTATTTACAGTCCAAAGCGGCGAGAAACTCGCCGAAACCAGGCATGCTGCTGAACATGCGCACCTCTCCAGTGAGACATTGTGTTCTGGAAAGTGAAGTCAACTGTAGTCATGCAGTGCCAAAGGCAGGATGATGAGGATGTAATCCCTCGTCGAGCCCTACGAAGGAGCTCGTATTTTTTGAGCGCTCGGGCCCACCGCGCATCGCGCGCGAACATCAACACCAGCGTACATAGCTTTTCTAGATAATACAACACCACTACCACAACCTAACATGGCTAATCTAAAGAGACGGAAACCTTTTAAATATAAGCAAGATAAAGTAATAAAACCTCCTAAAACTCTGCGCACAGAAATGAGCGCAGTGCAGCGTGCTTTCGCTGTTGGAGCGCTTATCGCGTCGCGCGATGGCTATACCACATCACACCTCCTCGCAAAGCAGATGCAACGCAGCCAATCCAACCTAGCTGCCCTTGTCCAACGCGTAGAATCACGAGCAGAAGAAGGAGGTTTTGATATATAGGAGGATATATTATATCAGAATAATCTTAGGCGAGGAAGGAGTACTCTCTTGAGCCAGGAGCAGAAGGACGCCATCATCGCCATCACTACATCAGATCGCCAGCACCGCGAACAGGAGAGCTGGCAGGCAATAAAGCATAGCAATTTTAATAGTATTGTACCTGATATTAGCATCTCAACCTTTGAAAATATCATGTACGAAGCTAGGTATTCAAGAAGGAAACCTAGATAGAAACCTCCTCTTACACCTACCCAAGAACGTGAGCGTTATACATAGGCTCTTACTTACAACCCCAATCTTTATAAAGAGTACAATAACCTTAGCTTTAACTTCCATATAGTCTACTTTACTGACGAGACTCCTACTTAAATAGGAGATGAACGTAGCATGATAAGAACCTAGTATAAGGATGATAAGGTCTATAATAAGGACGTTAAGAAGGACCGCAAAGCCCCTAGCACTATACTCCAATTCTTTGGAGCTTTTAGATATAATAACAAGGGCCCGTGCCACGTCTATTATCATGAAACTCAAGAGGAGATTAAGGAGGGGGAGCGGGCATTAGAGTAGGAGAATCTTGTTACTAAAGCTCAAGCTAACAGCTCTTAGCTTATAGCTCGAGTAGCCCTTATAGTCCTTAATAAGAGTGACGTTAATCTTTAAAGGAGTACACGAAAGCTTCAACACGTCAAGAAGCACAACTATTACCGTAGTATACGCTTAAGGGGAGGTGTAGATAGGTATAGGCACTGTAAAGGAGCTCTCAAGAAAGTGGTGCCATGGATCCAAGAGATGCAACACCAAGGACTTGATTGCAAGCTACTTGAAGATGGAGCTCCTACTCATAAATCGCGTATAGCTAACGACTATCTAACGGTTGAGAAGATCTCAAAGATTTAGTAGGCGGGTCACAGTCCTAATGTGAACGCAGCTGAACATGCCTGGCCTATTATGAGGAAGCACGTGACAAAGCAGTTCACTCCCTCACGTACAGAACAGGAGTGTGAGAGGCAATAGGTAGAAGCTTGGGATAATCTATCAATAGAGGCTATCAATAAGTGGGTTGATCACGTCCCAGAGATGGTGAGAAGGATCCTGCGTTCAGGCGGCAAAAACAACTTCCATGGGTGATCAAAACACCAAGAAAAACTTATATTAGCTCTATTACTATATAAACAGATAGCCTCATTAATTATAGCTTATTTGGATATGTGATGTGGTTGTAAACATTGATTTTGTGAGGCGTGTCACCTAACTTTGATGCGGGCGCGCACCTGGTGGGGCGGGCCCGAGCGCTCAAAAAATACGAGCTCCTTCGTAGAGCATGAGCGCCAAGACCAGTAGTCCATTCCCGAAGTGCTGCCGACTGCATCACATCCCGGCTTCAACCTCACATCCACCCCAGCCAACGGAAGCTTCATAACACGCCTCCAAGGCCTCATACACCAACCTAGCAACCTCAAGATGGCGGGCCACAATCATGGCAGTACGAAAATGTCCCCAATTGCATACCGATGACAGGCAATGGCTAACAGATTGGCAGTGCTCCACCAGGATCCTGCGATCATCAAATGGAACAGTACGTCTCGTCTTGCCTTGCGCCATACAATCACTGCATCTACTCCCCCCGTTGGAGATTGTAGAAGAGGTGGACAAACAATGGAAATATAGTTCCGGAAGCGCACAAAGGACATAGGCAACGTCACGATAAGCGGGGACTAACGCACGCATAGACATGACCGTCAACCGCCACAAATATTTCCGCTGGACAAGGCGAACAGCCTGGTTGTCATTCGTGTACGTCATCGCCGTGCCGGCTATGTTGGGCACGGCAGGCTACATGACGGAAGTGAGTTTTCCCCACTGCGATGCGAGGGATGCGGAAGGCTAATATCAGACAGGGCAAGTGGGAGCTGCGCGGCAAGAGACGAGGTGACTTGATTTCAGAGTACTAGGTGTTGGTTTGTCGGGAAGGGAAAGTGTATATATATATATATGATTAGGGAATATCGAATCGAAGGCTCGAAATCAATACGTCTCTTTTTGTTGGGCCAATGGCGTTTTATGGATTTTGTGATTCGCTTCCATGGAGAGTTTGGTGTGATACTGATGAGTTATAGAGAGGTTGTAGAGGGCTATAGATTCCATCATCTGTAGTCTGCACTATACACTCTCAATCGAAAAACGCAACCTTCCTCCCCACACGTACACACAACCCTAGCATTGTCTACATCTCCCTCTTCCCGTATCTCCCTACCCAATCCTACCCCTCTTCCTACTCCCCTCTTCACCCCCCTCCTCAGCCTCACCCCGCTTCACCTCCCGCTGCTCCATCTCCCACACCCTCAACCACTCCACGCGATCATCATCAGGCGCGATATACAGCGGAAGCGTAGTAGCACGCTGCCAGTACATCAACGAGCGCGCACTAATGATAATATCAGGATCATTGTAGACGTGCTTGAGAGCCGTGAAAAAGGCGTCGCTCTCGGTCTGGAGGCCTAGGACTCGGAGACAGCGCAGGATACGGGTGATGCGGAGGTGGTTGTGGTCGAAGCGGACAGCCCATGTACGGAAGGATCTAGGCCAATAAGGGGCGCGGACGATGCAGTAGCTTGGAGGGGATGTGCTGGATGATGCATCGGTGTCCTTGTGGTTTTGCGCTTCTATCGTGTTGTCTTTTGTAGTGTCCTTGGTCTCTGAAGCAACAGTGGATTCATTGGTGAAAGAGGATTTCAGAACCTCTGCTTCTAGAACATTTGTTTCTTCCTCTTGCTCTGTAGAATGCGATTCCTGTGTCATTTCAACCTCTTTTTCTCCTAGTGCTTTGGCTCCAACTACTTCGTCGTCGGTGCCTTCAGTCGCTGTAGCCTTGTTCCCATCATCGTCTTCATCCTCGGGCTTTGGAAGCTGGGTGACTACTGTGAAGCCATAGAATTCCAACATGCGCTCGAAACTCTTGCGCAGCTGGTTTCTTAGGTCGCTTCTTGCACGGAAGGCATCCATGATTTCGCGATCAATGATGGGTGCGTCCCAGTTGAATGCCGAACCTTCGGGGACAGGGAACAGCATTTGGATGTAGTTGTGGCAGTACTCAAGTTCACTATTAGGCCAGGCGAGAATCTCTTCTTGTGTCCGACCATGCGAATCCTTGGCCTGGATTTCTGCATCGTAGAAGCGGACTATAAGCGGGGTTTCTGGGGCAGATGGTGAGGGTTTGGATGATTTCATGCCCGGGAATTTGAAGCGTTTAGTTGACAGCATGATATCTAATTCGCTATTTCCAGATTCTACTTCGTTTGGACTGTCTTGAGGACTGGTTGTCTTGCGCTTACGTGGTTGGAAATATCTAGTGCGTGCAGCACGCACTATTTCCAGTTCTAGTTCGCGGGTAGATCTGACCATGACTGTTATCAATATAAATCTGTTGTAGGAAGGCTATGGTAAAAACCTTTTAAGCTGTGTGGTTTGTACTTTCAGGTGCAATATGGGCTACCTACCTGGTAGGTGAGTTGATCAGGAATACTAGGCAGCAACGGTGTGGCGGAGCATGAAGTGAGTGAAAGTTTGAGGTCAATGTGAAATAGTTCAAGGTTTCTGTGTATCTATTGTTCAAAGGCAATGTAGCGACGCCTAGGTTTTATCCACTTCGAATATACTTGTATGCTGTTAGTTGGTGCAGGTGAAGATCGGTGGTACCTAATTGGGACTAGTCCGCAACGAAGTTTCCTCCCCACCTACATCTTTCACGATACATACTACATAGTACCTAGGTAAGCAATGTTAGACATTTCGCTAGCCTACAAGCCTGTAATCGAACTTGTGCATCAAACGCTCAAATGCATGGTATCCTGACTCAGCTGGACCTCGGAGTGTTTGTTGCTTGACGCCGACTGACGTCAATGGTGCATATTGTTGAGCAATGTACGGTACTCTAACATCCAGGCCGTTACAACCCACCCAAATCCGCGTGGCGGTCGAGATACTCGATACGCTACAGGGGCTGAAAGACTAAACAAACCTGCTCTGCTAGTGTGTTTCCACGCCAGACATGACATAAATCTGAATTCAGGCAGGCCTTGGTGGCAGTGAAAAGATATTTCACTGAGCGAGGCCCGGGAAGCTCTCTTTCCCATTATTCTCGTATGAATTTCTTAACCTCATAAATTGCACATATTTTGAACATAAGAACTGTAGCTGAACACAGCAATATGGGATCCGACGGTGGGGTTATTCGTGTACCTTTGTTAGCTACGGCCAGACTAACATGTCCACAGATAGAAAACCAACGCCAGAGAATAGCACTCTTCTCCAAGGTTATGAGTGGAACGTGCCATCGGACAAAAAGCACTACAAGAGACTCATCGCCGAGCTACCTAAGCTAAAGGCAATTGGGTTTAGCAGCGTTTGGCTTCCACCGGGCTGCAAAGCTGCCAACCCAGAAGGAGTTGGGTTTGATATATACGATCTATATGATCTTGGCGAGTTCGATCAGAAGGGAACAAAAGCCACTAAATGGGGGTCCAAAGAGGACCTCATGGAGTTGACCAAGGTTGCGAAAGAGCATGGTGTGGGCTTGTACTGGGATGCTGTCTTAAATCACAAGTAAGACGCCTTTGATTACACCTCTGACCACTAGGATACTAATTGGTTTTATAGGGCTGGAGCAGACAGAACTGAGAAGTGCCGGGTGGTTGAGGTCGACAGCAATGATCGAACCGAGGACGCCTCAGAGCCATATGAGATTGAAGGATGGCTCGGCTTTGACTTCCCAGGGCGTGGGGACAAGTATTCATCCATGAAGTACCATTGGGAACACTTCAGCGGAACAGATTACAACCAGGCCAACGGAAAGAAGGCCATCTACCGAATTCTGGGTGACAATAAGGGGTGGAGTCAGTCAGTCGACAGTGAAGATGGTAATGCTGATTATATGATGTTTGCAGACATCGACTACTCACATCCAGAGGTCCAGAAGGATGTCAAGAATTGGGGCGTTTGGATTACGAAAGAGCTAGGACTCAAGGGTTTCCGACTTGATGCCGTGCAGCATTTCAGCGAGCGTTTCATAGGTGAATGGATTGATAATCTCCGAGAGCAATGTGGAGACGACATCTTCCTGGTGGGGTAAGTCAGGGGATTTATCTCTAAGATCTCATTTTGTATGACATGGCTGACATTTTTACCAGCGAGTTCTGGTCAGGAGATCGGGAAATCATGATCGAGTGGCTCAACAAGCTTGACCACAAATTCTCACTTTATGATTCGCCATTGTTGAACAACTTCTCACAAATCTCGAAAACAGAAGAAGGCGATCTTCGAAAAGTCTTCGACAACTCACTAGTGCAGGTTGAGCCCGTCAACGCCGTCACCGTGGTAACAAATCACGACACACAGCCCGGGCAAACCATGGAGACGCCCATTGAAGGATTCTTCAAGCCCCTTGCATACAGCTTGATTCTTCTCCGTAAAGAAGGCTACCCTTGCCCATTCTATGGTGACCTTTACGGCCTCCAGAAACCACATGAGACACCAGCGTCCTGCGGTGGCAAGCTTGCTGATCTCATTCTTGCTCGCAAACTCTACGCATACGGTGACCAGGAAGATTACTGGAACGATGCCAACCTTATTGGTTTCGTGCGCCGTGGAACATGGGACAAGCCAACAGGGCTAGCATGCCTGATGAGCAACAAGGGTCCCGGAGAGATCAAGATGGCTGTTGGTGAGATGCATGCAGGCGAGAAGTGGACGGACGTGCTTGGTTGGGAACAGGGCGAGGTGGAGATTGATCAGGAGGGTTATGGTTTGTTCAAGTGCCCTGGAACCAGTGTGGCTGTCTGGGTGAAGCAGGATGCCGAAGGGAGGGACCGCTTTCCTACCAATTTTGACGCTGATATCTACAGCAAGGCGTAGGTTGGGCACGGGATAATATCATACAGGCGCTGTAGACTTTATAGGTAGAGATGGCACATATGGCCCGATATTTTGGACGAGGCTAGAGGCGATAGAATATGCAGATGGATAGCAACAAGTAATCAATCCGGGGGTGAGCGATTATCGAAGATGGTTGAACACGCCTCGCGCTAAGTGACGTGAGTGGATGGCCCAGTGCGCTTATCCGGGATCGGGGAACCCCGGGAAAAGATTCTCATTTTCATCAACCTTTATTATACAGCCAGTCTGTCTATCTCCGTCCATCCTCACCACCACTCTCTCCCCCGTCCCATCCTTGGTCGCTTCCATTTCACATCACAGCGAAATGTCCACCTCTCCCTTACCCTCGAGCACCGGCTCGTCTAAGCTCGACGCCGCAAAGGCTTCGGTGGCAGCTGCCGTCGACCCCAATGCCCCAACTGGTCTTGCTCTGTACTCGCGATTTGCTTTCGCTGGTGCCGTCTGCTGCTCAGTCACCCATGGCGCTCTCACACCTGTCGATGTGTATGTTTTTCCACTCTCTCGCCGCTGTCCCGACCGCCAATGGCTCACTGTGCGCTTTTTGGCGATACGCGACAGCTGCTGGGCATGACGCCAGAGCGCCAAGCTAACAAGTTTCCCAGTGTCAAGACCAGGATACAACTTGACCCCGTGACCTACAACTCCGGTCTGATCGGTGGCTTCAAAAAGGTCATTGCTAATGAGGGCGCTGGTGCCGTCTGGACTGGTTTCGGACCCACTGCTGCTGGTTACTTCCTCCAGGGTGCTTTCAAATTCGGTGGATACGAGCTGTTCAAGCAGCAGGCTATCAACCTCGTTGGTGTCGAGACGGCCACCAACAACCGCACTGCCGTCTACCTCGCTTCGTCTGCTCTGGCCGAGTTTTTCGCTGATATCGCCCTCTGCCCGCTTGAGGCTACCCGTATTCGTCTTGTCGCCGAGCCTAGCTTCGCCAATGGCTTGATTGGAGGCTTCGGCAAGATCCTCAAGACTGAGGGTGTCGGTGCTTTCTACTCTGGTTTCGGTCCCATCCTGTTCAAGCAGTACGTAGCATTCGCCCGATCCAGCAAATGCATTTGAATCTGACCTGTGCTCTAGGGTTCCATACACCATGGCCAAGTTCGTCGTCTTCGAGAAGGTCAACGAGGCCATCTACGGCTTTGTTGACAAGGCCAACACCTCCTCCGGCATGCAGACCGTCTACAACTTGTCGTCTGGTCTTGTCGCTGGTTTCGCCGCCGCCATCGTCTCACAGCCCGCCGATACTATGCTTTCCAAGATCAACAAGACCAAGGGTCTGCCCGGAGAGGGAACCACCAGCCGTTTGATCAAGATCGCCAAGGAACTTGGTTTCCGCGGCAGCTACAGTGGTATTGGTGCTCGTCTATTCATGGTTGGTACTCTTACTGCTGGTCAGTTCGCGATTTACGGCGATATCAAGCGTGTTTTGGGGGCCACCGGCGGTGTCGAGCTAGCGAAGACAAGCTAATTTAGTTGATCTATGAGCGTTTTCAAGATGTACAAGTCTAAAATATGTATGATAGAATGCAGCCTTTAGATTTCTCTTTTATTTTTTAGTAACCAACATCAGTTACTGTTATCATGAGTCTAGACATTTCTTGGCTTTGGTAACCTAGGAAATAGAACTGCTAGAGAAGATCGCTATGATTGTATCTGTATGTATTGTAAAGCCGTTTAAAGGTTAGGGTTTGTACGTTTATGATAACCTTGATAAGTAACGCACGTCTGAATTGGATAGCTATCATATCATCAATTGATATATCCCATGCTAAATGATCAAATTCCAAGGCTAACTCCTTGGTCAAAAGAACTTCAATCACTGCGTCTTAATCCTCGAAAGCCTCAAACAAAGCAGACCGAGCACAAAATCCCAGCAAGTAATCAAGTTCATATCATATTCATTTCGGTATCCAAACCCAAGATATAGAGGATGTCTCTAACCATCTTTAAAAAAAACCCAATCAATCAATGTTCCCAAGGTATCATAACGCCATTTATCCTTTACCCCTCCCAACATCTATCTCTTTCTCTGCACCATCACGACCCCTCATCATCCAATCACACCAGTCCCCAACGCCAACCACGCCAGCACAGCACTCAAAAGCAACAACAGCCCCGCCACAACAAACATGGCAACCACCTTCTCAATCGAATGCCGCACATCGTCAGTCCGCGATATGACTTCGCCAGACTCCTCGTCGATCTCAATCAACACGGGCCGCACCGCACGGTCATGATGGGCGAGATATTGCGCGAAAGTGTGTTCCTCGGGAACGTATTGGATCAGCGTGTCGTGGTAGGTGTGTGACTGGCGGACGGCGACGGAGTATGAAGGCGGGGCTTCTTGGGGGTATGGATTTAAGATGAAGTGTGCAAGCGGGATATTGTCGTCGTCTGGGGTGAGAGGAGGGCTATCGGTGTAAGGTTGGAAAGGCTGTTGGGGGATGTGTGTGTGTAGTTGTTGTTGTTGGCGTGTTGAGGATGGGGGTGTTGGTGGGTCATCGCGATATGGTTCGGTGGGTAGGATGTCTGATTGTAAGACGGGAAGGGGAGCTTCATGTGGGAGTGCTGGGAGTGGCTTTATGGTTGTTGTTGTTGAGGAGGGCATGGGTGAGGGGCTTCGAGATGGTGTTGGTGAGTCATGGTATGGTTGTTGTGTAGTGTTCTGAGAGAGGGAAGTCAGACATGGTACTTTGGTGATAATGAGATGGTTAGACTGGAGAGGTGTATGTACCTCCATGGCGTGTTAAATCCAATTATGTTTGGTCCGGGTCAAGTGAGTGTCCAAGAAGTTATCCAAAAGCTATTCGTCGAAGCTGTTAAGCGCGCGCGGAGTGGTGGAGTAAGCTGTTTGCAGCTCAGTCAGATAGTCAGACAGGTAGCAAACAAAGAGTCGGACTAAGGTTAGCTGTGTCTTTGGAAATGGACATGAAGTCAAGGCAGTGGCAGTCAACATTAAGGTCTAAAGAGTGAATCGGAGTGCAGGTGCTGTACGCCATAGCAGAAGCGGCGCAGTCAGCCGTCCCCTCCAGGCAGAGGCTAGATGCATGTCGTGCCTGGTGTTGGAGGATCCATGCTCTTACGGTTGTGGCTGGGGCGAAGCGGAGACCATATTAGCGCCGGGGGCCATGCAAGGCAGTCTGCAATTTCATGTCGGCGCCTTGGGTACGTATACTTACCACCTTCATCCGAGAGTGATTCCATGTTGCGAGATGCCTGCTGTCTCTTTCACAATTCATTTTCTTGGGATATTGCCTTAAAGCTCGACTGTGAAATAGCAAGACCGTTGAGCACCGCCACAGTTACGAAACGCGATATGATAGCAACAACCTGGGATTTCAGGACCATGAACCATCAATTACACGACTCGTTTCAGGCCTAAAATAGCAAATCCACTCAGGGTCTAGCCTAAAGTTCTGGTAAGAGTAGCCGATGACAGCAATCCTCTCGGCCCGTTCTCCACTGGAGGACGGACGGCATATGGGCGTCGTCAGATGTACGCGTTGATGAGACAATTAAATCGCGTGTGTACACTTACTTTACACCGGACAACCATTCCTGGACGTTGAACTTCTACACGCGGCAACAATTGTAAAAAGAAGAACCGGAGTCGACACATTTTACGATTCTTCTACATCCTATTCATACAGACCTGCAATAGGTATCGAAATGTCTACGACCGTCACAAAGACAATACGTACTCTTCTTGGCATTTCGGAGGATCATTCATCTTGGAAACTGCTTATCTCTTTATTTTACTAAAGTCTCCATCCGATTTGGCACTGAGACCTGCTGTAAGCTGAGCTAAACTCGTAACCGCTGCCAAGTTGGAAACAAAACTCAATACCGCAGCGACCTTCCAACTCATCGTATACAAGCCGATTGCCATTACGCACGCGAGGAAGCTAGTAGTCAACAGTGCTGCGAACCACAGTTGGGAAATCCTGATTTGCGTTGTGCGACTCACTACAGGATGTAGCGTACAGTAAATTGTGAGGACTTGGAGACACAATTGACTTAGTAGGGCCCAAAATCCATCATCATTTCTGAGCTTGTCGCGATTTGGGTCACAGACGGTTTCGCGAGTCTGCATTACGCAAATACCAAGGGTGACTCCGCTTAGAAGACTGAACAGAACAAGCATAGCGGTAAAAGTAGATCCGTCGAAAAGCATGTCCGTAAACGCCTTTTTAGAAGCGGTTGCTTCCGAAATTGGCTCTCTGGCCTCACACTCTCGTCGAAGCCGGCGGAATGCGGACTCCCGCCCTTCGCCGTAGATAATTGGCATATGAACGTCCAAAATACCTAGGAGAGAGTACGCATTATCTTCTGCGCGTGTTGCTCGTCGCCCTGCTACCCATGATAACCGCTCATCGATACTGAAATCAGATAGACGATTTCCTCGGAGAGCTCGAATAGGGATTTTGGTTATGTTATGAAGTTCTTGCACGAGTGAGACTCTGTCCCCAAGTCGCTGTCCCTCTTTAGAGAAGAACTCAACAGACTTTGGAGCAAGGAGTTCTTGCAGTGTCCACGATCGGGTGTGCCATTTACTCCGCAGAAAATACCCTTTATCCCAGCTATCCAAGGCAGATCCAAAAGTTGAGACATCAGATAGATACGCATAGCACTTTGCTGCATCTTGATACCAGCGGAACATTGAGTAAATGGCTTCGTAAACCTCTAATATGATTGCTTTGTTGATGCAGCAACTGTCAATCCAGAAGAACTCCAAATTGTCCTTTGCAGCTTGCTGTGCGCAGAAGGTAAGCTTTTCGTAGCCTAACTTATCCTTGCCTTTACCGTCCATAATATCCTCGAAGGTAACTTCATCTTGGGCCGCACCCCAAGTGTGCGATAAAATAGCATATGATGGGATTTCGCTCCCTACATATTCCGTTAGACTGAACACGCCGTCCTCTTTGATCCGTAACAGACGCATGGAAAGGAAGGTATTGGTGATTTTAGTATGTTGATATTGTAGCTACCTAGGTAAAGTTAAGATAGGAACACCGATGAGGATACGACCTTTTCGACCGAGAGGCATAGCTAATAACAATCAAGTCTCACGTGTGATGTGGCTGAGCCTAGAGCTGTGTGTTGGAGTAAGGCTGTGTACGTCGTATGTGACATAACCATACGGACCTCGGGAGTTGATTACAAATGATAAGTTCACGGCAGCCTTACGCTGACACGCTGTAATAGATAGGACTACGAGCGATTTACCTAGCAACAAAAGCCTGGCACTTTATATTTTCAAGTAATAATGACAACTCTAACCTTCATCATCAAAGCATTCCAAGGTTGAAACTCTCCGTTGTTAATGTTGATGTTGCAGCTGAGCAGTTTGGAAGACCAAACATTTGTGACGTAGTAACTCCTGATGAAACCCTGCAATGGCACAGTCACTGTGCCACCCTTGCTTATTGGATCATCAACCGAAGGCAAAGTCTGGCAGACGAAGGGATAGGAAGGTTTTACAGGGCTCATGCAGAATTAACGAAGCGCATCCCATACATTTTTATATCTTACTCACCTGAAGCGAGCTGGGCTGGATGGCAGGTGTATAAAGAAATAGTTATCCATAGAATCTTAGTAAATACTATATTTATCTATCTAAAATAAATCTTATAACTTATTACTTGTGTTGAAGTTAGTAGTATATAAAATAATATTTTATATAATATTACCCTTACTAATCCCCCCTGCACAAGTAATTCCCCTACTATTTAGAATTAGCCAGCGAGTCTATGCACAGGTTAGTACCAAAATGAGCGAAAAGGAGATGATTCACGGGCCTGAATATCCCCCAACTTTAACGTCTAATGCCGCCCACTACTTCCATGAAAGTGTCTAAACCTCTCTCAAGTACATGGCTGCTTATGCAATTATCACGCCCCTGGCTTCAGAAACCTCGCTCAGATCGTGACCCGTGGGAAGTCCATGTTCAAATTGAACCCGTGTTTGGCTGATTTTGGGTCCGGTAGCTGGTATGATCGGGCTTTGCATATGCGTTATATGGTCTAGCTGTATTAGCGAATGAGCCATCCGATATCGATTCGAGGGATCCATGTAGTATGGATAGTAGCATTAGGCTAAGCCTTCAAAATGTATCCATATATTCTGCAAGTGACAAAGAGTAGCAATGCTATCAATCCAAATGAACGGTGGTGTCCATTCCCGTGGGGTTTCGACTTGTCATTGTGAGAGCCAGCAACTCGGTAACAGGTCTAGAAATGCTTTGCTATTTGTCTGCGAAAACTCGTACGCAGGGGGTTATGTCCGCGGGAGAGCAGCTTGTCGCCAGGACTGCCACGAATGGGCTCACTTCTAATGCTGAAGGCCTCAATTCGCTATCAAATTTCGGTAGCCCTGAAAATTACGGAAAGTCATCCATATACGTGTGCGTACTTGATCACTTGTCATACCGTGCAAAGGATCGAGATTGCGCAACAATGCCTAATACTTGCTATTTACCTATGATATTTGTTCTACCACGCAATGATTGCAAATTCTATGCCTGCATGGCACGCATGTCAACTGCCAATTGGCGATGGGCCCATCACCACACTTACTACAAACCAATACGAAGTTCTTGATTGATGGTCCTAACACCACCTCGCGATCATACGATAGTGGCATTTCGAACATACTCGTTCCTGCATCTGGTGCACGAGAATGTCGTCTCTCTGTCCTTTCGACATCACTCGTCTCTGCCGTCTCACTCAAGGAACACGATTGTTCATCATGATATTGAGAATGACAACGACCACATCGATCGGCCACATCGGCCGAGTCTTTCTGGCTTTGCGAAATTTGCTCTCTCCCAGCGGTAACACCTAAAGCAAATGCTTTTCTCTGGGCACTTTGTGACAGGTTCGAGGTTCTCTCTGCTGACTTCGGTGAGCCAATGGCCCGTGGAATTGGGGTAATCGTGGTCAGTGCTCCCTTAGACTCTTTCCCAGCGCTCTCTGATGGCTCATTCGCATGTTCTTGTTCATCGCTATGATGGCCGCCATCTTGCGTGCTCCCTCTATTGGCTATTGAGGGATTCAAAAATGGCAAACTAACTCGAACTGCTTTCAATTCCTCTTGCAACTCCCGTAGGACCTCGCTCATAAGGACAACCCAAAGCATGCCTTGGGGATCCCGTGCGACCAAAATTCCATAGACTGTAGGTGATTTGGCATCATCCATGGAAACGACCCAAGAGCTTGATGATCCTGGGATTGCCGCTAAGAAGTGTCAGTCATGCCAGAAACAATTGCTCGCGAACACACTTACAGTGGGTGTGAAAGGGTTTGAGCATATTTACTTCCGCAAAATCATGACCGAAAGGAAGTATGGCGTGCCCAGGCCGCTTCGCAAATTTCCCCTGAACATCGGGATTGCTGTTCAGACTGGCACATCTGCCGGGCTTAGGAGCGGACACTTGTATTGACTGCTTTGTAGTGCCAGAATATTGTTCAAAAAATTCTGCAGAGACGTCATCTGCGAGCTCTATCAATGCCCAGTCAAGATTCCGATTGTCTTGTTTGAGATCGGCATGTGGAATGGAGCCAATCGTTGCAGACTCCAAAGTATTCGCGTCATTTAGCCGGGTCGTACTGAAGAGGAAGCTTTTGCTATCCTCTACACGTTCCTGTTCGCTTGGAATCAAGACACGACGTACCGTCAAACCATACAAAGATTCTGTACCGTCATGGTAACACGCCAACACTACTCCACCCATTGTCGCGACTCGCGTTGTTCCCTGTTGGGTGACTCGAATAAGCGAAGCAGGAGCTTCTGGGTTCCAGTTTTGGATTACGACCTCTGCTAGCATCTCTCGGTCAAGTCCTCAGAATGGCCCATCGATGAAGACTTTGAAACCGACGGGGCATTCACCCGAGGCTTCATAGAGAGATCGAACCCAGGCTTGATCAAAGAATTGTTTGGCTTTACTGACGGCACATTGCTCGCAATTCACGACAATCCATACACGGGCATCCGCTTCATTTGGTCCTAACAAAGCTGGTCTCAGAAGCAATATATGATGCGTTTTGGCATAATTCCTGACCTCACTGTTGAGATGCTTGGCGAGGCCTCGTATGAGCTGCGGGTAAATGAGGTTGTAGCGATGCAACACAGCGTCTTCGACTTCGCGATCGAATTGGTGCATACCACCTATGTTCGGCAATGCCGACGACGAAGTAGGGGCACCAGTGCCTACTAAAGCTGCAGTTGTCTTCATGGGCGCCTGCGGCGGCGCCGTGCTCGATGTTAGGTTCTCGAGACATTGATCTGTGGAGGGCCCCTCAGGTTTTCTGTTTGTTTTCGGCGCAGTAACAAAGTCCACACACTTTTCCTTCATGGCGTTCAATGATCGCCGAACTGAACTCATGTCTTCATTCGCGCCCTGTGAATCATTGTTTGAGCCTGGGCCCAACATTTGTTCCGCCATATGATCACTGAGAATGTATAAGTCCGGAGGGTTTATATCGAGACGCTCGTGATAATTGTGTATGTAGATTAGGTCGAGATAACTTGCATACCGATATGAGCTAACTTCGTGCTGGGGACTTCACGACCTGGCCTACCATCACACCGTCTTCCCTAGGTGCGTGAGCTTTGTGCTAGTTTCACTTGGGATCTTTGAAGAGAAGCTCTCAGTTTGAACACATTTCAATTTTCTCGCAATTGGAACTCGGCCCTGTAACAACCCATGCTTTTTCAGCCGTGATTGGTTCGGCGTCAAGCCAATCGGTTGTCGATAATTCAGTTGACCAACCAACCGTTGAACTTTAATACAAATACCGCAATAACGACTACCAGTGAGGGTTTAATGCGTCTATCTCTTGTCAATCCATAATGAGAAGAGAATTGCGCCTTACCAAAGATATTGACCGGTTTCCATCACTCTCCTTGATCTTATTATCTTTCTCCAACGACGACTTTTACCACCATCGTGAATGCGATATCTTCTCTTGAGGTCTTACAAGTTGAAATCCTGTATGAGGCTGATCATCCAGCTCTATGAGCGGTACTATTCAATATTGTCAGTCTAAAGGTTAGGCAGCTTCTTTTGAACATGGACGACAACGATGGTTTCTGGTCTAGGACCTGTTGATGCTAAGATCAAACAAAGGGCTGGAAAATGTCTCTGGCTGTGGAAACTGCGTGGTAATTGTGCTGAAGCAACGTCGTGATGCAGTGAACAGTGTCCATAGAATCGTTCTGAAAGGCTGGAGAGCTTTTGGAAATTGTACGAGAAGATCGTCGAGTCATATGTCCCGCATGGATTTGGTCGAAGGCCAGCACTCACGGACTCTGATGATCTCCTCAAAGCAGTCTAGAAAATTCGAGAGCTTCCAGATCTTACGAAAACCGATGTCGTGGATATCAGATGTAAGATAAGAAGCAAAAGTAGCTTGAGCCCCATGTGTAACATTATCACAGCACCACAGCCTTATTATTACCTAGGTACAGCGATGGGCAGCGTGTCTGAAGAGATCTATAATGGCTAACTAGACCTAGAGCAACCGTTTTATAAACCACATGAAGGCCACATGAAGGCGTGAAGAGTGTATGATTCGCAAATGGCCAACATTAATAGTGTTTTCGGAACAGCTGAAAAACGGAACTTTAAACACACGAAACAACTTTGAAAAGAAACACCCACCGCGCCCAAACCAACGATATTGAATCAACCCGTTTTCCAAAGAAAACGTTTTTAGTTGTTGCCCGTACAACGTTACCAAATGCTGCATTTATTCATCCAGAAGAAATCTAGTCCATCCTTGACAGCTTGCTTTTCGTATTTCAAGACGGGAAATAACTTAACTCTTCAATACAATATCCAGCTCATTCCTATGCCGAGCTTCGTCAAAAATGCATAAAAGAATATTTGATATGATATTGTCTCTATGGGTCTCCCTCTACAAGTAAATCCCCCATTATCTAGACTCAGACACCGAGCCCATGCATAGACCGGTATCAAAGTCAGCGAAAAGGAGATGATCAACCGGTTCTGCATCGGGATCATACCAATGGTGCGCAAAGGCCGCAAGACAAGCTTCCTCTTCACTTGCGAAGAGCAGAGCGGAACATCTTTGCTCGACCGAGTTTGCTTCGTGGTCCCGTGGCAAGTTGTTGTCTGGCTGAGCAACGTCGATACCGGCATCCTTGCCGAATGGAAATGAATTCTCAAAGTTATGATCATCCAAGATTCGTTCTCCATTCCCTGTCGCACGTTCCTGTGTCGAAGAAGCAGTCACTGCGCTACTGCTGCTCGGAACCTGAACCGTCAGGCGAGTCTTACATCGTCCAGGGTACGAAGCAGCGAGTTCACCTTCCCTTTTCCTGAAATAACTACGCATATCTTGTTCAACAAACCTAGCAAAGCGTTTTGACCCTTCCTGCAATTTTGAGAAGGAACAAGGTTTTTCTGAAGAAGTGTTTGGACTAAACGAATAATAATCCGTAGCACTACTCTGAGGTCTCACTTCAGCATCGTCATCAAGGATGATGCTCTCTCCGCTTGGAGTGGAAACTGAAAGGGCTGTTCGGTGGCTACTTGGGCGAGCCATGGGAATCCCTATGTCAGAAAATTGATCGGAATATGGCATGTCCTGGGTACTGATGCTAGTTTCGCTTGGATCAGAACTTGTCGAAGAGGCATCCGATAAACGACTGGATGGCGGAGTCGGGGGAATAATAAGTGATTCTGCGGGGCGTTGGTTCCATGGATACGCAAAGTCGCGCACCAAAGGTGGTAGTGGATCCAAGGCACGATCAGTAGTGTTCTTGTGCTCGAGAGGTGTCCATAGTGACGAAATGGGATCAATAGATTTCAGGAAAACGGGAGGTATTTGTCTCTCAGACTGCAGGCATACAACAGACATCGGCTTCATCTGAGAGTTCGGTGATGTTCTCGTCCTCGACACTGGTATACAGAGGGGGGAAAGGAATCCTAGAACCAATGTCTTGCATTTCCTTATTTTTCGTTTCATCCGGCGGTTGATATTAGATGCTGTCATTTGGGGCCTAGTCTTTAGTGATTGCGGCAACTTGGGAAATGTAAATGTTGGAATATGTGGGGATTACAGGCTTTCTGTTTGTCTGCTGGAGAGTTGAACCAACTAGACTGGTTTAATTCTAGGGAAGTCCAATGAGGAAAATATATAGCATCAGATTGCTGTAACAAACATACACGATTGTTAGTAGCTCACAATTTTAACCATCGTGATAGCGTCATCAGCCACGGCAGAGCTCTGATCAGTTCATCAGCGTTGTTTTGAAGATGCTATCTTGAAGTAATCGAAATAGGCCTGCTCATCTTCCAATATTGACCCATCTCTGGTATGCCTTTTGGCGTTATGAAGCCTTAGGTACATAAATTGTGTGGTTTTGACACGCTCGGAGTGTAAACTTGCATCTTAGCGGCTGACTCAATTTCCAAATCACGTTCATTTACTCCCACCCCTCTCCAATAAACAAACTCAAAAAGTTACAACATCACAGCACCAACACCATATTTCTATAGAAGAATGAAGCTTTCATTGAACGTACGTTTAGGGGGTATGCTGAAGCTCAACTAGAAAATGAAATATCCACAATATGTCTGTACGGCTATATTTCTCCATCACCAACGACAACCTTTTGCTCCCGCCAACATGTCAATACATTATGCATCTAAGAACTTTTTACAACGCCAAGTCGTAAGGTGTTTGTTTAGAGACATCTACCTGAACCTGGCTGTGCAGCGTCCCATGACTTCACCTTGGCATACAAGTTCGGCGTTGAATTCAGATCCGTCCAGTGTGAGGTAGATGTCGAAGTAGACGCGGTAAAAGGTGCCTTGGGGAGTGTCCATGCGTTCAAAATCTTTTTCGAGGTTCTTTCGTGAAAGGTCGGATGTGAGGGTGACGACTTCCTTGATGCCTAGCAGATGTTAGACTGAGCTTTGCATAACCAAGATATGGGAGGGACTTACGAGGATCTTTGGTATACTCTGGGCAAACGTCGTCGTCGCAAGCGTATAGAATATCCTCGTACATGAGTGTTGCACCAGGAGCGACTTGTCGGAAGAAGGAGACCTTGACTGGTTCGCCAATCTTGACACGCTGTCCCTTTTGCACAAATATCTGGCGAGTGTACTTGCATCGATCCTTGCCATCGAGTGATGGAACACGATATTGTTCTGGGTGATGGCCTTCCTTGAATGGCTGGAGGGTAGCCATGAGGTAATGTCGACGAGCGACACGGTGTGTAACGATACGTTCGGTGATACCGGCGGTGACGGCGCCCTTGACAATAGCAGCGACAGAGTCCATGGGTCGGACGACCTTGGACTGGAATTGAGGTGGTACGTGTAGTTTGATTTGTTGGAAGAGGTACTCTGATGCACCGAAACCACCAACGACAAGCACGTTCTACGTAAATTAGCAACGAACCAGTGCAACTTAAGAGGACTACTCACTTGTAATGACCTATTCTGTGCCTGAATGGCAATAATCTGATTTCGCACGAGCTCCAAGATTCGGTTCACCACAGGTTCAAAACACTGTAGGATCTCCTCATTTGTAAAAGTCATATAACCTTCCTCAATGCCAGCCTCGGGGAATTCGGCCTCGATACCAACATCGACAGCCCATTTTTGGCCGTTGTTACGGAAGTCGGCCTTTATCCTGTTCTCGAAATCCATGATACATTTGGCGTAAACCTTACCCGCAGTCTTGGAACCATCAGGCAGTTTCATTTTCCTAATCTTCGCGCGTAAAATGTTGCTGAAGTTTCGGTTGAGAGCGGTAGAACCACAAGAGTCACCGGATCCTGCTGTGCACTCGGCCACGGAGAAGGGTTGCTCCTCCTCGACTTCATAGGCGATCAAATCGACGGTACCACCACCACAATCAACAATCAAAACAGCATCGTGGATTTTAAGGTTGAGGAGACCAGTCTTTGAACAAAACATGGCTGCGGCCTCGGGCTCAGTAATGAGGGTCAGCCTGTTGTCGTTCTCGTCACGAAGGAAACCGGCTTGAATGGCAGCAGCACGTGTTGCGGCCTTTCCAGCATCGTTCCAGATGGCGGGCACAGTCAGATAGTATCGAATGTTGCGCTCCTCTCGGTTGAACACCTCACCCAGCGTTTTCTGCAGCTGGTTTCGCATTGCCTGCCGCAGGTGGAACAGGTAATCGGCGGCTACATCGATCTCAGACTTGCCTGGTGGTAGCGGGGGTAGGTTGATAGGGTCGATATATGTGTTTCCGGACAGCATAAGCTGGAGCTTGAACCATTCGACTTTTTGCACACCAGGCTTTGGATAGCCTGTGGGTGCTAATGCGTCGGCGATATCAGGGCCCCATCCTACCACCTTTTGGTACTGGTCGTAGTACAGTACGGTGGGGATCTATTCGGTGGGTTAGTGGGGTTTCATTTTTGGGGCTATGGAGAAACAAGGTTTGGTGTGGGTATACTTTTTGCTTTGTCTGGTTGCCAGCGCCAGGCCATTCGGTGATGATGTCTTCTTTGGCCTCAGTGTTGGTAGCGAAGGCGAAGGCGACGCCAGAGAAGGTGGTGCCCTATGGGGAATATGGTATCAGCAGCTGCGCCACACATGGCTGAGACATGGGGAAAAAGCACTTACAAAGTCTATACCAACAATGAGTTGGGCTTTGGAGCGGCCCTCGCCAGCGACCTCTGCCATGCCCGGCGGCCTGTACTGCTGTACAGGCTGTCCGTGAGGGGCACCAGGGTTCGGTGGGGGTGCACCGTATCCTCCTCCTCCGCCATACTGTCCGGCGGGTGGTTGAGGAGGATAGCCAGGAGGGCCGCCCTGGGGAGGGTAGCCCATGGGCTGTTGCTGTTGCTGTTGCTGGGGAGGATAAGCGCCCGTGTTGATGGGTGGCAGAGGACTTGCTGGTCGGCCATGTTGGGCATTGGGGGCACCGAGCCCGCCTGGAGGAGCGAAAGTGTATGAGGGCGGGCGGCCCATGGGGTTTTGGGGATTCATGGGGAGTGAGGAGCTGCTTGAATTGGAAGCCTGAGGCGAAAGTGAGGTAGGTCGTTGCTGACCGGTGGGGGTAGTGCTGCCCTGTGGTGATGAAGATGGATTGCCTGCTGAACTTTTGCGTTTCGAACCTACGAGGTTCTTGAAACGGGCATTCATGGAATTCATCAGTTGGGGGAGCGGAGGGCTGAGAAGATATGAGTGGGGTGTTGGCAGGTAAATTGGGACACCTGCTGCGGCTGACAATGCGACTCAACGCTGGGCGCCGAACAAGGCTGAGAGCTCCCCACCTACTTACCGCGTACTGACGGACAGGAACAAAAAAGAAGGTGGAGGCGCAGTCCAACCTGTCCAACCTACTTGGCCTCTAGTCCCTGGGGAATATCCAGACACGCTTCCTTGCCTGGGTTTCCTACTCCTACTATCTGACTTTGGAGGTTGATTCGTGTCTGCGTGCTGGAGGGGTAAACGGAGGCGGGTCATTGTGTCGCCGCAGATAAACCGGCACCGGTGAACCTGAATTGGGTTCCTGCCAACCTGCCACGGCCACCCACCGCCTACGAACCAGCCCCTCCCAATCACCCCCAATCACCCCCCCGCCCTATCATCTCGTGGCTGTACTCCATACTGTTGACTTATCTTCCTCCAAGGTACAACGCACACCTCATTCTCTTTCCCTAGGCAGGTCCCCCAGCACAACTTTAGTCCTGCAGGAACTGTTGCCGCCTTTTCAAGCGCCATACAATTGACACAGTTCTCTGCCAATTCTCTGCCTGCCTCTACCTAGGCCCCATTCGGTGCGCCCTGCCCTCGCTCACCTCAGCTTTGCAATACGCATGCCGCCACACGTCGCCCATGGCTTTTACTAAGCGAACACATTCACGACGTGTAGCGAGACACCTTTGCTCTCCTACCGCCATTTGATCTTTCCACTTACGGTGTATACCCTTGCCAAGTACTCCATGTCCAATCTGTACAATGGTAGATGCCATGACGTAATAGCTACTCTATATGCTACAAGATCAAGAAGCCTTCCCCGTTCTTACTGTCCCATGTGTCGATCTTCGATATCATGCTGTTGGGTCGAACGAAGAAAAAGTACGAGAATTGTGATCTCCAGTCCAAATTCCACACTGAAGTCCTTTTGCCCTATTTATGATTCTCCGCGGAACAACTCAAAGGACACTAGGGACACTCCTACAACACTTTCTTCCAAATACTGCATAGGTTTAACTATGCTATTTTTCAGGTATTCTAGTTAACTGAGAAGGTTCGCACTGACAAAGCATAGTCGTAGTACCTGTTTCAATACCTGCTGCTGGCGTGATATGCTAGTGTGTACGATTTGTCTCTGGCTCCATGAACAAATCACCTCAGCAATACATTCCTGAGCACTAACAACGACCACCTGATAAATATCGCCCAAACAACATGATCAACAAAAGCATGATTCTGCGACGCTAAAAATGCTACCATGTATCACCAAATGCCCTCCATCAATTAGGATCCATATCCTAACCCCAATCCATGGTTATGTATGAACCAGCGTGCATTTAAAGGGACCTAACGGATGGAGCCGCTCTCGGTTCCAATTCCTCGGACCTAGAGTGATGGTAAGGCATCTTGAATGCCCTCATTAATTGGTAAAATCGACGTAATAGTGCTTTGAACGAACCCCCCAAATCTGCCCTCGTGCCTCGTCACAAAACATTAGCTCATCAATATCCCCTATCACGATCGCTAGCCTCAGCATTGTAGCATAACGAAGCATGCTATATCATCAAAACCACTAAAGGAAAACTATCAACATCCTTCCTTTATTCAAACTTATGCAACAACCAAACTACTTTATCAATCACTGTATTGCCCCCTACCGCCTCAAGCTACACAACATGCCGCCCAAACGTAACCCAACCGACGACGAATCTAAACCCCCAACCAACCTACCACCCTGCCTCTCCTTCGCCTCACTCAACCCCTGGAAACCACCACCGCCCCCGAAGACAAAATGCGCCGCCACTTCAAAGACTTTTGCAGTACAGAGAACGTATTGCGCACACAACGCGGCGAATCTGCCTTCTGCACGACCCGAAGCCGAGACGCGGCCTTTGAACGCCTGCTCAAATTGGCACGGGGAGAAGAGAAGTTTTGCTGGGCAGTTCATGGGCCGCAGCTGACCATGTTCGACACGGAGCAATTCATAGCGCTGGATGGGGAGACATGGCCGAATGATAAGGATGAGGAAGACGAGGGGATAGCGATGAAAATGGGCAAGGGTAAGGGTAAGGTAGAGAGGAAGGATAGTAAGGAGGTTAGTGAAGAGGACAAGGTACATGGGGATTGGAGGATTGAGTTGGTGATGAGTGTAGACGATGATGTGAGTGCCGAGTACACGGAGAACATCGACGACAAATGAAGAAAACTACTAGATGATAATGTTTGCTTGGTGTATAGGAGAGGAGAAGAAAGAATACGTCTAAGTAAACTTGATCGTTGTGGTACACACCCACATCTAAAACAAATATCAACCTCAAAACTCCCCAACCATCCATATTTCAACTTGCAAAATTTCACATCACACCATATCACGCCACACCACACCTCTAAAAGCACACACTCTCATCTCATGAATAAAATATATTATTGCACACCCCATCCCAACCCCCCGATGCGACTTTTTACTAATACTCCCATTCCCCTCTCCCCATCGCACAAAATAAGAAAAGCCCCTGGGTATCCCAGCGCTTGGGATATGATGCAGCGCAGATATAATAAAAATACAATTTCCGAGTTTTGTTTCCCCCCCCCTCCCCCAGCAAAACGCCGGCGCTGATGTGTGAGGCTGCGGAATAGAAAGGGAAAGGTGGAAAGAAAAGAAACGAAAAGAAAATAATAAAAATGGACAGGCCAGGAGCTAACTTTGTAAGGGAATCTTTTTTTTATGGGGAGGGAGCGAAAAGTTGACGTGGGGGTAGGTAGGTTGATGGTGTAGGTAGGTAGTCCATCCAAGTGTTTTATTTTAATGCATGAACTTCATCGGACGACCGCGGGAGGTAATCTTCGATCGGGTTCCTGTTTCCTCTCGTCCTTGTCTGTGTTCTTAAGGCGTGCCAGCATTAGGGCTAGTGTCTTTTTCTCTCGACCATCGTGCTCTAACACATGTACGAGGTCGCGAACTTGAATTCTTGCTCCGATGTCCGTTCTCTCGATATCCGTGCCAAAGGTCCTCTTCCGCCCTTGGAGGCTCTTGTCTATTGTGGGTACAACAGGGGTAGCAGTACCACTTCCAGCGGCAGTTACGGTTGGTCGAGGTGTTGATGCGCCGGAACCTCCGCCCGGACCACCACCGCCGGTCATCCAAGAATACTTCTTCTTCTTTCCAAAGCCAAGGGCCATACTAGCTGTCTCATTGGTTTTTCGGTAGAGCACTTCGTCGGTCTGGTTATGCTTCTTTAATGCGTCCTTATCCTTCTTCGTCATTTTGTCCGGGGGTGGTAATGCTACAGTTGGTGCCTCTACAGGAGTTGCAGCAGTGCCTTGTTGCCGCTTCTGTCGCTTCTGCAATCGCTCCTTCTCGTATCTCTCATCTTCTGCGACCTTGCGTTTAAGCGCATTAGCAACGCGGTTGATACTTTGATAGGTTCGTTGAGGCGTGGGAGGTGCTTCACTAGGTGGTGTGGGTAGGCGCGCCGCGTTTGGTGGTTCTGCTTTGTTTAGTACATCGTCAAGGCTACACACGGAATCAACATACGTTTGGATGCTGTCCTTTTAGGACTGACAGCACCGTCTGATGCCTCCCATGGTGTTCTCAAGATATTGACTGGAGCGACCATCTTGGTTTCGGTATCCTTCTCCACTACAGCAATGTCGACGAGCTGAGGAGGTATCACACCGTGGGAGGTATGCTGCCGCCCTTGGCTAAGCGCAAAAGCATCTTCCACCAGACCTCGAACTCGCTCCTCGGCAGCTAGAGCTAGAAGTGACAATATCTCTACAAGCGATGCATTCGAGTTCAACAAGCTCGCTGCCTCTAAACCAACGATTTGCTCTCCACTACCAGCACGAACTGTGCGCGTAGTATCGCGAGGTGTCTTTTCTGGGATCTTGTCAAAAAGGCCATCAACGTTAACTTGAATACCAGTCTCGTAGGCTCGCTTCGCTATGCGATGCCGCAGGACGTTGGCGGAGAGAAAGGGGTCTGTGAGGGGTTGCTGGGCAGACTCGTTCAATATGCGGGCAGCCTGTTCGTGTTTCCTGAGAAACTCTGCTTCATGTTGCTCCTGGGTCATACTCTGCGACAACGGACCAGTTCCCTGGTAAGCTCCATGGCTGCCTTGTTGGCTCCAGTTGTTGAAGCTTGTGTTTGGTGTCACAGTTGAGCCCGTCGCCTGTGAGTTGAATGAGGCGCCGTAGTTTCGATTTCCGTAGCTGTGCAGTAACAGATCTTCCTCGGCACGCAAATCCACACCTGAACCACTCAAGACATCGCTGAGGTTATTGACATCGGAATCGCGCCCGTTGGGCTTCTCTAGCTCGGCGTCGTCCTGGGCCTTGCTGTACGGCATCTTTGGGGGCGGCATAGAGCCTTGGGGCGGATGCTGCTGAGATACACCATTTGTATGCTGGAAAGGCTGGGGCTGATGGAAGGGCGGTGGTTGTTGGGCGACCGGGGATGGGGGTACAGAGAGATGGCCGGGCGGATATTGGGGAGAGGTAACGTAGGGCGACTGGGGCTGCGACTGGGGATAGGGTGAGGCGGCAAAGGGGGAATGATAGGGCGCAGGCGATGGCGGGTTGGGGGAGAGTCGCTGTCGTTTGGCGGGGGGGATGCCACTGCCCGTATTGGGAGACATTCCTGTCGGCGACTGCTGGTACGAGGGCGGAGAGAACGGGCGCTGAGGCTGGAAGTGGTTCAAATTCTGCGTCTGTACTGGCGGCGGATTTTGGGACTGGCCATGGCCATGGTTGTATTGCTGGTGGTTGTAGTTTTGGTGGGCCATGGTGGGCAACTGCTTCCCCCAAGAGGGGAGTGCGCAGACTCGATGGTTTTATCGGCGCGTCATCCGGCAAGGGCTCCTCGTAGATAAATTGAAGTTGATGGAAGTTGCAGTGGACGTAGATGTTTGTGCGCAGAGAGTTGAGCGCGCGGTATGGCGATGTTGTTTGTATTTGTGATGTCTCGGTCCCAGAGAGGAGAAGGCACGGCACGAAAGAGTGACGCCGCACAGACTGGTTCAGGTCTTGGCAAGGCGCGCGCGTTTGGCTGAACAAAGGAGCCGCAACCAACGAGCACGCGAACAATCGTTCCTCCCTCTCATACCCATACCCACCCTTCGCCCTTCACTGCTGCCATCCATTATAGACAGTTAACACACTAATAGCATACTCTCATCAGGCACAGGCATAGACACAGGCACACAGGCACACATACAATCATGGCTACAAAGCGCAAGCTCGCGTCCATGGTGCCAGAAGACGACGACCCTGTAGATCCTTCAGATGAGCTCATGTTTCTGTGCTTGGGAGGAGGCAACGAAGTTGGCCGATCATGTCACATCATCCAGTACAAGGGCAAAACAGTCATGGTGCGTCCAGAGGACCCCAAACGCCATATGCACACACATTCACTCTTACTGACACGGCCTAGCTTGACGCAGGTATGCATCCTGCCTACGAAGGCTTGTCTGCCATGCCCTTCTACGACGAGTTTGACCTCAGCACCGTAGACGTGCTGTTAATATCACAGTATGTATCTGCATGTTCTGCCTCTCAGTCTCGCCATCATGTTGGAGGGAGCTGGACCCATCACTGGAGTCGGTTTGTAAATGTGCGGCCAGTGCTGCCCAGGTCAGCATCACCTTGTATATCAGATTCAATGGAATATTATTTGCATTCTACCAGACCGACTCCGGTGATGTGTTTTGCTTCGTACCCATAGCCTATAGTTAACCATGGAACCTATCCTTCAGAGGCACTGACCTAGACCAGTTTCCACGTTGACCATGCCGCCTCACTGCCATATGTCCTTGCCAAAACAAACTTCAAGGGCCGTGTCTTCATGACACATCCAACAAAAGCAATCTACAAATGGCTTATTCAGGATTCAGTCCGCGTGGGCAACATGTCCAGCTCATCAGAAACAAAAATTCAAATGTATACCGAGGCCGACCATCTCAACACTTTTCCTATGATAGAGGCCATTGACTTTTACACAACACACACAGTCTCCGGTATCCGTATCACACCATATCCTGCTGGTCACGTACTAGGAGCTGCTATGTTCCTTATGGAGATTGCAGGCCTTAAAATTCTATTTACTGGTGACTACTCGAGAGAAGACGATCGACATTTAGTGTCTGCTACAGTGCCAGCAGGCATTAAAGTGGATGTTCTCATCACAGAATCCACATTTGGTATCTCAACCCACACACCACGCGTCGAACGCGAAGCCCAGCTCATGAAGTCCATAACTGACGTTTTGAACCGTGGTGGCCGCGCTTTACTCCCTGTCTTTGCACTTGGTCGCGCTCAAGAGCTCTTACTTATCCTTGACGAGTACTGGACTAAACACGAACAGTACCAGAAAATTCCAATCTACTATAATTCTAGTCTTGCTAGGCGATGTATGCAAGTATACCAAACATATCTGGGCGCCATGAATGAAAACATCAAGCGCCTATTTGCCGAGCGCATGAACGAAGCTCAAGCGGAGGGTGATACAGGGCGTCGTGGAGCATGGGATTTTCGTTTTGTTCGATCTCTCAAGAGTGTAGATAAGTTTCAGGATTTAGGCGCATGTGTTATGCTTGCGTCTCCAGGTATGATGCAGTCTGGTACTTCGCGTGAGCTGCTTGAGCGTTGGGCTCCAGATCCGCGCAATGGTGTTATCATCACTGGTTATTCGGTCGAAGGCACGATGGGGAAACAAATCGTACACGAGCCTGATCAGATTCCTGCGGTCATGACAAGATCCTCAAATGCCGCAAGAAGACCAGGTCAAAAGGAAAACGAGCAATCCATGATTCCACGACGGTGCACAGTACAAGAATACAGTTTCGCAGCACATGTGGACGGGAAAGAGAACATGGAATTTGTGCAGGAAGTTGCCGCACCAGTTGTCGTAAGTTACTAAACTCAATTCCTAATCATATGTATCTTCCGATTTAGAAATCATATGATGGAAGAACACTAGCTAATGAACGCTAAACAGATTCTTGTCCATGGAGAAAAGGGTAACATGACACGTTTAAAATCCAAACTTCTCTCCTTCAATGCCCAAAAGGCCGTGCCCACCAAGATATACTCCCCAGCAAACTGCGAAGAGCTCCGTATAGCCTTCAAAACAGATAAGGTCGCCAAAGTGGTGGGTAAACTCGCGTCTATTGCGCCACCTTTACCTCGATCTCGCAACCCAGAGGGCGATGAGGCAGAGGCTTTGTACGAGGAGAAGGTAGAAATGATAAGTGGCGTCTTGATACAAAATGACTTCAAAATTTCACTTATGGCGCCAGAAGATCTTAAAGAGTATGCAGGACTGACTACGACAACGATCCTCTGTCGACAGCATATCACACTTAGCGCCGCTGGCATCGATTTAATTCGATGGGCACTTGAAGGCACATTTGGCGCCATCAAGGAGGGCAAAATCACAGACACGAACATTGACGGCAAGGAGTCCAAGACAAATGGCAACGGTACAAGCGCAGAAGCCGCCGATGAAGAAGTCAGTCGGACGCAGATCAAATTCACAGTCATGGACTGCGTCGCAGTTCTCGTCAAGAACGGCGGACGCGTCGAAGTGGAATGGGAAGGCAATGTCATCAATGATGGCATTGCAGACGCCGTATTAGCCGTCCTCTTCACCGTCGAAAGCTCACCTGCAGCCGTAAAACGTAGGTCACACACTCAAACCCCAGCCCCCTTCATCCCTTTGATACACACCTATTGACAATCACACTTAGAATCCTCCAAACAACATTCACACTCACACCACGAATCATACCACACAAACTTCGATACAGAAAAACACTCAGCCCAACTCACTCACCGCTTCAAGAAACCCCACCCCCACAAAACAGCTGATCCAGCTACTCGCCTCGCACGCCTATGTCTCTTCCTCGAAGCACAATTCGGCGAAGACGCTGTATCCCCCATCACGCTCCCCCGACACTCAACCTCTACCTCCAACGGCACAGACTCCTCGACGGAAATATACTCCGTCGCCGCCGCGCCGGCCGTTGACACGCTGTCCGCTGAAGACAAAGCAGAACTGAAAAGGCTACATAATCTCGGCATACCGGTTCCAGGTATCCAAATCAAGTTCGACAAGTATGTTGCGAAAGTGTGGCTGGAGGATTTGGACGTCGAGTGTGCGAGTAATCCGTTGAGGGCGAGGGTCAAGGCTGTGGTTGAGAGGGGTGTTGAGACCGTTTCGGGGCTGTGGAGTTAGGTGGGTGGTGTGGGAGTGTAGGATAGGAACGGGAGGATAGATGTTGATAGATGAATAAGATTTATTTCATCGATCTTTGATGCATGTCAAGTCACATTTTGCATTTTTTGAGTGAGTCTGGGGTGGGAATAACTGGATATGGAATTTTGGTGTAAATCTACATATACAAAATGGCAATGTAGGTTGTGCATGATGGAAATCTGGTTGCCAAAGTGGAATCCCGCTTGCTATATGCTTTTGTTGCCTGACACGCTTGCTTGATGCTATAAATGGACGCTTGATGACTGTTGCTTCAAATGAGAAATGTAGTACACTAATGACAAAAACGCCAAAATAAAAAGAATCGCAATTTTCCAAGGCCGTGATTGCCATATCGTAGATATGATTATCGTCTCGCAGAGACTTCGAATAAGGGCAGAGTGCACCGACTCCGTACTCGTGAGGTTGGTCTGTTCAAATCAAACTTTTGATGTGGAGCATTTAAGCTTCCCATGATGGTCTTCCACGGTGCATACTTCCATAATTACGATCCTCGTCTTCTTCCAATAGGCTTTCCATTATGCTTCCAACATCCGTGTTGGTCACCGTAATCGCATCGTCATTATAGAGCATTTTCCTCATACGATATACCTGCACAGTGACGTAAGTCACTAGCACGGTGCCGACGAGAAAGGCCGAGATTGTCAGAAAAGCGTTGACAGGGACAGGGTTGCCGCTAAATCGGCCTTTTACAAGGGCATCGATGCCAGTTTGTGAAAGATTGGCAAGGCCGGAGACACAGACAATGGTTCCGTAGACACGACCAAAAGTGGCGAAACCGAATACCTTGGTAGCGTAGTCGGACATTGCAGAGTAGTAGAGTGGTCGAAGAAGGACGAAGAGAATAACGTTAACATACCCGGCCCATAGAGCGGAGATGGAGCCAACGATGCCAATAGCGGTGATGACGAAGACAAGGATGAGCAAAACACCAGGAGTGCTGACATTGTCAAGAAGAGCACCGAGGAAAGGCGTGCTGAGCACACCACCAAGAGGAAGGGCCCAGTCAAAGAAATCATTAACCTTAGCAGCGAGCTCCACCGAGCCGAGCATATAAGTGTACTGCTCGCGGATGCTAGCAATGAAATAATTCATGCGAATCATCTGCAAAATCGTAAGAAGTGTAAGAAGAATGAACCAAGGCGTAAGCACCTGCTCTGTTGCAGATTTATTATGCAATGCACCCCAGACACCAGATGCCTCCTGCTGCTGCTCCATTCTCTCCTCTTGCTTCTTTCGCCATTTTGAATCACCGACTATATCGTCAAGCTGGCTCAATCGTTGACGACGACGCGCACTGCGGTTTTTCCTGCGGTCCCACATCTCATCATCGGGTAACTCATCATCTGAGGAGTGCACATCGCGCATATTGTTTTCTGCTCGATGAATCTTCATTTCTAGCTGTGGAGCAGTCTTGTACGACTCAGTCGGCAGCAGGGTAAGTTGGGCGATAGCGATAGCGAGCGGAACAATGAGGTACATCAGGAAGAAGGCTTGCGGCTTGAAGCCCCTGTCACTAGCTTCATAAATGAGTCTGTAGAAGAGAAAGACAGCAGCAGATGCGTCAAAGGCGCCTGTGATCAGCGCCACGATACTACCGCTGTACTTGGGGAAGGCGTTCGCAATTTGGAAAGAGGGCAAGAAGATGAAAGTGCCGCCAAGTGCGAGGAAGAAATTGCCAATAGTGTAGCCATCGAAATCGTCAATCCGAAATGCTAGACTCATGAGAATGCTACCTGTGGCGAGACACAGACTGCCAAGAAGTAGGCAGATTCTTGGGCCATAGCGGTCAAGTAACGTGCCTATTGGCAACGCTGATACATTGGCTGTAGTAGATGCGAGTGAGAAGAAGAAATTTAGGCGTAGATCTTGCTCAAAGCATACTTCAACATTAGTGTCTAGCTCTTCGAGCGTGCAGAGTTCTCTAAAGACACCTTCTTTGATGAGAATTGGTTTTAGTGCTGCGAATCCAAAAACAATTCCACTAGCAAACCAGCAGGCAAGAACCGTTGCAAGGACCTGTGCTGTACTTCAGTTAGCAACGTGATGGGCGTCATGTTGCCGGATTAGGAAAAACTAACCGATACGTTTGGTCGTAGAAACTTTGTATGGCGTCAAGCCACCGTACTCTTCACCTACCACCAATTCTTCAGGTTTCTTGATAGCATCATAGCTAATGACCCTCCTAATGCTCTTCCCGGGTATTCCCAAGAAGCCACTTCCCGAGATGGCGCTTTCGAGAGAAAGGCGGCGTTCATTCGCCTGCTCACGGTTAATGTGCCGCTCGATAGGCGGAAGGAACAGGTCCACTAATGCCTCTTCGCGATCATGGCCTTCTTGCTGAGTGACGTGTTGAATCAACGACATAAAAGCAGCAATCAACCTTTCTCGCAGTGAGGAAAAAGAGGTGCAAAAGGGGTCTTGAAAGAAAACTGGGTGGAATGGTTGCAGACTAGAGAGAGGTGGGCACCATGGCCCGAGTTAAATTGCCCGCCTGCCGCGACGTACCCCGGCCTCGTGCCACGGTCTGGACGTTCGGCAAGAATCACGAGGATCTGCATGTGATCAAGTTTTTTTTTCTCCCCAGCAGTGTGGGTATTCATGGTGTAAAACTTGGGTGTGGTTCAGAAGCGTTTGGTAGATGGCAATACACTCTGGCCGCTCAAGTGCCGCCGAACGGTGCGGGAAGAGTTATAGTCGATGGTTATGCATGTTGATTGGTTAGGTGGGTAGAACCGAGCATCCCAATTGGGAACACCGTCATCCTTCCCGCCAAACGTCTGCATGTAAGCTAGAATTAGGTTTGAGAAATCAGGCTATGCATCTATAACGAGATAAGATATAACCCCGAACGATGGCTTTTTTACACAGTAAGCGGGGTCAATAATACCAGGTACATGGTTTGCTACCCCAGCTCGTGGTGCGTTCATACATCAGAAGCAAGTTGATGCCGCGCCACCTCGTTTATAAATCTTGAACTAATACTTGCAAAGAGCCATTGAACTTGCCATTGTAGGCCTTCCTTCAAATACCCCACCAATTTCAGTCTCCTATTCCCAGCGAGATATCTCTAATTAGCAACAAAAGGAAGATGTTGTAGGATGACAACCTTCCCTCTGTTCGCTTGTTCAGACACACCGAAGATCTTTGGAAGTTTCGTTGTATGCACCGGGATAATCAGTAATTTAGTCCAAACTTTTATCGGCTCATGTTATTAATAGAAGTGCGGGTTGATATCTTTTGTCAAGAGAGGGGTAATGCGGTGCGACGTGCAAATATTGGTGGGTGTTGCAGACAACAACTTCACCCCAGCTCCTTCAATTGTTATCTTCACAGGTCAAGCATAGATTCACAAGGTTGATAGTGAAATCACCCACTATCAATTAATTCAAGATTGCGAGTTTTTAAAAAAGTGCCCGATCATGGTAGACATGTTCTGCTCTATTTTGGCGTTGCAAACCACTAAACCTGAGCAAATTAACTTAAGATAAGCTGACTACAGATCGATGACAACGACAGAAAAACAAGACGCCCGAGTGGCACCGATCACTCGATCCCTGATACTCCAGCACCTATGGTCTCCGGGTAGATACGAAAATGCTAAGCAGACTTGGTTTCCCAATGGCACGGACCACAGCGAGATAGTGGATTGCGTGATCAATATCGAATCAAAAAACAGTTTCTTATCCGTGGATAATAACCTCGAGGACATGAGAGCATGGCTGGATACTCAGTGCGATGTGGAGAAGGCCCAGGTCGACTGGAGCCCAGATTATGAGCGAGAAATCAATACAACGGCAGAAGGTCTCAACACCTCCGCTCTCGAGCGTATTCGTCGAGGCCATGGTCCACGCTCTTCTCGATTTGAAGACTTACTCTGGCCACTACGCATCAGAAACCCTCCCAACTCATCCCCTAGATTCAGCAAAAGGCCGCGAAGTGAGACTTACAGCTCTATGCAAGAAGTTCTCTTGACATGGAACAAACACGTTGCCAGCGCAGACGACAATTTCACAGCACGAGAAGTCTCCATCGAGGCAATGCATGGCAGAATAGCCTTTCTCAACATGGCATTAAGCCATCGCAGAAGCGCAGATGCCCATGATGATTCCTTACGGAAACTTCTGCACTGTATACACGCATACCATCCCGAGACCGCAAGCTTCAAGACTAAAGATCCATTTGATCTAATAACTATATTGCTTGCACATATTGGCTTCTCGGTCCCTGATGTAGATGACGATCTCAAATATATCATGTTTTATACACTGGTGGCGGAGCGTGTCAATGCAGCCCATATAGCGAATGCGGGTACTAGACATATGCTTAGTCAAAACGTTGCTATAGCGAAGGCAAACAAGCAAGCTGGGCGAGCATGGAAGTATGAACGAGCTTTGAATGAGTGGGTCAGGAGTGAATTTGAAAGAAACTGCAATATGATTGCCGAGGAGGTCAAGGTTGCGAGACAAAACGTCCACTTGAAAGCTCTTAAAGACTTGCAGAACCTTGTCGTTCTCCAGATAGCGCAGAAAACGGTATTGAGAGACAAGATAGCGGGCGAAAAGTTATTGTCTGACAACCTCAACTCGGCCTCCGCATGGTTGAAGACAGGACAAGAGATATGGGACAGTGCAACCACGCACCTTGAAAACATGGTAGAGTATCTCGATGAACTCAGCGCAACTTGCAATGTTGCGGCAAGCAGTTCGGAAGGCATGGCCAGTATTAACCAGGCGCTTGTCCTTACACGAGCTATGGAATTCGTTGGCCTCGATCTTAAGCACGCCTCCGATGCTGAAAGACAGCTTGTTGTAGCGGAACGCATGGCAAATCCTAGTACCATTGTTATGATGGGTAGTACCATTGAAGGTATAACCGAGACAAGAATCAAGGCTAGAGAGTTGTTCGAGTCGCTTGGCAAAATGGACAGTAAACTCGCAGAACTAATGGAAGCGACAGAGGCGGTATTGCAGCAGTATGAAGGGTTAGCTCGTCTTGTCGATTCGGACTCGATACCGTTTTTAGAGAGTGATTTTGATAGTGAGGGTGAAGAATATGTACCACTTTTAATACAGGAAAGGCCGGAATTGGGTTAATGTAACTAGCTATGACTCGCCTTCGCTCTCTTGATAGAAGGATTGTACCTTTATAAATAATATTCTGTGCACTCTTAAAGCATGAAAAAATGGCCAAAAGGATTAAGTCACATTGAATTCGATCAATAGGTTCATATCACTAGTTCTGCAATAGGATATTACCCTGCATTGTTGCTTGCCATTATGTAAATCTAATCTAGGCAGTGCTAGCCTCTCTGGTGTTATAGGAGATTACTTCCTGATGATCGTGGCCAATTGTAAAAAGGCAACGGACGGTGAGGTAGCCGATAGGAGAAAGCAAACCAAAGGGAATGTCGGGTAGCAACGTGGAAAATAGCATGATGAAACATCACATGGCATTATGAAAGCGGATGGAATTTGGAAATTGGGGTATCATTCTCTATCATGTCACGTTGGCTTCTCAAGTTATTGACCATATTGAGCAGCCTTGAGGGCTATACGAAATTCGTCTCGCCTTCTTCCCAACGAATCCTGTTGGCTGTTAAATATAATTAGACCACGAAAACTCTTCGTAGCATGCGATATGACTGATCGCTTACCTGTTTCATACCCATACAGCCATAATCAGCGGTACAATCCTGCTGTGCCTAAAATGAAAAATACCAGAGCACCCTTCACCAGTGACTTAATGCTGTATTAAAATACCTCTTAGCCACCATCACGTTGTATTACAGATCGAGAATCACTGGTTGGTGACCCATGATCGAAGAAATTTGGAGGGTGAGGTCAATCGCCTAGAAAGCGTATAGGCCACGCATGTTCCATATCGACTCATCAATCATGCTTGGTGTCCACTCAGCGCCCGTTAACTGCGCAGCAATGCTTTCACGCTTGTCTCTTGACAAAACCAAGAATCGCTCGATGAGGTCACCATCAATCATGCTCTTCACCGGTGTGAAGTAGCTGCGATACGCCAAATGATCGCGTCCAGACATCGGTTTATCGTCCGATCGTAGCTGGAGTTCCAACTGCTGGAACATTTTGTGCTGTCGACGGGATGTGAAAGGAATAAGTGCACCAAGCGTGCCTTGAAGACCGGCCCAAAAGATAACACGCTCACCACCTGATAGAAGCACAGTCTTCTGTATGGAGATAGGAATATCGTTTGCGAAATAATTTGCAACACTGTCCAATCGGTTTGCTGTACCACCAAGATAGCCCTTGTCAACAAGTAGGTCAGAACCATCAGGCGACTCATCAGAAGATTCAGACACCTTGTGTGGGCACCGGACTAGCCAAAGGTTGCCGAACTTGTCGCCACCAACGGTAGTATCATAGTCTAGCATCTCAGTGCACGTAGTGTGTCGAGCAATGGTGTCGTCGACAAATGGGATAAGCCGGTTGGGATGAACTTGGTCCTTGTGAACGACGTAAGTGACAGACTGCACCTGATCGGAAACGACCAAACGACTTCCCTGAGTCTTTAAATCCGTGATTCGAGTGGGAACACATTTTGAGGTTTGGGCTTTGCGGAGAAGTGACTTCATTCCACAGTCATAAAGGCACAGATTTTGTCCTACACCAGCGATCATCTTACCCTTGAAACCGAGTAATGCAAGCGGAGGGTCGCTCATGTCAGTCTCATGAAAGAACTCGAGTTCCCGTCCGTTGGCAGACACCTTGTAGATCTGTATCGATGCACCTGCGAACTTGTAAGGCTGGAAACTGAGATCTTTCGCAGTGCCAACAGCCAAGAAGAGTTCTGCCCCTCGGCTTTCGAACTGGACAAGCGCAGCGCTGACAAGTGACTGGTTGGCTTTGATCTCCACGGTATGTGTGACACACTTTTCGCTTACGGGATCAACGACCTGAATGCACGAAGCCCAATTGCCTTGAGCTCGTGGGTACCCAAAATCGGCTGGTGAAAATTCGTCTATTTCACTGTGACCATTTGTTGTGTCGCCATTTGTTTCTTCGATGTCCATAGGAGCATCATCATCCTCGTCTTTCTTTGCGTGAGCTTCTGCGAGAAGCTTCTGTCTTGTGTCTGCGTTCAACGTATTGTTCTCGCTTTGAATGACATAGAAAACTCCTTGTTCGTGGTACCCAACCATCTTTCGTGGAGTGTACTTGAGAGGTATTGTTTCGTAAGTAGTGTTATCTGTCAAATCGTTGAAGGTGAAAATACTATAACGGTTAGCTTTTGCAGCTGACTGTGCTTGTGTGGTAATAAAGTTCGGAAAAGATTGCGTTCAGCAGGAACAATTGGAAAATGTTTAAGTCCCTCATCGTGTGTAAGGAGTACAGTGTATCATCAGAGCAATCGAAAGAGAAATGGAAAGTCACGTACCGTAATTCGTTTGCGCTCACACAAATAATACCCTTAAATTGTGAGCCTTCGAAATTCCATGCGGATTTGAACGCAATGTAGTTTAACGGAGTGAGCTGAAGGACACCAGTGCGTGGATGGGTATAGCCCAACCATGGTCTGGATGTCATCGCTAAGATGGCGGGTTCGCCGGCAACTGTCACCTTTGCAAACTTGATGGGCTCAGGACCGAGAAAACGTCTGCGTGTATCGCCAATGTCACCAGTCATCTCGTCAAGCACAGATCGGATATACACTCCACTTCGTAGACCAATGTGAAGGAATTGGCTGTGTCCACGTGGCGACTTGTCGGACATTAAGTTGATTGTGAGGTCGCTCGGTGGGGACGTAAGCGCCTGTACAGATATGCTTCGCAAAATATTGCCTTCCATATCAGGAGACAGATTGAATATCCTGACAGTCTGATCGCTGCAGCCGACAGCCATGAAGAAAGCTCGTACGCTACCTTCAGGGACATCTGGTATGGCAAGGCAGTTGATGGTACTATCTAACGCAATCTCCTCATCAGCCATTGCGAGTGAGCCGTCAGCATCGCACTCAAAGTAGAGTATCTGGCCCGAACTTAGCGCAATCGCAACCTGTCGATTGTTGGTCGCGCAAGCTACGATTGTCCTATGTGCTGGGGGTTGCCAATCGGTCAAGCCGGTGTGTGTAGCAACAGCATCGTCGTTGGGGAATTGTATGCCCTGAATATGTCGGATTCCTTTCGGATGAATTTGAATAATACAATCTTCACCAAATTGTTGCACACCAAGCGTGTTGGTATCAGCTAAGAATCCCGTGTTGGCTGCCTCTTCAACATCCTCCCCGATCTTCAGAACGAGTGTTCGACTATGCAAGCATAGCACAATGAGGGTGTCAGTCTCGTCCTCGTTCGTTAGTTTCGTTGTCCAGACGTCCGAGGCATTCTGTGGCAGTGGCGACTCAATGAGATCCAGGACTTCAAGTGCATTTCTTGTGGTACGGAAAGTGCTACGACCACCAGCACCGTTGATGGTGTAGATCTGTGGCGCATCCTCCAGTGCTGGGTTTGCTACTTCCATACCCATGATTGGATTCAAACTAGGCAAGGTTTCGACTGCAGTCAAATTGGTCAAGGCTCGTGGCTTAAAGAAGGGTGGCGCAAAATGCCGCTTGGGGTCAACTGGGAACTGATCGCTTTCGAACAAAGGGTCATCAGTCTCCTCTCCAAGTGACTCTAGCTCGTATAGTACTCGATCGCCAGACTCGCAAGCCGTAAATACAAAACCTGCACGTAGAATGCAAATGCTTGTAGCAACAGGTATTGTGTCAAAGTATTTGATCTTGATTTTCTTGACTTCACCGCCGGGCGCATCGACTGTCAATTTGAACACATCGCCGTCGTCTGTCTGTAGAAGGTAGAAGAAGTCACCACCCTTTAGAGAGTATAGTGTACCAGTGACGATAATGCGTTTGCGATTCGGATCTTCGGTAGCTCCTTCACGGCGCGGAATGGCCAGTCGATGTACGTCAGATTTCTTATTGAAGATGTGGCGGTATGTGATATTGTCTTCTCCACAGACAAGAACGCCGCTGGGTGCATTAGGTCCTCCAGGTACCCGGTAAAGGGCATTGGCAGTCCGATCAACTGGCTCTGACCACTTGCGTACAATGTGGTTGAGTCCAAGATCTAGCTCGTAGTAGACAAGCTCCTTCTTCAGCTCGTCAAAAGCCTCGCCGGAGGGATCAGTCTCAGAGCTGGAGAAGTCCAGCTCAAGAGAGGCGAACATGGGGTTGTCATAGCCAACATCGAGGCCAATCAAAGTGTACACTAGCGTCTGCGGCTTGTGTGCTTCAAGAGGCGAAGAGATGGCAATGTCCGTTTGACCACTTCGAGTGAGAATGTACACCAGTTTGTTCTTCTCAACGGATGCGATCATGATGGCGCGCCCTTTCGGGTCTGCTGCCAGATATTCGCCAGGAACCACACGTCGTACCCCAGACTTGCCGTATGTTTCAAAGTGCACAGTCTTGAAAACTTGATCCTCGGCCACATACTCGTACGTGACTAGGCGTCCCGAGTCGGTGGTTATGACAATGTGATCTTATACAGTCAGCCCAAGTTCTTGATACACAGTCATGTCCAGTCCACCGTTCGCTCATAGAGCTGCGAGCTCGGGGTCCCGGGTGCTTTGGAAAATCACTATACTGGCTTATAGCATTGATGATAGGAAAGACGTACCCTTGGTGCCGCCCGCAATGCGGAACTTTGCTATGCGGCGTACGATTGCAAAGACGTCTTGGGAGTAGATCTCCTGGAAACCCTTCTGTCGGCGTGAAACCTCCAGTATTGCCAGTTTAGAGCCATTCGCAATGAGAATCTGCTGTTTGCCATTCCCGATGAAGTCACCAGAAATGGCATCTTGAGTTGCGGACGGCTGTTTCACCGTCAAGGCGTACAACGACATGGAAGAAAAGCTCGTCATGATGGCGGTCAGGCGTGTAGCGGCCTGCCAACGGGCCTTTTTGAATGCGGATGTCGCACTTGGTAAGGCGCGTCTGAATGAATGTTGACGCGCTGGTGGAAGTAGGTGGTTGGTGCAGGCGGGTGGTGGTGCAACTGCAGTAAAGATTTCAATAGGGTCGAAGCTCCTTCGGCAAAACTTAGGTCCGCTGCAGGTGGAGGATTGGCCCCGCTAAAATTTTGGAAAACTAAAGACGGCTGCAATTGCGCAAAGCCAATACTCCAATACATTCTATATACATTCAAAATGAAGCGTAAAGTGGGTGCGCTCGAAAAGATTGAGGCTGATCACGCAGCGCTTCGTTACAAGCTCAAGCGCGACCCGCAAAGTTACCGCGATGATTTCAACAACCAGTACCAGCAGTACGAGACACTACGAGACCTCTTCCTCCAAGACCCTTCCTCCACGGATTCTGGATTGGTTGCTCTTAAAGACCTAATCGAATTCATTTCACATGTTGCAGACCGCTACCCTGATCTGACTTCCCAATTTCCTCAGGATTTAACTCAAATTTTGTTGCAGCACCATCAAGTCCTCGAGTATGAGTTGCGCGATAAGATTGTGGGAAGCATTGTACTGCTAAGGAACAAAGATGTAATTGACTCTATAACATTGCTTAACACCCTCTTCCCAATCCTTATTGCCACCCCGAGCAAGTCACTACGTCAATTACTCTTCACTAAGATCCTCTCCGACCTGCGATCCTCCAACACCAAAGCCAAAAATCACAAGCTGAACCGTACCATACAAACCGTCCTATACAACTTGCTTGAGTCGGATAAGGAGTCACCCAAGGGTATATGGGCAGTCAAGATAACGCGAGAGCTATGGAAGCGGCAAATATGGACCGATGCACGAGCAGTCGAGGTCATGCGACTAGCTGCCCTAAGTGAAAACGAGAAGGTCATCGCTGGTGGGGTGCGCTTTTTCCTCGGTGGTGACAAGGAACGCGAAGAGGCGGCTGATGATAGTGACGACGACGAAGATGTCGACATGGCGCGCTTACGCCACCAGGCAGGCATCAATAAGAAGTCCAAGAAGAACCAGAGAGACTTGAGGAAGGCTGCAGTTACCGTCAAAAAGAAGGAAAAAAAAAAGAATGCACCACATCCGCTAAACTTCTCGGCCCTACACCTGCTACACGACCCTCAAGGTTTCGCTGAATCGCTTTTCTCTAAGCATGTGCAAAATTCAAAGTCCAAGATGCAACTCGAATCAAGACTCCTCGTACTACAACTCGTTTCACGACTTGTTGGTCTACACAAGCTCACCGTTCTATCCCTCTACTCCTTCTTCCTCAAGCACCTCACTCCCCGACAAGCCTCCGTCACTAGTTACCTAGCATGTCTTGCGCAAGCGACACATAATTACGTACCCCCCGATGTCCTCGAACCCCTCGTACAGAAGATTGCAAACGAATTCGTGTCGGAAGCGTCGGCATCAGAAGTAGCAGCAGCAGGTTTGAATGCCATTCGTGAGATTTGCGTACGTCAACCATTGGCCATGACCGACACTCTCTTGCAGGATTTGGTCCAATATCGCAAGTCTAAAGATAAAGGAACAATGATGGCCGCCAAAGGTCTCCTTTCTCTCTACCGTGAGGTCGGTGCTGAATTACTGAATAAACGTGATCGAGGCAAGGACGCAACCATCGGCATACGTGCGGGCAAAATCAAGGAGCGAAGATATGGTGAAGAGGCAGTAGGCGAAGTTGAGGGCATCGAACTCCTAGAAAAATGGAAGGAAGAGGAGCGCCGCAAGAAGCGCGAGGCAGCTGGCCTAGACCCAGATGCAGATGATGATGAGGAACTTGACGAGGTAGAAGATTGGAAGGCCTGGGATGTGGAATCCGATGAAGACAGCGATGACTCGGGTGGCTGGATTAACGTCGAATCTGATGGCGAAGACATCCAGATCAGCGACTCGGAAGACGAGAAAGACAAATCAAAAACTAAACCCCCCCCTTCCAAGAAACGTAAACTCAGCAACGCAACCGCTGCTCCAACCGACATATCCGAAGAAAAAGAGAACCCAAAGAGTGTTGAGTCTGAGATCAAATCGATTTCTAAACTCCTTACTACTACCATCCTCACCCCAGCCGACCTGAAGCAACTTCGCGCCCTCCAAGAAGCATCCGCAATAACCTCCGCCCTTCCCTCCCATAAGCGCGCCCAGCTCCTCGCTGCCCGCCATGCCGATGAAGCCATTACCGCCGAGACTATCGAAGCTGCGGCCTCACTCGGCAAAAAGAATACAAAAGAGGAGAAAATCGCCATGGCGAAGGGTGATCGTGAAACGAACCACCAAAGCACCACGGCGAAGCGCAAGGAGAAGAAGCAAGCGGAGGGTAAGAGCACGACAAACAAAGAGAAGGCCCGCAAGAAGAATTTCCTCATGACGCTAGGCAAGGCGAAGAGTAAAAATAAGAGGAGTTTGACAGATGTCAAGAGGACGTTGCAAGGGCATATTGACCGTAGTAAGAGAGGTGGAAAGAGGGGAAATAAAGGGCATTGAGGCGTATAAATGTAAAGGGCATAATACCCGAATAGACCATCGATTTTGTAACAGAGAAGATAATCTCTCGATTTTGCAGGCTACCATGATAGCTCTCATACCAGGCATTATGAAGTGATCATGGGCGATGCAAAAGCCTTATCAGCTTTATCAACAAGCCAGAAGATCGTCAACATCGCAACCCAATTCCCAGATAGCATGACTACCTTTCCTACTCGCTAGTAGCCGCCCAATACCCGTGCCCAAGAGCACTTCCAAGGTCTGTTTTGCCAAGGTATTCCACAGGATCGCCTTCCAACTCCTCGTACTAGCCTCAAGTTGACTCTGACTCTACTTGGCTCATAGCCCCATCTGAGTCACCACCTTTCTTTCCATATACATCCGCAACACCCTCACCACTGCCATCCTGCCACAATCCCGCCTCAGCGCTCAAAAACTTCCTAACCACCTCGTCCCGACGCGCTTGAAACTCAGCCTTACCTATCAATTTCACCTTCTTTCTCGCACCTTCCAAGTCGACAGGTTCGCCGCCCACGCTAACTGTGCTATCAGCGTTTGACCGACGACGTTTGTGAGATGCTTCAGTCTCAGATTTCATCCACTCGCCCAGGCGCCGATTGGTCGCCGACACTAGCATAGCCATGTCTTCGCGCAAGCCTTTTTTGTCTATAGATTTAGGGTAGACTTGCAGGAGGGCTGTCAGGAGCGAAGTCTGCGTGACTAGGGAGGTCGTGTGATTAGATGAATCTCTAAAAACGAGAAGCTTCTTCTTTTTCATTCGTATGAGTGATGACGACGCACGATCGTGGGTATTTTTACTAACAATGTTTTGGGTAGATATGGGATCAGATTCGGAGGTACTGGTATCATCGACATCGTCTGACAACATATTATGGGGCTGTGACCGTGAGGACTCTCTAATGTACTGGACGGCTTTCTTGCGTAACATAGATTCTGTTTCTCCGCCTAGTGACATGCGCATCTGACTGTGACGTTGGGCGTATGTTGGCCGGTTTTGAGTGTCTTTGGTGGTCTGATGAGCGAGATGCTGCGCTAACAAAGGAAATCGGGTTTCGAATGGCACGCCATAGGTGACGTTTCTAGATTTTGTAGGTGAAGCACCAATGGATACTGCTGCTTTTGCATTCATCATCCGATACATATCATGGTTCTTTTGACCCGTGAACGTGCTTCCAACTGCAAGCCTGGGTTCCAGCTTAGCCTTCGAAGAGTTATACTTGTAAAGCAGGCGATGTCGATTTTGAAATTTGTGGGGCTCTTGAGAGTGCAGTGGACGCGATGGAAGTGGCGCTATCTTGCGGCGTGGCGAGTACTCTTCAAGAACGATAGGATCATGTACGCTGCCTTTCGTGGCTAAAGAGTTGATAGTCCGCCCTCGTATGGCCAAAACATCAGTTTCCGGTTTGGCAGGCGAGTTCGCGTCTTGCTTGAATATGCTCGGGGTTTCTTTGCTTGGTGATCCATCCATAGTCGGAGAACTAAGGTTAATATCGTCCATGCCACCGACGCTAGAGGGCGTATAGTTCAGTTTTGTTGAAGATACCTGAGGTGTTACAGGAGTCTGGTCAGGTTTAGGGCGACGTGTGTGAACTTGGATGACACTGTCCTCCTCTTCTTCACCCCGAATTACGTCTGTACGTCCAGTCTCGCAGACTCTACTATCGTAGTCTGGTTTGCGGCCAGCCATTTTCTCCTTCAGTCTTAGTACACTTGCCATTAGCACACCTATTAGTTTACACACAGCTTGACACTATTTTCCTCGCAAAATCCTTCACTAACCTTTGGGTGAACGAAAAATTGCTGTCCATACACAGAGTGGCTTCTAAGTTGTTAGTTGCAAATACTTGAAACGAGGTTGGAGTGCGCAACGTTAGGGTAATAACAGCGTGGGTGATGGTACTAAGTCGGTAAAATAAGAGGCGACTCAACAATATAATATTTATGTTGCCTGCACTTGAACGGAAGGCACAGATATGAAAAAGGAAGGCGCGTTGTTGATTTGATTGGGGAAGGTGCGACTACAAACACTCGAACGCGTGGGGACGCGACAATACCAAACGTCATTGTGGAATATCACGTTCAAACGCAGCTAGGCAATCATTGACTAAACCGGAAATTTCACTGTGAAAACGAGAGGTATTGATGACAGTTCATTTTCACCTGCCAAATTTTCACGGAACCTGACCAAAGAGGAGAACGTGAATAGAGATATTGTATGATGGGTAGTCTAATCCATCTCCAGCATAGCTCAGAAGTTTGATGGGCAGAGCTATGGGAAACACTAATGGCAACATTACCCTTGTGAAATATCTAAGTTTTCCTCGTAACCACCAGAAGCTTTCTTATCCTCACATTGAGAGGTGGTCATTTTGAAACACTCAACTAGTTATCCGAAAATATGAGAAAAAGAGCAATTTTTACTGCTAAACAAAGCCGCCTCGTTCTACTAACTCAAGAGTTTACATGAAATCCAGAAATGTGCGAAGACAAGCGACCTCTACCACATCGTCGGTTTCATTCACAACTCGATTGATCGCTCCATCGTCCCACGCATATCCATACCACAGCAAAACACCCAAATTCCTCATCGTCATAACATCTTCCCGCTTCATCTTAACACTTGGCAATGCTTCAAACAAGTGAGTCCAAAACAGATCCCGTAGAAATGGTGCATGGTCAAAATATACAAATTTCGGCGCAGCGTGAAGACTCGGTGTTTCATCTATCGTTTGAGAAGGTGGTGAGACTGGAGTCACATATCCAAGTAAGTGTTCAAGGCCATACAGACATACGCCAAACGGCAAGTATTCTGCTTCGGCCCAATCGACAACACCTGTAATCTCCCATGTATCTTCATCGATAAGAATATTGGATGGAATCAAGTCGCCGTGATTCAACACAACAGGGTAATCGTTCATCGCTTTGGCTTCAGTCAACGTCGATTTCGCTATTTGTTTCAAAGACGCGTCAGGTAGTTCGTTACAGAGCTTTTCAAGTCTGCAGATGATACTTGATCCAACCTTCCCCGTGCATTGTGATAACATTTCTGGCGTATCTTCCATAGGTGAGTCTGCTCGTCGACTCCTAGCCTCGGGCCGTTCTTCTACAGATGACTGCCAACCACTCGCAATAAATGCGGCAAAACTCTCGATGAGTTTTGTATGCTTTTTCCATAAAATCGGATCGAGGACTTGGTTTCGGGGTAGAAGGCGAGATACAGGTATGCCACACTTCTTTTCCATTTCGTAGGCACAGATTTGCGGTGGTAATTTGAGGGGCAGGTGTTGGATAATGGGAGCTAGGAATGGATATGAGCGTTTTGCAGCTTGAGCGATGCTGAGATTAAGGGCATGTTGTATGGGTCGAATTTGAATGATCAACGATGAAATGTTGGGGGAAGAGACAATGAGGGTGTAACTGCAATAGCCCTGCTCTCCAAACTCTTGCAAACGGCAACCGGTGTATTTTTCCTGTAGAGCTCTTAAGCATCGCCGGAAATCCTCTTCTTGTAGCCCTATACGTTCCCAAATGCTTGATATTGGCTCTGCCATGGCGAACTCAGAGAGTGGCCCTTGTATTGTTGAAAACGATGGATGTCAGCCAGTAGAACGTTCCTTAACCTACATTATGCAAATGATAGTGCGATGTGTTATTACAGTCGTTACAATTACTTTAATCTCAGAATAAGAAGTGTTATCTTTTTTTTAACTTTTACGAAGGCCTTTCTCTAATTTTTTGACACAACAAGGGAGCAACGAGTGATTGATGCAGTTGAAGTAATGCGATGCGAACATCAATGGGTATATATTATCCTATCCCACATGTCTCGGGACTGGATACTAATGCGCAACGCTAAGCCTACATCCAACTATTGCCGAACCATTATGGTGTGCTGTACTCCACACCAATTCGCCGGAAAACAGCACGTGGAGCAATAAGAAGCAAGCACCTTGACTCGAGGAGTGGGGGATGCATAAAGTAGTACGTCACCCAAGTGGAATAAGCAATATCACTACACCAAAGGGCAATAAGCATAATGGGGCAGACTCATATTAATCCCTATTCTACATGGCTATTTTTTACACGCCACATCGTCCTCAGGACGGTCTTTCTAACAGAACAAAATAAATAAACAGCAATCTCTCGAAATAAAACACCCAGGCTCGAATGAATCTTCACTTAAGCCAGCTCAGTCATCAGAAGAATGGTATCACAAGGTAAATTATCCCTTTTCCCAAACATTCGCGCAGGAAAGCAACAATAGAGAGAAAAGCGACACACGAAAAGGGGGTATCCATGATAAGCTCTATTATTACAACATGGCGAACGCTGCGATGGCGGCGGCACCCAAGCTGAAGAAGGATTGGCTGCTGAGGACGGGTGCGACGTTGGAGCTTGCTTGTGCTGGGCTGGAGCCGGAGGGAGATTGGGGAGTGTTGCCACTAGGGGTGGTGCCTGAGGGGCTGTTACCGCCTGGGCCGTTGGGTGTGTTTCCTGTGCCGGAGCCGGCTGCTTGGCCGGGGCTGAGGTTCTCGGTTGCTCGGGCGGCGAGGGCAACGAAGGATTGCATTGTGCGGTTACCAGTTGCGGGACTGTGAGATGTGTTAATTAGGGAGAAGAGAGGTAATGTTGAGTTGGGGGGAAACGTACGCGTTGATGGCACCAACCATACCACTTTGGCAATGGCGACCCTGTGAGCAGTAGAACCATACTGGCCTGGTGTCCTTGACCATGATTGTGTAGGTCAAGACGTTGGAAGTAGCACCGAAAGATGCGTTGGAAGGCATGAATCCAGAGAAGAAAGCATCAGTCTTGTTGGGCTGGATGTTCTGAATCGGAATGCAAGGGTTGTCAAAGGTAGACTGTGCGACAGAGTGGTTCTACGGTACTTGTCAATACTTGGAAACTACGCTCTGGAGTAATACATTCATACCTTTGGGTGAAATTGAAACTGGACCATGTCTCCAGGGTTCGCCTGGATGCTGGCTGGGTAGAAGGCAAGCGAACCGTTAGGTCCACCGACCTGGACAATGTGTGTGTTGATCATTCCTGCTGGTGAGCCTGCTCCTGCAGAGGGTGTACCTGTTGACAAGCTTCCTCCGGCTGACGATGTCCTTGCCAAACGGGATTCCGAGGCTACGATACGGCTGGAACTCTGTGCTGCCACCAAGCCGACGAGGGCGGTTACGATGATTGATTTTGAGAAGTACATTTTGACGGATGTGCTGTTAAATTGTTCGAAATACGACTGAATGGATTAAGAGTATGTGTCGACGAGAGAATGGATATAGGCGACTTGCGCTCTAAAAAGTTAAGCTGGACTAGCCAAGTATTACGAAGGTAAAAGACCGTGAAGGTAACTGAAGGAAAAGGGAAAATGAAATGCAACAGCAAGTCGAGAAGCAGAAGCGGATAGGGAATGGAAATGTGCGCCTGAGAGGAGGCTATAGAGCATCTTAAGGCATAAACAGTAGCTTAGGATTGGAAGGTCATTGCGTTTTGCCCAGGTGACAGGCCCGCGGTTAGTTGCTTTTCCGACACATGGGGAGCGTTCTGTGACAGCTTGGGTGCTGGGTTTGCTTCAGCCTCCACCTCGCTTGCTGCCCCCTTGGCAAATGAGGCTCAACACAAGCATAGGGGAAGATGCCTGCAAGCGAGCCATTCTACAGAAAGATGCCATGATATTAGACTCAATACATCGGCACAGTGGAAGGGATTGCGAATTTGGGAAGTGATACGATATTAGAATTGAACATGTTGTGTGAGGGTAGAAAAAGTACGATTTCGTGGTTGGTGCAGGGTTCGGTGCGGGTGTTAGGGTTGCGAAGCAGTCCCTGTTCCGTCTGTGTTTGAGCATGCTTCAGGCCGCATCTTCCCGACCATCCACCGGAATCCACCAAACCGTTCATGGCACATACACGGAAACACTATTCGCGAAATTGAAGAGCACTTGCTAGACGCAAATTTTTATGCCGCGCAAATCCTAGATGTTTGATCTTCCTCTTGGAATGGAGACTTTGTTCTTCCAACACGCTAAAAGCTAAGGAAATGACTTGGAAGCTAGTATTTCAGTACCAGACCGTGAAACCCAGCTCTCATTCCGAGTGACTTTTAAGCTGAATCTGCGTGCTTGAGGCTGGTATTCCATACCCGCCATAAACACTGAAACATGCATGCGTTAGGTAAGATCGAATTCCTAACAATCCATTCGTCACAACCAAACAGCCGCATCGTATACAGGCCACGTTGACGTTCTAATGATAGCTGACGGCGGCAAGATCATCACACTGCGGCAAAACGTTTGGTGACGGCCACCTGCAGGTGTTTTCCATCTACGTTAGGAGGCAGTCAAAATTGACGTGTCGTGCTTGACGCGACGCGTTTGTTGACCACGTCACCTCGACCAGTAAAGACAATGCGAGCTCGTGACTCAAAAGTCCAGCACCAACTGGGGCGCCAGCTTTTCAAGGTCCTCTACTTGTAAGAAACCGTCTGATATGGCTCCGGCCTTGACGCTCAGCTCACGCTCATGCTTCGCCCTAGCGAACGCCTCGCGCACAAAGATTTCTGTATACTTAGCGACCAAGTCCATTGCACCCTTTTGAATCTGTGTATTTGAATCCTCAAAGTTCTCGTGCAGGAGACGAGTCAGCAGTGGTACTGGGACAGGGTCTGGTGTCGCAGACGCTGGAGGCGGCCTGGTATTGCGAGCGGCCGGCGGCGCATCTTCCATTATGTCATCATCATCATCGTCGTTATCGTGTTCTTCTTCCTCTTCGTCGTCAGATGATATAATCTCAGGACGCGCAGCACTGGCAATCGCTGCGTTCTTGGCGGGGCCGACTGGAGCGCGTTTTGTCGCTGTTGAGCCCTTTTTCGGTGCCTGGACCGGTCGTGGTGGGTTGAACTGAGGCCCCTTTCGACGTGCAGCATTTGCATTGGAATTCTTAGGCGGCATTGTGAAGTGTGGTCGCGCTTGGGCTGACTTGAATTTAGATAAGTGGGTTGTCAAAGTGTGGAGGTGGAGCTGTAGCTGGAACGCGTTGCTCTAGCTTATCACGCCAGCATCACTTTCATCCATGGATCTTGATATTGACGCGCCCTCACATGACCAAGTAATGCCCAACTTGATCTTGTCCCCAAATCGAGACCCTTTAAAATCGACGATTAATTTGGTTTTCGCCGATCTGATGAGCTGAGACAGCCTGTCGTCTTTGTCCTCTTTCATGCGCTAAATTCGGTCCTAAGATCCACCGCCGAACGCCAGCAGTCAATAATCCTTCCCCGAACCAGATTTCCATATTAATTCAGACGTTCCCATTGGTTCGCATTTTGAAATGAGGGTCCAGTAGGCTGACAGGGTTACTTGGGGTTGATTTCAAGCCGAACTATTGTATACCAAAGATGGGAGCAGCGAAGCGAGGGTAATACTGTAACTACTTTGGGTTTACGACTATACATCTATGACCACGCCTACATACGCAAAAGGAAACAACTTGATTGGTACACCACATGGAAGCTTGTATGGATGCGGCCATCTGCGTAGTAGGACCTGGTAAACTCGCGACTGTGTCCGAATGGCGGAGCACCCGCTCGGTAGGCGCTAGGAAGCATTGAAATTTGAGTGTTGTCCTGTGCAGGATAGCTGCTGCCGACGAACCAACCGTACCTGTTACCGACCATGAGGTATTATTTTCTTTGTTATCGTCAAGAACAGAGGTGAAATCATAGGGTACCGAACAACAAACAACAGCGCATACACAGTAGTATCTGACTGGCTAGTATATCAAAGACAACAACAAGCAAGTACCTAGGTTGGCACAGGTAATATATTTTGACAGTAAGCACATGTCCACCTTCCCCTGACCGATTTTGCCCCAAGATGGAGCATTGGAACTGCCGGCTCCTGGCATGATTTTAGTTGTACGGGCAGTTGGTGCATCTTGTGCTGCCATAACCTGACCAAGTATTCCCGTGATGGCGACGTTTGTGGCACTCTCGCAAACATGTCATTAGTGTAGCCGATAGTTCAAACGGCTGTTTGCGGCAGTGGCGCAAATAGGCGGCCCAAATGTACCCTGTGGGGCTGCACGGCTCAATGTCGCACAGGCGATCCACAGGTGCGAAAGGGTTCTGACATGCATGCAGCGACAATGCAGCTTCAGTAACACAAACAAAGGATTCTTGCAGATGCGATATTGAACGGGTAATTTGAAGGCCGCAAGCTGCCTCTTCCCTTTGGTGTGTTCGAAATGTGGCGGCAGCCTAAAACTTGGTTCTCCGCGCTCAACCACCAGACGTTGGATTTGGCAATAGGAATTTAATCACGGCCAACGGGTAAATGTGGACCTGGGATGCTTGTCATAATGAGAGGAACGAAGGATCCTTGGATATGGAGAGTCGAGAACAAGAGACGACGAAAAGGACGATGACAACGACATGAAGCCAAATTTGGTTGGGAACGAAGCGCGGAACGCTACTTGCATGAGGCGGCTTTAAACACCTGCCCAAAATCGAGACTGCAGCCAGCGCAATACCATCCCAATGACATAATGACGTGCCGGGGTTTGGAATCGAGGTCGGGACCCTAGACGGTGGGCCAGTACCTGCGTCAGATGGCTAATGGACAACAGCAATACGTACCGGCAGTGAACCAGAGGAACAGATTGGTGGATAGGTGATTGGATGCTGACGCCAACGGAGCCGAGCTTTGCAGACGTAGCTCTTCTGGGTCAGGTTGTAGGGAGTGAAATGTGTTGAAAGGGAAAGAGGCTCGGCGTTGCTTCTGCTTGTGTCTATCATCTCGGCGCCTGTGACCAGGGATTCACGTGCAACACGAGCATTTTCGGTTTGGGCACATCAGGTTGCTGGTCACCTGGGTTGCACGGGAAGGAGTTGAGTGCGAGCCTGGTTTTCCCTAAGCGCGGCGCAGGGTTTGGGGCACTAGGTATGAATCGTAACGGTGCATCCGAGTCTATAACCAGACGCGGTTGCAGCAAGCAAGTTGGAGTGGAGATGGTGGTCGTGATGATGATGATAGCAATGGTAGACTACACACTACCGTACCTATGTTTAGGATGAGAGGCTGCTGAGCAAGCAAGCTGCGACCGTCTTGGTTGGTGACCGAGTAGGAGGATTGTCGTGAATTTGGCTGATAGGCTTGCACCGCCCACCGCCGCCCGCCGCAATGTTGGTGTGGGTAAGAAAACTGCATCCAGAGCCAAAGAGGCTAGAGTACGGCGGTTTGCCATCGACCCCATGGTCCCATGCTGCATATACTACCCTAATACCCTATGTACGTCCTGCATCAATGCATCCTGTCAAAGCCAACCACGCCCGATTAGTGCCCACCCTGGTCCATGTGTGTCTCGAAGGTGTTGTGCGAACAATCAACTAGTCAATTTGGCCGCTTGCGGATGTTGGCAATCACGCAGTGTGCCACTAATTATATAATGTACCTGGGACTGTCGGGCGCGCTACTGCCTGTCCATTTTATTCATATTGTCCTTGTTCCTGCTCTGTTTGTCTATCTATCACTGCCCTACTTGGACAGACCAAACCAGACTAGAGAGCAAGCAACAACTCTCTTTATCTCTGCTCTATCTCTCTGCCCTCTCCCATCCCACCTCACCCACCCATCAGGCTCCCACACACCCATGCACCCATAGATAAAGCGTGCCCACTCTGAGATCCGGGCTCCTGCACCTGCAGGTCAACACAGGCCATCCATCTCTTATCAACTGCCAATCCACTCCAGTCCAAGATTGTCCAAAGGAATTCACGGCTCCCCTCACAAGCCAAACAAACATAACTCGGACGTCACCTTCTCTTATATTATTTTACTTCCTTCCTTCACTGCCTCCCTTACACAATGCCTCACTCTGCCAACAACTCTACCTCCACCCAACACACCAAAATGTCTCGCCTCTCGTCTGCATCCACCCAGTCGGGTAACGCTTCCTTTCCCAAGCAGGCAGGCGCCACATTACTCTCACCCGAAACTGCCAATGGCCCAACTTCACCATCGCCCTCACAATTCTCGTTTGCATCATCGCCTCAATCCATCCCGGAGTCGGAGCAAGTTACAAACGATGGTTCAAGACACATGCGCGCCATCACCAGAGGCACCCCAGGCGATGCTTCACGCGAAATGCGGCCCATCAACTCGCGCTCGCGTGCCCAGTTCTACGAGGACTCCTTCTCCTACAAAGACGGTCTCGCTTCATCTGCCCGTGAGCGTGTGATCAAGGATGCACCTATTGTGGCGGAACTACGCACCAATGTTATTGTATGGCTTCCAATTTATATGCTCCACTCTTGCTCCGGTGTGCTAACCAAACACAGATCAAGGATGAGTACACCCTTGTCACCGACCTTTCCCATCATCTCTCCACACGATATCAACGGCCCGAAACGTCTATCATGATCACCGTCAACCACTCAGCCTGTCTTTTGCTCGGCGGCTCCTTTGAACCCACTTATGTTCTCGTCATAAATGCTATCCCCGTGCAATTGCAGCCCACAACTAACAAGCGCAATGCAGCCATGATTCAGCAATTCATGTGCGAGTCCATTGGCGTCGCATCGGACAGGGGTATCATCAAATTTGTCCCCATCCCAGAAGACAGCCTCGCCATGAATGGTATGACCATTCAAGGCGACATTGACAAGCTGGAGCGACAACAAGCAGAGGAGAATGGCACCGGCATGAAGCGGGCTATTACAAAAAGCTCGCGCAAATCTTCTGTTTTCAGATCGAAGAGTACCAATCAACTTTCTCGAAACCCTTCCATGGCTAATCCTAGTGGAAGCGCAGGCCTCACCTCTTCGATTCCTAGCGATGGACCAATCGACTCTGCAGTAGCTGTCGATGAAAAGGGAATCGTCAAGCAGCCCGCTGACATTATGTTTTCCAAATTTAATAAGAGGCCTAGCACGAGCTCGCATCCAGCTCCGCCTCCTATCCCCAAGGATACACTTTCAGCACCGTCAATCGGAAAACGCAAAAGCTTTCTCAGTGTCTTTCGCACAAAGCCAACCAAAGCATCAATATAGTTAATAGGATCCGTGGACACACAATGTGGAGGGGCACCGCATGAGCGACTCTCATTGGCGCCTGCGCAGCGAATTAAAATTCACGAAACACCTGCTCAGAACGTCACAATCTTAGCTCATGCGGCGCTCTCAACCAGGACGCTGGTAGATTTGCATCCTTAATTTTTCTCTCGAGGCATATTTCGGGTCGACTCTAGGTACTAGCATTTGCAGGCGTTAGGCATGAACAGATGGCATGGTGGGACAACTCACCCAACACGATACCCTTCTCAGCATTTCATTTGTAAGGGACACAAGGCGCCATTATTTTACTATGGTAGATACAAACCAAGAAGCAATATCATTAATGACACATATTCAAACCATAACACCTCTTCGCGGCTATCGCGCCGTGGTCTAGCCAATAGATTCAAAACCCCAAAACCTCACTTGTTTCCTCGTCAGCACATCTATCGGTGTGCCTGGCCATCCAGCCAAGCGCCTCGTCCAACCCCGATGGCGTTCTCAAATTTTTGCTGAGTCTGCATTGAGGCCTGTCTTACGCACTCACACACCACATCTCAAAGGCTTTCAAAGCCTTACAGCACACTAGTCTTGACACAAAACCCTGACAGCCAACGAATGCGTTAGCGCAAGCCAAATTTCAGCCCTCCACAAACATGGGTCTAGCGACTGTTTGGTCTCGGTATCAGATAGGAGATCTAGATGCGCCAGCGGAAGACTAGCATGACGGGAAAGCTACACATGTACAACCGACGAAACGGGAGCATGATAAGGCTGGGTCTCGCAACGCAAAGCTCAGCACACCGTAACCATGTTAGGTGTTGTTTGCTTCGTATGACGCGTCATTCTACTGTGTACCACCTGAACAAATAACGGGAAACGCACTCCAAGGCTGAGGGACTATTAGGAATTCCGTTCGCTAAGTAAGGGCTCGAATTCTGTAGGAAGCTACCTATCAGTGTGTACATGTCTGGTACCGGTATCTGCTCTGGTGGAGCCGGACTTTGGTAGGCGAGGTTTCTCAGCTGTGGTCAGCCAGGTAGGTACCTACTTACCTAGCCGTCCGAGAAATGGCCTTGGAATTGGTAAATGGGCTGCAAGCTGTACCAGAACTCGAATGAGGGCAAAAAGGCGGCTCGTCTCACACCACGCCATTCCTTCAATGGCATTTGTCGGCCTGCGAAACGTGGATGGATTCCAATACCTGGTTTGCCTCAGCCATGTGGCTAGCCAACCGCCGGTCGTACATTGGGTAACTCCATATTGAATGCAATTACGGTTAGATGTTAACTATTGCCATCTTACATCCCCCCATACAAAGCAATTCTACTCGGTCCCAGCTGGGCGGCGAACACAAGCCCGCTTAAATTGCCCAGAATGATATCCATGCTTACACTGTAAGAAATGCAGCCAACCACAAGCATTTCGTCTCTCAGCTCCTCGACAGTGGTCATTTCGCATATGGCGTGGTTTTTTTACTTTCGCTTGGGTAATGATGTGCGTCTATCAAGGGCCGATCAACGGTTGGAGTTTGTCTGTGCTGGCTCAGACATTATTATCATAGGCGGTGAAGTGTGTAGAAACTAATACACCGGGGGGCTTAGATTTCTCTCTCTTTCTCTCTCTATTCAAAGACGAATGCGCTTGTTTGCGTGGGCAGCTGCTGACGCGGGGAGCTCCGCAAAGAAGGACGTGACCTGGTGATCAATGACGTACGCGGCTCAGGTGGGGTACATATATACCTATTCCTGTTGGTTTATGCACACGTTCGTACTTGCCCACTTGCGAGGAAAGGTTAGCATGCGCCACCACAAATAATGTGAATGCAAAGTCATGAAGCGCAGTGATGATCAAACTTACTTCCTTTTCCTTTCTTATCCGCTGCGGCTTTCTCCGCTTCGTTGCCTAAAGTCAGTGCTTGGCTTGGCTTGGATGTATATTGGGTTTGTGTCACCCCGTGTGTGTGGCAATTGTGATCCTGTTGATAATCACGAATTCTTGTATGATTTGACTTGATTTGCTTGTAATTGTTGTACGTTATATAGGCTAATACTTACTGTGTGTCATTAAGCCATGTTCAAATTATTTGATTGACCTTCTGCGCACAGTGTAAACCTTCATTCCAGCCATTGCCGGACTGAGTATACTTCTTCGGCTCCTCACCTAAGCCCGAGGCATGTGATATCCTTCATGACCTGCTGCTAGTGTTTTTATACACCACATGATCTACTGGATAGTCGTAGATCTTTGTTCGACATGCGCCGACTTTTCGCCGGCAGCTCTTTTCAGCTTCTCCTCTTTCTGTTCTTTCGCCTTTTCAGGTGTTTCTCTTCTCTCGGCATTTCAATTTGTCTCTGTGTTTCGTTTTTCGCTTCCTCTTTCCCCACAATTTTCTGTATATCATCTCTGTCGAATTCTGATTTAAATACGAAACAGAACTCATCGATCCTAGTGACTTCATATGCATGCCTGCAGTGTGGACATGTAGTCGCTCGGTGGTGGGACAGCGTAAAATACACCCTCATTCTTCCTCGATGATGTGATATCGCATGTTCCCTGGGGCTTCGATACTTCTCCCATTGGTTCCACGCAAATATCTCCGTGCTTCTCGCATTCCAACCATACTCTCTTCTTGAAAGCAAGCAGTCTGGTATCCAGGGATCGCCAATTGGAGATTGCGTCGCCCAGTAGTTCACACAAGTTCCTATGGCAGCTTTCTAGCTCCTTCGTTGTGGCGTCTTGCAGCTGCTTTAACAACCCACGCTTTACGAGCTTCCGGGTTCGAGTGTCTGATCCTGGCATTGGCTGTAGCTCCATCTCGAATTCATACGTGTCTAGGAAATCATCTAGAGGGCCCCAGACGTCAAGGCCCAAGGACATTGACGAACGGGCACAGAGTAGGATGTTCATTTCGGTGTGCCAGTCTGCCATGCCTAGTCTGGACCAGCGGGCTCGGATGTGAAGAAGACGGACTGCTCGAGCATATTCTTGCAGTACACTGACCGCTGGTATTATATCGTATGCATCGTGTTCGAAGCGCAGGAGGTTTTGTTGGCTGTTGGCTTGGTTGAAAATGGTGTTCAGGTCGTGTGTGACAGAAGCCGCTTTCCTTCCTCGTCGATAGGACATGATTGGTTTTGGTGAAGTAGGGACATCGACAGCCATGTTGTTCGACGCTGACCTCCTGGTGTGTGTATTAGTTTTGAAGTAGGCGGGAACGACCCCATTTTATCCTACACGCATTCTTTGATGGCAAGGCATGTCAAACCATCCTGGCGTTCCCTAGGTAGCGTCATCGAAGGGTGGTTCCCAATGGCGTCGACTGAGAAACAAGTCTATGCACTCCAGCTCCCATGCCCGACTCTCCGAGAACATAGTATCTCCTGAATCCCACGTGCAGGCCTATCACGCACGCGAGCATTACCAAGTAAACGGTGCGAGTAACGGCTTGAACCAGCTCCCTGTGCATCGGGACTGTCTGTCTACGATAGGAAAAGGTAGACTGATTCAGGTAAGATTCAAGCTGTTTTGGGACATTCATATTTCCACCGTCCTATAACAGTCCTTACGGAGGTTTGATCCGAATTTCCCTTCTACCGAACTTCTAGACACAAAGAACGAAGATCCCGCGTTTTTGCCAAATCATATTCGATCCCGTCTAGAAGCCACTCGGTGGAATCATTCCGAACTGCCAAACCTTTTTAACCATCAAGCTTCTTGGTGGCAATGCAGGCGCTACCCTAGCGAAGGCAATGCGAATCGGAGTAAGTCTTGGACCATATAGTTGTTAGCGGTGCCGCAGAAGACAATGAGAATCGTAATTTCCACCCAAACCCCTATTAGCTAATGTTCTCGAAACACAGTCGCTGTGGCGGAAGTGGAATGTCAATGTGTAAATTACAATGTGTGTGAATGCATACCCCCTTACAGCTACTGAAATTAATCATTGAAACAACGGCAGAAACCTAGATAACTGCGTGGCCAAATTCAACCCGGGGGCAGTCCACACCGCAATTTACCATGAATCGATTACAGCCGTTGTTTGACGTTATTTTGGTCGTGGAAGTTTTTCTTTGTTCTTGAATGAGTCTTCACTAGTACGGAAGGCGAATGCAGCAATTTGACTCGCTCGGCTAGACCTTGCGTAACCTTACTAGGCAAACCAAACTGTTTAAAACATACTGACAGCTGACTTTTAAAATTTGGCCTGCGGAGTGTTCTCACGCTCTTTGTTTCAAGGTAATCTGCATCAACGGCGCCTTCGTACAGAGGCTGTGCTTGAATGTCATTAGCTATCGGGCGGTGCTGAGGCAGGTTTTTGACAATTGGAAGACGGCGAGGTGTTCTTTGATAACTTGTTTTGTTTGGCGTCGTATGTGGGGTGCTGGTATGTGTCTAGATGGGTGGGTGTCCTGGAGGTCATTGAAAAACATGGTTCCTTATTTTGGATAATTGGCTTCTTCGATCAGTCAAGCCGTGCCTAGACGAATACGAAGTAGTAGAGAGCAAATTTCATCTCATTGTCTTCATGTAATCAGAGTTACATATTTGAGCCCATACTCAGCTCTCTAACACTCATGGTATTACCGTCCTGAAGAGCTTCCTGTATGGTTGATAGTTTTTCGAATCATCATTTTTTCCCTATGAATACGATAGAAGTCCGGGGGCTTCTAGATGTATTCTGCAACACTAAGTTTCTAGCCAAGCTACTGTGGTGTTAGTCGTCTAGCTCGCATAACAGGTGGATGTTTGTGTTCATGACTCGAGAACAGGACGCTGGCGTTCCATGGCTTCACTCGGTTCATCAAGCCCCCCGTGTCACTATGGGCAAATCCGCACGCATGATAGAACTCAAAGACTTGCTCAAATGTTCGATTGATACAAGCTCAGGCGTATCTCACCTTTGACAGGTAGAGATGGACACATTGACAATGTTCACGTGCAAGTTGTCATTGTGAAAGGGCAGTTGGGAGCGGGTAAAGCCCGCTATCAAGATTTAGATGTCACAAAGTAAGCCATATAAATATGGTCTAGTTTTTGGTCTTCATGTAAACGTCCCACGCAATTTCAGTTTTATCTTAGCCAAAAAGATGTTAGTAGCCAGCCGGCTCCGACTTCTCTGGAAACGCCGGCTCATCTAACCTTGATGTACAAGCCGCTTTCCAGTTCCTCGGCGTGAATTTATCAACAATAGACTTAAATGCCTCCAGGGTGCAGAATGTTGTATCGCCGTCCAAATGCTTGCCCTCCGCTTTGCACCCAGGGACTTGCATAATTTTATCGTTGTATCGTACGCGAACATAATAGTCATTGAGATCCGCTTTTTGAGAGTCTGTTAGCTCTGTGAGGGGCTTCCGTGTAATACCTGCTGGGTTGACACCGTCTTCTTCGATGTTCCTTACACTGCCGAACAGGTTTGACCACCAGCTTTGGCTCGTCTGCGCTGTAGGTTGCGGCACTAGTAACGCAGACCTTGAAGTAGCTACTGCACCACGTTTTCGAAACATTTCGAAGGCAATGTGACTTGTGAATGGTGGCCACGCTTCGCCTTCAAATGCACCTAGGCTGACTAGAGATGCAGCAATAGTCGTATCGTGGCAGCCACTCATTGCAAACTTGATGCCCGTCTCCCCACCCCTTCCAATCCCATCGCTATTACCAATCTCCGCTGAGCCATCGGAGCCATTACGCTCCACGCTGCCCACCATACGCGAAGTAACATCTCCTAATAGTGCGCCAATGCCAACCATGCGGTACTCGGTAGACTCAGTATAACCTTGGTACCATTCTTCTACTGCAATCTTATCAATAATAGCGCGTGCTTTAGGATCGTAAAAGGCCTTGGGCAATTTTGTTTCCGGACCGTGTGCGTCAGTAGCGTTGACAGTGTCCATAATTCCTGAGAGGCGAGGGCGCGAGTCAACAGCTACTTTGGCTTCTCCTGGCATGTACTTTGAGTATATTTTAGAAAGGTACTGCATATCTTCGGTATCGTTCCATCGATTTGCTGCACGTTGTGCAAATGCACGGCTCAGAAGTGCGAATCGTCTACAGCTTGCTTCATTGGGATATAATGTCTCATCTGCAGGGGCTCGAGCGAGTATCGTTGGGGGAGGAAAGTCAGCGGTCCGAGCAGATCGGGGGTAAAGGCCCGAGAATGCTTGTTGGAGGGACTCCAAAGCGCGTGGAATTGGTGTTGCTCGTAGATAGATCATGTCGCTATCTTCAATGAGCTTAGGCATAAATTTTAGTTGATCAACATAGAGATGGCGGAGGCGTTGCCCGAGGGCAAGAGTAGTTTCGCGTCCTCGATCCGTAAGTTCGCCGGGCTGGCATATTGCATCAAATTCTCCTTGGGGACCAGAAGCAATGACTTGCAGCTGTCAGTTCGAACGATAATTGCGGAAGGAATAAAAAGTAATCACCTGGGCCATCATCTGAACCGAAAGTCTCGAGTCTACGGCGGAACTTGAGCGAGTCCCAATCCTCGGTGCCTTTGATTATGCTAGTGAGTTGTTGTGCATGATTGCAATATGGCCAGTCTACGGATATCGTTAGGTCAAAAACGGCTCTCTTGCTCTGATATCCTTACATTGTCGCAAGCCAGTCTGATGATTTTGTGAGTCATACGTTGTTACAATGTGCTACAGAGCTTACATTCTGGAAGCGTGGGGCCACTGGAGTTCGCTCGCCATGACGAAGAAGCTGAACATATCAGCAAGGAGTATGCTACAGGACGTAAAGTTTGCCATTCAGCGTACAATCTGTACGAGCTGCAATTCCAGCTCTTTCGGATACAGCGTTTTCAATTGCTCTTGCGAGTAGGACATTGGGGGTATGAAGCTAGCCATGATGGTTGGAGTAAAGACTCTAGGGGAGATGTGAATAGTTATTTCTACCTTACTCGATGTTACAGTGTGTTTTTCTGCTAAAATGTAAATATTTCTTTCCACTAATGCGAACGATTTCCGTCACGTGGCAGGTCATTGGCTGGTCGTGTCTCATTGGACGTGCACGGGCAAAAAGGTTTGAAGCTAGAGGCACGAAAGAAGCACGCGTGCACGCTTTGACTGCGAAACCCCAAGTCACACCCAACATTTGCGCATCTTGGTAGAGCGTTATGCTGGGCTCGTATGTCTGCAGACAATGCAGATCAAGGCTCACACGACGCATCGCCCCGGCCCGTAACCTTCAATGGCAACCACGAGCCACGTTTCTGTCACTGCGGCAGACACAATCGCAAGACGATGCCGAACACGCACAACCAGAGGAACTCCCCAAAGAACCCAAAACCCCAAAAAGCACTGGCGGTGAAGTCCAGAATATTGCAAAGATACGATATGTCGAAACGGGGGACTCGACACAGCCAAATTTTGGCGGACGATACTCGAAACTCATAGAGGAAGCTGCAGAGGATCAGGAACAACGCCTCGGAACAGAGCAATTCAACGTCACCGAAACTGCACCAGACACTGCATCAGAAAATGGACCCGCTGTTGCCATTCAAAAGGCCTTGCGCGAGCACAAGGTTGAAAAAGCATACAGAGTGTTTCTGGATAATTACAAATCAAGGTCTTCTCCAGTCTTGACGCATCCGCCGCCCAGTGACATCGCACTGGTGCAAAATGGGGCAATCTTTCACGAACTCCTGAAGGAGGTAAATGTAGCCTTCTGCTTCAGGACAAAAAAGATCGGAGTAACTCCCACGCAAGTCCTTTTTAGGTACGAACAGACGGGCATCGCGACACATGAGCTCTGGATAAAAAACACTCTCCTGTACCTGACACATCAAGCCCTCTTAGCCATCAACACGCCGTCACCAACGTCTGGACGAAATCTAACTAATATACTCACCGAGCTTGTATCGCTATGGCGATTGTTTTTCCAAATCAAAGGACCAGGGACAGCGGATCGTTTTAATAAGATTGACAAAAAGTGGAATTTTCCCACTGTCGATGAACTACCAAAGGTTTTCAACACCCCCAACTTCAACATGCGCTTGCAAGAGTTCATCCCCAATCAAATGGGGAACTCGATGCTAGGCTTCTGTGCAGTCTACTTCTATACATTATCTGACGCTTTCACTGCAATCAAGCCATTACGTGACGAGGCTGCACCTTTCATTCAATTTCTTGGTCGCCTATTGGCAGGTTCATCCGTCCGTTCGGTATTCATTTTTACAAAAACGAGTCGCCAATTCAATGATCTGCCAGACGAAGTTAAACAAGACGTCATCAAGGAAATGGAAAATGCACCAATAAGGGCCTTGACTGATTTGGGTTCACAAGGAGAATCATTACAGCACGATCAAACTGACGATCCGATTGCCAATTTAGAGTCTTTCCACCTGAAGCGAATCGCCCGTGCAGTTGAATTGAAGGATACTGCTGACACCCTCGAAAATATCTGGATAGATGTGGAAAAGACATTTACAACGGACAACATATCCAAGATACCCCACACGATATATAATGCATTTTTGTCCGGTTTCATGATTTTGTTTCGTGCTCAGCGTTCTGTTGACGTCTGGAACCACATGGTTGCGCATGGTGTAAAACCGGACATGAAGTCCTGGGTTGCGCTGCTTGAAGGTTGCAAGAAAGCCAAAGATCTCGATGGCTTCAACGCAATGTGGGCGCGCTTGCTCAATACTGGAGTTGAACCAGACAACTACGCATGGACAACACGAGTTCATGGTTTGTGTTCACTCCGTCAAATCAACCTGGCCCTCACCACTCTCGATGACATGGGAAAACGTTGGCTTTCAGCTGAAAACCTACCCACTGATCCACGAATCGATTCCCGCAATCGCAGCACCACCAAAAAACAAAAACCACTCACCAAAATAACCAACACTTGCACAAAACCTTCGATTGAGGTGATTAACGGTGCGGTGACCGCAATAGTCCAACTTCCGGCAAATGCTATGCGTCACGACAAACGTATCGACTATGTCCGCAAGATTCTAGCATGGGCTGGCAATTTCTCGATCAAACCCGACGCCATCACTTTCAACTCCCTCATTCAACTACATCTTCGCGCTGCAGACTACGCCACCGCGTACAAGATATTGCGTCAGATGGAAATTAATGGAATAGTAGGGGATGTCGCAACATACACCATGCTCATTAGATCCTCGTTTGATAATAACTCTTTTGACACTCTCACCAAGGCGCAACAAGCAGACAAGATTCTCAACTTGTTCAATGATCTGGAGGCTGACGGCCTCAAGTTAAATCAAGTTTTCTACGGCATAGCTATAGACCGCCTTCTCAAGCAGTATTCGAATCATGATGCTGTCCGCCAGATTATGGGACACATGCGCGAGCGCAACATAATCCCATCTGCTCATCTGTACGCCAGCCTTATTACACACTATTTCCAGCAATCGCCACCGGCTATAGAGGCTGTTGATTACTTGGTTGATCAGTTCTTCACTGGCAATCGAGTCGCGACAGATCGCTTCCTCTTCGACCGTATAATCGAGGGCTACGCCGCCCATGGTGAAGTCGGCAAGATGATGAGTGTTGTTACACGACTGTCAAAGCACGGTGCGGTCCCTGGCTGGATAGCTCTCACCACTGTCATTCAAGTCCTGGCAAAAGAAGGAGATTTTGACCGCGCCAGAGCTATTGTTAGAGATGTGGAGATGCGTGAGGGTATCGCAAAAGGAGGAGTCTTGGGTGGAAACAAAGCTGAGGACCGGTTCTTTTCTGTGGTAAAAGAGATCGGTCTAGGGTCCAGGGAAGAGAGAATGGCGGAATATGATAATGATACGACTATGAATGCGGGCGAGGATCAAATGATGGGTGAATATTTAAGGGGACAGGATATTGACCCGAAAGTAGTAACTGAGGAGACAAGAGAATGAAGTGTGTGAGGTGAAACAATGATGCGCTTTCTGACTTCAAACCCACGATCCTGGCAAGACGTATGCCGTGAACACTACGCTCATGAGCCTAGTTTGCCTATGGAAGAGAATAATTACCATGAGTCGCATTTGGTCACAAATATGTTTTCAGTGACATGACTTCACTGAGACTATTATGCTGCATGCCATGCTGGATATACTACCCGATGCAAAGCATGGTTCTGATATGCTTAATACTGTGGAGCATAGCTTATATATCTATGCCATGCAACAACACCCAAAGTTCACAATTACCAAGCGCATGAGTCTTCTCGAAACCCCCCTTCCGCGCTAGGACATCTAGGTATGGTGCGGTAACATCAACCCCTTGAGCAAAGCGCAGACCGTCCCCGAAACACTAGAAAGCTCACCCCATCTCACAATTATTGCCTAGAGCGGAAGTTCCCCAGCCAAAAGGGTTACCGAACAGATGGAAAGCATCAAACCGATTTTCAGTACCGGTAGGTCTCAGTACCAAAAGAATGGTTACAACGAAATTTGTTTCGGTGGGATCTGCGCGGACGGTCGGAAATGTTGAGCGGAAGTCTCCTCCGACGGAATGCTTGGCTGGAAATCTGGGGTGAGGCAAGGGGCAGGGTTGGACCTGCAGCATGGTAAGTAAAGGTTGAGCAACGGTTTTTCGGAGTCGGCCCGCTGGCGTTGAGGCGCGCGCTAGGTGGCAAGGCGAACAGATGTGGGCAATTACGGTTGAGGTGCTTGTGATGCGGTGAATGTGTTGTAGCAGCGCAGTTGCATAGAAGCATCAGTTTGCATAGATCTAGCACTAGTGTGTACAAAGCTGTTCAAGCATACACGTTAATTGGCTCAGCACACGGAGTATTGATAAAAGTCTATATCGTGTTATAGCTCAGGTAGCATTCACATTGTTTAGCATGGTGGTGATGCGCCTAGCCGACAAATACAAAGTTTGGTGATCTGCCGTGTAAGCTATGAATCAGCCAGAAGTATTAGATATACGAACTTGGGGTTGTAAAGTGCTAGACTTGTTTTGGTAATTCAATTTCCTTGCGTTTTAGACTAAGATGCGCACTGTCAGATCTTTACAGAGACGTTTAATAGCTCAAGATTGTTGGCAGCTGAAGAGATGAGCTGCATTTAGTGGCGCAGTGCATCTCCGGCTGGGGCTGGGGTTCTAGTCAGCGTAATTAGGCGATTGAATTGCATGTGAGAGAAGTGTGTAGAGAAATGGCGCAGGGAGGTTAGTCTAGACCTGTTATTGGAGGGCTAGGTAGTTCGTGCAGTGACAGATGTGACATGAGCGTGTCTTCAGGGATCGATATTGTTGAGATCCATTTTCCGGATTCCGTGAAGTTTAACCCGCGAATATGGACCATCTGGTCTGCAGTTTGGAACGCTTGCTCAACAATTGAGACCAGGACCCTGTTTCGGGCCAGGAGAGTTTGTGCGATACTAGCAGGGATAGTTGTTCATTCACGGGTAAACCTTGATGAGGTATCTTTCGAAGTTAGGATAGTTACCGTTGGTAGTGCCTGATGAAGTTGGCTAATGACATCAGGCCAAGACTTGGAAAGTCGGTGGATCGGTCATTTATTCCAAATGTACGAGAAGAAAGAAGAAGAAAAAAACGGCCGCAATGAAGCTCGGTGCGGAGCAACAAGAACCAGGGCAGCCAAGATATGCAGGTAATAGGAAGCTGAGAATATTGAGGCCTCGTGGTCGGGGCTCATCTTTGCGGGTGAAATTACCTTGTCGTAGGTGAGATTACCTTTTGATAGGTGGGATGATATCTCAATAGAGCAACAGTTTGGTAAATGTAGGCAAGTCCTCGCGCAAAGAAAGCCCAGTTGAGATGCACAGCCTCAGTGCTAGTGAGGCTAGTGATGCTAGTGAGGCTGAGAACGCCGTTGATTGGCTACTTGGAGAGCGGGAGTCGGAGTCGGCATAAAGTTGCACCCGGCCGCACCCCGGCCACACCACCAAGTGCGAGAATTCCGAAAGAAGGTAACTACCTACCTTCACGTCCATGACTAAGTACCTACATACCTACTACCTATTACCTAGTATGTTTCCAGGATTCAGGATATGAAGCTGGAAATGGCGATCAGGAAGAAAAGCCGAAGAGAGCCTTGTCACTCATCTCATCAGTCTACTAATTCTCATGGCAGGGCATGGGACAGCATGGATCGACGCAACATTGCACTGACCGGGTGTAGCCTGTCTTTTCTATTTCAGTCAAGCGCAGTGAGAGGTGGGCAGTGGGCACTGCCTCATCCTGAAACGCCTCCTTTGACGCCTGGTTTGCCCAAGCAAAACATGATCATCACCGTCACAGATTCCACTCTATCCTTCCTCCTTCCTTCTCACAAACCCAACGTCTTTCACAAGCAGTCTATTTCATACATATCTCGCTCAATTTCCATTGCGAACCCTCTTCGCCCTTTGACCCAATCCACAAACAGGTTGGCACTTCCCCGAGCTCAGCCACACTTTCCTTCCGGCTTTACCGGCTGCCAGAAACGAGCTGACGACGACTCTTCTGCAGCCTAACCGCTCCTGTCACCCACCAAAGTCCCGCAACACCAAACCCCCAACACCTCGATTGACAGGTATACCTAACCACACCATTTAATCATCCCCACCGTCGCACCACCCAACATCAACACAACATAACATAACAACATGGCCACTGCCGTGCATCCTGCGATGATGATGGCTCCATCCTACAATCAACATACCAACCAATGTATCGACCCTGAACAAGAGTTCTTCGACTTTAGCCAACTGCCATCGCCCACTCCACCAACCCTCAAGCGTGAGGCCAGTGCTGGCTTGTCCATCACAAGCCCTACCAGCACAAATATCGACGACGAGCTCCAAGTCCCTTCCAAGCCGAGCCACGAGTATGAGCGTTTCAAGCAACAAACTGGTCTTCCCTCCGGTTCTATCCTAGGACTCAACGCTAGTTATAACTCAGGCTTTGGTTTCTCGTCAACTGGTCTTGATGAGATGAGTATGATGGGTGACGCGTCGATGATGGACGGATCATCTTGGAACTCGGGCCTACCAATCGACTCCACCATGAACATGGACGGCATGAACTACCAACAAAACGCATACATGTTCTCAAACGACAGCATGCAAGATGACTTTGTCGACCCATCCTCAATAGAAGAAGCCCCCCAAGTCAGAGTCTGGCCGGGTATGCATCAACAGGCAGCCCTGGCAAAGGCTCAGGCTCAAGCAGCTGCCCAGCAACAACGACAAATCGCTCTTCAAAGGTCTCAACAACAACAACAACAACAACAACAACAAGCCGCACAACAACAGGCTCGTCCTCAACCGGCCCAGGCTAGCAGGAAGACCTCGAGCCCCCTAAGCGATGCCCGCACTGAGGAGACTATCGCCCGTGTTGTAGCACAGATTCGAGCCAGCAGCCAAAGTGCTGCTTCGTCCATGGGTGACGGTCGACATGACCTTTTGCCCCACATTATTCGCGCAAAGAAGGATGAGGAGGATATGGATGAGGATGAGAGGCTACTTGCCTCAGAAGAAGGCAAGAAGCTCAGCTCAAAAGAGCGTCGCCAGCTCCGTAACAAGGTGTCTGCTCGTGCTTTCCGTTCCAGAAGAAAGGGTAAGTGCTTCCACGACCAAGTCACCGACTATGCTAACAATGACTAGAGTACATTGGTCAACTCGAAGGTGAAGTTGCCGTCAAGGTCAACGAGGCCAACGACCTCCGCACAGAGAATCATCTTCTCAGAGAAGAGAATGCCCGCTCCCGCGCTTTCATTGAGCGCCTGCTCCGCCACCAGGCCTTTACTCCCTTCCTTGAGGAGCTGTCTCGCGAAGAGGGTCTCCAGCCCAAGACCCCCATGGTTTCTATGCCATCCACATCCACCCCCACTGTCTCGGCTCCAACCCCTGCTTCATTTCAAAGCTCTCAATTCAGTGGCATGGGACAGTCCGAGAACACTCAGGTTGGCATGACCCTCATTCCCGAGACACAGTTCGACTTCGCTACCCTCAACATTAACAACGGTGCCAACTGGGGTGCGAGCAACGGCTTTGGTTTCCAACAGCCTCGCGTCTTTGCTGTTCACGAGCTCCCCGAAGGCCCTATCAACCCCCTCGATACCGAGGCCATGTCGGGCAAGGGCTACAGCGCCATCTTCAACGCGGAAGAAGACTCTCCCGCTGAAGAGGTCAAGATTGACTACCCTGTCATTGAGCGCCCAGTTCAGACTGAGCAGCCTATGTTCACCGCCGCCATTGAAGATGAGGATGTTGATGAGGATGATCTATACAGCTCATCACCTGCCCCATCTGCTGTCGCTACTCCTGTTGCCCCACTCAAGAACTTCGAGATCCAATTTACCAACCCTGAGAAGGCTGTTTCCCATTTTACACTTGTCATCGCAGATGAAGCACAAGAAACCCTTCTTGCTGAGCGTCTTGAGATGAGGATCGCAGCAATGGAGCCTGTTCTTCAAAGATTATCTAACCTCACCTCCATGCTGGATTTATAAGTTACTCTTCTCTTGACCGTCTCAAGCATTGAGCGGAGCGGCAAGTTTATTTTATTAGATTGGTTTACCATGATGCTTACGATTTCTTTTGTTACATATATACCAAGGCTGGCTATTATGGTTGCAGCTTGGAACTTTTTGGGCGTCCCTTTTTGGATCATGGTCACATGGTTTTTCCTTTGTCGCAGTACCCGGGCTAGCCGTTGCGGTTTTAGTAGGGACGGGTTGGCGTTGCATTCTTTTGTTACCTTCAGTGTGCATATTGAGAGGCTCCAACCGGTCAGGGATTAGGATAGTGATGTAGAGAACCGAATATATCTGTAAAGATACACTGTATCTCCAGTGTGCATAATATCACGTGTCCCCTTTGTGTAACTACTTTCTTGATATTCTTCTCTAAATTTTGTCCCATCATGGATTTTCGTTATACAGACAGCCCACCACCACATTCCCCACCGTCCCTACCCTCCGTCGCCGCAACATCACCCCGCACTCACCCACCCACCCACATTCCTGGGTCCAATTTACTCCTCCCCACCCCCCAAAACTCCTACACCAACACAACAAAAATTTCTCCACACCCAACAAATTCTACCCAAAAAAAAAAAAAACGCACCAATTGCTTTTGTGCCCACACGAGGGGAGAAGCCGTTATGCACCGGGTACTATACACAGCTCTCGGGGTAATAGTTCACATAGTGTTATAGGGTGGGGATCCTGGTCGATAGAGCGGTGTTTTAAGAGTGAAGGGTAGGGGTAGGTGGGGGTTGTTGTTGTTGTTGGGAGGGAGGGGATGAGGGTAGGGTGTTTGGAGATTTGTTTGGAAGGGTTAAGGTTTGGAGGGAGAAGGGAACGAGGGGTTTTATGGAATAGATAGATAGATAGATAGATAGGTGTAAGTGTTTGCTTGATTTGATTCAAGTGCTATGTACAAAATGGAATAAAAGCTTTTTACCTATGCAAGCTTGGAAAAATTCAAGGTATCGACGCCGATAAACTCCTGGTCCTAAGAATGCTGCTTCCTGCCTTTACCCTCCCCTTCAGCGTCTAGATAACTGGTGACTTTGTGCTCTGTGGAAAGTCGTCGGTCTTTCATTTTGTCTCCATTCTTGCCGTGTCCTCCGATGTCATGCCGCCCGAAAGTACTCGTTTTGCGCTAGCGTGTTGGTTTTGCCATCTTGACCGTGCGCCGTCAATGGCTGATCCTTCTTTGTTCGCTACGATGGTGGTGTATGTGACTCCGACTACTAGGAAAGCAGCGAAGGCTGGGAGGTAGGACTTTGGTATGGTAGGCATGTTTGATTTTGGATTTTGGATTTGTGCAGAGTTGGATTATGTAGGATTGTCGACTTGTGATTGGTGGAGATGATGAATATAGTGATATGATTTCGTTGGTTTTGAACTCTGATTGGCTGTATGGATGCTGAAACTCGATGTCGATGTTGAGGGTTCTAGTGTGACGAGATGCGATGATGCTATTGATTGACTGTGTATATTTTGCCTGGATGGAACTACAAACTGCAGAGTGGTACACATCTTATGTATAACAACACATCAAGTTTATTTGCGCGGCCTCCGCCGAAGATCGAGTTCAGTCAGATTGCGTGACCCCATCCCAAGATGGAGGCCGTGGCTTTGGGAGCCGGGAAACGAAAACCTGGATGATGGAGTCGGGTGAGCCAGCAATAAAACAGTATCACTATTGGTCGAATCTCTTATGCATTGGTGTTGGATCGTCTGATACGCTCCTACGAAGGATCACTACAGTTTGCCTGGTGGCGAGAGACTTGCTCATCCAGGCTGTGCTGGGATTTGTGTGGGGTGACTCGCGGCTAAATGTCGTACGACTATACCCTGACCTGTTCGGAATCTCTTGGGACACATATTTACTCGTTTGATTGCGCTGATCCGAATCAATGAATGACTCTGAAGTCTTGCAAACGATGATATACTCCCAATCGCTGTAAATTGCGGGCTAGTCATGATGTTTCTTCCTCATCTCAACCAAGATGGATTAGCGTCTTGGCAAGCACTCCTATCTGCTCCCTCCTCGCTGTATCACACCTATCCCAACTCTCTTCGAATATGATGTTAGAACAACCAACCTCCTCCCACCTTTGGGGTTGTCTGTATATTGCTCGAGCCTCTTGAAGATCTTGGAAGTTAAAGCGAAGCCTTCCCAGCTGCAAACCTACCTATACAAAACTTTGGCGATAATGCAAGAGTTTGCAGAGTTGTGGTGAAGATGACGCGACATGAACGTGGGAGAAAGCTGAGAAGGTAGCTATGTTATAATCATGGAAAGGGAAAATGTGATATAGGCACGGTTGCATTATGCTTTCTCAATGGAAGTGGTACACTGCAACTCAGTTTGATGCCTCCCTCACCCTTACACTGATCGTCCACAAAGCTCTTATCCATAACAAAAGATAGAAAGGGTATAATCTGGTGAGTTTTCAAATTCGTCCATTATGCCATAATCGTTATCAACATGCGCCCCATCACAATATTCGACCTTGCTGGCGCTTACTCCATCACTCACGCGCAGTGCTAGTTGTCAGGAATTCTGTACAACCCAATCTCCAGCAATTCCCTGGGAAGACCTTCAGTTGAATGTTCCTGGCCTTTCCTGATGCCATTGATGGCACTACCACTACCTCCCCTCGGCGCTTCACTGCCACCGAGTCACCCAGCTACCCACCCTCGTTTCACCCAATACTACCAACATTCGAGATTGCACCCTATTTGGCTTCCTTGGAAGCACAATATTTTCGATGCTGGCAAGCCGCGCCCGTTCCCAACAACTATTCTCGAATTTATAGTGACCGCCATGCTTGCAGCGTATCCAACCATCATCTTAGTTATTTTGAGCTCGAATGGTTCGATACGATCAACTGTTCCAACAAGTGTGATTCGGCAAAGGGCTGTCAGGCCTTCAACATCTATTTCGAACGGATCCCCACACTAAATTTGGGCCCAAAGTGCAGAACTGCGGAGAGCACGACTGCGATCAAATGTGTCCTTTGGGGAAACAAGTTGAAGGAATCATATGCGACGAATCGGGGCTACATGAATTGGGAAGCAATGTCTATAACCGGCGAAACGATCCAGTGAGCAATCCTGCGGACGATCGAGCAGAAAGCATCGCGACCATGACCAACATCTCGTTTGCGGTACTGGCAAGGGTATGTATCATGTCCATAATGAAGTTGCACTGGTTCTTGTAGTTCACTATAACACTTCCATAAATTTCCAGAGCGTTTCTGTCTATTATTTTCGTCCTAAATGGTACCTTTAACTTCCTGCGAACTCCTGGACTAAAAGATAACTTTGGCTAGACATGAGGTGAACTTTTCAACATAAATCATGAAATTGAAGTCGTTTTAGTAACGGCGGCACAAAAGCAAATGCGAGATAAGGTAGCTGCTTATCAATCGACCCATGATCCGGGCATTTTACCTCGCGATTGTTTCTTGCCGGTTCGTGCCTTCTCTTTTCGGCATTTCGCGGCCATGCGACGTTTGAATCGGGAAGCGCGGTTGGCAACTTCTGAGGATCCAATTATATAGTAAGGATCTCTGAAGGGCCATTCCCAAAATACCCATGGTAATGTTAAGGCGTCGAACTGGGAATGTAGCGTGTATATTAGATTTTTGGATTCATCCGATTCGTACGCCCACTCCCATTCAAGAGTCCAGTCTCCTCCCTCGTTTTGTTCAAATTTGATTCTCCTATCCGGGAGAGCATAACTTTTAGTTTTCAAAACCTTGTTTTCCAAGGCCTCGAGTTCTCTTGTAATACAAGTTTGATAGTCAACGCCCAACCTTGATAGAGCAAGAATGAGTGCTGACCCCTCAATGTAACTATCCATGGGGTTATCGTGGGATGTTCTGTAAGCGCCACATACAATTTGTAATAACCGCAGTTGACCACCTGCAATCTCATCCATAAACTCTCCCCATATTAATTTCGCCCATAGCTGAAAGAAAGTTTCTCGCCTCTCTACGGAATGTTCCCGCACAAAGTAGACGAAAAAGTAGCGCGCGAGTACTTTTCGAAAGTCGATGAGGTCCTGACCGAAAAGGACGTGTTCGCTTTGTTGCCAAAGCCACAGCATATCATCTACACTGCCAGTAAAATAATATATGAAAGACCAATTAGCACACTGGAAGTCTTCTGATAGGGGTACATCAGCGATCAGGAGCCGGAAGATATCTATTTTTTTAAAGAGGCGGTTTGGAGGGGAAAAGTTGCTCATGGCAAGTTGTAAAGGAGACCAGCTAGATTTGGAGAAGTCTGGTTTAACGCCATATTCGATCAGAAGACGGCAAACGTCGATTCTGTCATACGCGGCAGCTGCCTTCAACATTTGTTAGGCGGAACTTTTTGAGGCGGTGGAAGGGTCTTACATGAAGCAATGAGTGGCCTGACGATTCTTCCCTCGTATATGGATGAATCTCGCCTGAGATCAACATGTTTTGGAAGTTTGTGAGGTCTTCTACTAATAATGAATCATATAGCTTAGTTGAAAACTGCCGTACTACTGGATATACAGTTAGAGAAGGTAGAATGCTAGCGCGAACCTGCTCATAACCCCATATAAACCCCAGACCAAGGAGTTTCCAACTCATAATATATTCATTATCTTCGGATATGATATCATTACGAGGCTTTTTAGACCTTCTCCCTGATTGGTTCTCTAGAAAGTGCATGTATCGAGTCACCTTGCGCTGACGGAAACCAAAACTTCTCAATACGGAATTTGTTTCAACTATACGTCGACAAATTCTAGGATATGAGATGTCGGAATGTGGTACGATATCATAACAGTTACTTCCGACATTGGCGCCTTGATTTGGAGCTAAAAAGGGTGTTTTGCATGGGCGGATCAAACAGTTGTCTTGTTGGGTTTTGGGGTGCACAGGAGGGGCATTTACGCTATTTCTGTGAGCACAATACAAGATTGCATGGGACGCTGCCTTTCTTACAGGATAATGTTTGCATTTGTCGTGAGTGCCATATGTAGGTATTCGATCTCGTGGCGAATGCGTTTCTCAAAAGCGGCGATGTCCTTCGTCTTTAGCGCAACCTTGACGTCCTTTCGAAGCTGAGCAATAGCCGAACCCTCAGGTGTCTTCTGGAATTTCTGTAACAACTCATCGAGCGGCTTTAGAGTGTTCTCGCAACTCTCAAGACAAACCACTATTACCGGTGACGCTTCTGGAAAGGGTTTTGGCTGTGAAGCCTGCTTTTCTAGCCTAGAAACAGGTGTCTCAGTAAGCAATGTGCTCGCACGTAATTCGAAATGCTCAAGAATCTTGAAAAGTATCTTTGGATAAAATACACGAATGGATGATGGGAAGGTATCGTGAGAAGGGCATTTCCGATCTCACATACAAGTTTCGAACTTCTTGAAGTACAGCACCTAACCGGGCCAACAACATTGCAAGTCTTTCCAACTCTGATGGTGCCTCCTTCACATTTAGTATTAGTGTTCTAGCTTTGTCGACTGATTCAATGAGCTGTATGGACAAGGAAACGACAGCCATGCCACTGGCGACACCTGCTAAGCCTTCCATGTTGATAGGAGGAGTTGCGATGTGATTCTAAACTACTTTAATAATTTACTCAACAATATGGGGTATTCTACTAAAGGCGAGTTTAAGGACGAAGAAGGCTCGCAGCTGAAGGCAAGATTCGAAGTGGCAGCCGTCCAGCAAGGCTGAGTTACGCTAACGACCGATTGTAAGACGTGCAGGCATGTGCAGGAAGGCTGTGCTATGAGTATCCCATAGGGCGTAAGCATATTATAAGGGCTTCCTGATACTGAAACGAGAACGAATGCTACGCATCTGCAGCATTAGGCAATGTGGCAACATGGCAGTTAGATATTGTGCTGTCGATATCAAGCGATACACGCGGACCTTGCTGAAGATTAAGACAGTGAATACTAATAACATTGATCTGAAACTATACGCACAGTAGCGCTTGTTGATATAATGTACCTTGCATTTCAACCATGACATCTATGTCCGGCTGTAAGGATAATACGACTTCCCGCATCCCTTCGCACCGCCTTCATGATAGTCGCATGAGAATGAATAGCCATTATTAGTGAAATAACAAAAGAGACCTATCAAATCAGATTACCTCCTTTCCTCTGTTTTACACGTTCCCAAGAAAATTCGTTCATAGATTATCATCTCTACTACATAGCGCCACTGCCATTACACCAATATAAAACTTAAATCCGGGGAATATCGTTGAAGTAGCCCTTGCGCCACTCATTTTTGCAGTCAAGATCTAAGATGCATGTTCATCTCCCAAGTTCATGCCCTGAAGCATGTCAGATAACGACTCAGATCCTGGAAGTGTTAGCAGAGACTTGGCCCCCAAAAAATAGAAATGTGAAATCTCGTTTCTACTAACTCGTAGGATCCGCTCTGTTTCCGTTGGCCGTTGTGCCCGAGACTTGCACTTTGCCGGTAAAACGGCCGGTGCCTCCGGGGAGCTTATCATCAAACTCTACTGCTCTTGCTTCTTCGGCATCGTCCCAGCCCGTCTTCATGTTCCAAACCGCCTCGAGCGCAGCCAGTTCTCTATAACCGACTCCTTGAACAATCTCGCCAAGATGGGCCCACCTGGGATTCAACATAACAACCTCAAGCGCGTTGCGGCGCCTTGAGAAATGCGGATTGTGTAGTAATATTGAAGGTTGATTTTCAATCTCGATGGCATCTTCATTAAGGATTGCGTGTGGAAGTTTCGCATAGCCGCAGGAAAGAAACTCAATTGACTGGAGAGACGTCTGACGCTCGGGGTCTGCTTTTGAGAAGTCGGAGCCAAAGTCTTCAAGATTGATGCCAGGTGAAATTTTGTCTATAATGTTCACCCAGGATCCTTTGCGCGGCTGTAATTGAAGCAAGGACAATGGATTTGCAGAAACTTGGACGCTTGGCTGTGCAGCCTGATTCTGTACTACTGGAATTTGATGAATAGCATGCAATGGCGGGTGACCGTTATGAGCCTGTGGCTGGGCTAGAAGTAGATTTTGACCAAGACCTTGTTGCTGAAAATGTTGTATATGTGCTTGCGGGACCGCCATCTGATTTTGCTGTTGCATCCATCCAATCGGTTGCAACTGAATTGACTGAGCAAGCGATGGGAGCAACGCTGGGTTATTCGGTGGAGGCTGAACTTGAGCTTGACTGCCACCCTGGGCGGCACCACCATTGTTGTTGAATGCAGCAAATGCATTTACGAGGAGGTTAAATGCTCCAGTTGCAGCTGGAGCAATTGGATTGCCGATTCGGTGTCGCCGCAATTTTGCAGGGAGAGATACTGAATCTAGGACTAACGTCTTGAGGATCATGGGGTCGTGAATTCGAACGAATTGCAGTAGTGCTCTGGAAGCAATCCAACAGTTTTTAAGCACTAGCCGCTCCACGTGCGGAAATTGGAGAAGTGCGGCGCCTAGTCGATCTGGATCCACCTCTATTACCATCGGTGAGACGAAACTTGGACTTTCCTCAGCACATACTCCTAGTGGCATCAGAGGTGCTGGCATGAGGAGCTTATTCCTCGCGTGTAAACCCTCCGCATGCTCTCCGCCACCAACCCAACCAATGGTAAGACTTTGGATGTTTAGTCGACTAGCTACTTGATTTCTCAGCAGCTCGCAGAACGGGTCAAGGCCCGAGATAGGGTTGATATCTAACGTGTCAACAAAACCAGCTTCGTCTTTGTGCACAATTCTCCAACCCGGGATTACCAGAAGCGTGAGATCCTTAAGGTTTGGTAACGCGTCCCAAAAGTCAACGCGATTCAAAATAGGAAGATAGCGATCAGAGAGTCGAGAAATGTTCAAAGTATTGACTAGAGCGAAAGTAAGCGGGTTGTCGATGATGGAGAGCATATACGAGGATATGAATGCGCGCTGAGCCCACTCTGTCTCCATTAACCATTCTTTTTGAGCTCTGGTTAAATTAGCAGGTATTATTGGACTCATGACCTGTGTAGCATCAGATGGTTGTGTTATAGAAGAAAACAGAATGCCTGTTCTAGAGGGGTTTGGGACTAAGACGAAGCGATCGATCACTTCAGGGTCATCGAATGAATTGGGTAACGCCATTCGAGAGGCATCATGAGGTATGGCGTCACGTATAAGCTGTGGATCCAAATAGGGCATTTCAGGTCCCTCGTCTGCGCATACCCAAGCATTGTCACTTCCCAAAAGGTGCGCGGTCCCGTCGTAGCGATATAGCGTTGCCAGTTTGATATCTTTACCGGCGGCTTTGTGACGACTCTCGAGGTGGTTCCATAATTCTCTTTGTGCCTGGGTATGGCGATCTGGAACATCCTTCAGCGTTCCGAAGACGGCTGGTGGCCGTCGCATTACTCGAGCCCGAATGGAACGGTCCGGGCCATTCAACCATCCAAGGCCATTGTCGATAGACAGTGCCAACTCCCTGACCTTGGTGAGCTCGGAAAACGCAATTTTCATCCGTGGCGTTTCGTCAGCAGTTATCTCGAGCCCGGCAATAGTATCAAAACGGGGATAGTCCTCGTGCGGCCAGTCAAAGTTGCCCCAGAAGCTTGTTTGCTTTTTGGTGATTGACTTTGCTGGTGGCTGTGAGAGTGAGTTTTCATCTACTTCAAAACTCATCCCAAATCTTGAGATGTGTTTTCCAAAACCTCTGAAAACATCTAGGCCGTGTCCATTGTATACCTCATCTCCATTGACGTTATTCCACTGGTAATCTGAGGCCCCAAGCTTTGGTCGGCCTTTGCCCTTGAGGTCGGGCTTTTGGTCTTTTTCCAGCATGCCGTAGATTTCTGTGTTGAATGGCACCACTACGGTTTTGAAAATGATCCCGGAGACGAAAAAGTCAAGCTCCCGACTCACCATACGTAACGACTTGATGTCGTCGCGATTCAGATATTGCGCAATCAAGTCGATAAGCTCAACAGGTAAATTCCATTTGGGGCGGCCGGGGTGAGTACTAATAAGCTCTGAGTTCGTGGTGTCCACTTGCCGGTCTAGACCCGCCGCTACTTGTAGGCTCGTAAATATCTGGCTTTTCAGGTTGGAATTTGAGAGCGGTTGTGCGTTTTTATCAAGTCGAACATAATGCGCCGGAAGCCTCACAGCGTTCCGGTATGCTGGCCATATGTCGTTTGCCTTAGGATCTGGCTTTGGATGACGATACAACATAACGGCAGTGGCATCTTGGTCCTCCAGAATCCTTTTAGGATTGTTGCTGTAGTCAATACCCTCAGGATTATCTCGCGATCGTTTCCGGGCTCTGACAATTGTTTGGGAGGAATAGTTGAGGGGAGTTAGAGGAGTTGGTATATCGTTCGGTATAGATTGGTTTCCGTCCATGCCTGACATGTGTGCTCTGAGCCGTTGTGTGGTTGTGGTTGTAGTTGTAGTTGTCGTGGTCGTGGTCGTGGGCGCAGTCGTGTGGTGCCGGGCATCGGGCTTATAAGTGGGTGTGAGGTGAGATGTGGGTCGCTGTTGCTACAAACAGACGCAGGCTGTAGTAGCTTCCCAGTTAGTTTAATGGGAAGGAAGCAGCGGCCCACGATGGGAAGGGACAAACTACCGGTACCATTCTCATCTGGGTATTTTGCATTCAACGTACCAAGTCTTCTGTGCTTGTGGCCTCGTTATCACTTGTATCACTTTGTAGCTCATTTCACTGTACCATGTCTTCGCCTTGTCGAATGCGCCATGTCCATAGGCTCAGGTGAGCCGCTAGTCATAGCTTCTGATTTGTACTAACATGATTCAATAGGTAGTTCAAGAGGTCAGGTGTGATGAACAAGTTTATGTGTGGCACTGGTTGTAGTCGCGTCGTGGTAAGTTTAGTTACGCGACTTGTAACTGGTTGCGGCCCCGCTTCAAGGTGACTATGTCATCGAATCAGGCCTGGTACCATGGGTCCATGGGCGAATCACCGCCCGCATCTCCGCATCCTTGCCGCACGTGATCATAGAACATGTGTTTGGCACTACTCCACTACTCTCCATATTGTATCATGGTAGTAGTCACAAACGGGCCACTACGGGAGGTTTCGTGTTGTTTTTCTGGCTCACACATGCATTTACCCAATTCGACCTCAAAGTTGTTTGTCGTACAGCTACCTATCTAGTTCACTGGTTCTGCCTAACAACCCAAGCCCCGCCGGTTGTGTTGTACAACAACATCAACAAACCTCATCACTCTCCCCCCAAAGCACAACATGCTTGCGTCTAAGCCCTCTGAAGCCGTGTCACTTCTGACTTTGCCACGCGAGCTACGTGATCATATTCTTGGATATCTCGTGTCAGGTGTCGTATTTACCTCACCCGAAAGAAAAAAAGGGCGACCAAAACGATACCCAAAAGCATATTTTGATGCCCGCATTTACCTTCCCCATTATATACCTCCAAGTGTACGAGGAGTCTGTCGGCAGCTACGCGAAGAATGTTTGCAGTTGCAAGATTACGCCCTCAGATCCCTTTCTCGCCCACTCCCCCCTACCACGGTCGTTGACCCAAAGGAAACACCTAGCAGCAACATTCTGGTCGAGCGAATGGGAAAAGACGATGATGAAGAGGCTGAACGGTTCGGTGACGTCCATATTCGGATCACGTTGGACTTGCGGTACGACCCAGGAATTTGCGGGTTCAGAGGAGGCAGAGCCCGTGATGAGGTATCGCCTTGCTTCCTCAACTTATTGCCTCCCATGGAAAAAGCGAAGGCATTGAGACTAGTGATTTGGCCCGATTATAATTGGTGGTACGGCTTGCGACCAAGGTGGACTCACAATGAGGATGACGTCTCTATTGCCATTGCTAAGGTTCTCAAGCATCTCCCAGCTATTGAAGAGTTAGATATCGATATTCTAGTTCATGTACGTGACTTGTCAATATGGAACCTTCCTGGTGCAAAGTGGAAAAACGTCCAATACTGGCTTGATGGGCAGGTTGTGCGCGAGGGAGGACAAGCCCTGAAAAAGGTCAACAGAGCACTAGCTGGAGTATGGAATCCAAAGTTGATAGAGCCTTTTTACGAGCAGCAAGAGATACGCTCAAGTCAAAGACGTGTAAGCGGTTGCGCGATTTGGCATGTGAAACGGCACGGTGATATGCGTACAGTAAGTCACACAAGTTAACCCCATAGTATTCGGCAAGTGCTGATTATCAAAGCCTACGGTGTTATCTCTCGCAGACCCAGGCAAGCTTGGCGATGTGCACGAAACGGTAGACGAAGAGTATGACCGACCCTACTAACTTAATTATCCTGTCTGCCCTGACCTTCTGTCTGCAAAAGTCTGACCGATCCCGTCAACGAAAGCCTATGCCCCAACATGCCTTCATAAATCCTGTCACTCTCTCGTAATCCATAGCATATCCAATTCCCTGCCATGGCCTCATGCTACTCCAAAAGCCTCTCACCTTCCGCCCACGTACCCTCCCATTCATCTCCAGTAATCCAATTTCCAGACTCACACTCCCAATTAAAATCATCGAATTTATCCATCACATCCATAGCAACGTTTGCCTCTGTTTGCCAAACCGTGTCAGTGATTTCGCCATTGGCCGGCATAAACCTCAACACCGCGCATATTGTTATATTTCGCGGGTAGCTCTCGTTTATCCAGGCGTACATGAGGAAATGAAGCCAAGTCCACTTTAAGACAAGCTTTTCCTGTTCCTCGCTTGTCATGATCTTGGAATAACCGATCTCGACCTCGAATCTCGCCCTAGGCACGCCATTTGGCCACGGGCGATACACGATAGAACGCACTTCGTCAAACATATCCGACATGTGCAACGCGTCGTGCCGTGCTTGGGGCCTACAAACAGACGAGCTGGCTTCTTCTAGGAAACGTTCGTCTTGTGACTGCATGACCCCGCCTACATGGAGACGCTGTTCTCTGCTAGGTCGGAGCATCAAGAACGTGCGCGTTTCCTTGCAGACGCAATTGGTTCTCTGATGTTCTTGTACGCGCTCCATATCAGCTACGACGGCAGATTCATCCTTGCGCATCGGGTCCACCATCATTCGCACTGGCTCTATACTCAAGGCTTCGACTCTCTTGTGCAGGATGATAGCTTCCGAGTTGATGAATTTGCATGTGCGAAGTAGTGCTAAGCCGCTGATGCGGGCGTTGAGTAGCCTGAACGAGTTCCTTTCGAATTTTTCTCGATCTGTACAGAATTCGTCCGTGAAGATTAAGTTGTGGTAGGTGACCGTGGTGGCGACGTAATCATATATCATGAGACGAAGTTCTGCTGGGATTTCGAGGAGACGACATCTTGGTTGACGACCATAATCTGTGTTGAGGGGTTTGCTGTGGGCTGCCATGGTGAGCGCAAGAGTGGCACTGCAGGCGCAGAGATTGACAGGCGTGATTGGTATGCGTGACGACAATGAGGTGTATGACCGACTCCTCAACCTCCCTCCTGCTATTCGGCAGAGCAAGAGGCAAACTTGTTTTCAGATGGGGTAGCAGTGGAGAGGTGATTAAGGGCCGTAGCTTCTTGGTTGAAGAGGTTGGGCAAGTATCTATTTCGAGGGCACCCTTATTCACTTACGCTAGGCTGTTTGCAAGCACTAGCAGTTGATCTTGGTGAAAGTAACAGTGCGAACGGATTGAAAATCTTAGAATGAACTTTAGAAACGACTAGTTATACGTGATCATTGTGTGAATATATTACAGTGAAGAAAGTCTGAGCAAATGCGCGTCAGACAACATCTAACTTGTGTGATACCTTTTGTGAAGCAGTGCTATCGCGAGCAGAAAATTGCCATTTTCACATGGTTGTTCGCGTAGAATCCAACACAATAACCTCAACCTTCTATCATTGCCAGCTTCGCACCATCTTCCCTTAGATCTGTGGGAATCGTTCGCCCTCGGCCCAGTATGTATCCCAGGCTGTCTCATCTATTTCACCGTAATGTGCTGAGACATGGTCGTCACCCCTAGGCCTATCGAGATCCTTTACAGTCTCTTGGAGCCATTTTGTAATACTCAAAAAAATGCTGGCATCCTCGGTATTCAATGCTGGCATAACCGCACCATTCAGTGTCACTACCGCATGTGATATGGAATCGTACAGTCCGGACACAGTGAATAATACCACGAGCATGCCATTCATAATTAAGGTAGACATTATCCTTTCGTCATACTTCGCACATATATTCAACTTAGTTTGTGGGGCAAACTCGCGTATTGCAACCTGGACATGCAGTTCACGCCTACTGGAGGTGTAGTGGTTTATAAATCGGTGAAAAGATTCCGGGTAGTGACAACTGGGGGGCCTGCCTGTTGAGCTGCAACCTAGAAACCCTGCGATATGTTTAAAACGGCACTTATTTACGTTTAGGATCAAACGTAGAGTCCGTAGCTTGTACAGCCGCTGTTGAAGGATGGTTGTGGCTTCCATGTTGATTGCACGACAGACAGATAGAATCGATAGGCCAGAGATCGTTGAACACACCATATCCATACCCTTTCCATCGATTTCATCTCCGTGTTCATCACACGGTGACGAGAGATCAAACGAGCGATGCGTTATCTTAGTGGGTAAACGTTCGTAGACCATTAGGCGAATCTCCTTAGGCAGACTCATGAATCGAAAAGTCTGCTTTGCATGAGCCATATTGAAAAGCGGCCTGTCGGGCGAGAGCGGAGAGCAAGCGTAAGGGGTGCGCATGTATTGTGGCCGTTGACGGTTGAGCACTAATTTCAGAAGTTGATTACGAGTAGTTATAAAGGGTGGAAGAACTGGATTATGTAAAGTATGGAGTACTTATAAAGGGACCTAATGTATCAAGCGAATGGACATTAGCCGCTCTGACGATATGATGTTTTCACCACCATGAGAGTTGACAATGTAGAAAATCTCACTTTACCTTTACTCAGTGGTCATCCTATGTACACACTCAACATCTTCCCCTCTGCATACTTCTCACCTTTTCATAATATTCATTTCCTAACCCACCGCAGCGCCTTCCCCACTACGCAATATCCACATCATACCTATGGAACCTCTTCTGTGTAATCGTGACCCTTTTTAGAATAAGCTCGCAGATCGTAATCTGGCATAATTTCCTGTGCGATCCCAAAGTTGAACCGGAAACCCTCACATTTCATGACTTTAGACTGTTCAAAAAGCGGAAGCCATCGAAGAACAAGAAGCGCAAGCCTGCCACACAAATGAACAAGACTTGGCCTCTCATTTCGCGTAATCCCACAAAGTAGCCATTGCAATGAGTCAATGGGGATGATTTGAGTTCGTGTGATGCATCTCCATGTAGCAAGTGGAGGGCATTGATGAGAAGAGGTAAAATGACATTAGAAATCGAAGCTAAAGATAGTGTGTCAGTGAAGCTTACAATTATATACACGTATTACTATGCACACGATGAGGCATGAACAAGGCCGAATGCTTCACAGGTGTTAAACGGCGAAAGACGGCCTAGTTATGGGACCAGGGTAGGTTTTAGCGTCATCTAAATCCGGCACATGCCCGCAAATCTGCTCTCATCTGGTTTCATTCCAGGTTCCCAAGAGGCGGTACTATCCGAGCATCATGCAGTGATCATATATGTGCGACAGGCAAATATGATTCATAACCGCCTAGGATCAGGAGGAATGTGCTAGCTAGCATGCCAAGCGTGCGTCGTGGCCCGCTTTATCGATCAGCTGCAATCCACTTACCTACTGACAATTAGCGTATGCCGTATGAGGCGACCAGTGTTTCTGTATGCTTGAAGCAATTTGAAGGAATTGCTTTGCGATACCAGCTAAGTGGAGAGGTGCAACACCGAAGCTGTAGTGGTAGCGAGAAAAAGGGAGTATGCAGTGACAGGCGTGGGTGTGCAAAGTCCTACATTCCTTGCGTCGATCGGCGAAACAAGGGATCTGCCATCGCATTTTGGAATGTGTTTGAGAGACATCGTGGGAAGATGTTTGACCTGGGCTCCCCTTGTTTCGTCACATGGTCGGGTTTCATTTGCGCACGAGGTAGCCTAAGAGTAGGCAATATATGGCGAAAGAAGGCCGCCACAATACTAATACGTCGCATCCATGCAATGCGTAAGAAGTGTGCGACCTGAGGTAGTGTCAGCAACATATGCGGTGAAGCTTGGAAGCATAGCCACGGGACGCCATCATCGTCTTGCATTATCTGGTCCGGACCAAAGGCATGCAGTGTCTACCGAACAGCTCGAAACCATAAGCTGGGAAGGTTGGGGGCGTCGAATGGGGTTGAGAACCAGCCGTCACTCAAAAGGGGATGCAGCGGAATCTAAATGCAGGCTCCCAGCGCCCCGGAGACGAGGAAAGATCTTCATTCGTCTCCCTTGGACAGGATTCTCGTATCCATGCTTATTGGTGGATGCTGTGCTGCCGCGCTTGTGTCAGCCAGTCATTGGAATGCGGCTGGTGGTAAAATAAAGTCCAACTCCAAATAGCAATACGAGCTGAAGCTTGTGTTGGTGGCGTGGGGCCGCACGACTGTGGGAATACCTACTTGGGGTTGTACCATGAACAGTTGTCCGGATGCACCAGGGTGAGGTTGTGCACACTAGAATTTTGCGTCTTGGGGTACTCCACACAACTTTGTAGATGCTGCAACTATAACCCGATCTGTTATGATCGCCGTCCAGCCGTCTATGGCCTGTATACCTACCTAGGTGGGTGGTGAAGCACCAGTATCGTAACGAGACGTGACAGGGCAACAAGTGTCGATTGGATATGAATGAAACTAACGGGTGCATGTGTCGATCTAGTTTCTAAGGATTCCGATCCTTTGGTTCATGATTACTTTTTGTGGATAAATGGGCTGGGTAGGAACCTAGGCTTCGCTTAAGACCAGCGATACGTATAGACGCCGACATATAGCAGTCGCCCTATGTCGTTGATTTGAACAAGCAAAAAGAAGCGACGATGTGCAGACCGATGACGGCGACGTAAAGAATTGTGAGGCTGTAATGTAGTACGTGGTTGGCGAGTAGATCAGTATTGTGAGGCGTGGAGGATTGGAAGTACAGGGGAGCTTGTTAGATTCCGGGAAAGGAAGGAGCCCATGGCAGGGCAGGGTAGCACAACGACATAGTATCCATGAGCAAGAATGAACATGGCAGCCGTGTCATTTCTCTTGCGAAGAAGTGGAGGTAGTAAAACATATGGAAGTTCCTCAATAATACTACACAAGTCGTTTCTATAATACAAATGCTGCCCGATCTCACTGCCCAATCATTAGTAGTTGACGTTGCCTTGTTGAAGTTCGCCCAAGCTCGATCCCAACCGTTCAATACTGACAGCGGCGCCTGGGAGTTTGGGTTTGGGCCCTACGCCCAATTCTAGACGAAATGATCGACAGTTCCCACCCGGCCTTTTGGTGCGTTGTCAGCCATTGACACCGGATGCTTGCCGTAAGCAAGCATGTTCCGGTGACGCTCCGCATGGATCCATACCTCGGCTGCAAACTATCCTTCGTCCAACTCATCTCTCCGTTCATTATCGTATCCCATGCGACGGACGACCAGCGCCTGCGTCAGCCTATCCACCCAGTATTACCGACCTTCGACCGGAAAAGCAATCATGACGTCTCATTCCAACATGCTACCATTTCCCGGTATCGTGATCCGATGCCCCAGTTCAATACTCCACATTATCCCGTCAGCTCCAGCTCTCCTCTTATTATGCGCTCAAAATTGGGGGTGTGGAGCCAAGAGCGAATAGCGACCGCAGGGGTGCTGTCGTGCCGTAGTGCGAAGAGAAGTATTTCAACCAAAGACCCGATTCTTCGTGTATGACAATGCAGTTGACTAGGAAAAGGAGTATGCCGAAAACCATGTTAGAACCTAGCAGTGTCTATGCAAATAAAAGTAAACAAAGCACTGAAGCAATAAAATATGCAAATGCTGTACAGAAAGAAGTAAACTATGCGCATGTAGGGTGCTGACCGCGTCCTGCATGGCTTAGGTGCACAAAGGAGCTGCAATGGGGCGAGTCTCTTGTGATTGAGGTCCATGCCTAGTCTGAAGGGCGTTGTAGAACGGGACATTGTAGCCGCTGTAAGGTTTCTTCACCACCAGATCGCGGGGTTCTCATCGTCTTCGTGATGTTGAGGTGGGTCGTTGCGTCGAAGGCCCAGCGCCAACTTCCTCTAGGAGATCAAGACAGGAGGTTAACACTGTGAAGGGGTAAAATGAGTAAAGTGGACGAATTTGATTAGATCAGATGATACTTACTCGCTATAATCTCCTCCTCCCACACACCCATCTGGTAGTCTACCAAACCGTGCTTTTCCATGTTGTCGCAATGCTTGACCATCTGCGAGCCCATCTTCTCGAGGTCGTCGTAGTCAATCAAAGATCTGGGTGCTTGCAACGGCTGGCCGGTATTGACCATATCTTGCAGGAAGGCCTTTTCTTTCTGCAGAGTGGCAAGCCAACAGGTGTTGAACTCTTCCCACAGCTTGAGGCGCTGTGCGTAGTGGTTCTCGTCGTCGCGCACTAGGCCTGTAGTCAATTCAGCTGCTCGTTCCACATGTTATCAACAGGAAGACTCACCTAAAGTCTCTGCGTAGTGCAATACCCAGTCAGAGAGTATGCTGAGCAAATGTGCAGCTTCCTTGAGACGACCGTCACGGATCTGCTCAAAGGTTCGCTTCAGTTCCGTCTGGTAGCGATTGTAGAAATCGTCGAATTCGTTTCCAGAGGCTTGTTGTTGGTCGCCATAAGTAGCGTGAGAGTAGCCCGGTTGGGCAGTGGGCTGGTGTGGATCTGACATGGTAGCTGTAGTGTAGGCGGGGGCAAGAGAGTCTCGGCCAACAGAGGGTTGGGGTGGTGTATATCCCATGGAGGGGTACTGTGAAGAGACGCTTTGGGAGGCAAGAGCAGCGGCAGGCGCACTCGTAGGACCACTCTCGTAGTATGGCGTCTGTGCGACCCCAAAGCCGGCGGTTAGGACCTGTATGGCAGACTCCCTGTTTTGCTGGTACTGTTCCACAGGCTCATACGGCGACGACGCTGTTGCTGGGCCCTGTGCACTAGTTACACCATACATGACATTCTGGCCGTAGGGTGAGTACTGTTGCTGCGATGCACGCTGCTGCGGTGACTGTTGTTGCTGTTGCTGTTGTTGCTGTTGCTGCTGTCCGGTGCCATAGTCCTGGGCACCGTACGATACGCCTGCAGGTTGAATCGACGATGCAAACTGAGTCCCTTCTCCATAAGCGGCATACCCATAGCCCGACGAACTGGCACGACCACCTGACGATGTGGCAGAGGTGGGCGGGGCAGGTGCTGTCAAGGGCGCCTGCCTGAATCGATCGGATGCGCTGACCCCAGGATAGGAGGCTTGTGGTGGAAGGAGCGTGCCTTGCTGGGTCGCGTAACCTGAGGGGTTTTGCCGTGGCCGGCGGTCATTGTCCATCCCACCCAGTCGGCCTTTGAGCTGCAAACTGAAGGGCGGTTCGAGTGCCCGATAGCCCAAGGGCGAGACTGGCGGCGTCGCGTAGTTGGCCAGTTTGTTGGCTTGGAAAGGTGCTGCAATTAGAGGTGCAGCGGAAGAGTCGGATGAGAAAAATGAGTGTTGTTGCTTGGGCAAGTCAAGTGGTGGTGGTGGTGTGGCTAGCAAGCTTTACAGTAAAAGAGCTATGCTAAGTGGAACGCGGTGAGGGGTGGTAATGAGTTTTTTTTGGTTGGGTTTGAATGAACAAAGAGATGGAACACAAAGAGGCCAAACGGTGGTGAGTGGTGGGCTTTTAGGTGGTTGTTAGGTGGTTGCTAAGTAGTTGCTAGGTGGTTGCTGAAGTGGTTGTTCCCAAGTGGGCGAGTGAAGTGGTAATCCGGGTCCGAATTGGATGGTCGGGAAGGACTCGAATGCCCTTCAAGGATGATATAAACACAGCCCTGGCACGTCGACAATACCGCCAATGGAGCCCAATCGTACAACAAAGATAGCTGGCGCACCTATTCGCTGACAAGTGCAAGTTTCAAGGGTATCCTCGTTTTGCTTTCAACGGGGATGTCTGGCAATACTTGCAAAGGAACCCGGAATGCGTCGTCCCGATGTGGAAATGTTCGAGAAGATGGTCGCGTGAATGAAGGGCACTTCAAAGCACGATGCCGCTAGATGGGTAAGATGACAGAAAAGGAACCAGCAGCACCAAGCGTGGAAATGGTGGTATGCAATAGGCGTTACTGGTGAGGCGAAACTTGTGCGTGAGATGTTTGAAGGATAAACCTTGCACCCAATCCGTTTTCCAGCGAGTCGGACAAGCAGGAGACCAAACTAAGAGATCGTCTCAAACAGCTTAATGTCTGCGTTCCGGTAGCCTAACGGCCCCAACGTATAATGGTGTCGTTCACGATACTCGTCTGGTATGCGCACTGGGCGACGAGAGCAAATGCAGGAGGACGACGTGAAGCGTTCGGCCCGAGAGAGGACGAGAAGTGCGACAAATGCAAAATTGGAAGCCTACGCGCTGGACCCACCAGACGAGACGAGGACAAGCAGACTTTAAGGGAGTATCCAAAAGAACGAGCCCGTGCAGAGAGCGTCACTGGCACGACAAGCGGAGGGAATACTTGCCGTAGCCCTGTGGCTGGCCAGGGCTGACTTCCGATAGACAGCTTTGAGCGAGGGTACAGATAGGTACAGTGGACAGGAGTAGTGGAGTGGGTGGGGGATGCGCAAGTGAACTGGGGCAGCAAGCTGTACGGTAAGGATGGGCTGAAGTGAGGGCGCAGAAAGGCTACATTGGGAGAGCATCAAGCCGTGTGTGGGAAGCAAAAAGGAACTCGCCAACGCCCCACGCCGGCGAGCAGTCTGTAAATACCTACTTGAACCGGGGGGTTGAGGAGTCAGGTCTAAGCTGGGTATGTACCTGGGGAGTGGGTGTGGCTGGACGCCAGGTGGGTTGGGAGCTGACGAGTGAGAGCGTCTCAATGGGCTTTGGATGACAGTGCTCTGAGAAGGTTCCGATTTCCGAAAAAGACCATGGCGGGGCTAAAGATGCTCTGTACGCCATGGTAAAAAGATCGGCCTTATGGATCTGCGGGCTGGGCAGCCATTTCTGCAGGGCATTGCTGTGTCTGTCTGAGTGGTGGCCAGATGGGACATGGCTCTTGTTTGCAAGGCTCGTGTGGGCAGCAGCGCATCAATGCCACCAACGCAGTCGGCAGTCCCTCCCTCTCGTCTCCTATACTCGACATGCATGCAGTAATTGGGCAATTCCGCCTTGCGCGGCTCCACAGCGGTCAAATATGGCGTCCAAAGCAAAGCCCTGGAGAAGATACATGTGCTCCCCGCCTCGACTGGCGTTGCCAACCAGTAGGTACATGTCAGCATACGTACGGTACTATTACCTAGTACCTACACAGTACTGCTTCCTAAGTCCAATCCAGTCCAGGTCCGTCAAGCAGCGGTATTGTTAGTAACGGGGGGTGCCTGGTTCGTCGCGAACATGTTTCATGCACCACGTTTTCTCGGCTTTCGGATAGACATGGCCGATTCGTTTACACCTACCTGCTGCCAAATCATCAAACGACAATCGAACTTGTCTCGCTTCATCACATGCTTGTCCTGGAAGGGCATCCGGCCATGTGCTGGTACTGGTTAGGTGTTGGCCTGCGTGTGAGTGCTCAGGGGGGCAATTTCGGTATCGACAAACTCGATCAGGTCTCTCATCTGGATGGATGCAAGATCCCGCGAAGTGGCAGGGGTACATCGCGCAAGGACGATCGCACTCCACCCACAGCCTCACTTGTCGATCCCGCGCGCCAACCATGCTTTCAGTCTGGTAGATTTACACTACGGTGTGACCTGACGCAATTTTTACACATCTGGCCTCCACGCCTCGCCCAAGACTTTTTGCGCTTACTATTCCAGTTCCTTCATTGACCAATCTGAAAGGCAGGAACAGTTTGCATTGCGACCTAGCGGAGCGTCTTACCGACCTTCTTTACTGGCTCACCACAAGTCCACAAAGAGTTTCGTCATTACTATTTAGTGTCCAAGCGCTGGCTTACCAAGACACGCCAGACGACACGTCGATGACAATTGGAGGGATTAACAGAGTTGCGCCACGTTTCTCTAACAGGTAGCAATTACACATTCACGTGGCCTTGCCAGGGGTGTGCACTCCCAGTCCTTACCACTGTCCATAAACTAAATTACAGCATCTTTGACCAGGACGCGTCAATGCTTGCTCCCGCTTCATGAAACCGGCGCTATTCGAACAGCCCACTTTTTGCGCGCTCATAAACGAGAGTGCGTCATTCGATTCAATACGACGATCATACTACCACATGTTGCGAAATGAAGAAGGGTCACGGCGAACACGCTTCGAGAAGGTTTCGCTTTGTTCGAATACAACGTCGCATGCACTTCCACAACCACCGCTAATGGGCGTATGGGCGACTGTGCCATTTTAGGTCATCGCCGTGAGTCGCGCATGTGTTGTTTTGGCCATGTGAGAGAAAACGAGATTGAGAGATTGAGAGAGAGAGAGCAAGATGCAGGGGCCACCTTGGTCTTGTCATGATGCTCGATTTTGCGCCTTGGCTTGTTGAGACTAAAGTTACATTTTTTGTGTTTACAACCCTGCACTGTACTTGCGCTTTAACCTTCAGGTACCGATTTCATTGCCGCCAATATTTACACGAGGCTGGTCGGCGCATTGAAGCGATGCGTTGAGGAGTACAGAACGCAGAGTTGACAGGGCAAGAAACGCGATTGGTCTGCATAGGGAGCTAGGATCCCAGACCTCGTTGCTATGAGCTGTACCTGGCCGGTTCGCGGATATGACACCGTGGGCACCAACGTCTCTGGAAATTACCCTCTTCAAAAACCCACCGGCAATGTCTCTTCACTTGCGTCTTGGTTTAATCACCATTCCACCACAGAAACACTTGCGTAGGCTCGAATTTGCTCGAACCGTGGGTGTGTCACTCTGCACATATCGACACAAGGATCAAAGCGAAACCGATAACTCGTTAGCGAATGACAGGATCAACACTCAAATTCAACCTCAGCGGCAAGGTCAAGGGTGTCCTGTGTTTTGTGATGATTGCTTCCGTCATGCAGTCGCCTTTTCTTTTCTCCGCTTTCTTTAGCCTGCATACGGAACAATTTGGAACCTTTTACTATTTCTCTTTGCTCACCCAGAAGCGAGAAAACTGCCTAGCCCGTCGTAAAATAGAAACGATCTGTGACTAAATGTCAACCTGCAGCATCGTATTTAATGCCCTTGTCCCACATGCCACAGGTCCGCCTCCGAGGCATTGAAGGCAACGCCCAAGCGGTTCACCACCACCAAGCATTCCGTCTAGTCTAACAAGTCACATTCACACATTTGAAACGATCGATCGAAGCATGGTTAACTCTTAGATTCCACCCTTGAGCAACTTGCGGTCCACGATGCGATGCGCCGTGAAGCGGTAGGCAGCGGCCGGGCAGAATTACATGACACTATATCGTACCACGGCGTGTAGCTGGTGGGTCGAAGTCTTTGTGCAGCACAGAGAATGCGCGCAAAGTCGCGTGGGCCCGATGCAGCCGGCCTTGGCGCAAGAACAGCAGATTGTTACTACACTAAGTCGCATAAGAGAAAAAAAGACGGAAGCTAGTGTACATGAGGTGAAACCTCAGCGCTTGACCCAGGTAGGCATCTTGCGCGCCTTAACATGGCCTGGTTTCTTCCGTTCTACCTTTCTCGGATCGCGAGTCACGCAGCCGGCTGTAGAGCGGTTAGTACCTAGTTTCTATTATGCAAAAATAAGGTTGTTTGAAGAGTCTGCGGATAGATGGAGCTAATGTAACAGAGATGAACAGAACGACGGAAGAGGCCGCTGATAGTGTAGGGATGAGAAATGAAAGGAAAGGTGTCAACTTACCACGTCGCAAGGCAGGTTTCAGTGCTGGTTCATGAACCAGTAGTGCTTTTGCTACCGCTAAAGTCAAAGCCTCCGCTTGGCCTGTGACACCACCACCATGAACCAGACCAAATAGGTTGTATTTGTCTAGCCGATGGGTAGCCTTCAATGCCCACACTGCGCTCTCACGATGGTGTAATCGTCCAAAGAACTGTGATAGTGATTTGCCATTGATCAATGCCTCGCCCTCGCCCTCTACAAGCCAGGCAACTGCTGACGAGGTCTTTCGACGCCCAACACCTTTGGCCCGGCCAAGCTCGTCTATAACTCCAGGTTTTGGTTTGATGTCGCCGGGTTGACTGGCCTTTTTATACCGCAGCATCGCCTGTACTACCTCTTCAGGCATCAATGTTGGGTGAATGCAATTCAGTCTCCGCAGGATGTGCAGCATTTTGTGGTAACGCTGTGTCTTGACAGGCTCGTTTGTCATAATACGGTACTGGTCAATGGTCTTCCATGCCACCTTGGGTGCTTCGGCATTTGGTATCGTAGGTAGAGTCGCAACTTTCCGGAGGAGGGCAGAGAGGGAGAGAAAGTCATCGGTGAAGGTGGGCTTTGCGCTGAAGTAGGATGGTGATGCGGGCACAATACGTAGCGTCCGCAATAGACCATGACCACTCTTCTTTCCTAACCCTCCCTCATTGTCACCAAAGTCAATTGGTGGTGCCGCAGTGAAAGGCTCTTGGGTCTCCTCGGCTACCTCTGCTTGTCGTCCCGTTGTTGTTGAGATGCATCGTGATATCCGTGGTTGGAATGTCCTATGTGCTCGCTGAACTGTCCGACTGCATTGCGCCCTCGGTCGACCTCCCAGCGCCTTTACTGTTTTCCACAAGCTCCACGAAAGCTCTCTGCTCGCCATGCCGCCTCCCTGGATAATTAAACTGTGCAATTGGTGCTGGTGCAGAAGGTGTCTGCGCGTGATAGCTCACTGCACAGGTCTGCACAGGTCCTAGAAAATAATGCCAAGCCGGCGAAACTAATTTGCGCAGCACAAAATCCTTCATTGGGTGTTGCCTCAACCCCCCACTTCAACCCAAACAACTTTTCTTCTCTCACAAACTCCCGCAAACACTTTGATTGTGCAACTTAACCACGGTTTAGAACACAATCATGTCTTTCGGAAAGCTCTACAGCTACTCGGTACGTTCAACATAGTATAGCGTTACGCTATAGTCAAAGGATGACTCCTGACGACAACTTATAGGGTAACCCGCGCACCACGGCGCTCCTCGCGGTCGCAAAGGAGAATGGCCTTGAGATTGAGTTTGTCGCCACTGAGCCTGCCAAAGGTGTCTCTCAGGAGTACCTGAAGCTCAACAAGCTCGGCAAGGTCCCCACCTTCGAGGGCGCTGATGGCTTCGTTCTCTCAGAGTGCATCGCCATCGCCGTCTACTGTAAGTACCCCACCCCACTTTTCATTTTTGCAAACTATGTAATGGGATGAGGAATATTATCATTCAGTTATCCCTGTCTGAAAACTATTGTTGAGAATCTTTAACTCTGATTTACATTTGTACCACTCTTTTGGTAACTTTGGGGGTTTGAGGTGACTCACTGACATGCCCCTTCAGTGGCCTCACAAAACGAGAAGACCAGCCTCCTTGGAAAGACCAAGCAGGACTATGCCACTATCCTGCGATGGATGTCATTCGCCAACACTGAGGTTCTTATCCCCTGGGTGGCTGGTTCCGCCCCATCCTCGGCCGCGACCCCTACAACAAGAAGAATGTCGACGACTCATCGAAGGCCGCTCTCAAGGCTGTCCATGTCTTTGAGGAGCACTTCCTTACCCACACATACCTCGTTGGTGAGCGTCTGACTCTCGCCGACTTGTTCGCCGCCGGCATCCTCGCTCGTGGCTTCCAGTACTTCTTCGACAAGCAGTGGCGCGACTCAAACCCTAACGTTACTCGGTGGTACGAGACTGTATGCAACCAGGCCAGCTACGCCGCTGTCGCTGGTAAGCTCGAATTCATCACTGAGGCGTTGAAGAATGTCGCACCAAAGAAGGAGGGTCAAGAGAAGAAAAAGGAACCTAAGGCTGCCCCTAAGCCTAAGAAGGAGGAGCCTGAAGAGGAGGAGGAGGCCGCACCCGCCCCCAAGCCCAAGCACCCTCTCGAGGCTCTCCCACGCGCTACTTTCGTCCTTGACGACTGGAAGCGCAAATACTCGAACGAGGAGACCCGCGAGGTTGCCCTCCCATGGTTCTGGGAGAATGTCAACTTCGAGGAGTACTCCCTGTGGCAGGTTGACTACAAGTACAACGATGAGCTCACCCTCACCTTCATGACCTCCAACTTGATTGGTAAGTCTCCCCGTACCTGTGATATATTCAAACACTAATTATTATAGGTGGTTTCTTCGCCCGTCTAGAGGCCAGCCGCAAGTACATCTTCGGTGCCACCTCCGTTTACGGCGAGACCAACGCCTCAGTCATCAAGGGTGCTTTCCTTGTTCGAGGCAATGAGGCTCTTCCTGCTTTCGATGTCGCTCCCGACTACGAGAGCTACGAGTTCACCAAGCTCGACCACACTAACGCTGAGCACAAGGAGTTTGTCGAGAACCAGTGGGCGTGGGATAAACCCATCGTTGTTGATGGCAAGACCCTCGAGTGGGCTGACGGCAAGGTTTTCAAGTAGACGCTTTTTTCTAAAATGGGATGGATATGGTTCGGTTATGATGCGGATGAATTACGACCTGGAATAGGCATGGGTATAGGGTTCATGTGTTATGAACAGGTATTGGGCAACCTTTGGCAGATCAGTGAATTATGCCATGGCCCGGATATACAGGCTGCAAAATGCTAAACGATATCCACGCTGCTCAAACCCAAGCATCCTTATTCTCGTGTGTGCTGGAATGCGTGATGTCTTGACTGCCGGTACCTAACCTCAGGTCTCGGCCAAATACCTACTAGCGACAGTCCTCGACCGTTCTCGAGGGCGGCGGGGCATGTTCGTGGCGTTTAGGTTCGGTCCTCAAATGGCGTTGATAGGTCGCTTGCGATCCTATTGGTCGGCTCGAGTATGTTCCTTGCTGGCAAGCTGCGCGCTTGGATCTTGGGAGAAAGGGAACGAGGACATATAGACCGGGGCTAGACCGAGAAGGGAAGCCTTCCTTCAACGTCCAGCTTTTGTGAAGCTACTTTCACGAACCTGGGGTGCTGTGTTGCGTTGACGACTTTGAGCGCGCTATAGTGCAACTTCGATAATTCGCGCTGCGCATCACCTCTGGGCATTTTCGTTGCTAGGCGATCCACCTGTGCAGAAGCAGGACGACCCGAGCGCGTGCTAATACGGTACTGTGTGAGCTGTCGAAACCTTCTGCGCCTAGATCCCCTGGAGAACTCAACTCAACTCAAGTCCGAGGATAAGCTGGTCGTTGAGGCCTCGCAAAGGAAAAAAAGCAGCTGCCTAGCATAGGTATCCACACCCCATACGTCGCTGCACAAGATTGGCCGGGTGCCTGCAGGAAGCGACTTTTGGGGATCGAGAGCCTCAACGCGGTTCACGCTGTGTAACGAATCTGGACGCAAACCCAAGATTGCGCAACGGCGTGCAAGGCTATCTGGCTTGCACACTTGACCATTAGAATTGTTGGCGTGAGGTACGTGGAAGACGAATGAGTGCGACAGAGTGCATTTAAAAGTATACCGCATGCCAACGAAAAGGGACTCAACTCGGCTCTAAACAGTCAAGGCTTGTCTCCAAAGATCTCAGAAGAATTTTGCAGGATTGCTATATTTAATTACATTGCCCCGCATTTCGTTGATTTTGATAAAAGAAAAAACCTGGGAAAGTGGCTAAGACGACGTTAAATATCCGCAATACTTGAGAGCGGTGCACAGCGAGGCTGAGACAAGCCCTGAAGACTGCAAGTCGGTCTTAGAAAAAAAGAACAAAAAAACAGGCCTGCTGGTCGCAGGCATGAAGGATGATGGAAGAGAAGTTCGGAGGAGTTTTGGGCATTCAAGTGAGCCCGCGATACAGGTGATATGTTTGGTAAGTGGATCTCTCTGGGTTTAATTTTGAATCCGCGCTTTAATTCAGAACTTTGTCGTTCATCACGCTGACTCGCATAGGGCTCGGGAGGCGGACCAAGCGAAGACAATGTTACGGGCTTTTTAGTACGCTCCACAGCCACAAACTGGTCGAAGAACTCTGTTATAGCTGTAGATGCTGGTTCCCACCTTTCAGCAATTACCCGCATACTAGAAAAATACTTTCCACTTGTTTCCGACCGGCCTGTAGGATCGTGCCGACCGCGGAGTCGTGGGAATGGGAATGATAGAAGTGTGGAGTCCCCATCGCCGGGCACTACACAAATCGTAGTATCCGATGATGAATCAGACATCGGTACACCATTCTCAGAGAGGGACGCACCAATTACGATTACGAAACTGAAGGAAGGGGCGTTCGCTGGACTACCATTTCCGCATGCAAGTGCTCGAGCGAATGCGCTTCATGTGGTCAGGGAACATATCTCGACATATCTCATTACGCATCCACATCTCGACCATGTATCAGGTTTCGTCATCAACACTGCTGCTTTCCATAATACATCACGGCCGAAACGCTTAGCAGCTTTGCCATTTACCGTTAACGCGATCAAAACACATCTTTTTAATAACGTTATATGGCCAAATCTGACAGATGAGGAGGGTGGTGTAGGCCTAGTCACTTTTCAACGACTCGCCGAGGGTGGTAATATCGCTCTAGGCGAGGGAAGTGGTAGAGGGTTTATCGAAGTCTGCGACGGTCTTGGTGTAAAGGGCTTCAAGGTTAGCCATGGAAGTTGCATGGGTGTATCTACACAACATAAGACTCATGGTTCGAATGGCACTCTCCCAGATACACCAGGACTTCAACTTACAACATCAAATCATCACCAAGCGCTTCCTGTTGAGGAGCGCGAGGGGAGATCATTAAGCTTCTCTCTTCCAACACAAAGTGCACCAGGTACTCCAGGCTTTAATGGTCTTCTCGACCAAGGGAGAAGATCGAGCGGCGGTCCACCACCATGTCCGGAAAACTTAGTGATCGACTCTACAGCATATTTTATCCGTACTGAATCCACGTTTACGACACCAAAAAGGGAAATCCTTATCTTTGGCGATGTTGAACCGGACTCCATCTCCTTGTGCCCCCGTACAGCACATATCTGGGCCGAAGCAGCACCAAAAATTGCCGCAGGCACCCTGACCGGCATATTCATTGAAGTCAGCTACACCAATGCTCAAGGCGATGCAGTCTTATTTGGCCATCTCGCGCCTCGCCATCTCCTTACTGAGCTTCAAGGACTCGCCGAAAAAGTTCGAGAAAGCCGGAAAACGCATGAAAGAGAGAAGGAAGAAGCACGAAAAGGGCGCAAAAGGAAACGGGCCAGTAAATCTGACGGCTTACAACTTGACAGCCTACTAACTGAACGAAAAGCGAAAACCGCTTATGTAGCAAAGGGTGTAGACACACCTCTTACAGCGACAGCACCATATATAGATGAAGAGATGATGACAGATTATTCAATAGGCCCATCAGGTACACATACACCCATTCTAAACTCCAATTCCAACCCGGCCCCCACGAGCATCACGCTGCATCCACAAAATCCTGCGTCACAGCCAGCTGCACCAACCTCGCTCAACCTTGGTTTAACCACGGAACAAAGTCGCGCAATGCTAGCCGCCGCCTTTGAAAGCCCATTGAAAGGGGTCAAGATCGTCATCATTCATGTCAAAGACACGTTTAGCGATGGGCCGCTGGTCGGCGACCAGATTCTCAAGGAATTGCAAGAAGGCGAGGCGGAGTTGCAAGAGCAAGGGAAGGGTTTAGGGTGTGTGTTTGAGATTAGTAGGAGCGGGGAGAGCTATTGGTTTTAAAGGTGTGGAGATGGATTTTGCGTGTGTCAGATGTTATAGAATTTCGTAGGCTTTGGCCACCTTTTTTTTCGAAGGGAGAGTTACGTGTTTTGATATCTTTGGTTTGAGTAGGCCAGGAGTTTTTGATTGATTTGATTTAGCGTTGATGTTTGTATGGCTTTGTGTATGATTTAGACGCAGCTGAATGACTTGTTGGAAGGTAGTAGTTTGTATGTGCAATATAGAGGTTTTGTATGACTTGTTCTATCGCCTTTGGATTTTGTATGTGTGTACCTTGACCTTTCATTCAAGTGAAGATGAATTAGCTCATGGAAATGCGGTTCGTGACTTGGGTTCCATGATTCGGCATCCACGTATCACATGTGAACTGAGAGAATGCCCATTGCCCAGTACAAATTGTCCTTATTTAAATTACTAACAGCACGAAATGAGTACGATGTCAGTCTTAATGCATGCAGTATAAGCAGGGGTAACCGCCAAAAGTCGTTGGGACAAGACTGCAGCTGACCATTGCCTCGGTATTTTTTCTGACAGGCTAGCGGCGTGCAATTACCTTCGCGAGATTTACTATCCGTGCCCCTGCCACCGACATTGCATCAACCATCTGCAGAACAAGGTTAGTATTCATCTTATGGGACTCTTGCATTGTTACCTCCGGCCCTCTTCGGCTGTTACGACACGTCATGTCCGAAGCCCCTGTGACATCGAACAAGCGTCGCACAGAAAATGATTCAGAGAGCACGGCCACCGCCACCGCCAACGAAGAAGGAAACACCAGGAAGCGCAGAGCCTTTCTTCGGACTATGGGTCAGCAGCTTCGTGAGTTTGGGGTAGATGACACAAGTCCCCAGAGCCATCGCGCCAGGTTCGAGTTCGATACCAGCCTTGGGAGCCAAGCTGGGCCTGCGTCACGTGCGACAAATATGGCAGCTAGCCATGCTCTGGCTCATTCTGTTGAAACCCCTGAAAGCGATGCCGCCCCGGGGGAAGAAGGCCAAATGCCTGCGGGCGCTGCGAAGAGCGCATCGAAATGGCTTTGGAAAGCTGAAGAGGTTCATCAATTACCATTAGCAGGAAATGCACCTTCCCTCCAATTCGATGACCTTCTTGACTGGAGTCAAAGCTATTTCGACCATTGGCACCCTGCGTTTCCCTACCTCCATGCGCCTTCAATTATCAATTATCTTCAACGTCTCTCTGAAGTGGGGTTGGAATTGCCTACATCATCCCCTTCTAGTAGTCTTCACCACATCATTCTTCGCTCAATCATGTCTATTTCAATTGCTGACCGGAGGCAAATGGTTTCTTCAAGCAAGAGTATACCCTCTACGCTGGTATTTCACTCTTTCAACGATGCAATCAACAGCGTACACACAGTGTTAACGGAAGAAAGTTCAATATTGTCACTTCAAGCATTGGTCAGCGTGCAGCTCTTTTTGATTACCATGCATAGGTATAATGCAGCATCACGATTAGAGGGATTGGCCACTCGCATGGTATTTCAGCTTGCCTTGAATAGATGTCCTCACAAGGCAACTTCGACCCCTGAAAAGGAGCCTGAGCTACGCAAACGTCTATTTTGGTCAATTTACTGTATCGACAGGTACATTTGTATCCGATTGGGTACTCCTCTAGGTATACGCTCCGATGAAACAAATGTGTGTTTTCCACATGATGAGCGCCATCATATACAAGGTATGGATTTATGGCATCTTCGGTGGATTTTCTTGAAATATATACATTAACGACTCTCATACAGAAAACGATAGCCGTCTCAGTTTACTTGAGTTCTTGGCTCGGCATGCTAGTATAAGGGGGGCTATTATGGAGAATCGAATTAAATCTGCCATGAGAGATGACCACAATTCAGCCAACGAAATCATGGAGGTAGAGGCAGATCACACGAGGTGGTGGAATACAGTCGATGAATATTTATCGGTCGATGAAGGAACAACGAGTATCATCAAGGCGCATCAAATTGCTTTGATTGTGTTGCGATTTGAATCTGTCCTTGCTCTCCATCGATCTGTGTTGGCAACATCCACCAAAGACGCAGCCTACAACGCCGCCCTGCAAAGGTGCATTTCAGCATCAAGATCTATAATAAACACCTTGCATAAGGCACTCAAGGGCTTCGGCGCTTTCGACGGCTCACCAGGCCAACGGGGATACGAGAGCACCCCACTTGTGTGGCCATCCTTCACATGGGCGGTGTGGATGAGTACTTTCATTGTTATCTTTGCTGCTACGGAAGGACAGGTCGCACGCGATACTGCTTTACGTCTTGCAGAAAGGAGTATCCAAATCCTCCAGCACCTTGCACTTAGGGGTACGAACTGGCCCGAAGCTTGCATCGTTGCTGCCCAGAACCTCGTAGTGCGTTTACGTGAAGGGTCAACGCGAAGTTCTTCATCAGGCCCAAGGCCATCTAGTTCGTTCACAGGGGAGATACAGAATGAAAACGCATGGCAGCATCAGAATGACCACACGAATTCCAGAGAAATTGAGCAAAGAAGATTAGGACAAGTTACGCCAGGAGGAGCCTTTATGATGCCGCCAGGGGCGGCCCAGAACGTTTTTAATCATCCAGACTTGGTAAAAAGTATAAATTCCTATAGTGTCTCAGGAGTGGTCCCACACCCGAATGGGTGCATCGCACCCAATGCCGGAAATGCGTATGGTGGAGGCAACTTCCTAGGAATTGCCCAACAGTCATCAGATAATCCCCTATCGAACGATCAAATCATGCATCTCTTCGATGGCGATGATATGGGACTTTGGTTAGGTGAAAATCGCGGCTATGGAGACAACTTTTCAACTCAATATGGAAACTTCTATTGATCTGATGGGATATGATAGATTTGTTTTACTACAGGACTACCTCGCCTTCTTTTGACACCAAACTCCTTTCCCTGAAAATCTCAACCAGACTTGGGCGCAACGACCTTTCCAAGCGACGCTGACTTGAAAGCGGCATGGATCTCCTGCTCCGCACCATCCTGTAACGGCAAGAGTCCGCTCCTGACTGTAGCGTGCTCTAGGATTCCTCGTGCGACAAGGCCATGCTTCAGGGCAACAGTGCCCTCCATATGCGAACCTCGATGGTATACATTTCTGGTGACGGGAAGAAGTCTGTCGTGGATTGCTCTTGCACGGGGGTAGTCTCGAGCCTTTCCAGCGTCAATCATCTCGAGGAGTGGCTCAGGTGCGATACCTCCGTAACCGACGAGCATACCATCAACATCGAAGCAAGTGTGTAGCAGATACTCGTCGTGACATGTCAAGATGGTGAGGTCAGGGTTTTCCCTCTTGATGATCGGAATTTCGACGTCCCAGCGGCGCATGTTACGCACTCCGTTCTTCATGGCAATAACACCTGGTTGTGCTGCAATCTCGAGAAGGGTTTGCAAATTATAGGTGGCCTTTGTGACATCGGGATATTGGAAGAGAATGAGGGGAAGACCAGACTTCTCATAGACTGTCTTGTAACGGTGTTGTGGAGCTAAGTACTAATGAGCATTTGGCTATTCATAGTTTTAATACCAGTTAACTTACCACCTGGTTGGTAACCGAAGCGGAGCCATCCGTGGCTAGGGTATAATAGCCCTGCTTGTGCACCAGCAGCCTTTGCGCGCTGAGCCTCAAGAGCAGCTACCTCAGTGCCTTCCGTTGTGATACCAGCAATGATTGGGATCTTGTTATCGACGGACTTGACGAAAGATTTGATGACTTCAACTTGCTCTTCTTGAGTAAGAAAAGTACCCTCTCCAGCGTGACCAAGGACGACTAGTCCCTTAACGCCCTCGATACTGCCAAGCCATGATCCAATGCGTTGGATAGCAGCGTAGTCGACTGAGCCATCTTTATTGAACGGTGTGACAGGGGCAGGGACAAGACCAGCAAGGTCAATTTGAGGAGCACGCTGAACTTGAGGCACGGAACCCATTGTGAAGATTTATGGTTGGAAGTTAGGTGTTGATTAAACTGTGAAGATGTTTGAATTGATGATGATCCATTCTCACGAAGGTAGCCCTATGTTATATGCTTATTCGCGCGAATTCTTTCCGAAGATTCATGACAGTAGGTAGGCTCGACACATTCATTGCCGTTCCCATGCGATTGCAAATCGCCCCAGAGTCCATGCAGGTGGGGATCCCCACTGCGGACTTACGCAACACCGCCCACCTTGCTAGCCTTGGCTAAGTAACGCCATCGGTGTTGTAACAGCGCCACATTAACTATGATGGTGCTCTGACTTTTTTCTCGAGTGCGGAGTCGGGCTTTGACATTGTCAGCTCTGGCGCCGCCACGACTCGTATTCCACGCCCTCGTCGGACGTGCATGATCCTACAACCTCAAAATGCAGTTTTGTGGGGTATGGGGTATGGGGTAAAACTCCGCGGCCTCTCACGCTAGCCATCTCCTGGGGTATACTTCCTCCATCTTCGATATATGAAGAACGCGATCTGCTGCACTGCAACTTTACGCTTTTGTAAAAAAATCCTAGGCCGGCCAGCAACCACGAAAATGGTCGCAACCATCATCCCGAACACCGACCCAGAGAAAAGCTCAGCGCTTCAAATCAACAACGTCGCCTTGGAGAAAGACTACAAGCATGAAGCCCCTATTGAGGGCGCCGATTACTCGGGTGCCGTCTCTAAGACCGATCCAGCAGAAATAGCCCTTGTGCGTAAACTCGACTCGCGCATTATGCCATCGCTTTTTTGCATGTACTTCTTGTAAGTTGATAATATCATTTGTGTAAATTTTCTTAGAAAGGTTCTAATACAACTAGAAACAAACTCGACCAGAATGCCATCGCCAATGCCCGTCTCAACGACTTGGAAAAGGATCTTGGCCTCGTCAAATCGCAATACAATACGTGTATCTCCATCCTTTATGTAGGGTATTTGTTTGCGCAAGTGCCTTCCAACATGATTTTGTCCTCGAAAAAGGTTCGGCCGTCGCTGTACATGGCCATCTGCATGATCGTTTGGGGTGCAGTAGCCTCGTGCACCGCACTTGTGAAGAATTACACGGGACTTATTCTAGCCCGCTTTTTCCTTGGATTTGTCGAGGCACCATTCTACCCAGGTGCTTTGTACATCTTGTCATTGTTTTACACACGCAAGGAGATCGCTACCAGGGTATCTATTCTATATGCTGGCAACATTTTCGCTGTTGCCTTCGCTGGACTCATTGCTGCGGCTACTTTTGCTACCTTGGACGACAAACATGGTATGCATGGTTGGCAATGGCTTTTCATCATCGAAGGTAAGATATCCTTGCAAAATAAGTTAATAACGCAGTCACTAATTTTCCACTTCAAGGTGTTGTTACTATTGGAATTGCCATAATTTGCATTTTCTTGCTTCCAGATACTCCTTTGACAACCAGATGGTTGACACCTGAGCAACGGCAGTTAGCCCATGATCGCATCCGGAGGGATACTGTCGGCTTATCAGAGAGTAAGGGAGCCAAAGCTGGATTTATGCAAGCGCTGCGTGACCCAAGGCTTTACCTCTTGGTCTTTATGCAGAACATGCATTTGAGCGCCACATCGTTCAATCAATTCTTCCCCACTGTTGTAAAGAGTCTTGGTTTCAATACTACCATTACTTTGGTTCTGACTGCGCCACCCACCCTTGTCGCAGGCGCTGTCGGCATTCTAGTAGGTATCTCATCTGGAAAGTTCAACGACAGAACATGGCATATCACCATGATGATGAGCATCGCAGTCGTCGGGTTCGTCATCAGTGCTACAACGCTCAATTTGCCTGCACGCTATTTATCCTGCTGTAAGCACTATCCACGTAAAATCTACATCTGAACTATAAACTAACGTCTATATTTAGTTTTGTTTGCTTCTGGGGTCTATTCCGTCAATTCCGTCATTCTTGGCTGGGTATCCGGCACGCTTGGTCAGACTCCCGAGAAAAAGGCTGTCAGTTTGTCCATTGTCAATACGGTCTCGATGGCTAGTTTCATCTACACACCTTACTTGTACCCGAAGACCGATGGGCCAAAGTACGTGATTGCAATGAGCAGCAATGCGAGTTTTGCGGCAGCAAGTATCGCAGCTACATGGGCTTTGCGATTGTGGCTCCAGGCTCAAAACCGCAGGCTGCAGAGGGATGGCAGTAATGTGTTCTACGCTTACTAGAGTAGAGTTTATGGTTTATGAGTTCAACAACAGACTCTAGCGAAGATGTGTTCATTGTTGTTGTCAACATGAGCTATATAATAGGCATTCTTTTGCATCTAGTTTTCAATAGCCCCAGAGAAACGTAATGTGTATCCTTAGTCTCGTTTGAAACTCTACGTTATCGCTATATGAGTTGGCAATAAAGCGCTACTTCATTTCTTAATTTAAAGAGACAAAATGAGTCTACTAGAATTCTACTAAATGCATATTAAAACGCTCGGGATACGTCAATATACTTCACGTAGTCTTTTTGATCACCACAATGCTGTGAAGGTTTGAAAAATACCCTAGTTGAACTTTATTTTACTAAGGCAAGGTTTTGCATTTTCTAGCCTCTGCAATACATTGTGCATTGCAAGATTCGTGAAGCGCCTTGCCTCAGCACTTGCTCCTTTTTAAAACTAAAACGCCCGATAGGCAGAAAACATTTTCTTGAGCAAGGAAATTTTCATGATAATTTATAAAAACAGAACAGTCGAGAGGAACCGGTGGTTGTCAAGCTGTGAAGCATTCTCTCGCATCACTCGTGTTTTGCCATCTTACGTAGCATGCGAGCCACAAAGGTGCATAGATCTGAAGGACTTTTGTAATAGTTTATATCAAAAATACTTACTCCATCTTTCCTCGCTTAAAATCTGGGGGTTATTCAATGGGTTTGACTCTGTGGAAGCTACGCTAGGAGCGTTTTCATTTGTACCATCTATTGATGACCTCTGTTCAGCAGGGTGTTTGTCGTTGTCGAATTTTCCAGCGGCTGCAGGTGCTATCACATCCAGACCAGGCTGCCATGGCACTATGAGAGCTGATTGCCGCAAAATGTCCGGTAGTGATGGCTGTGCTTCGTAGTACTGCGATGGTAGGGACGGTGAGGCAAGCCATGTATCATGTGGGGTTACGGCATCTTGTGAAATACCAGTGGAACTTGATGGTACAGAGGGTGACACCAATGCGCACCTAGATTGCCACCATCCGTGTCTGTCCCTATCTGTGATAAGAGGAAGGCTTTTCCATTCCTCGATTTTGGCTGATTTTGGCTGTTTCTGGCTAATGTCTGCTAGTACTTGGCGATCCATCTCGGCCACGCGAACTGGTTGGATTGGAATTTCCGACTTATAGATTGAAGAGAGAAGTTCAAAAATGACAATTTCTGCGTCTAAAAGTCGTTGTTCGATACAGGACAGGTAGCCAGAAGGAAGGCCGCTACTCCCAACATTTATTAGTCTGAAGGCTGTGACACCCAGACTTGACGGAACTTACCGCTTATTGGTCTGTGGATACCGACAATTTACACCAGAAGATGTACACTGAGAGCATATTGGGAGTTCACGGTCACACTACCCAGCGTCAGTGACGGAAATAACAACCTCTGGAACAGAAACCAACTTTTGACTTTTTGTTGCGGCAAGACTCGCACGCAATGGGATGATAACTATTTACATCTTCCTAATTTGTGTAAGATGTTGACCAGGGATAGAAATTCGGAGTAAAGGACACTTACCATTGCGTCGGCATCCTTGAGCATGAAGGCGAAAGCGGGTCTATGTTCGTGCGCAGTCGGAGTTGAATTTGTCCTAGCACATCGGTGCGTCCTCGGCATAACTTTCCGCACGCCACTCGGTAGAATAGTGTTGTGCGGGGTAGTATCATCGGGCTATAGTCCAGGCGATTGTCTGTTAGCTCGGTTCCGACTTCTCTCGTAGAATCAATTCTAGTGTGTATGACCTCTTCTTTAGGATGTCCATCTGTTTTAGTTCGTACAATCCTACATGGTAACTTTTGGAAGTTAGGTCAACGAATATGAAATTGCTATTGATTGTAGCATGCTCCTAAATAATAATTACTTAGAACTCATACCTAGGTGAAAAGCTTCATTTTCATTGCTGCTATTAGACTCATAGCAACGCCACCTGCACACACCCGTGTTGCAAGCTAATAGTGTACTATTGATGACGTTTGGTTTTGGAGATAAATGACAACCAAGGATTAGTAGTTGTTGCCGCATTTCCTAATGAGTCCTTCGCCTTACACTCCTTACCATGTTTGCCGTCCTTCATCATGCGATCAAACTCTTCCACCATCCTCTGCTGTTTCTCATTGGGTACATTATATCCTACTTAGTGAAGTGCACCCTAGTAAATTTTATCTACGTCCATACTCTTCCTAATTCCAAAGTCGAACCGAATCGACCACCCTTCCACAATTCTCACCTCTAAAGTTGAAAGTTTGGGTTCTGTTAGCAGCGATCTCGTCTCCGCTCACCCTAAGAGACGAAATTTAGGTTCAAACCGAGCTAGAAGATTTACTATACTGTTAGAACGCTAAGGTTAGGTGTTATAGTAACAGGCGAGAGGAGGGTAGCTTGGTCTACATTCATAGACAGAGTAACCGCTGTCTACGACAGCCTGTGAAAGAGTGCCCTTATATACCTAGGATCGCCCCTAGTAGGCACTAGTTGTCTTGAACTGGCCCTACCCTTGACGCGTGCCAGAAGTTCCCACCCAGATATCTAGTCCCTTTAATATCAGATGCTATAGCAGATCGTAAGATAATTATACTATAATTACATACCTAAATTACTATTTTATCATTCCATGAGTCTTAAGAATTTCTATATTATTAAGCAGGTTCAAAGACTGCAAATTATCCGAGAAGAGTTTGAAAGTACCTTTGCTAGCTACGCAGTATTTTGGAATGAATTGTTTGAACTAATACTGTGCAATATACCCCTTTATGGTATTTTATGGGCTAATTGCAAGATTAGTAAGGTTTTTTCTCTTGACAGTTCTAATACTTTGAACTTGCCCCGCACCTTCTCCTTTCGTTGAGTGGTGAGTGTGACTTGTATTTAGAAACCGGATGGTGGCCTTTGGTCCTTCATTTTCAAAACGAACAGAGATACGGAAGTTGAAGGATTCTTTCGGAGACCCATCAAACCCTCTTTTTGAACGATGGACCGCACAAGGGATGCCATTTCTTGCTTCGCACCAGGAATCTTGTTACCAAGCTCTACAATTTTCATTGGCCTCAACCTCGGCGATCTCGTCGTACGCAGCCATTACAGTTTTGGAACTGATACTGTAGGTAGTGATCCTTCTTGTTAATGGACCTGTTGGCATGTGATAGCTTGATAGAATAGTGTTGTTTCAGAATATAAGCACAACAACTAGGGCTTACTGATAACACAATCATTGAATCCCTGGATTGGCTAAAATAGCCGCTACTGTGCCTTATGCATTATCAAAAGATGTCTCTAACCATACACTGATGAGGTCTTGTGTGCTTGATCCGAAAGGGCAATTGCTATCTATTATTAGCGATGAAGTGGATCTTCCTGCCAGATGTGACGTGCCTGATTCGTCAAATTCAAGCAAGTTACACGTTGTGACTTCACCGCAATTGCACTGCACTTAGCCTATGCTCACATTCCGTTATCACGCAAGCAAGTTTTGCTCATCATTCCATATCCCAGAGGGTATTACGTCTTGTACTGCTTCTCGTCATCAGCACCACACTGTTGCTCAAAATATCTCCAGTATTTTATTTCAATGTTAAGGCTCCATCTAAATGGACGAAAATAATACTATTACTAGCTGTTATTTCTAGTAGCATTTGCATTGTTATTGTGGCAGAAAGCGTGCAATCTACCTGGCTGTGTATAAAAATTAGTCCCGTAAGCGGTTAGCGGGGCGTGGCGGAGTTAGATGACGCACACCACGACAGCACAGGATTCTGTATAGCTCCACAAGCTTCGTATCATGAAACCTCTGATCGTATGCTTTTCAATTGAAGTCTAAAAGGGTACATGATCATCTATAACCTTCTACCTGCGTCGTCATTGGTTTTCGCCCATTACATCTGACATTTGTACGCTGCATATCATCACATTCGTTTGATTGTTCAATACCCGGATATTCACAAGTCACAAGCAATGGGTTTTACGGTTGACGGCAATCCCGGTACCATTTGTAGTTATGCGAAGTCGAAATATGAGGAAAGATTAGAGGAGAGGAAACGGCAACGGTCGAGTAGCGAGCCTCGACCTGGGTATGGGAAGCTGCACAAACCACCACAAGTCCAGACCCTGCACGAGCGCCCACGTAATCGACTTCGAAAGCATAATTCATTACCGCCGCCGACTTTACAACCTGTCATTAGCTTGTATGTTCTAGAGTATGAGCCATATCCTCGAAACATGCAACCTAGCCAAGTCTTAGGCATTTTTTCCACCTTTAATGCTGTCACCCTTGGTGCGTTTAAGCATGGTGCTTATGCTTTTTCGAAGGAAGGGATGCTCGACGGTAGTGAATATCTGAGTCCTACCGGTCGTATTAAGATTGTCCAAACAGTCATGCAGCAAAGCGGGGTCAAGGCGAAGGTACCGGAGCGAAGCCGAAGCTTAGACGGTGAACCCGTCAGGCTTGATATCCCACATCCCGAAAGCCAGGATAGACAACCTGCACAACCGAAAGAAGAGAACAGTGTGAGGGAGACATTGTTCTTAGCAACTCGGGAAGGACCTACGGTAGCTTCTTGGATAGGCGTCTTCAAGAACAAAAACCTAGCATGGGGCGCCTGCCTCAAAGACAAAGCTACATGTGCTCTGTCAGATACGATATGTGATGAGAAGAAGACCATCGGCATCAACAATTTGCCATCGATCACTGGAAGGCTAGCTCGAGGCGGACGCCACACATGGTCCGTTGTACAATATAGAATAAACAACACAATCTAAATGTTTACGAATTTTCAGGAATACCAACAATGTACCTAGTTACGTCCAGTGCGTATAATGAATATTCACCAAGAACGAGCTTTTGAGAACATTGCAGTAAGAGTTGAGATTTCTGAACTGCCGTGATGATGGAGGGTGCACCTACCCCACATACCTAGTAGGGCGAGTGGGGTAAAATCGGCGTAATTTCACAGATCAGACTTGTCGTTCTCTCACCTTACTAGGGTATGCAAGAAATTGGGTTTAATTGCAAGACCATTCAACGAACAGCAGAAAAATTGAACTAGCAACGTGGTAGGCAAAGATTGAATGATTAGAACTGAGTCCTGAGCATAGGAATACAAAGTTTTCAATACATTTAGAACACGAAACGAATGCCTAGGTATCTAAGCCTGGAGTTTGGAAAACCGTCAAGATCTTCAGCGGGCTGCTTTAGGCCAATGCACAGCCCATGTACCTTCTGCCATAGGCTTCCGGGGACAGCTTTTGTCTGCGACTGGATTTTCCTAGTATGAGCATATCAAAAAAAGCATGTATTTCCCGTGTTGTTATGAACGTATACCAAGGTACCTATGAAGATTTGCGCATCTATCAAAGACATTGCACGACGAAGTGGCCCTGTCATCAAACTTCGGTATCCTCAAATCTGGTCTACTTTCTTTTCCGGAACATGCGGATTATCTGTAATGCATGTTGTGCGATTGGGGGTGCTGACCGCCGATTTCGAGCAGGCTATCTAAAGCTGAGACCAGCCTGCATCACTGTGCAGCATCGGTGTGACCTCGGAAAGGGAGCGCGTCGATCGACCAAAGCCCAAATTAGGTTCTGAGTCGCTAATTTCGTTGTTGTCTGCATTAGAGAGCTTATAATGAGTTTTGAGTCCCTTCAAAACAAAAATGCTGGGTACTATTTGAGTGGCGCATGTTGTGATTTTCCCTGAGAAATGTAAGCAGGCATCATGCGTTTTACAATAGGCGGCGCCCTGCTTTTAGCCAGCTACTTCATTGATTTTGTTACTAGTGCATGTGTACCAGATTTCCCAGAGGACCTTTTGTCTGATTCATTGGTGCTTCAAAACCCTTCAGTCTCTACAGCATTCGAAGAGGTGGAACGCAAACTCTCGGCTCTCTATATCAACACTACGCGCGATGGATTTAGCTTTGCAATTGTGAGTGAATAGCATTGACTAACAGTATTGTACTTACGCTTGGCTTCAGGTTCATGCTTCTGCGCCTGGGAGTGTCTTTACATTTAATAATGGTACACTCAAGATGAACGAAACAGATTCATACGCTGGGAAAAACATCGTAACAAGCGATTCCATTTTCCGTGTCATGTCCGTGACGAAGAACTTAGCCATGACTTCCGCGCTGGTCATTTCAAACATTGCCAACCAACCTATTTACCCTGGATTATCGTTAGATACTCCTGTACGCTTTCTCCTACCAGAATTCACCCTCCTGAAGCCAGATTGGAACGATGGCGGAAGTGAGATCACTCTTGGTATGCTTGCAAGCCATACAGCCGGGATTCCGAGGGAGTCTTATAGCACTGGCTTTAATATGATTCTGAACAGTGGAAAAGCTGATGCTGCCACTATTGGAGCGGCATGGGCGGGCGCGACAGCTGAGGAAGTCATCAAAGCTATAACGAAGGAGAAACTGATGTTTGCTCCTGGTCAGAGAGCTGCTTATTCTAATGCAGGAATCTCGATTTTGGCCTCAGCAGTGGCAACCTACTACAATAATATCACTAAATCAAATCTATCGTGGAGCCAGCTCGCCACGCAAAACCTTCTTCAACCGCTCAACATGACGCACAGTTTCTTTGGCACTGTACCACAATACCTAGAGAATTTTATCGGAGTACCAGGAGGGGAAAACTGGGCGGATTTGATTATTGGAGAAGGGTATAACCCTGCGGCTGGTATGTGGAGTTCAGCAAATGATCTTTCGAAGTACCTTCACAAAGTCTGGCTAGCACCAAAGTCTGAACTTATCACTGCATACCAACGTCGTCGCTCTCTTCAACCTGTCATCACCCTCGCAGATGGGCAGCAACAAGTCGGAGCAGGCTGGGAGATCCAGCTCCTCAGCCTAAACACCAGTACAAATGCGTCACTACCATCAACGAAGACGTATAGCATCTTTGGCAAATCTGGTGACGGAGGAGGCTGGCATTCTTGGATTGATGTGATCCCAAACTTAGGATATGGTATTGTAGTACTGTCGCAGAGATCTAATATAGATGGATATAAAGGCATTACACCAACGGCAATACGAGACACTGTGCATAGCGTTCTCGCACCTGGTTTCGCCAAAGCACTAAGTGCGCGCACGGCTGAACGTTTCGCTGGCATCTATACTGCAGGGAGAGACACTGGCCTCCTTGTTGACCAAGTCAGTCCAGGTACTATGAACACTACAACATTTGCTAGACTCGAGGTTAAAGACCAGATCCTGTACCTCCGCCAACTTATGGTGAATGGGAGCAGCGCCCTAGAAGCTATAGATCGCTTGAGCTGGGTCAACGATACAGGGCCTAGATACTTTTCTGGTGAACAAGGTGTTGCGCTTGAGCCTGCCGAGGGTGCAGCTGAGAATGCCGAGTTTGGGGAGGGAGCACAGGTTTGGCGTTTGATCTTCCCAGGCTTAGAAACATGTGACTGGTTTGATTTTGACGGCTATAAGGATTCAAGGGGATGGCCTTTGAGTAAAATTGTTCTAATAGAAAGGGGAAACGTGGTTGAGCTTCGATATCCGCCATTCGATGTTGCGATAACGCGGAAACGATCAAAGACGAACCGAAAGCAACAATTCAATTGGAGGAACCAGTAAATCATTGTTATATACCAAATAATTCTACCAATCACTGCAAGAACCATGGCCCGATGTACATCGTTCGATTTCCCTAGTCATGACTCCAGACCATGCAACACTAACGGGTATCGTGCTTTGCTGACACATAAGATTACATTTGATCACTGTTGGGACATCCCGGAGTTTTTTGGTCACGGGTTGTGTCCAAATCCAGCCTGGTTTGTGGGCACATTGCTACAGCTCGTCTTCAGTCGCGTGATGCAGAGAAGGCACATTGTTCGGCGACCCAGAGGCTGAGTATTCGGCACCACAAGAGCCGCGGCTAAGTGTAAGAGCATTGAGATCCCAGTGCAGCTGCTCTGATGCATCGTTTGGCAAGCTAACGCGGCCACGTGCATACTGTAGTTGAGTGTGTGTTGGGCCACCTTTGTTAGGGCCCATGAACGACAGCGACAATGACTCAAGTTCCGTGGCGAACTCCACATCGTCATTGCTCACTTCTAGTGCAGAACAAATGTTACTTGGTCGTGTATTCATCCTGAGTTCCGATTCATAGCTTATGCGGTCGCGCGCATACTCGGTCTCTAGTTGCTTATGTTCCAGATACCATTGGTCATACTGCTCTTTACTCATTTGCTCGATCGCAGGGTATGATGCGTTATGTTGAGCTTTTCGGTCTTCCCAGATATGAAGAGCCTCAGATTGCATACACTCATTACATATGAAAGCAGGGCCAGATATGTTTTCGAAGGGTTCAACGCAGTTTGCGCCACAATCTTCTACCATATCCGTGCGAATGCGATGAGAGCAAAGAAGCTGATGGTAAAGTCGACCTTGGCATGACGCGAAGCGTTTTGATCGTACAATATTGAAAAGAGATACTGGGTTCGAGGACAATGTTGCTGATGTAGAGTGTGTGTGAAGGCTACCGTTCCGATTTGAATTTGAATTCAAATCTGGACTTCTACTCCAACCCCATTGGCACGCCATTACTAGGTTTGAATGCGACATTGTATCATCAGAAAACTTAGAAGTAGATGTATTGGTTGGAAAAGTGTTGCTGGAAAAACCCATACTTGTGGGGAGAGTGGAGTCTGGACGTTGATGAAGCGTGTTGATGCCTTTGGTGATAACCGAGTTTTTGCGACCGCTTTGTGCAAACTAGCGAAGAATGATCAGATCTAATAGGCTGATATATGACTTATGCAATCTTGTCGTGATCTGCCGAAGGGCATTGTACGTGCACAGTGGGTGTCTGATGCCTGATTTGGTTGTGTAAGCGACTGGGAATAATGAGCGCTGCTATCACAAATGTTGTCCGCGAAGCAGATGTGTATTTTCAAGTGTATTGGCAATAGGTGAAACCCAGTTATGTTCGGATATAGAGTCAGGGCGTGCTGGGGTGGAATGTGGTTGCAAATGGTAGATGGTGAAGAGTCATGGCAACGATCACGACGACGCGTTGGCTCGTGACCCGCACTAGTCTATTTTCAGAATCGCGCGTCATCAAAACCGCTTCAGCCTCCTTCCAGCCACTCGATGACGTTTTTGTCAACATCCCTGTCAGATTTGACACAAATGTCCCGGCGCGTAACAATTCGTTGGTAGAGATAAAGTAGTGAGAGGTTTCATATCGTTGTGATGGTACGACGCACTTCGACCATCTCATGATAAAAGATGGGGCCCAAAAAACCATTGAAGCAGAAGAGTAGATTAACCCTTCAAGTTCCTGAAATGCACAAATCCGTGCAAACCATGTACTATAGTCCCAAAACTGAACGCTTCTACAGATTCATCTCTTCCCTTGGACTTCTCCTGGAAATATTACACCAAGAATCTGAACCCATGTGCCTGTGCCTCGCCTGGAACTGCGTTGATAGCCCCATCTACATGCTCGCCCCTATCTAGTTTCTTATTCAGTCTACCCAGTATAATCCTCATGATCACTGCCATGATGATTGCTAGCGCCGCAGTCGCACAATCCACACTGAGCGGGATCGTTAGATTTGGCTGTTTGCCTCCCTTTGGCTGCGGGTACATGTAACTTGCATAAATACTACTTGTGTTTGAGACGGCATTTATAAAGGCGAGAGCTGCTGCACGCTTAGCTGGTGGCCGGGGCATCGAATTTGAGATCCAAGCGAGGGCGACCACATATCCGGTATACACTCCAGGCACCATGAGCATCATTGCTACGTAACGGGGTGCTGTGGAGTGAGTGGCAGCCGCGAGGATGAAGGCAAATACTCCAACACAGAGAGGAAGCACGATGTGCAAGAACCTTTCGCCCGTACGATCAGCATGCCATGCGTTTAGGTACGTCGTAATAACTGCTAGAACGTATGGCGGTGCAGTGAGGAGGAGCGTGTGGATGTTGTCGTATCCAAGCGTCTAAACCAAGTCATTAATTGGCCTCACATATGCTCATTGATGTTTGTGACTTACCTTGACAACTGTGGGGAAAAAATTCGTCACGGAGGCTGAGGACACAATCGATAACAAGAGAATGGTCAATACCCAAGTCTTGATATCCATCAACGCGAGCTTCAAACCATGGAAAAACGTCTGTGACTCTGAGTCTTTCCAGTCATCTTCTCCGATATCTTCTTGTAGACGGTATGTGGCGAGCTGGCGTTCTTCTTCAGTGAGCCACGATGTTGTACGCGGAAAATTTGGGAGAACGAAGATGGCCGCGAAAGCAATCACAACAGTTATGACACCCTCAATGATGAAGACCCATCTCCAAGCTCTTAGTCCATGTGCGCCATCCTGAAGCCGTAAAGTTAGCAACGCAGAACGCCCCGCGCGGGTTAGATGGACTATTGAACTCACCATATTGCCGGTAATGCCAGCTGTGATCAACCCACCAAAGGCACCCGAGACAAGCGAACCCGAATAAAGCACAGCTGTACGAAAACCCAACTCCTTTCTAGTGTACCATGCCGAGAGATAGAATAGAGCACCAGGGAAAAAGGCTGCTTCGACAATGCCCAGGAAAAATCGGCAGGCGAGGAGGCCACCGAAGTTCTGACAGGCACCGGTCGCTCCTGAGATGATTCCCCAGACAATCATGCAGGTCGGAAGATAGATTGCGGGCTTTCCTGTTTTGTTGAGGAACAAATTCGACGGTACTTGCATCAACACATATCCTCTTTACCGACGTATTAGCGATTCTACATTGTTGTTTTGCTCGTCTACTATAGGTTACTTACACAAAAAGAATTGAGACTGTAGTCTATCGACATGTTAGTGCCAAGTGTCACTTCATATTCGGGGTTATTTAGATGCCATACCTGATACTGAACACTTGAAAGATTCAGCTCGTCCTGCAACCCTGCGAATCGTACAGCTGCTATATTGTTTCTGTCTGGAAAATTGTTAAAATGTACCGATTAGTCGGTACTGAATTTCTCACCTAAATAATTCATAATGTATATCAGAATAATCGTTGGGAGTAGCCTTAAATCGATTCTTTTCCTCAACTTTGCTTCCGCTTGAGTGCGCTGCTCTTGCGTCATGGCCGCAACGAGCGGTGGCGGCACCAATTTACCGTATGATGAGCCATGACCTGTATCGACAACATGTGGAGAAATGTCGTCCGATATATGGTGCACCCCGTCTTTGTGATTTTCTTCAGTTGTTGTAGCCATGATATAGGCCTGCGATAAGATGGGGCCAGGTATCAGGAGGAAGCACCAAGAGTGAGCGGGCGCACAAAAGCTTTTACTTATACGAAGCTTGCTATCGCTTGTAGAACCGTTACAGGGGTACTATGCGCCGTCTACGTGGTCGGTGTCCTGAGACTTTGATATAACTGATGCGGGTTCCCCAGACAGGGCGACTACCCGTTCGTACTACCGGGGTTATGACCTTTTGCGCTCCGGTATTTCGGTCCGCGGTGGGATCAACACTTTGGTATGCTCAGATTGGATAGGCGCATCGTTGGGAAAGCGTGCTGATGCAACAGCGTCACGTCACGAGGTGCAATGTGGAGAAAGGTTAAAGTGGTTGCGGGGTGAATATTTACCGAACGGAGTTCACTCTTGTACCTACATAGTGTTGTTTGGGCCGATGTTTTTCACGTAGAAACTCGTTCTCGTATCTACTATAACCTTTTTTCTTCTGAGTCATGTCGCTGCCATTTTTTTCCATTTTCCTTGAATCCGGTTGCACGAGTGCAGCACTTAAGTATGAAAGAGAAGGTATTTGAGGGCAGACGATCGCTAGGGTGAAATGACGGGATGGCCTTTTGGCGCCGATCGCTGTTGGAGACAAAGAAGATCCCGAGGTTAAGCTCTTGAAGGCCAATTTTCAAACATTATTGTGGTGCAAAGGTGATTCCGAGAACTGGAAAGGTGTGGTGGTCTCACATGCATCCAATGCATCAAATGGTGTAGGTGCATCTGTTTTGTGCAGTCACTATATTTATACGAAACTAGCGAGTTGGCATGCATGGGTTAGGATGCTTGCCCACTAGGCCTGTAAATGGGATGAGGTCACTTTTTCATTGAACACCTGAATTCAGTGAACCAGATTAACAATAATATTTAATCACACTACATGCACAAAGGGCGATCTTCTATTCAGAACGGTGGAGGGGCTAAATCTAGTCCTTCAACATGAAGCTTGAACTGATCGCTTCTTGAATAGCTTCCGGCAACATCTATGTCCAGTCTACCTCTTTCACAGTCTTCAAAATCGACTTCCGTAACCAACAGCTCGTCTTCTAATTCCCACGCGGGACCAGCTATAACCTCTCCAAACGCTGATATGATGGACGAGCCGCCGCGGCAAACGAATTCGTCGCCGTCCGTTGAAGAAGGTTGCGACCGTGAATTTGACTCATGGGCGGCATTGGTATGCAGTCCATTAACTGCCTCAGTCGGAAGAGGTGATGAGTCAATGGCGGAGGTATTACCGTCGGACGGTTGCGAACTGTTTTCGTTTTGTGACTCGATGATGGGAATGCAAATCTCGTGACCTTCCTCGGTTTTGCAGAAAGTGCTTCGTCTTCTTCCAACACGTCCGTGTTGTTCCCTCTGTACTTCAACATGCGTTGATGTCCCGTTCACCTTTTTACTCCCACCAGATATCCAATCTGGTAGATGTTTCTTTCTCTGACACTGATTTGCGCTTACAACGACGCATCGTCCTTCACAGGCGATTGTGCGCATCAACGACTCCCAAGTATCTCTAGCGTCGGCTGTAGGCGCAAACCACAAGTTGACATTCTGGCTGTACAAGCTCTGTCTTAGTAGCGGCATATAATTCTCCCAACAAATTGCAGAGGCCATGGTCAATCGAACGCCCTTGATCTCGGTTGTGACTGCACGCAGTGTTGATGCAGACCCCTGACCCCAGATCAGGCGTTCGGAACCAGTTGGCATCACCTTACGCCTCTTTCCCAGTACGCCAAACTTAGGGCATACATAGAGAACGGCACAGTATAAAGTGCCGGCACATCTCTCGACCAATCCAGTCACGACGAAGACACCCGTCTCTCGGGCAATCCGCTCCAACTCCTCACGTACACCGTCTCCACGATATTTTTTGCCTCTTGGAAGCTCCAATTTCTTTTCTACCCAATCCTGACCAGTACTAGCTGGCGTATCACCCAAGTCTACGGCATCGTGGAAGTATTGGAGAAACTGTTCACGACCTTCTGCACTACGGCCGCCGACCGCCGCGCCAAAATTGCAGGTACGTGGGTAGCCACCAAGATAGGCCTCAGGAAAGAGTAAGAGGTCAATGCCTTGAGAAGCGGCGCGTTTGGTGGTCGATTCGAGGGCGCGAAGAGTTTGGTCGGTCGTGGAGAGTGTGCGTGTTTGTGCGGAGCCGAGCTTGAGTTTTTGAGGCATTGTGCATCTAACTCCCTAAGCAGCCGTTATATTAAATACAAAACTAAATAAAAAAGATGGCACTCAAGTATTCACAAAGCAGTGATTGCCGCAATGGATTGTAATATGAATATTATTTCGAAGGTTTTAAGCTCTCTCGTCAGCTTCCTTGAGCTTCCCCACTCACGGTGACTCACCCCACCCTAACCCCGACCTCGGGAGGTTCCATAAACGGCATCCATGGATCCTTTGGAACCACATTTAAAAAACCCTAAAGTCCAATCTCCTAAGCTACCGTCTCCGCGGAATCATGAGCGCGAATCAGCCATGCAGGTGGTTGTGCTGTGGAGCCCCTCCAGTCTTGACAGATACACGTCATGATCACCCCATCCCGAGGTCATAATTGATTTCCAACCAGACGAGGGACGCCCATTTTACAATGCTCAATGCCCCCTCTAAGTCGACCTTTGATTTAGATTCTGCGCCTAGAAATGCTCTAATTATTTGACCTGCCGTAGAAATAAAAACGGCCTCTACCTTGTATTGAATGCACCCGCACGAATGGGTTTGCCAGTCGCCATGAAGATTGCAATGATAATCAGAACAATTGTAGTATCATGGACAGGATTGGCTCATCCGTCTTTTGTCCCACGTTCTAAATCTTTTTCGCTTCTCGAGTTCTTTTGTACGCTGGGTTTGAATGTAACGCATACTGCCCGACAGCCCTGAATCCAATCGTGGGTGGTTGTTGCATTAAGTACCGGTAGAGCCGTCAAATTTTTCGTGCTAGCAAAACTTTTCTGGCTTAAGTCATCTCTATCATTTATTTGGATGTCTAGACCTTGACTGACTTTAATACCAGCCAGAGGTATTTCATCACGTACACCCGACCGATCCACGCGCGACACACTTGCTGAATGACCCGATCGTGGAAATACATGCTTACTGGCCGATCGGGGCCGTTGCAATGGCGTAACGCTGCTGTTGTAACTACCGATATTAGATAGCGTGAAGTAGCGAAGAAAGAACACCTTCAATGCTGGGGCAGAGGCACAAATCACACCGAAATCTGCTTCGAGTGCAGTCCAGATCCAACCATAGTAAGCATACCAGGTGATGTCGTACGTGACTTTTGTATGTTAGCATTTGTGCTGTTCTGAAATTGTGAATGAGCTCACAATAATACACATATGTGGCATAGTAGGCGCGCAAAATGCCGCAGACGCATGTGATCAAGCCAATAGCAAAAATACAGCATAAAGCCAATCTCTGTCGCCTCGGCATTTTGAGTTTCCAGATTAAAATTATCGGTAGCAGGCATATGACGAGGTCTTGTACCGTACCAATGATGGCACATGCGACGATGACCGCACCCTCGTCTCGGCATGTTACGTTGTTCTTCAGCCTCCATACAATGTCGAAGAGGTGAAAGAACCCTTCAACAGGAGTACAGGTGAATATGATGAGGAACGAGAAGATTATCCAGTAGATGAGGCAAGAGGCGATGGAGAACCACACCGTGTAGAGAAAGACGTTTCTCAAAGCTCCTGTCATGCGCCGATAGAAAAAGAGGATAGAGACTTTGATAAGTGTTGTTGAAGCCAAGTAGTGAAGTTCGACGGCCATTGCAAGCTAAAGGGTCAACATGGTATCTATTTGGTAGGGATAGCGGTGACGATCTTACCTCTCGGCTCGTGATATGAGTGGCATTGGTCTGATCCCAGGCATGCCATTGAAACCCGTAAAACCTGATAGCTTTGATTATTTAGCAAAGATGTGGGCGAATGGAAAACTTGACGTACCTAGAAAAGCACAGATTGTCAAGCCAATGGTCGGAATCATGGCAAGACCCATTAGCAGATCATCCAGTCCAGCGTTTTTGGCTACCACAAGTCGTGCCCACATTCTTGCAATGAATATGATGAGTGTGATACCCAGCATCACAAACAACGCAATCGGACCCTCCCATCCTCGTTCTTCTGGATTATTATGGTTTGGATTCGGCCAGGACAACAAGACCTTTGGAGGGGGATGAAGGCCACCATCGCGGGCCACAATTCCAGCAGCTTTCTCCATCACGAGCATCCGTTGGTGTGGAGGGTGCTCTTAGTTAGGGCTGAGAGCAAACCAAGAGCTTCGAGACACAAACATGAGCGATGCAGGTCCCAGGATATAAAGCCCATCCTAGACGCAAGCCCGAAGTATCTAATTACCCTGCCGAGATTCTCTACAAGTGGCAAGTGGGTCAATAGTGTTCTGCACGGTCATCAAGCTCAAAACACAAAGTGGAATGGGCCACGCCACAAGCGATGACAAGTTCGGCTCCTATACGAAACGTGTGAAGGAATCTATGCGCCAGTGCCGATTTTAGGTAGCCTAAAGAATAGGTACCTGCAACACTATCCTGCAAGGCGTGGATCCGAATCACGTTCTACAACTTAAGACCCACATGGGTGATCGCTAACAGAGTGATGTGCATGAGGCACATGCATCATTCCTTTCGCTTTAGAGTTGGCGAATCTACGGCCAACTACTTTCGTACTACATGTACAACAAAGAGCGATCCGAATTGCTCACGCGGTGAAAAAAACTCGGTGCCGAATAGTCGCCTGTTAAACCTTATAACCGGTGCGTGCGGTTTGTGATTGGCGGTATCGTTAACCCAGTTGTATCTTTGGCAAGATTGCCGATAAAGGTTGGGTAGTGATTGAATAATGACTTTCAACAAACCGTCGAGCGTTTGAGCAAACTAGGCTTTGTGCAGAGAGATGCCTTGAGGAACGGGACAGAAAACACCCGTGGACATGAAAAATAGGCGTAAAGCTACGGAGATTTTCTGTGGCGCACAAATGTCATGCAGACATTTCTAGCTAGCTTGGCCCAAACGATCTGGAACTCCCACTTCACTGGGTTGATGAGCGTGCCTCAGAACTCGTGTCTTGTGCCAAATAGAATTGGACTGAATTGCGATGTGCTCGATGCTAGAGCCGATCACGGACCGGACAGTGTTTGGAATGATCGTCGTTTCTATCGGCCCTTCAGTTTCTGGGGGATGTTGTACCTGTAGCCTAGGCCAAGACCCCCCAAAACTGCTCGGCCTCGGCATGATGCAGCTAAGTAAGTATCCGACCACACTAGAGAAAAATATGTTTGGGGTGATTCTAACCATGCATTCAATCGCCTCAACAAACAGAGAAAAGAGCCACCAAGTACACCAGGATTATGATAACGAGGACGCATGTGAGACACACTGACACGGATTAGGCACATAAAAGGACAGGCAAAAAGGGCCCTATAATACCGTAAAATCTCGCCCAGATGCCCAATAGCTAGGCAGGGGGTTTCCGCCGCACCATTCTTGGTACAGTTTAATACCAGCCGTTTTATAGCTGACGGAAGCTCCACTTAACCCGGGGATGGCCAATACGGACATATGGATCCCTTCAGAACCCGGTCTAGCCATCAGCCATCTGGACGAGATTTTACGGTATGCTTTGCTAAGATCACAGAACTTCGCTTCTCTCTCATCACTCTTGCTTCAGCCTTACCGTTATTTAGTTAAGCTCATCAAGTATTCCGCCGAGTTTCTCCAGAGACTTGCAACAACCGCCTTGATCTGTTCCGTGAACCAGTATCGAAATTACAACCAGATTCGAGTCTGGTAAATACCATCATCAGTAGCGCTCAAAAAGGTTGGTAGCGAAGCCATTACTTGAACCTTGCACCGGAGGGTGGGTACGAAGGATTTTATGGAGCTGTAGGGCCGTGCGCCCCCATCAAGATGCCAAATTCCTATACAATCTCGACATTTTGAAGTACTCTACGTATATATTATTAGCTAAAATTGAAGAGGCTACTCAATAGTATAAAGGTAAGCTTATATAAAGCCTTTTTGTATTATTATATAGACGTAGTATACGTCAAACCATCGAGTTGGTATGGGAATTTGGTATCTTGATGGGGGCGCACGGCCTTACAACCCAATAAAATCGAACTCCTTTGTAGTTACGGAGGCTGACCGTGGCTGATTCCTACTATGCAAAATTTAGCTCGTCTGATGAGGAATGTGGAGACCGTCCCGCAACTGCACAGGTCACTCTCTGATAGCCATGCACTTTTTGACCTTAAGTTCAACACGCTTGGTGGATAATCCTAGGAAGCCGTTTGTAGCCTCAGTAGCCGCCTCCTGTTAGAGCCTCCGTCGCCCAAAAATGCGTTATTTTGGCTAATAAATCTCACGCTATACCAGCACAACTGCCGTGTGAGACATTCAACCCCGCATTTGCTATTGCATAATCCATTATCAATCGTAGTCTACAACAAACACGACTCATGAACTTCATGCCACGATAACCAATCATAGTATTCGTGAGACGGAGATATTACCAACTTTGCGTCCAGAGGCACCAACATCAAGAGGACATCGTATGATCAGTCAGGAAGTGGCGTGCGGCGCGTCAACTCTTCCAGTGATAAAAGGATTCTGAGCGAACCAATCCCATGCCAATGTCCAGTGCCCATGGCGTTCGCTATTTACGAATGATGTCGTCGATGCTTGATGTTATTATTCCATTTTGACATATAATTGCCTACAGCCAGCGCCTATTGGTGAAACTAATTCGAAAAATTGGACACAAAAGAGCGACGTGCACCAGCAAAATAGCTGATGCAGGTTTCATTATTCCTATCTACAACGCTGTTTAACATTCAGCCAGGCCATACCACATAAAAAGTGAAAGTGACAAAGGAGTCACTGCCTGACCAAATGTAGGCGTTGGGTTACCGATAGCTAACGTACAATTACCTGCTACAGTTACGCCATAGATACTACATGTTGCTGAACATAAGAAGTTGAGTTAACAAGTGATTGATTGAATACTCGGCTGAGCTGCCTATATAGTATCCACGCTAACCCCAAAACGGGATGTAAACAGAAACCAACACCGCTTCCCTCCATATCCCCCATATACGCCAGCAGCTCTCCAGATGGCGCAAGGGCAGGTCAACTGACCGCAGGTGCGGTTACCTCTGTAACTCTAACACATGTCTGTCTGAAGGCATTAGTAAAGTTGTCGCATAGAACTTTGCAGGTGGCCAGATTTGACAGCGTGTTTGAAGATGACGTAGCTGAGCTCGATGACGGATTATTACTAGTAGTCGATGATGGCGATGCACTTTGAGTAGGTGTGCCTGACGTTGTCGAACTTGAAAATGATGTCAAGGGGTTGTTAGGAGTTGAACTTGGTGTTGCGCTTGAAGAAATTGTGTTGGATGGTTTAGAGGAGGAGGTCGCTGAGCTTGATGATGGGATATTATTTGTGGCCGAAAATAACGAAGCACTTGGGGTAGGTGTACATGACGGCACCAAACTACTTGATGACAGGATATTGGTAGTAGTTGCCGATAGCGATAGCGATAGCAACAGCGACGCACTTGGAGTAGATGCACCTGAAACTGACGAGCTACCTGATGATGGGATATTGTTGGTAGCTGTCGTTAGAGATAGTGACGTACTTGGAGTAGGTGTATTGGAAACTACAGAGCTACTTGATGATAGGTCATTGTTAGATGAGGAAAGCGACACGGTTAGAGTAGGTGTACTTGAAGCTACCAAGCTGCTCGATGACAGGATTTCGTTGACGGATGATGATGGTAGCGTACTTAGAGTTGGCGCAGCTGAAGTTATTGAGTTGCTCAATAGTAGGATATTATTGGTAGTCGACGACGGTGACGCGATTTGAAGCAGTGTGCTTTACGGCGGACTATTACCGTGCATGTCGGCGTAATGCGCCGCCAACCACCAAAACCCGTCCACGGGCACGGGCACGGGCACGTTACCTACCTAAACTATGTCGTAGTAAAAGTACTTTATAATATTTATTGCCTCTTTCTTAGTTACCTTACGTAGTAATTCGCTCTCTTCCTTGCGCTCTAGGTATTACTAAGAATCCTTAATAATAAGTAGTATATTAGCGACGCAAGGCACAGTTTTATTACTTGGTTTATCTCTAGCCACGATGATGGTAGGGTCGAAGCCTAGCTGCTCTTGGTTTAACCAGAGAAACCTAAGTACTGTAGACACGAATTGTAGGCTATCCTTGTTGATGTTGAATTGCGCGGAGGCGATACTGCCGAGTCAATCGAATTCCTACAGCCGCATGAGGGATCCACAAAGAGTAAAACCAGGGACGAAGCGGTGGCTGTCTTGAGCAGCAAGTACCTCCCTCGCGTATTAGCCAAGATCAAGCCACGCCTTGGGCGCTTTGTCGGCTAACGGATTGCTTTTGGGCTCTCTAGGCACAAGGATCTGCAGCCATCGGCACTTCGAATCCACGCCAGCATTCACCCAGCATGATCTTCGTCTATAATCTTACCGGTGATCGAGAATAAACATAGAGGATGACAGTTCTACTAATCCGCGGCCTAGGGCTGCAAGGCGAAATTAATCCACAACCTCTATAAAATCATGCATCTAAGTCCATAGTAAATGCTTCCCTACATTTAAAACACTAAGGACAATATTTATCCTACTTAATTATAATACAGTGGTAATGATGCCGCTTATCGGGTTTGCTTTCTGCTCAGTAGCCTCATTACGTTGCCAGATAAATCAAGGATATCACTGCGGAAATCTGCGTTGTTGTCAATCTGTGCAATCTTACCACGCAAGCTAGTCCCAGCTACGCCCCTCATCGCGGGATTGATTACAGCTTCGTCGTTCCATATTAGCATCTCTTGCTGGATAGCTGCAAATGATTTTTAGCGAGTAATTGTTTACGAAACAGTTGTTACGTACCTAGCTGCTCCATCTTCGTCTTGAGGATATCATCCAGCTCCTCGGTTAGTAACCTCAATTCGTAGACAGCAGCTGGGCGGAGTTCTGAAACAAATTTCTCTCGCAATTGCTGCGCGGCTACCGCTTTCACTCGATACTCTTCATTCGCAGCTGTCACCTTGTGATATAGGTCTTCCTCGAACTGCCCGGCTGTCATAGGTCCACGAAGTGTAAAGCGGCGGCTAGAGATGTTGGAATTCTTCTTCGCTTGTATGAACTCCTCCGCTAGATTATCGTACCTCGTCTTTGCCCTCTTCTCCTTTTGCTCGGCATCTTGGACCGACCGCTCATCATCAGCACCGACCTGTTTCCAGTGCTTACGCTTGTTTTCTCTATACTCCACCTCCTTGATTAGCTCTGCGTGTATGTGGTCAACATTTTTGGAGAACTGATTATCGTGGTCCGCCATTCGCTCGTATACTCGAATGATGTCAAACATGGCATCCATATACGAACCCTGACGACATTCTGGTTTTTTGATCTCGCCTTCAGCGTTCTTGCAGACCCGCCTAAGCGACTTCTCACGTTCTGCTTCGACCCTTGCGCGTGCGGAGCAGAAGGAAGCAAGTTCCTGTATAAAGTCAATGCCGTTCGTAACTAAAGCCGTGCTTGTTTCTCTTCTCACCTTAGCTGACGCTATGCTCTGCTTGAGCCGATTGAGAAGAGTGTTGATGCCGATCTAGATAAGTTAGAAAATTTATATCCTTATTGGCGCCTTATAGCTTACATCGGAATTCAGAACATCGTAGACATCAGGGTCGGAACACAGAGTTTCGGAATCATCCTCATCCTCACCCTCGCCGTTATCCTCGTCACCAATATCGTTGAAGTACCGATCATTAACCGCCCTATCCGAATACAGGACGTCATCATCGTCTTCCGGAATGGGAGTTACAGCGAATTTGAAGATAGTATCTAGGGGTTCTAGGCTTTCGTTGTAGCCTGGCGAGCTGTTGCTCTCTGGGGGACCGCTGTTTTCTTGGGGACCGTTGTTCGCCGACAAGGTGTTATGTCCTGTCTCGCCATGCTTCTCCGGGTTACTAGGCGTGGACAGTGTGCCCAGCGCCTGCAATTTTTTGAGTCGTCCACGTAGGTTTGGTTTCTTGAAACCCATGAGACTTCCTGTATCACTGCTAATTTGCGGTGGGCTTGAAGGTTTCGGGCTTGAAGGTTTCTGCTGAGGATGGGCGGATTGCACAACACCGTTGGGAGATGAGGGTTCCTGCCGGGGGTGGATCGGTTGCGTAGTACCGCTGGCCGATGGTAGCCCTGAAATTTCCCTTAGACGGTTTTCATCTACTTTGCGCCACTGATCGGCAAGTTCGGGCGCCATGCGGTTGAGTAGCAATTTTGACACCTCCTTGTGGCCGTTTAGTGAGGCCGCATAGAACGCGGTGCCGTACCCCCCACATTGCGCGTTAACGTCAGCTCTTTTGTCAAGAAGTAGCTCGACTAACGCCTGATGGCCTTGGTACGAAGCCGCCTGTAATGCGGTGCCGTACCCCCCACATTGCGCGTTAACGTCAGCTCCTTTGTCAAGAAGTAGCTCGACTAACGCCTGATGGCCTTTGTACGAAGCCGCCTGTAATGCGGTGCCGTACTTCCCACCTTGCGCGTCAACGTCCGCCTCTCTATCAAGTAGTAACTTGACTAACGCCTGATGGCCTTTGTACGAAGCCGCCTGCAATGCAGTGTTGTATGTTCCACCTCGCGCGTTGACATCCGTTCCTGCATCGAGCAGTAGCTTGGCTACCATCTGATGACCTTTACGCGAGGCCGCATGCAGTGCGGTGCCAATTTTACGATCTTGCAATTCTATATCCGCCCCCTTTTCAAGTAGTAGCGCAGTTAACTCCTTGTGGCCGTTTGACGAAGCTGCGTGCAGTGCGGTGCCGCCCTCCCTATTGCGCGCGTCAATATCTGCCCTCTCTCTAAGCAACAGTTCAACGACCTCGTCGTGTCCTAGAACTGAAGCCCCAAAGAGTGCTGTGCCCTGCCTTCCAGCTTGGATATTGACCTTCGCCCCCTTACCGAGCAAAAGCTTGACCACCGCCGTGTGGCCTTGGACTGAGGCTGCCTGGAGCGCATTGCCGAAGTATCCACCCTGAGCGTTGACATCATCACCCTGATTCAACAAGCATTCTACAGCTTTTTCCAGACCTCCTAATGCCGCGTAATACAATGGGACTCTAAGATCATCCTCCTTAATTGGTGCAGTGTTCTCGTCGACATCTGGACGATGAAGTTTGAGGCAGATTTCGTGATGTTTTGAGCGGAAAAATTTGTTGATGAGCTTCTCAAGTTCACCGTCGTTGCCTTCGGTCGCTGCGGCATGACTCATCCAGTGCGTCGCACAATATTTCGCAAACGGGAAATCAGTTCTAATTTGTGCGATTGAGAAGCTGGTGTCCAATTGCAGTAAATATGAAAGACATAACTTTGCGAGTGATGCTCTAGCCGTCTTTTCTTGAAAATGCTTGGAGAATTCTTCGGCTAGTTGATCTGACTTCAGAAATTCCTTGATCGATGCATGCGCTATTTTAAGCTCTGGATGTGTAATTACCAGTGTTGAACAATAGCGCGCAATAGCGTGTGAGCTTATCCTGTAATCTTTGAGAAATGGCGGCTTTCTTGCAAGATCTATCGCTATTGCATCCACCGCTTCATCAATACGCAGCGTCCCCTCGGTGAAGACCAACATCTGCAGAAGCGTTATTGCCTTGTCCCTACGGAATGGTGGTGACATCTCGTGCAAGATTCGGTTGTACGTCTCGTTGATGGACTGTGGGAGTGAACCGAGTACGTTCTCCAGCTCTATTATACTGTTACACTGTTCTAAGGAATCAAGGAGGCATGCAACCCATTGGAACCTACTAATCCTTAGCATGTATTTCTCGCTCAAAAGTACTGGAGCAGGGTATTTAGACTTACATCCCATTCGCTTTCCCCATGAGTTTTTCCTTGATGTCGTTATGCACTTTCTGGTTGCCTCTCCATGTTTGGAAACCATCACCCTGTTCTAGCTTCCAGTTGATGTACTTCCGGATGTCATCAGCAACACTGTCCTCGATGGAAAGCTTATTGTCCTGCTTGGTAATGTCCTCCAGCCCAGAGCGAATTTCCGGCTCGTCTCTACTTGTTGCTAAGAGGTGGATGTTCCCTTTCTCTTGATGTAGAAGTTCTTTGATCAACGACAGCAATCCCTTTAGGGAATCTTTTCTCCGAGAGCACTCACCAAGAGCATCCAGGACAATCCATACTTCCTTGGCCTGCTCGATCATATTCATGAGAGCATTGAATAACGATTCGAAAGGAGGTTGTACGTCTCCGCGATTGTTGAGCGTGTAGACCTTATTTAGTATTGGCTGTGTTTCCGGGCACATGCTATATAGTTGATTGATGAGCGACCGCACCATATTCTCTGGTGTCTGCATGGTTTCTTTGTTCGAGTCGAAGTAGAAATAGATGACGCGCTGCGTAAGAGTATTGCCCTGAAGATTTCCGATGATTGTGGAGCTAAGTATCGTTTTACCACACCCCGGAATGCCGTACAGCCATAGGAAAGAATTTCGCTGCTTCTTCCATTTGTCGAAATACTTCCCCTCGAGTAACCAAGAACCGGAGCCCTTGAGCTGTTGGCCCCGGGCCGTGTTGTAATTGTTCGCGTGATCTGGCGCCTGCAGCCATTTTTTGACTTTCTGTGGTTTTGGTGGCGCCTCTACCTTTTTTGATCCTTTGGTCGCTTGGCCTGAACGAAGCCGATAAAGAAGGTCCCTAGCATATGCAGCGGCCACCATAGCCGCGTATCCTTGCCATCCTTTACTTTTGTGAGAATCAGAGTAGTCACATACACCTCGGATAACCAGACAGGAAATAACGTTAGCTATACCAGCTGCTTCCATTTCAAAACATAGAACGCCGCTTTCTTTCGCAAGCTCATCACGGAGGCCAGCGTTCTTCATTACTCGGTTCCCCGAAGCAACCAGGCCATAGTGAATTACTGGATTATCACAACCTGTGGTCCGATCACCCCGGTGTACCAAGTGCGACTGATCACACCGTACACAATCTGCTGCACCATTTTGATGGCCAAATGTAGGGTTGTATAGCCTATCGCTGCTCGGTTCAGGACGCTGATACTCCCGTAGGTTCGTTTTTCCACGGAGAATGTCTTTGACGATTTTTCCAAGATCCTGACCGTCCCGCACGTATTTGGCTTCAAGATCCAGGCGCGCGGCTAGGAGATCCTCATGTGGCTGGTTTAAGTGCTTGGTGAGCCGAAAGCCTAGACCTTGCTCCTCTTTACCAAAGTCGTACTGCAAAATACCACCATGTGGACCAGTTGGAGTGAAACCTGGAGTGCCAATTACAATATCACCTAGACGAATATCATGCTTTCCGCTTGGTGCACCACCGCTGATACCAACCATTAGACAATATTTGATGTTCCGAAAACTTTGTTGCATGCTTTTTGCAACACTTGCTGCAGAGGATGTACCATAACCTGGTAGGATGGTGATAGCAACATTGTGTTCCCCGATTCTGCCTAGAGTGTATGGGTTTCGATCTCCTGGCAATACGTCGACCTTTTCGTAGCGTTTATCGAGAAATTCTTGTGCCGCGACGTATTCTTCAGTTATAGCACATATCCAGCCGATGGTGTAGTCCTCGGGACTGCTCATATTTGTGGGATTGAATAGATGAATGATGGGCCTTCGGAGACCAAATCCGGATCACATTTAGATTAGATTAGGTTACTCTTGCTCAGTCGCGATGATTCAAACGAAGATGAGGGCCTTGAGAAGGGCGGTGATTGACCAAACCGAGGGTATGGAAGGTACTGGAAGAGAACAATCCCAATAGAAAATTAGAGTAATTGTGCTAATAGCGGCGTCGTATTTTCCTACAAGTTGGTTTGGCCTGCAAATTAAAAGCGGGAATGTTAATCGAATAATGTGGGGGATATTATATCTTATGAACCAGTGCAGAACTCGAGGTTCGTAAAGCATTCTTTGCCGGTGAAGAAGCTGAGCGTGCGCTGGCAAGGGTACGCCCGTGGCGTTCACTTCTGTGGTGAGCTGAACTATCGTCCTCAGACTTGATTTGGACACCAATAGCATTACGACTTGACGCACCATTCTGGGATACATCGGAGACAAAATCTCGCCGATAGGCGCGCACTGAATCAAAATTGTGAGGTATACGGCCCGGCGAGTGGTGAAGTGGTGAGAAAGCTGAATGTGTATTGGACTGGGAGAGCCTGTGGCTTTATGACCCCACTTTTAAGATGAGCCCGGATTGCAAGCCGATTAGCCCGCCTTTGACCTACTTGGGGGTTTTACTATGGTACCAGGCATAAGTTTTGTAGATGGGTCCGGGAAACAGGGTCTTATGTATGGTCTAAGCCTGTTTCTGTCTTATCTTACATACTAATCTTAATACTTTATATGACTACTATTGTGAGGAGTTATTGACAGGAGTTAAGATTGGTTTGAACAATGAGGTGAATATTGATATAAGACGAATCCTTAAGGAGCTAGGGGCTCCTTAGGGGAGTATATATATATGGGCACGTGGTCGGCCCATCTTAGGTCCGAGGTATCCCTAGTAGGTCACTAAAGGGTATCCCTTCTAAGGTATTAGTATTTTTAAATAAAATTTATTAAAATAGCTATAACTCTTTTAACAAGGCATTATTTTTTTATTTTTTTTTAAAAAATATTAATACCCATAGTTAGAATTAGACAATATTAAAATTATAGCCAAATTAGACCTAGGCTAATAAAGGTGCAGTGTAAGGTAGTAACTGGAAGACAATAGTACTTGTCGTAGGTCACGATAGATAGTGAAGTGATGACAGTTATCTCTAGAAAGAGAGTTGATTGATAAAATAATACTTGCTGAACTATCTTCGCAAGAGGGGCGCCCTTTATACGCAGGCGTAGCGCAGTCCCTCCTTAGGGGCTTGGTATTGCCACCCAAGTCATGTGATATAGGGTCTCTTTGCAGAGCCTCCGTTACATGCAGCCTATACGGCACATTAAATTAGTACGCTAGCTCTGTAAAAACTAGCTATGTTAATAGGTCTAAACTAGCCAAATATACCTTAATACGCTCCTCTACCTCATTATACCGGCCGTAAATTGATTGCATGGTTGACGCGAAAAAGCGCGTGTCGAAGATGGAGAGCTCACCAAAATCGGCGTTGAGCTGGGCAGGGCCAAGATGCGAAGCATCTTGGTGAGTTAGGCGGGTAGCTTATCCTTCCCTGCGGTGCTTACCTTCCAATAAAGGGCAACATAGCGATCGAGGCCTTATAGTTATATAAGAGGTTCACGAGAGGGAATTTGCGGCAACAGAGCCTTTGGAATGCAAGGCTGCGTGTCGCTTTGATACACCGGTAGTACCCCACCTTCCCTTCCGTCGGCCTGGTGATTGCAGGCAGGGTTAGGCTGTTGTCAAACCTTTTGCTTTTGCCAACGCCTGTCAGACCTAGTCTCCACTCTTTCGCAAGACGGTGGCTGGAATGGTGGTTTAAACCTACCAATACAAGGGGCTCATGAGCGGGCTGCTGCCCTCCCTGATAGCGCTTCTAGTAGTGTGGCTCACGACCTGGCGCCCAGCCCCACCTGACGCCCGAAAATCAGCTGTCGCAGCCGCACAAAGATGAGGTCATTGCTGCCTATATATAAGCTACTATCGCGGGATTTTTTGTAGTATTAATATATTGAGCTTAGAGTAACGTGCTTTACAAGCGAGTCAGCTATTCAAGACTGGCGATCCGATCGCGCATCAACTCAGCTGACAGCATTACTACCTTAGCCCCCTTCTTGAGTTGATTGATTATGCAGTCAATTGACGCTAGTGATGAGCTCCTGTGCCGGCATACGCGCTCACGTATCAGCGTTGACTGGGCCTCTAGCTCGCGTATATTACTTGGAGGTCTAGCTAGAGTGGGTGGAGTAGGCGTACGGAGCTGCACGTCCAACTTCAATAAGCTAGCGTATGGGGTTTCGGGCTTACATAGTGTATTTGAGTCACCTTAGTATAACTTTTCGGCATCCACGTTGTCTCCTACGCTGATTCAACATGGTTTAACTGCTTAACCAATGCCGACTCGATGGTAGCCAGCTGTTGTGGCTTCGAAGTCATACTCGCCATCAAGTATATAACATTGCCCAATATTCTTGAGTGAATTGAACTTTGGTTCAGGAGCGCATCGCGCAAGCCAGTCGCCGCCGATGATGTGTATCCAGATCCAGACTTGTCAACCAAAGACACGGCCAGAACTGAGCCTAGAGCATTAACATGCTCGACACTACCATGCTCAGAAAGCTGGTGTACAAACTTTTGTGACCACATACTCCATAGCCTGTCATTTGTTACCCCTCCGTTACCGCGCTTTTCCTGGTTGGAAAGTTGCCAACTAGTTTTGTACCCCTTCCACGCATCATCGACTGTATTGAGCCCTTCCATAGTCTGCAGGCTAACGTTTGCAATGTGGCAGCCGATAGGATGTGCGGTATAGCTATGGCCATGCAAAAGCGCCTCTGATTTCTCGTCTCCCAAGAAGGCCCCATAAATGGCGTTACTTGCGGCTGTGATGGAAAGCGGAAGCAACCCGCCCGTAAGCAATTTAGCATGTACGCTGATATCAGGGTGCACATCCAGGAACGAAGCTGAAGAGAAGCGACCTAGACGATAAAGGCCAGTGAAGACTTCGTCGAACATAACTGGCAGACCAGTCCACGCGTTTACATCCGTATCTGACGCAGGCGTGATGGTAGCAGTCGTTGAGAAGTTGTATCGGCGTACAACCCGCACAAGACTTTGTTGGAATAGTGGGTCAACAAACAGCATTCCACCAGCGCCCAATATTACTGGTTCCATAACTAATGCGCCAAATTTCTTGCCCTTATCTCTGACCAATACGTCGAGCGTCTTCTCAATATAAGCCTCATATTGCGAAGAAGCACCTCTCGTATCAAGATTGAAGATGTCATCCATGCCGTCGAAGAACTGATCCGGGCCGAGCTCGTTCTCCATGTTTTTTGGGGGTTCTATGACCCAGCGACCCTTCTTCAACTTGAATGTCGGGTAATCAAACCAGTAACCACGGCCTCGATACCAATCCACTTTCTCGTTGAATACACATGGTTCAGATGCGTCCATAGCCCCGATCGTATCTCCGTGGTAAGAGCCTTTGAGGCCAAGTACTCCGATTTCTTCACTTGCGCTGTCCCATCTATAGCGCTTACAAGACGCTCGAAGTGCCATCTTGATACCTACTTCTGTTGCTGTACTTCCATTGTCGGTATAAAAAATCTTTTGAAGTCGTGGATTATCTAGTCCATTTAGCATACGCTCAGCAAGCGTGATTGCAGGCTCATGCGTTGCTCCTGCGAACATGACATGTCCGTAGCGGCCAGCAGCGTAGGCTGCTTGCAGCGCTAATTTTGGGTTACCATGTCCAAGCCCCTATGGTCTATGTTAGTTATGCACAAAAATATGTTAGTGAAGGAGGTGGCGCTGACCTGTGTCCACCATGATGCGGATCCATCGAATGCTGGATACAGAATTGGTTGCACGCCCTCCTCGCTCTGCAGGCTGGGTAGGGATGCACTGGTATGCTTGACCTGAAAATGATCACCATATGCCGAGTCAAAGACTAGCACATCGTCCGCGGATTTCACATGTTTATGTTGTGTGAAAGGATGCCAGATCGATTCCTTTGTTCTTAATGCCATGCTCTTGACAGTTTCCAATCGCTTAGTATGAGATGTAATGATTCTGCTGGCAATTTGGTGTAGCTCACTGCCTAAACTAGTAGACTGGTAGTACAAAGTCATTCTACTAAGCTCCTCCTTTTCATCAATGCCCTCTAAGTCTGGAAGCCAGGGCACTGATACAGCCAATATTCCCATATTCTGAAAATATTCTTTCAAATAGGCAGCATTCTCATACCTGCCTTTATCATCGAAGCACACTACAGTGTCGATGTCATAGCCTCTTGTTATCAGAGATTCTGCAGCCGAAATGGTAGATGCGATTCCACCTAATCGGTGGTCGCCAACGAGGACAGCTGGTAGCCGCATAGGACGAAAAATATCAGCCTGGGGTGTTCCTGAAGGCCCAGGAGACAACACTCCCCCTGCAGTCTCGACGAGAGCTACGCCTGAATCATTGTTGTCTGATTTCATATTGCTAGCAGCTTTCTTTAAGTGAGAATAAAGACTCTGTATGACATGTTCATTGCTGGGCTTCGGTCGGTCAATAATGGTATTTTCTTCATAGGGAAGAGATTGATTGACTGACTATACTGGCCGCGGCTCGTGCCGCTATATGCGGACTAACAGGGTCGTTGAACTGGAAGAGTGTGGAGACACTCTGACCTGTGAATCTGCGGACGTATCTGTATATCAATGAGCCTTTTATATGTCTAATCAACTGAGCTCCAGGCACCTATGATCAGCTTCATTCGAAGGCCCTGTCGAAACAGGTTTCACATATTCTACCTTCCATTTTGTTCTGCCGGAGCGCCGAGCGAAGTGTGCCCCAAGCAGCGTGGAGAATACCGTCTTCCCAACGCCAGTGTTCGCACCGTAAATTTGGACTGCGATGAGGTTTTCCCACAGCGCGGCTGGCACTCCCGACATAATGATGTGGAATTATGCGTTTGATTTGTTCACAGCCCTTTTTAACCTGTGATGCAGCCCGGACGACGGGTAATGTGGGGCAGACCCAATCTTGATCGGCCTTATCGGTGTCTCACACGGTGACTAGCTAACGTCCACGGCTCTTTCCACTGGACTATCTATGATCCAGGCCACTAGGATGTCTTTATCCTAAATAGCATATTTTGTGCACAGTACTCGTCAAGTTGATCGATGCAGCTATCAAAACTAGTAAGTGAATCAAGCTGTTAGCAGTTAGAGCGGGGTACTATTAGGTACTAGTCGCCCAGGAGCAGCAACAGTCGAGTACAGACCAGGAAGGATCCATGTGTTCCTGCATCAGACGGCACACATTCCGAGCTCAACAAGTCTCAGGCCCCCATGCGATGCGGCTACACAAGGCAATGTGTCGTTCTCGTGAGTCAACGTATTCGCTGCAACAAGACCTGCCTCGGGACGCTTAGACCCCCTACTTGCAACCCTAGTTACGGTCAGGCCTCACATGCTAGCGGCGAGGTACAGTAGGCATTGGCAATTAAATTATACTTTCACGACGCGTGGAGACTTTCATTGGGCCTTCAAATAAACAGATGAAGTCTCTTCGGTCCTCCTAGAATCACAGTATATGCAATGGGGGGAAACAAAGCTAGGCATGGAATGCTGGAGAGCACTATGCAAGATTTACTCGATCGTCGACGCATCAACTCTACACTACGGTCCCTAACACTCCCTAAACCTGGGCAGATCGATTTCTCGTCAAATGACTTTCTTTCTTTGTCAAACAACCCGAAATTGAGGTCAACATACCTGGCCGAGCTTCAGAAAACGGAGACAGGCCTTGCTAGTGGGGGCTCCCGTCTGTTGGACGGTAATTCTACTTATGCGGAAAAGTTGGAGCAAGATATCGCGTCTTTCCATGGCGCAGAAGCAGGATTATTGTTTAATTCTGGCTTTGATGCAAACGCTGGCTTCTTCGCTTGCGTACCTCAGCCTGGTGATATCGTTGTATACGACGAACTTGTGCATGCTAGTGTACATGATGGCATGCGCCTGAGCCGTGCTTCAAGCACAATATCGTTTCCGCACAACTCCGTGGATGGTCTCCGTGGTGTTTTGGTGAACCTTTTACAGGACGCTAAAGGAAAGCAAACGGAAAACAACATTATTGTGGCTGTCGAGGCGATATACAGCATGGACGGCGATGTGGCAACATTGAAGCAAATCGTCGAGGTTGTAGAAGAACTACTCGGGGACGGCAAGGGCCAGATTGTTGTAGATGAAGCACATGCAACAGGCGTATTGGGACCGCAAGGTAGAGGTCTCGTATGTGACCTTGGGCTGGAAGACCGCATCTTCGCTCGATTGCACACATTTGGTAAATCCTTGGCTGGTAACGGAGGTAAGTTCAAGTCAGATAGTTGAAACCATACAATCATCATGGCTTACATTTGAACAGCTATCATCCTTGGATCTCACGTCCTACGACAATACCTTGTTAATTACGCCCGCTCATTAATATACACCACCTTCCTTTCTTATCCGTGTCTAGCTCTGATCCGCTCCTCCTACGGTATGGTATGGTCCGGGGAGACGACGCTTCTACAGGAACATCTACATGGCCTAACCCAAGCCCTGTACAATGCCTTGCAGCACCTTCACAAAACTTCATCCGCTTCGCGCCAACTCCTCAACATCCCAAGTGCATGCCCAAAATCCCCGATTTTCTCGGTTCAACTTGAGCAACCAAGACAATTGGCCAACTACCTCCAGGATCGTGGAATGATGGTCAGGGCTGTTGTACCACCTACAGTGCCACTTGGCACTCAAAGGATCAGAATATGTTTACATGCTGGTAACAGCATGGAACAGGTTAAGAAACTAGTCCAAACGCTTTCAGAATGGTTGGAGGCTAGTAAGCAATTGAAGGACAACGAAATCAAGCGTAGAATTACACTAGAAGCTCGGCTCTAGGCCTATCATCAGTGATATATATATTTACTTGAAACTAATCCAGTTTCTTTGTAACATTATCATGGAGCACCTCGTATTGTGCCATCAGTAACCTGTATACTATCCTAAATAGATACAGAAACCTCAGGTTTCACTTCCTCGGCACTATTTATTGATCTCTGCTTGCCCTCGGCCTTTTCTCCTATGGTCTCTTCCATGGCCATTGGTCGCAGTCCCCAGCGTCCAAACATGGCCTTATCCTCCTCCCAACCACTGCAGGCAGTAGTCAACATCTTCTCTCCAGTAAAGACCGCGTTCTAAATATTGATTAGCCAAGTTAACGTACGCAATTTGGCTCATATGAGGTCACTACGTACCGCTCCTGCCTGGAAGCACAGAATCTGTTTCTCTTCGCGCATTGTGTGACGGCCTGCAGCTAGGCGAATGATGGTCTTGGGCATGACCAGCCGCGCAGTAGCGATAGTACGGAGAATGGCATCGAATGAGATTGTCTGACTCTCACCAAGAGGCGTACCCTTGATTGGCACAAGGGCATTGACAGGGAATGATTCAGGGTGTGCGGGCAACGTGGACACAGTGTGAATAAGTCCCACGTGATCGTGAGCCTTTTCTCCCAATCCCAAGATGCCTCCTGTACACACGTGAATACCAGCTTCCTGCACGTTCTTGATGGTGTTCAACCGCTCGTCGTATGTGCGCGTCGTGATAACACTTGGGTAGTGCTCTCGGCTCGTATCTACGTTATGATTGTACGCCGTCAGGCCAGCGGCCTTGAGTTCTTTGGCCTGCTCAGCATCGATCATCCCTAAAGTTACGCACGCCTCCATGCCCAATTCTCTCACGCCAGTCACCATGGCCTTGACATTCTTGAGATTGGTTTTGCGGCCGCGCATATCACGCCATGCAGCACCCATACAGAATCTTGAGCTTCCATTTTCTTTCGCAATGCGTGCAGCTTCAAGGACAGACTCGACAGAGCTCATTTTCGTGGCTTTCAACCCAGTGTCATATCGCGATGATTGTGCACAGTAGGAGCAGTCTTCGCTGCAACCACCAGTTTTTATGTTCATTAAAGTACACATTTGGATGGCAGCTGGATCGTGAAAGCGTCGATGAACCGTGGCCTGAAATATATACCATGAGATCGCAATTCAAGATTTAATATTGGGAGTTTTGAGTAGCATCACATACCGAGGCGTACGTGAGCTCAATCAGTGAAGTGTTGTACACTTCTGAGATCTCCTCTTTGGTCCAATTCGTCCTGGGCGCCACAGCCTGTGCAGCATCCTGGAAGACTGACCTCCGCCCGTTTTTGGCAGGCGGGGTAAAGTTCTGAGTCTTGGGATCGATGGGAGCATCTACTATTGTGCTGAAAAGTCTGATGCGTGTTGAAGCACATCTGAAGCTGAGCGGCCTCAGAAGCTGTCGCTGCGCCATCTTGGTTGGTGCGGGAAGTCGAAAGCAAGGGAGCAAGGCTTCATAGCGGACAGCATATCTAGGTATGCATCAACTCATCAATATGCATGCCCGGCCTAGTGGGGTTGGTTGCCCCTGGTTAGGAGCGGCGTGTTGAGCAGATTGTCCATGCAACGGAATTGCGAATCGCTCATTGCTCATTGGCGGGCCATGCCCAATGTACCTGAAGCCCCCTGCTCCCGTTTGTAGCCATCATCACCATGCCCGAAAGATGCACTCAACGCGCACGCAGTGCGATATTTATTATTCGTTAGTCATCCCCTTTATCCGGTTGTGGGCGGCGGCTCAAGGCGGGGAACGCCCGAAGGCCAAGCGATACACCACACCTGGGCAGTCTGCTTGGCCATGCCGCACGGATAATCTTAGCAGATCTTGTCGACTTTGATTATCGCAACATGAGAATATGTAGAAGTAGAAACTGAAGCTGATCAGTAGCAAGGAGTGCAGGATGAAGCCTAGAGTTTGTAGAGATGTGAGGTAAGACTTTGGTAAGGTGCTTGAAAAGCCACACCCCGCTTTCAACTCAGCCGCCTGTCGTCGCACTCCCTTCCCTCTCTTCATTCATCAGTACTGCTGATGCCATCACAGCGTGCTTCTCCGCCTGTGTACTTTGAATACAAGCCGCAATCCCATCCTCCAACAAAGGGAGAAAGTGCAGTATCCCGTCATCTGATTGAACGCCATTCGTTTCAATACGATAGGCGACGATGACATTTTGTCTTTACACGTCCATCAATCTCAATGTTTTGGACAATCTTACTTGTCTCATTGGCCATCGCCTACTTTTGGTCAAATTCATACACCGACTGGCAAACTAGAGGCAAGAAGCGCCACCGCGAAAATGGACCAGGCGCGCTGGTTTACAAGCCCCTGGAGACGCACGATTCAATGCGGCTCCTAAAAATCCACCCAGTAAAGCTCAATGAGCCGGTTCAACTATCTATGGTCGAACACAAAACACCCACAAGCTATCGATGCCTTTCATATATGTGGGGAAATGAGGACGTAACATCCGTCGTCCTTGTCAATGGCCAGGCATTACGTGTGCGCAAAAATCTCTACGATTTCTTGTGCCTGGCCGCCGAAAAGTTCCCAAACCTCCCATTGTGGATTGATGCTATCTGCATCAACCAAACTGACAATTCCGAGAAAGCTCACCAAGTTCAGCGAATGGGTGACATTTACCGAGAAGCTGAAGAAGTTTTTATTTGGTTAGGCTGCGACAAAAGCTTGTTGGATCTAATTCGTTGGATAGATGCACGAAAATGGAAAGCACCTAAGAACAAGCTGCTGAAGGCACTGAAGGCCTTCCTTTTCCATCCGTATTGGGAGCGAGCCTGGATTACCCAAGAAGTGTTTTTGGCCAAAGCAGCAAGAATACTGCACGCATATGGCGAGACGGACTGGAAACACATCGGGCCACTAATCCAAACATTGATCAACCAAGGGAACCCTGATGCTATTCACAACCTCCGAACCTCGCATCCTGTTATGCTATGGAACTGGCAGGCTGATAAGAAAAGCATCCCTGGGTTTCAAGATGGCATCCAAGGGGCCGATAATGTTTTCTGGGGGGTCTTTAGTCGACGCGTAATGGCAAAGTGCTACAACCCTTGCGACCGAATCTATAGCCTCCTTGCTATAATGGATGGAGCTACCAAGCTCAGAGTCGATTACGAAGAGAGGTCGGTCGATCTGTTCTGGAGAGCTGGTGAACACCTACGTGCATGGAATAAATTCAATCACATACGATGCCTGGCTGGAGCCTTGGATATAAATCACCACATGCTACGAAGGAGCCTGGCAAGTCATTCGGATCAGAACATAACAATACCTGTACGGCAGACATATGTCGCTAGTCCGTTGAAAACTCACCTAACTGGCGTGATGGCCTGTCAAAATGGCCATACAGATCACTCCTTTCAGTGCCCTCGGAAATCCCGTCACGCTATCCTTCTTTGTCCTAATGTCAATGCACGCGTATTTGACGATGCGCACTATACCCACGCATTGGTGGAGCCTATACCAGACAGTGACTCTTTCACAATCATGATCAGTCGGCAAATTATGTTCCACAAGGCTCAGACACTGGAACCACTAGAATGTGAAATCTGTCACTTCGAGTCTGGCCGTTGGGTCACGATAACCAGTTGGGCGTATTTACGGAAGAATCTAACACCTGAGAGACCAGGAAATTCACCTATACAATGGATGCTCAAATTGCCAATGGATTGGGTAGTTTACTGTGTGAAGGAAGATCGCACTACAGGAGGGCTGATTCATCTCCCATCAGTCGAGTCTGAGCAATTCGCGAGAAATCAAACCAACAGTTGGTTGGGGAGTGAGCCCGTTCGTCATAAGCTTGCCCGTTATGTGACAGATACAAAGATTGCAGCTACGGCTGTTGGAAGCTAAGGAAAATAATATATATATTTCAACCATTTCTTGGATCTCCGAAAAAGCGCCCGCCATGTGGTGATCTTCCTACTAGAAATTTGCGCCTTCACATGTCCTCCACCCACCGAATGGATTCATCCTTCTAGAACAACTCCAACACAATCCACTTACTACTCACCTTTGGATCATCTAATGATGCCATCTTTTATTCATCTTCCTGCGTTTCCCGCGCAACGATGTAAAGCAAGCCTCGACTTTTACAAATCTGCCGTCATGCTCTCGAGATAGTTCAACCCCTTGGGTAGTATTCAAATTACCCTCATTGACATGACCTAGAGATACATGAGACTTGAAGTGCCCGTCAAGGTGAAAAACATGTGTTTCGCCACAATTGTTCTTTGTGTTAATATCGAGATCTCACCCCATTAGCTTAGCGAATACCTCAACGACGAAGACACCACATGGGAGATTTTGATGTCGTTTCCTTCTAACACCATGTTCATGAATGTACCCCCGTTTTTGAAAGAACCTCAACTCATTGATTGGTAACATCCTCCCTACTTAAGATCAGTTTGGAAGCCAGCTTTGAAACATCCAACCGCCTTCCCTCGTTCTTACAAAGCCCACGCGCGGTCCTCGCTCACCATGCCTCTCCTGAAACATATCTTCTGCGCTCTTTGCAGGCCATCGCACCCTTGCTTCAAACATTGCCGCTACTAGAACAGAAATACTCAAACGCGACTGTGCCTCTCCCGTATCACCGCGAACAGCTAACAAAGCTACAACGGTGAGTACAAGGCCTAATACCACCATCAATAAATTCGCGACGATCAAGACGAACAGTGGCGTTTTGGGCACGCGCGCAACGAGAATTTGTTCTCGCACTTGAGACGACAAGGCAGAGCGTGGTTCAAATGCGCCTGATGCAACCGACAAGGCGGTCTGGCTGTATGCGGTGGCATACTGGTCTGCTACATCTTGTGCGACATTGCTGAGTCCCGCAACACTGGCAGCTTGGATGAGGTTCGGCTTTCCAACATCTGTGAGGCGCTGCGTAGCTTGAACGATGAGCGTAGTAGATCTGTTGGCCTTGCTCGTTTTCCAGTTCCTAATAGTGCCGTTTATAAACGAGTATTCGACTTCATACACTGTAGAGTTGCAAAACACCGCTACAATGGTAGCGCCTCCATGTCCGCCCTCTAGAAATTGAGGATCATTTTGATATCCTCTTGGACGGGGGTTGCGCATGTTTGCTAGGATCATAGCGGCATGGTAGTACGGATTACTTATTGGCGTGGTGAGCGTGTCATTGTTAGAGCCAGTTGAGTCCGTAAAGTAGGCATTGGTGACCGAGTTATACGCTCCGGAGGCGGTGTTAACGGTTCCTTGAAATGCGAACGGGCAATTGAATCTTGTACCGGCCCCTGCGACATTGTTGGGATTGGCGCACTTGGTGGTGACGGGAGTGCATTGTGATTGTACTGCAAACGTGGATACAGAATAGTCGATAGACAAGAAGCGAGTTGTCGGGGGACGCGCAATATACGCGTATTGGTCGTTAAGAACGGGGTGAATTGGAACAACCATTGTGTCTGAGGTGTTCGAGAGAACCCTCATTGGATCAACGTTTAATAAGATAAATCCCGATGCCGGGTTGTTGAGATTACAACTCATCAAAGTCGTTTCAACATTGGTACAGTTCTGGTATACGCCAAATCCTAGACCTGAAGCGTCGGAGTTTTTGTGGATTTGGGAGAAGATGACTGTTTTGGTAGTGAAGTGTAGCCAGGTATCAGTTGCCAGAACAAGAGTGCTACATTAATTTTAGTAAACTAATATAATTACCCCAGCTAAACACTCTTACCTCAGTAAGATTCCGAGTATCAATATGGTTGAGAGGCTCTTTATCGAATTTGCCTGGTTCTCTCGTCTACCTCTCCAACCTAGGGAATAAGTCAACCAACTCCAAATAGCAGAATATGGACTACTCGAAATCATGCGAATAATCAGGGATAGCTGGAAAGGTGTCGGTAGCTTTTCTGTATCTGTGTTCGCCGATGCTTTCATTAGGTTTTTTGCGACAGGGTAGGAGATCAGAGTGACAGCGAAACCGATCAGAATCGGGGCAATGGTACTAGACCACGAGGCGACTGTGACTAGAATGGTTGCACTTATGCGGACGAAGTATGCGTTGGACTGGTCTCCATTGAAGTCGAAAGCCAGATCTTTAGAAACGTAGTCATTTTGAGTGATGCGATAATGGAAGATCAGGCCAAGCAAGAGGCCGCTGAAAACAAGCATGGGCAATGTCATAGCTGCAAAAGCGATGAGAATTTCTCGGACACGCCCTTTCATTCGCATCGGCTTCCCATGGTGAGCAGGAGCTACGGACGTGTATGATATCTCCTTGTCCATATTTTCGGTCGTGAGTTTGTCCTGAAAGCGGAATTGGATTCGTAACTATGATCTCTACACCGGATTTAACATGGATTAAATAATTCAAAATGTGGCTGCAGCGAGCTGAACCACTAGCGCTGTGAACTTGCTGATGCTATGCTGACCCCTGTCATCGTAGCGTGAACTTGAATAGTCAAACGGGGCTCCCTGTCACCAGTGAAGATGTGTGTAGTAGTATAGGCAAACAAAATATCGACTCGGTCTACGCCTGCGTTCCTGTTCTTAATCACACTGTCTTGCTTCTAACAGAGCGAATATTGAATCAAAAGCACGATCGTGCTAATGTTATTCTAAAGTTGCACCCGTTCATTACTCCCATCTCTTCTGCCTGTCTCGTGTTTCGGCATCAACCTTCCGCTACTCTATATTAAGCTCGAAGTCAGGCAAATTCTTGCTCTTTTCAACACGTAGCCCCGCTTCTTTTGCTTCTAGCCCTTTGAGAGCTTGGATCCTCTCATGTGGCTTGTCGAATCCGCGCTTGGCGAGAAACTAGTTAGCCTCCAAGACTGTTCGTGAAACTTTAAAGCTGCCTTTCATGTTTCTTGGGGGGTTTTCTCCCTCTGTGATGGGCAATACTTACCCTTTGTTTGCTAAATATCGCACTTATATCTTACTGTGTCTTATTGTTATTCCACTCACTCTGTATTGTGTCGTGTCTGGTGTGGCCATGACCGTCTTCTCAGTGTCGTGGGGTGATCACCTGGGCGGACAAGTCCGGAGCCGAGGCGGCAGCCTTAGTACGCGCCACCACCTGCATGCCTACACCTTAAGTGGACAAAATTCTAGTTAATGCTTGATTCTCATACGATGTATGTTTATTACCTATCCATTTCAGCTAATTTTCGAACAATTCTTTCGACTTTAATGATCCTAATGAGGCGAACGATTTGAATACTTACCCAAGTACCTACCTGTACACTCGGACTGTAAGGTTGGGGCTTCTCGAGGACCGGCAACAACTACGCGCATTTAATGTTAAGACACCTTTCCAGGTAACAGCTACACTTTGAAAATCTTTACTCTATACCAATACGTGCTTTTGCACCCATTCACTCAGATACCTAAGACTACTCGATACTCGGCTTTATTTTCGGTAACGGGCCAGCGGGCAGTACCTAGGTAGGTATCACTGTCCTAGGGTGCGCTCTATCACTAAAGATTTTACAGACGCAAAGCGTGGCGCTCGTCGTTATACGACTTGCCAGGGATGTCATTGTTGTGATTTTAGTAGCTAGAATGCACAAACGATGCACATGCGAAGGATAACTTGAGCTTCCTCCTGCTATGCTACATCAATATCGTGTCAAAATACCAACGCAAACCCTCGTGCTACTGAATGACAAGGAGTAAAAGAATTCTACGAATCTTACAGATAAATATAGACCACATTTAGTTAGGTCAATTTGCACCTGTAGCTTCATACCCTGTGATCATGATACTTTCATGCGATTGCAATTATGGCTGCATAAAGCAGATGCGTTATTCAAATCTTCAAACCTATGAAATATATGCTGCGGCTCACAGGGATATATAGGTCCGCTTTCCCAGTCGTATAACCAAACCAATGTCTTTCATAAGAAGTACTTCCACCACGCCTTGTGTAAATATCTAAAGAATTATGCTAAAAGAAAACTGATTTTTATTTTAGAGGCTACGAATCTCGAGATCGCAGTCGAAATCCTAGAATTTAGTGGTATAACACGAAGAATCATAACTAAGTAACTAGGAAAACTGCAATCCCTTTGGGCAATATCGGGCCAGCTAACGGGCGTCCGACATTGTTGGAAAATTATCAATTAAAGCACGATGTCGGATAGATACCGACCCATTTTGTGTTGCTCTATGTCATGAGCCAAGCAATTTCTTTTTCTCATAATACGATTCTAAACTTCGTAGAGATCTTCACATCCCCACTGACCTCCACCATATACGTGCTTATATCTTATCGCATCATCAATATTACATGGGTGTGATGTTGTCGCTTTATAGCCATTGTACATTCGGCTATCTGATTGGTGTAACTCCTAATCTTTTAAATTAAAAGTTTACTCTGTGCCAGTCATCCAAATCAACCGCAACCAATACCCACCACACCGAACGTCAGAACATTTTAGGGCATATGAAGTATTCTTGGTCTTGCGGCAGTTATAATAGCCCATTTCTCGCATCAGGTTTCGTGTATAACTTGACAAGCTCTCGACACTCTGCCATTATACCCTATACGCTTGCAGTAATCGGAATTAATTGAAGCCATGAAACTTTCTGTAGTGAATGCACTCGTCCTGATAGGCGTTGTGGAAGCGCAAAATATTACGGGTGGATCGGCAATGATACGCTTTGCGTGTTCACAACTCACTGTCGAACGTCTCGATCCACTCGTCAATCCTGGCATCCTCGGAAGTCCACATACGCATCAAATAGTCGGAGGAAACAGCTTCCAGGCGGATATGAAGCCTGAAGAGCATGACTTAGTCAGCAAGAGTACTTGTACATCTTGTACATTCAGCGAAGATTTCAGGTAAGTCGGCCTTCAAACATGGTGAGAGACAATTGGGGGCTATCGACCAGCCAGGGGGCGAAAGTCTGAAACAACTTTCTTTTATGGAGAAAAGTCTAATGAATCTGACAGCAATTACTGGACTGCAGCCCTCTACTTCCGCGCAAAGAATGGCACATACAAACGCGTACAACAATATGCAAACATTGGGCTTGTTCAACGAGGAGGCATGACGGTGTATTACATCCCGCCTTACGACGGTGTCAGCAAGGTGGCAGCATTCAAGCCAGTGCGTCACGCCCTCTAACAAGAATTCTATATGTTCTTTGATAAGTCATTGACATAGTCAAGGGCTTCCGTATGCTTGCCGGCAACCCCAACTTGCGCAACGCAACAGGCGAATCTCGGGGCATCTGCCATCGTTGTATCTACAAGGGCTCAGTCCCATTTGGAGGTGCTCCTTGCACCGGAGAGGATACTACATTCCTTCCCAATCGATTCTGTGAAGGCGGCATTCGGACGCAGGTCACCTTTCCCACATGTTGGGATGGTGTCAATCTCGATTCACCAGACCACCAGAGCCACGTAGCATACGCAGAGATCCCATTCGAACCATATATGCCGCCTGTCGTATCAAATCCATACACTCCAGAGATGCAGAGGGGAAAATGCCCTGAGGGGTTTCCGGTTAAATTGCCACAAGTCATGTATGAGGTCATGTTTGATACTACACCATTCAACAAGAAGGATCTGTGGGGAGAAGAAGGGACACAGCCTTTTGTGTTTGCGATGAATGACGCGTAAGTTTCCAATGATCTCTAGTGACCTTTAATTGGCTAATGTTCAATTGATGGCAGTACGGGACACGGAAACCATGGCGACTATATGTTCGGGTGGAAAGGCGATTCGTTACAGCGGGCAGTTGATGCAAGATGTAGAAATGATCAGTGTAAGGAGCTAAAGAGGCAGAGTAACGAAGATGCAATGAAATGTGCTATTCCGCAGACGGTGGTAGAGGATGTTGATGGGCACGAATGTAAGTATTTCAGTGACTGAAAGACGCGCTAATATACTGACGGTGACTCAATTAGGGTTGGAGGCTCTTCCAGGATTTTCGAGCCAAGGTGTTGCAGCTGCAGTTGAAAATCCAACTCCAGATGTCGGAGGCGGAATGCCAGAGGGCGGTCCATGGGGCCGTTGGCGAATTCTTGATAAGGTATGAGTGAATCAAGTATGGCATAAACAGGGAGTTGATATTTACAACAGCAACCGAAACAAAGCTCGCACAGTAAGTGAATGTACACAAGTAGCGCAATGTACAGCGGGTTACTATCCTCTTGCCACCACTCTAGTGAAAGCTTTGATATAAGTTACTTCTCTGATTGGCGGTCATTTTCCCTTGTCGTATTATAAGTCTCATTTTGGCTTCTCCTCATTGCGCCTTCCTCAACCCACTCTGCTCAGATCAACTCTTCCTCAATCCACAATGCGAACAACCTTCGTCCTTCCATTGATCGGGCTGACCGCAGGTTTACTAAGTGACGATGTTCCCAATCAGCACAATTCAAACCTAACTTACTTTGGGGCTCCACGCCTTACACTTGAAGGCGCTGTGCCGGTCCTGGACGTTGCCGAAAGCTACATCCGTGGGCAGGATGATGATACTCCAAAGACCCTCGATCCTACTCGCTGCAGTGCTCAAAAACCATGTATCCTTGGAAGCTGCTGTAATACAGATGGTAAGTATTTAAATATGGATCACCTTAAAATTTCACTAACAACACGAACAGGATATTGTGGATACCGCCCCGAGCACTGCGCTTCAAATAAGTGCGTGGCCAACTGCGACGCCAAGGCTCCTTGTGGAGAGTTCTCTAAAAGCGGCAATGATATCTGTCCGCTGAACGCATGTTGTTCACATCTCGGCTTTTGTGGCATTTCAGATATCTTCTGTCGTAATGCAACTGCTACTGGGGGAGATGTGCGCGCCCTTGATACGCCGTCCTGTGGCAAATCTTCCAGCGGTAGTGCCTCCCGCCGTGTAGCATACTATCAATCATGGTAAGCTCCCAATCACTCTTTCTGTATCCCTAAAGCTAACTTCAACCAGGAATATCCGTCGTCGCAACTGTGATAAAGTTCTCCCCAATCAGCTTGACCTCTCCGTCATTAATCATCTTGTGTTTGCTTTCGCTTCTATGGACTCAAAGACATTCTCAGTACGCCCAATGCACCATGAGGATGAAGAGCTTTATAAAAAATTCCTGGACTTGCCCAATCAAATCTCCAAATGGATCGGCCTCGGCGGGTGGGAGTTCAATGACCCTGGCGACACGCAGTTTACCTGGTCTGATATGACAAGCTCCAAGGAGAATCGCGCTGTCTTCATCGATTCACTTCGACAATTCTTGTCTAAATGGAAATTTGGCGGCATTGATATCGATTGGGAGTGGCCTGGAGATGAGAGTCGTGGTGGCAGACCTGACGACGGGCGTAATCAAGTGGAGCTTGTAAGGGAGCTGCGCCAAGCCTTTGGCAGCGACTTCGGTATCAGCGTTGCTATCCCTTCTTCATATGAGCATATGAAGAACATGGATCCTAAGGCCCTTGAAGCCCATGTCAACTGGCTTAATATCCTCACCTTTGACTTCCATGGGCCATGGGACGCGAAAACCCCTGGCCTAGGTCCACAAATCAAGCCTCACACCGATCTGAAGGAAATTGATAACGCGCTTAATACACTCTGGAAGATTGGCATGGACCCGAAGAAGATCAATCTGGGTGTTGCTAACTACGGACGTGGTTATACAGTTGCTGACAGAAGTTGCATGCACTACGGTTGCACCTTTACCGGCCCGAGCAGGCAAGGTTCGTGCACACTTCAGGAAGGCGTTCTCAGTTTCTGTGAAATACGAAGCCTTATCAAGGGAAAGAATCTAAGCCCAAACATCATCGCCGGCGGTGCTGAGGTTCTTGAAATAACATGGGACGACCAATGGGTGGCCTTTGATGATATGGGCACTTTTGGGAAGAAGTTGGAGCTAGCCAATGAACGTTGCCTTGGTGGTACCGCCCTCTGGGCCCTCGACTATGACTGTCCTAATAGTGGTGGCTCAGAGCAGCCCGAGGCTAGCAGCTCTGTTATAGTCGCACCATCCGCGTCTACCTCATCACCAACAGGATCACCAACAGTGCCTCGTAACTCTAGAGTTAGCTCCCCATCACCCTCTCCCACTAGTCCAAGTATACGAGGTCCATCTCAAGTTAGCACATTCACTCCTTCAGCAACGTCCGTCTCCGGTGTGCCAATCTCATCGATATCTTCTTCTAACGAACCATCAATCACCCCTTCAGTGGGGCAATCATCTGCGCCTGGAGGAGGTTCTACTGTCTCTGCGAGTATATCAATTACTTTCAGCTCTGGAAGTCATAGTTCCCAAGGTTCATCACTAGCTAGTAATAGCGGTCAAGCCTCATCAAGCGATCAACCAAGCTCTTCGACTACTTGGTCAACTGGAACAGGCACTTCCTGGCCTCAGTCATTATCATCTAAAACCTCCAGTAAATCTAAAGGCAGTCCAATGACGTCTTCAGGGGTCGCACCGAGTGTTTCAGAGTCTTCCCAGAGTGAGTCAAATAATTCAGCCACAGTAGCGACATCACAATCGCAAGGTAGCTCAAATATTGTGAACCCTAAATTAAGTGATACGGGAGCTCCTTCCGCTACTGGATCGCGTGGATCGAGCTCTCCAACCTCATCTCAGACAGTTCCAGGCGCTACCACTTCTTATACTGCATCTACAAGCAGCTCTGGCACTCCGTCCACCTCCTGGGTTGATAAATCCATATCGTCTAGTAGTGACACCTCATCGTCATCTTCCGCTCTTTCTACTAACAGTAGCGCATATTCGACAAGCAATTCAGAAACTCGGTCTTTCACACAACAATCCTCCACTAGCCAACCTTCATGGTCTGCGGGAAGCTCCACTCTGATAGCATCAAGTGGCACAACAACATCTGAGATGGCTCCAACTAGCACTCCAGGGTGTCCGGATGAGTGCAAAATGCAGCCATGGTGCAACTTATATTGCGACAAGGATCTCGATGTGCTGCCGCCGCCTGATTGTTGGCTGTTCTCGTGGTGTATGCTCTGGTGGGGCTTCCCAGAACCCAGGAAGGAGAAAAGTCATTGCAAGCTACTTGGTTGTGGTAAGTGGACACTATAAATTTTATTGATAGGACTAACATTAATGACAGGCTGCGGTTGGATGGGTCTGCCGTGGGGTCCCGGCGGAAACTGCGGCGAAGACAAGACCAAACTACCTTTTCCAATAAATGTAGTGGTTGAAATCGTCGGACTGTTCCCCAAGCCATGTCTATTCTTTGGTTGCGAAGGTAAGTGTGGACTTCTAGGCTGTGGCGGGTTCTGTTTTGGCGAATCTGGCTGCACAGAGTGCCCTAAGTTATTGTGCCCGAATGGCGGACCTAAACCGGGACCGCCACCTAAGCCACTCCCTATCGACCCTCCCTCCTATGGAAAGAAGCCGAAAAAGTGTGAGCCCAAAGACTACAAAACAGCAACTGAACGGTTTGTCTATTGCGGGGAGTATGAATACGTATCCTCCACTGTCTCAATCACAACAATCTTGTCGTTCGCGACCACGGCGGTTACAACATCGACTTCAACTACATCAACATGCCATACGCCATTTGACCTCACGCTCACGGGATGTTTTGTCACAGACCACTTTGAGACGACTACGTCAGCCACTAAGAGCAACACCCTGAGTAGCGAGCCCGGCCCAGCCTGCACTCGAGGGCCACTCTCACTTGATGAGGACGAAGGTAACAATATAATACCGGACGACTCGTTATCATCGTCAATTACGTTCACCAGCAATATTACGACTGTAGCCAGCAGCACATCGACCGAAACCAGCAGCACGCCGATCAATTCCAAGAACACGACAATTGATCCTAGTAACACAACCTCCGATTTTTCTACGGAGACTGGGCAGCCAGTGACTTCTGAACAACCAAACACGACTGCCCAACAGCCAAATAAGACTGCTGAGCAACCAACCAATACCCCTGAATGGTCAAAGACTACAGGGCATCCAGTGACTACTGAGCAAACAAAGATTATTGAGCAGCCTACTGAAAAGCCTACCGGACCGCCTATTGAACTGCCTACTGGACAGCCAGCAACCTCAAATACTCCGAACCCTACCCCAGGCCCACTGAATAAGAACGGCATGTGGGGGGCCCAGATCCATCTATGGATAGAAAATCATGAAGCAAAGATCGAGTGGGAGCTCATCGATCCGAACGGTAATCAAGCTGGCCAGGGCAATATGAAACCCCAGCAAGGCAATGAGGCTATTGCAATTTACATCGAGTCCATGAACCGGCCTATCGAGCACATGATGCCTTTTGGTGTGAAGGCATGGTTTGAAAACCCCACTAATATCGACGAAGCACGTGTACAATTCGAAATTCAGAAAGCTGTTCAACACTGCAACAAGACCAAGCAAGTGCCGTGTAAACCAAGCATGCGTACTGAGAATAAACTAGAGACCAAATCATTCTTAGTTGATACATGTTTCCAGTATTGCGAGAGCTCTGCGGACTGGAAGATATTGCCACATGAGATGAATTGCGAGGATATGAGCGAGGCCAATTGGTTGCGCAATGGAAATGCCTGGAAGCGCGACTTCGTCTGTTACTGGAGGGGATTTTAAGCTGTGGGTGCATATGGTGCAATCGACATTAGGGTGAGCTTGGTAGCTAGTAACTAGATCGTCGCATACACATTTGGATTTGAGGGTGTGCATGTACCCCAAGGAAGATACACCGCCCAGGTGCTCTTCTTAGAAAATATAATTACAATTGAATCAGATTCATAATACTCTTTGTGTATAACTCGAACCAAAACAACCGCTATACATAACTTCCTGCGCCCTACCGGGCAAGATAGTCTTATTCTGCGTCATGCACTTTATGCACTGTCCAGCTAAAAGATGATAGAGGAACACGGTAACGACTACCGGTTCCCAAGACACACATATGAGCACATCTGCATAACTCGGCACCAACACCATTGTTACGCTCAAGGCTCACTCATTCTCACTATTATTACCACTCGGCTTAGGTCATTTGCTTCCACCAACCATGGACAGTGATAGTCTTGCCACCATGGGGACGCGCTTTCCATCCCCATCTCACGATACAGTTGAACCGCGCACAAATACTGCCACGCAAAGAGCCACTAAAACCAAACATAAACACAATATATCAAACAACTCAAACACTATCGACTTTGCATACTCTTCAAACTTAACTCAAAACCAATCCTTCGATTCCAATCATACGACCGCAGTAAACACACGCCGTAACTCTTCGAGCGCAAGCGCTGATCTACACACCCTTGCCCGCCGCCTTCGTGGGCTTGACCAATGGAGTGGACTGCGCGATGTCGTTGCTGTGGCGAGGCCTGGAGTTCATGTGGTGATCAACGTCTATGCTGGGATAGACGGAGAGTTAGAAAGGATTGATTGGGGAAATGAGAATACAGAGAGAGCAACAATAGACAGCGCGAATATGGATAGGACCCAGGCGTCTATTTTTGGAGCTCAGAAGCGTCTAGTAGTACAAAAAAAGGGGGGAAATCTCCGACAATTCGTCATGTATGAACTACGCGCGTTGCTAGCGCCGTGGTATGGGCTTTTCTTCCATCTTGCTGGGCTCGTTGGAATTGTTGGGAAAGTCTTCTTAGTTCTTTTTGTTGTGGGGTTTGTTGTCGGTATCGTTTAGTATGCTATCTACTTCATCGCCGGGGTTCTCGACGAGAACTTTGCTTTCGCAAGCTCCGCAAGCTCAGATTCTGGACCACGCCCACCTCAGCCACCATTTCCGCACTCAAAAAAGCTACCAAAACATAGAATAACACGAAGCCTAAGTATGATGCTGTTTGGGAAGATGATCTTCTCGATTTTGTCGTTCTTCGGAGGGTTGACAATTTATGTTGTGCGACTCCGTGCACACAAAGGACATTCAAAGAGAGGCGCGAGACGGAGGAGGAAAAAACGAGGAAAGAAAGCGGCAATCCGCAGTTGAAGCTATTTGGAGAACCAATTCAATTCGGATTATCACAATAAAATTGAAGTCATCGCATCAAACATTCCAGTCAATGCGCTGTACTGGTACAAAGTCATACTTTCGACCCAGTCCACATAGAGCATCGCGTGTTAGCCAGCATCGGGTCATACTTCTTTGAAGATTGACGCCTGCCTATCCCGTAGTCTCCGTGTTATCGATCTGGGGCGTTAGTCGGCGCTGATCTACCCGCTGTCGATGCCATTGTGGACGACACCATCTGCCAATTCCGTACTAGGTAGCTCCTACCACTTTATGCTTTCTTTCAACCCCTGAGAGCGTGGCGTTATGAAATAGTTCGCCTTTCAGCGCTACTTTGTCCAATGTTTCCAGCCAGCGACAAGGCAAGATTGCATACTAAGGACGCATTTCAAGTGTTAATTGTGTCCAGGAGGTGCTACCATAAAGGTGCTATTCACAATTTGTAGCAATTATTGAAGTTTGACCAACATATGCGTTTTGGTTATTCCCGCTACCGTGATGAATGGTGTCATACATTGAGTGGATCTAGAAACTACTAAGCAAGCGTGATTAAGCTACTGAGATCCCTTACTGAACCCGATCCCTCCGATCTATGCAATATACCGAAAGTGTGTTGGAAATTTGAAGTTCGCAAAGACTAGCGGTGGCGAATCGTTGAACCACGGTACGCTGTTGGCGCTTGCACCCAGCACTGCTTGCATCAAAACACTAGGATGTTACGAGTGACAAATGAAAAGAATACATGGGCTACAGTGGGTCTTAAACAAATATAGTTTTTACGGAAAGTCCTTGGTTTTGTGGGATGATTCAATGACCTCTGCGTGGGTAATAGATATCACATATCGAGCGGTTGGATTTGTCGTTTCCATTCTGACTGGAGCATTGATTCAGCCTGCCATTAGAGCTTAGGCATAGAGAACATATGTCCTTTAGGGATGCGTTTGTTCCCGCCCTAGGGGGTTTAATTGCGCCGATCCGAAGTAGGTCCCAAAGTATAAAGGCATCGAAAGTCTAGACCACCCGCCGTGTGCGTAGAGATAGTCTCTAGCTCCTGGGTGCTTTCTCATCGGGTGAAGTAAAGCACTAAATCGTCAGCTTGTGAAATTCTTTGGGTTACTGGTAGTCTGTGGCACGCAGGTACACCCATTCGCTTACCTGTGTATCACCCACCCCTGAAACGCCCTCAGACAAATGTTGGGCGGGCATTCATGTACACTATGTTCCAGCTCAAAGGCGCTAAATATTTGAAGCGCTTGCAAACTGCCGTCGAGCAATCGGCGCCAACTAATCGCTTGTCTGGAGAATCCGGTTTGATGCTTTTCCTAAGAAAAAGAGCATACGTCATGTGAACGTTTGGTACCAAAACCCAAGGAGCTGAAAGCGCCTAGATAGCGCAGGCCCGGGGCCGCACTAATAAAGGCACCTATTACCGTACTTATAAAGATTACTACACTATTCACATGTATCATAAACATGCATCAACTCCGACTTCTTTTTTACATCACCAACTAGGGTGCCGATCAAACAACGGCCCCTTTTATCACACTGAGCGCCTCCAACTTCGATGTTTATTGCCTGTCCCTCATCTCTAACACCCAGCATCAGCTATCATCATTATGCCTATTTCAATTCCTCCTGAGCAATGGTCGGAATGGCCAGCCCCAAATTACGACAATCCAGCTACTAAGCCCCGATATGCACTAGTTTTTGTGTGCTTTTTGGGACCACTCAGCATTGCACTAACGTCAGCTCGACTATGGATTCGTATCTTGGTGCAGCGAAATGCTGGTTTGGACGACTGGCTGATGCTGGCATCCTTGGTAAGGAAAACGCCTATTTCAAGCAGAAATTCGCTGACCTGGGAAGCTTCCTATGATAACTGTTGATATCATTTGCTATATCGGTAGGCTATCTCGCAAACCTTGATGTCTATGCTGTTGACATAAACTAGCGACTGATGTCAATAGAACAAGTCGCCATATCTGGGACATTGAACCGATGAAGGTGCCTACTTTACGCAAATACTTTATGGCCATATCTTTGCACTTCTCCATTTTATCTGGTCTCATAAAGTTATCAGTACTTTTGTTCTATCGACGTCTGTCATCGCGTGCTGTGAGTCCCGCCTATTTATGGGCCATAAGAGTTACGATGCTTTTTGTTGTGGTCTATACGTTGTTATTCTTCGTTTTCACGGTCTTCATGTGCCATCCCATCTCAGCTTTCTGGGATCAGTCGATGTTGCGAAGAGGATATCACTATTCGTGTCTTAACGAAGGTGAAATATTTCTATCGAATGGCATCATTTCTACAATACAGGACGTTTTTGTTACAGTTCTTCCAGCCATTCTCTGCTGGAACATTCAAATGCCCCTCCCCAGAAAGGTCGCCCTATTTGGCCTATTCGGAATTAGCTACACAACTATTGCCATCAGCATAGTTCGGGCTCACGCAATCTACTTCATGTACTTCAAGACCAACGATGTCTCATGGGCCGGGAGCGATATCACGTTCTGGACACTACTTGAAATTCACATTGGTTCGATGTGCGCAAATGCACCAGCTCTCAACTATTTTTTTGTAAGAGCATCCAAGACCAATCGAATATCCAGCTGGGTCAGCGCATTTTCCGTTAAAGAGCAGCGTCGTAAGAGATGGAGACACACGCGTTTTTCCACCAGTTCAAATTCGGTGGTCTGGCGGCGACTCTCTGTATGGAAGAAGCCACAACCTCGCACTCCCAGTGTCTACTTATCAGGATCGCATACAAATTTTGAGGTCGAAGGACAAGGGAGCGTTGATCAAATAAATCCACATTTCGATCTAATCAACAACTCACTCCACGTCAATACATCACCGATGGCGCCCAAGTTCGAGGACGAAAAGACCGCCATTTCAAAGCCGGAGTATATTTATGATTTTGAACAGGGCGGTAATATACCGAGAATCTGGGGCAATCACGTGGAGATAACTGCATTGCCATCGATACGCGAAGCTCATTCATCACATTCCAAGGTGCCCCTTTCGGGTTGTTTCCAGCCATATGAGAAGTAACTTATACCAAAAATTCGTAACAATTTCTATTTCACACTTGATATTCGTGTAAATTTCTGTGTGATGAGGACTAATTCAGAGATAGTTGATCTTGAGAAAGAGGTAAATTTTCACTTCACTAGCCCAAGATATTCGACAAATAGATGTATATTGTAAGGCTTAACTAAACATGAGAAAACGAGTGTAACTGTAATGCTCTAAGCAACCAAACGATTTCCACTGAACTTCCACCACACACTTGAACTGCGACCTACTCTCAACCTAAAACCTCCGCCTCCAGCCTATTCCTTCAAACCCATTTATTCGTCGCTCGTCACAAACTCGCCCACGAATGGAGTGGCCTCGACAACGTCTCCATCACGAGCCTGAAGCGCATCCTCGACAGTCATGCCATCACGGAGCTCAATGCGGGTAGTAACTCCATCGCGCACCCTCAAGACAACATTGGGCTCAGCACATTCCTCAACCTCCGGATCGCGCTTGATGCGCAGGGCAGAAGTTCCAGTGAGCCATCTTCCAGACTGACGGCTGGATCCATAGGTGAAGCAGACATTGCGGGCGGCATTGTTTACATTGGTCGCTACGCTACCAGTGCAACTGTTGCCAGTCCAGCCTTGGGAACGGCTACATAGAACACCATATTGTCAGCTTTCTTGCGAAAAAACAGTAAAGTTGGAAAGGTCAGTGCGTACCTGTTTGCGGGAACCTGCATGCGAATGCGGGTAGTGGTGGTTCCAAAGTTGCAGCAACGATTTTCCTGGATGCCATTGCAGCAAGAGGCGGAGCCAAAGCAATCATTGCCAAGGGGTCGGCAGATGTCGGCAGCGAAAGCAACCGAAGTGAAGACAGCGAGGATAGCGAAGAACTTCATGTTTGCAAGAATGTTGGGGATCTTGGAAAGATTGGATGATGGTTGTGCTTGGAACTGTTTGTCTGTTGCGGTGGTGAGTTTCCAGAGGGAAGTTGGGCATCACTTTATACATTTGACAAAGACACTTTAGGAAGAAAAGAACCTGCCCTTCATGGTCAGACTTGGATTACAACCTGGTTACCGCTGAATGTATCTCGTATATGCCAGTGTAGCATGTTTGTCTTACTCTTGTCTTGGTTGATATATGTACGCTGACATTGGTTGTAGGATGTTTATAGTGGCACAAGGCTATGCCTGAGAAGTTCTCAGAGGTCAGATTAGTCCCATTAACTGTCCTCCATTTGTGGTAGTTCATTATTGTATATTCTTGACTTGGAAACATATGGCAGCTTCGTAGAAATACCCCTTCACAGACAGCCACCCGATTCATCACTGTTCACTTTCGGTTTGGTCAGATTTCCTTGGGAATGCACCATATGTTTTTAACTCTATTGAAAATCCTTTCATGCATCATCCTTCCATACCAGTGACAGAAAAGTGTTATGACATGTCAGAAAGAGGCTTGCAAAGTGCCCAAAAAAGAAGCACGCGTAGACTTCTACATACAATTGTGTCCCCATGGTCAGCAGAAGTTGTACAATCCTTTTTGATTGGCTAATTCTGTTCAACCATAGCGACGCCACATGGCCTAACGTCGGGAATTCTTGCTTATCCACTTCGCTATAGGTAAGAGTGCCTCGTGACATATCACTGGTTCACATGTCCTGTTGGCTGCATGAAAACCTCAGCCTCCGTCCAGTTTTGGTAGCTATATGTAAGAACTGCATTACAAAGATACTAAGAACAAGAACGGACCATTCCCTATGGAACGGTTTTGATGAACATAGCTTATTCAGCGCCATGGCAATAAATGTTGACAAGGATTTAGAGTAGTCGAATTAGCGTAGTGGAAATTCCGCTCGGGCGGTCGCGCCTATTCGGAATCTGGACCCGACACTGCATATCCGACACAGTATACCCGGTTGTATGGCACGCTGACGCCTACCTATTATCGGAAATTTTCCTCACAAGGCACGAGGAAACTGACAGTGTGGGTCCATGTTGTTTCCCGACATGTTCTAGACAAGACAAGAATACATCTACACGTCTCAGCCTGAAAGCACTAACAAGGCCAAGTATCATAAGCCATTCGCTTATGAATCACAGCCTTTCACTGCCGTGTCACTACGTTATGAGTAATTATGACATTTCCAGTGCATTTTATGAGACCCCAAGATCCAATCATGATCTTCAAACGTGCGGCACTCATGTAAGCTTGTTCTGCAACCTATCGCAGCCGGTGAGAACCTAATGCAGCCTTAAAAAAAGCAGGGACTTCCATGAACACCCGGCGCTACACCCGCCTTTGCGGGGCAGACTTCATCGCAACGAATACCGCCCTTGTTCCTGAAAAGGCCAAGTTTTGGCCGTACGTCAGATTCTCTCATCGGATCCTCCAAGGCCAAGGAAATGATGATGCCCGCTTATGCCAGCTCTTACCTTCCAAGCCAATTTATACCGCTTGGCATGAAGAGCATTGCAGCATGTCTGTCTTGGGTTTCTCCTCATGCTACAGCGCCTCAAAAATCGAATTTTACCCGGAGAGGGGCACTATCTCTTGGCCTGCATTATGTCAAGAGATTTTGATGGTCAGATGGCCAGGAAAGAGTCTGTGAAAGCGAGCCTTGTGGGAGGCCGGAAATACCCAGATAGGGAAAAATGGGCGTGTTTGCCATAATTAACTGGACTGTCTAATGTATCTATTTACAGTTTTATATGAGCCAACCACTAAATTCGTTCAACACATTTCCTAAAAGTTCCCGCCGTTCATTCTATCTCTAATTAAAGAGTTTACTAGAGAGGGAATACACATAGAGTATCTCAATGGCCTCATCGGGCAAGAGTAAACAGTACTACATGTAAGAATTTTGGATGAGTAATATAAATTCCCAGCAATCCAGTCAGATCAAAAGACATTCTTTCCTTTGGTCATATGCGGTAAGCAAGCATATTCCTAAAGCGTCCAACTCAACCCCTCCCCGTCTACCATCCTCTCCCTCTCCCTCTCCCCCTCCCCCTCCCCCTCGCATCCCCCCTCGCATTCCCCGGAAAGAAACTAATCTTCCAATTCCATCTCTCAATCGCCCCCTTCTCACCCCACCACCTCGCCACCTCACCCCCAACATCCACCCCCTCCACGCCCTCCGCCCTCCCCACCCCACCCTCCCTCTCCCTCCTCACAAGATACAACTGGCTCTGCGAAAGCGGCATACAAGAATACCCAGCCGCGACACTATCCATCACGGACCTTTTCAAAAACGCGCAAAACTCCGTCTTGGACGGAACATCCGTGATGCCCATGGCCCGCAGAAACGTGGGGAAAGAAGCAATATCGTGAATCTCCCGGATGCGTTGGGCGGTGCGTGAACTGGTGCCGATGGGCGGTGCGCCGTGTCTGTCGAACAGCGCGTCGCGCCGCAGGGCTAGTGTTGTTGTTGTTGTTGTTGATGATGATGATGATGATGATGGTAATGAAGTGCCGTCGCCGCGCACAATGTCGCTGAATAACTTGCCAAACATGAGTAGGCGGTAACTTGTCCGACTCGCGGCGAAGGTGCGTGAAAGTCTGTGCTCGGATACGGGGTTGGGCTCGATGTATGCGAGTTCGATGGCGCCTGCGCCTTTGGCGTCGAGGGTCCAGACGACGTTGCGGAGGATGGCTTCTTTGATGATGAGTAGGGTGAGGGATTGGGTGAGGCCTGTGGAGCAGAGGAGGGAGGCGATGAGGACGTGGCCGAGGTCTGGGAAGGCGGTTTTGTTGCGGGGTCCGCGGGTGAAGTTGGCGATGATGGTGTTGGCGGAGGAGATGATGGAGGGGGATTCGGTAGCTAGGCAGAGGAGGAGGTGGTAGAGGGCGAAGTAGGCTTCTACGGCTTTCTCGGAAGCGTGGGAGAGAGTGCTGCGGGCGTCGGGGGTGTGGTGGTTTTTTTCGGTTGAGGCGGAGAATTGGACGACGATGTTGTTCATGAAGTGATAGAGGACTTCAATGGGGTTTAGTCGTCGGGCTTCGGGCCAGGCGGATTGGTAGATGCTAGATAGACTTGTTGTAGCTTGTGATCGGACCAGGTTCCAGTGTCGTCGGCTTAAGGGTAAGGGGAGCCAGGCGTCGAACGTTACGCCTTGGATGCTGCGTCGTATACCATGCTGCGTGAACGCTTCTAGACTGAGCATGTCGAATTCAGAGCGGAAGACGGGACGTCGACCCTCTGAGATAGCAACACCAATTCCAAGCTTTGCATCCATGAACGACTTCCGCAAACAAAAGCACTGAAGTTCACGAATACGAATGAAATCGTACGAATACACCATGCGCTTCACACTCGGAAATGCGTCTGCAAACGCAAAAATATCCCGAGTTTCCAACGCCGCAAACACGTTCAAAACAATCTCATCCGGCAGACTGAACAGTTTAGACGGCACCCTCTTCGTCTCAACACCCGCTGCCGTCTTCCCTTTCTTCCCCTTCTTCCGCCGTGAAGGCTTCTTCCACTCGGGCCCAAACCCACACTCCTTACACACGTGCCTGCTAAGCCCCCCATACCGTATACCATCTCCTCTTCTCACCTTATTCTCCCGCCTCATAGCTGCTAAATCAACAACATACCCCCGTGATCCTGCTCCAACGTGTCACTGCAAAAGAAACTGAGCAACTGGATCACTACGCCGCGAAGCGTATATGCCGGGGTCCAGCCCTCCGTCGTGTTGAGCATAGAAGCGCAAATGTAACTGCCAAACACATTTGGATGATGGATAGCGCTCTGGATAGTCACAGTCGGAGCATGCAGCGGATACTCGTTGTGAAAATTCATAGTGAGATGGAGCGGTTCTTCATTTTGCGGCGTGAGAATGAGACATGCTTCGCGGACGTCGGCGTCAGAGAAAGTGAGGAAGATGTTTGGATAAGGATTTTGTTGGATTTCGGCGACGTCGTGGAGAAAGCGCTGAGCCAGGGCGTTGGGCGCGGTGGTAGACATGCTTGAGATTGAGAGGGATAGAGGTTTACAGTGTGTTTGGATGTAGGTGTTGGAGTCGAAAACACAGTTGCGATCGGAGACTGATATTACTACAAATCTCGCGATGCCCTTCAAGCTGGATGCTACTGCGCCTAGTCTTTAAAGAAAAAAAACGTGAGGCTGAACAGCAGGCAACAGAGTTTCAGCCTCTGTTTATTACCATTGACCGCCCTGTATTGAGGTACGAAAGGCGGATTTTCGGTGCGCCATCTGCCTGATTCAGAAAATATGACGCCCTTCAGCCCCACGAGGCAAACAAGGGCGTAAAGTAGCGGCTCAGCCATTAGCCTTGTGAACATCAACTATCAAATACACCGTCGTCCTTCGTGGTATAACCCCCATTTATGCACAATCAGCCAAGCAAATCAAAAGTATAAAAAGCCTCATATTATCTAGTATATCTTTTCTCGCCCACACTCACACTACACAAAAACCTTGCTCCCTTTCTCCCCTTTTCTGTCATTACCACACACACGCCCACCCATCCCACGCTCCAAGTTACTCAAAACCCAACCCCACGATATAAAAAACGCCCTCCCCGCGCAAACATATGCAATCAACAAAGTTCCCAACCCCCTATCCATGCTCCCCCGCTCCGCTCGAAGAGCCAGGATAAAAGACCGTGGTATAAAGATCCGAAAGGAAGTATCGTAAAATAGTGAAATCGAAAAAAGATAAAAAAAAAACGGTAAAGTAGAGTGGTATCGCGAAAGGTTCCCCAAGAAATGTGTATATGAAAAAAACGCCTCGCTTGTCGAACCAAAGGGGGAAAAATCTGATCAAGTCGAAGGAGGGGGTGAGTGTGAAAGAACCCCCTCTCCCTGAAAAGCCAAAAAAGGATGTTGCTGTCGTCGAATGTACACCGAACCAAACCGACTATTATGCGTAGGTGCTGCTTTGCGTTCGTTCGTTCCCCTTCGCCGTTCCTTAATACCTCAGCTTCCCCAACAACCCATAACAATAAGCACACTCCCTCTCACTCTTCATCTGCACCATAAACACCCTTGCCCGCGCCCCACTCACCCCGCCCGTCTTCGCCACACGGCCCACCTCCCCATCTTCATTCACAAGATCCTCCCACACAGAAACCGCAATGCCCGAGCGCGCAACGCGCTCAAAGCATGATTCAGACAGCGTAACGTCGAGCAAGATGGCATTGGACGCCTTGCTAGTTATAACGATGCGACGTTCTTGCGTGGGATCTCGCTGGCCGTGCGGCCGTTGGAGGGAATTAGACGGCGACGAAGGAGCCGTGGGGTTTGGTGAAGGTAGCATAATTGTAAGACGCGCGGAGCCCATGTCGCGCCACTTCTTCAGCGTCTCGCGTTCGTAAAGACGGCATTTGGTATTTGTGATGCCGGCGGGAGCGCCGGGGGCGCGTGTGTCGCCTCCTGTGGGCGTTGATGAGCCGGAGGCGGAGCCGTTGTCGAAGGAGGAGCCTGTGCTGCGGGAGCCGAGGGTTGAGTTGCGGATGCTGAAGACGCCGTTTTTGTGCCAGGAGAAGCGGCCGAGGGCGGAGCGGAGGGCCGTGTTCATGGTGCCGACGGAGGAGTCGGTGGCGGCGGAGATGGAGGCGGCGCGTGTGCTTGTCTTTCTGTAGCTGCTTCTGCGGCCAAGGGTGCCGCTGAGCCAGCCTGAGGAACCGCCTGAGGCTGTTCTGGCGGCGTTTTGACGGTCCATTGCTTCCGCCCAGCTTGTCTGTCCGTATGGGCCTCGCGCGTTCTGTAGTGCAATGTAGGTAGGGTTGTTGATGCGTGACTGGTTGATCATGGCGTATAATTGCGCACATTCCATAGCATTGCGGCTTCTCAACATGATATTGTTGCCAGTCCTGATGCGTGATTCTGCAGTGGGAGGCGAACGAATGGAAATGTCAATGGCGGTAGACTTGCGAAGGGGGACCAGAGGGGTAAGCTCAACCGCAACAAGGGGAGCACGTCCTTCTGGCTGGATAATCTCGTCACCGTCGGCTACGAAAGGCTTGGAATGCATGGCCGAGATCTCAAAGACCTCAATCTTTCCTGGCGTAACAACGATGCTGCACTCCTCTGGGTGCAAACTATCCCATCGCCCTGCATCAGACCAGGCAAAAATTGACGCAACAGCCTTTGTAGCTTGGCCACTGTCATGTGGAACAGTTCGGTAAGGCGTGTTGGATGCGGACTGGGAAGGAGTGATAGTTTCATTTGGCAAAGTGTAGATTGAGGAGGGAGGCGAGACCTTGGGGAATTTCTTTGTATCCTCGACTTCCACCTTGTCCCTGCTTGGGCGTGTAGCGTCACGGCCTCCTGAGTATGGTCGAGAGTTGTATCCTCGTGGCCCAATATGTCCAATGGGCATTAGTGGCATAGGGACATCGTCATCAAGCTCGTCTTCTGATGATTCTGACGTCAGGCTATCTTCATCCTCTTCATCCACGTCTTCTCCGGAAGCAATCTCTTCCTCGCTTTCGCTAGAGGATTCGGTGCATGTGGATGGCTCATATTCATGCTTCAGGGGCGATGAAGAGCGTCGTTTGTTTCTAAACGCAAGCAAGGATGGTGTGAAGTTGGGTGTCTTGGAGCCTTTCAAGGTGACAGGTGTTGCTGGGCTACTAGATCGATGTGGTGGTGGTGGCGGTGGTTCGTCGTCGTCGTCATCTTCTAGCTGATCATCATTGATACTCGATTTGGCATGCCTTCGTCCAACCTTTGGTGGTGCAGATGCAGATAATTCTCGGGATTCCGTAGCATCCATGGCATCTTTCGTTGGCGTTGTGGGCTGGCTCGTTTTGCGTGATCGTGGAATGACGGGCAGTTCCATGGAGGGGACCGATGATACTCTTCTATGAGCCTGAGGCCGCTGAGGAGAAGTGGGTGGCGAATCAGGTGATGAAGGTGCGTCTTCAATCGAGCGATTTCCCTCATCGGATTCAGCGGAGTCGTCAGAGTAGTCTACATCAGATGACGGCATCCAGACGCTGTAAGCCTTGCTAGATTGTGATACTGTAGAAGGTGCAGCCGGAAGGGACTTGGGTCGTCGTTTAGTCGACTTTCTACGTGGGGTAATATCCTCTTCAACAGCTTTGGGCACATCGACAAGGGCCACAGGGTCATCAAGCGTAATTTGTCGCGATGGCCGTGCTGAATTGGGCGAAGCAGTGACATTTCTCGAGAGTCGCTTAGCTCTTGTCCGCTTGAGGGTTGGTGGTGAACCAGCACCAGCCAACCGCACCGCATCATCAAGACTACGGGGCGTGCGATCAAGGTCTTCACGCTCTGTAATTGGCGTTTTCGGGTCTTCATTTGGCAGAGATGTTTCCCTCAAGTCGAAACGAGGCTGTTCCCCACTTGGTGGCGTTATGGGTGATGTAGTGCGTGATTTCAAGCGTTTCTCTGGAGTGTCGTAGCGCCAGATCTTGGACACGTCGGTATGTTGCTCACCGATAGGAATTTCGATCTCATGGGGGCTTGGGGTTCTGCTCTTATGTGGAACGGTCGAATCCGTTGCTGCTGGTAGATAGGAGGATAATTCGTGGCTGCTTACAAGTCGTGGTGCTTTGGTCGACGTTCTGATTTCAGAAATTTGTGGTGGGATTGGGGTGAGACCAAGCATCTGCACCCATTCAAAGCCACCTTGCTCGTCTTCAATAATGAGCGACATGACTTCTCTCCATTCGGATCCATCCGCTTGAGTGCCGCGAATCATGACGATGATCTCGCCCTTGAGATCGCCATTGCGAGCTGATACATGATTCTGTTGAATGGGCGGGAGAAGAAGCCATCGACCTGTTGGATCTACTTCACAGAACAATAGATCTCCACCATGTCCAGGTCCCGAGGCGTCATCACGGAGTAAAATCTCAACGCGACAACTCATCTCCTGACCACTGGAGTGGTACAAATGCAAATCAAAATGGTCTCTGGCACGAACACATCGTGTGGCATCAATACGTACGCCAGCGAGTGGTGCCAGACTTCGAGGGTCGCGAGCACGTGTAGCATCGACACTAGCAGCAGCCTCGTCCTCGAGACGTGCGTGCTCGTCGTTGGATCGCTTGCGGGCAGCAATGACGAGATCTTGGAAACTATTGGAAATCTTCTCGGCACGCTCTGACGGTTTGACGTGGTTTACACCCTAGACAAACGTTAGTCATTGTCACACCAGATAGAAATTAATACGTACCTTTAAGCTCTTGGCTAAGTACTTGAGCCGAACTAACGGTCGCTTGAGCATGTAGGCCACATCAACTCGTTCACCGTCTCCATTGACAACATAGCCCTCGGCATTTCGCGGCATGCCCTCGTCCCAGGGCGCACCATCATCAGGTCCTTCGACGACCTTGGCTAGTCTGAATGGGTCGTCATCGGCGGACGCGAGGCTTATCACGACGTCTTGGAAGCCGAGGCGCCAGGCAGCAATGTAGTCTGCGTACATTCGTTGCGCGTGCTGGGCCCAGGACACAAACGCATCCGAGTCGTCCTTGGGGATACGTTTGTGCAATGTCTTGAGATGATCGAGAGCCTCACCCATATCGACGATTGGCTTGGTGATTTCGTCTGGGTGAGTCTGGGCTGAACGGGAGAATAGGCCTGCGGCAACCGCGGAGTCCGATTTGGGCATCACGCAGCTGAGGAGAACGGGGATGACACCGTCGACAAGAGTGCGTAGCTCTCGCATGTACTTGGACTCGTCGGAGGCAAGCTCTCTCATGATGTCACCAATGGTGGCAGTGGCCAAACGGCTCCTGTTAGTACGGATGCTTCGGGCGGAGACAATGCTCTTGGTGCCGGCTGCCTTGGGCATAGACAGGACTGACATGAGGTCGGCATGGCTAGCAAGTCTTCTACGCCGCGTGCTTCTGCGGCTCACAATGGTCGACGTCTCTGGGTGTAGCTGCGAGGTGAGTTCCGAGGCAGGAACCTCTGTGAGAGTGTTAGTTTCCTCAGAGATGGTGCTGAATTCGGATGCCGAGACTGCTGAGGGAGGAGCTCTTTGCCCCCTGCTCGCGAATGAGTCAACAGACGCAATGGTAGAGAGACGCTTGCCAGTGGAGGGAAAGCCACGCTGCACTACAAGTGGGCGCGGCCGTAACACAAGGTTCTCAGACGATACGGCAGAGTCGAACGATGACGAGGGCGCAGTCGAAGAAATTTCAGAGTCTTTGAAGTCTGCAGAAAGCTCGTCGTCAATGGAGCTAGTTTCGCGAAGGGGAGAGGAGATGGAACGACTCTTGGTAGGTGAATGTTGGCTTCGCCTTGCACCACGACGTTTGAGTGTTGGTGTGGGGGTGAGGGACACTTCAGTGCTCTTTTCGGTTGTGTCCTCTGACACTACTGTGCTGGCTGGTTCATCAGCAACGGCGGTATCTATCTTCATCTCCCGGCTGCGGCGTCGTCTCCGTCTTCTACTGCCACTTCCGCTGCCACTTCCGCGGCTGCGTGGGCGCTCTTCGATAGGTTCTTCCTTGGACTCGGTCGATGCCGTGACATCAGATGCATCGGCCTTGGGAGGCAAGTCGAGTGTTGATACGGAGTCTTTGGACTTTCGTCTCCGGCGTGATTCGCTCTCAACGAAGGGATCTGGTGTGCCGACCAGCCATGCCTCGAGTCTTGTTTCAAAGCCCTTATTTGGTGGCGTTGCGGGGCCGGCAGGCTCGGGCGGCGGCGAGACAATGTTCTCGCTACTTGTTCTTGGAGAAGACTTGCGGTTCCGTCTTCGTCCAGCTGACATGGGCTCTCTAGGCGATTCATTCAGCGCTGCATCGCCTTGGCTTCGTGGTCGTCGCCGCCTCCTTCGCTCACGTATCTCGTCGTCGCGTGGTGATGTGATGCGGGGCTCTGCGTATTCTACGGTGACGATATTGACAGGGTCAGGGACGAGCGATGTGTCAGATTTTCTCGCTGGCCTTTGCTTTGGCGACAACTTGGGCGCCGGGACGTCTTCAGCGGAAAGAGAGCGTGGCGGCGATGTTCTTGCACGTGGTCTGCGCCGCACTCTGACCACCTCTACCGGATCCTTGGGGTGCTTTGGAGATGTAGAAATGCCAGCATCCTCTTCGCTCTTGACTTCCTCTGCACTGCCGGAGCCCTTGCTGGTGGGGCGCTCGCGTTCATTTTCCGAGCTCGAGGGTTTGGATGGTCTGCGTTGTTTAGGGATGACTTTGGTATTTCCTGTGCTCCGGCCAACGTAAGAGACGAGTGCGACCAGCGGCGGGGTGAGTGGTGCTGGCGACTTGTGTTCGGGTTTCTCTGGTTTCTCAATCTTCTCGGGTTTGTCTGGCTTGTCTGGCTTGTCTGGCTTTTCTGGCGTGTGCACCTCTTCACCTCCTTCCAGCCTGTCCTTCTTGACAATCCTCGAGGGGCGCACCCAGGCATTGGGGATGGTCTTGGGCGCAGGGCGGGCTGTCTCTTTTGGGGGGGACTGCTGCTTGCGCCAGCGTGAGTCGCTAATGACACGCTTCTTGGGGGCTGTGGCGGTCAGGACATCGTCGTCGAGCTTGTTGTGGGTGGTGGCGGCTATTTTCTTGGGGCTCGTTGATCGCTCTCTTTCGCGGTCGCGGTCTACAGGCTTCCAGTTGGGCTTGTCGTCCAAGGATTTTATGTTGTCGGTGGCGGGTGTGGGCGTGGTTGTGGGTATGGGTATGGGTATGGGTATGGGTATGGGTATGGGTATAGGTATAATTATGGGTGGTGTGGATGCAGATGCAGAGACGGATGCGCCGGCTTCACCCTCGGCAGCCACCGTGTCTGGCTCAACCTCCTGCTGCCAACGCTTGATCTTGTCGCGAACATTGGCGGGCTTATTGATGCCGATTGCCTTGGCGAAGTCGGGCCCGTTCATGTTCGTCTGCCCGTCGGTGACGCCCTTTTTCTTGCCTGGCGTGCCATTCCTCTGTCCAGTTGGGTTATCAGAGTCCCTGGGCAGCGACGAGACCATGAGATCTCGCCGTCATTGGGACTGTGGTCGGCGTCTTCGTGACGTGGGGGGTAAGGCTTCGAGTCGCCGCGCTTACGGGGACGTGATAGTTACTGTGTGGGTGTGTTGAAGTGAGCTTGCACAGGCGTCGGCGGTGTTTTGGTGTTTGGTGTTGCGAGTGGTGCAGAGGACGGGAGAGGCGTGATAGGTGGTGGTAGCGAGCGTGGTAGGGAATGTAAGAGGTGAAATGGAGAGGGCGCATATGACGATAACACGCCCAACGAAAACAAGGCTAACTAGACCGTACAATCAAACAAACAGCGCTAGTTAACATGCACAGTACACAGTACAGTACTTTGACTGCATTATAATTAGACAGTGAGCTTATAGGTATACATATTCAAGCATAAAAATATTCATTTAATATCTCGCAAAAGATATGTTGACTATCCACCCCTCCTATGTGCCAACTCCTCCAGTTCCCAGCCTCTTGTTTACTCGCCACGGCTGTGTTTTCCTTGGAACATCCTTGTCTATTCTCGCTTGATACCTGTAGTCTTCCATCACCACAACCTTGGAAACAACCCGGTCAAACACCCATCACCATCACCATCACCTGCTGTACTTACCTGTGTACCACTCCACCTCCGGCTCCCCATTCTCGCCATAATACGACTCAAATGCGTCTATCCTCTTCTTCACACCCTGCATTCTTCGGTGCGCTACCTCTCGCGTTTCTTTGCCACTAGGAGCCCCATCCTCCCAGGAGATGCCCAGGTTGTCTTTGAGCACCCGTAGCCTAAACCGTGTCTTCCGTGCTCGGACTGGATTTACTGGCTCCTTCTTGCGCTTGTTGCTCATCTTCGCCTGAAGACTCTCATGAGAGGCATCTCGAGTGCTGAAGTTGAGCAGGGTAGACTGCAAACCATCTTCTTGCTTCTTGAGTATCGCCGTCTCTTTGAAAGGCTTCTTGGGCCGCATCGTCGCAGTCGCCTCGTCGCTCTCCTCGTCAGAGCCAGAGTCCGTGTCAGAATCATTGCTAAAGTTCTGGCACTTTGTTCCTTGCGACAACGGCTCATTGTAGAACGTTGTAGCGTGTTGCCAATACAAAGCATGTGGATCCAGTCGTTCGGTTGACTTTGACTCCACTATCTTGTTCTCAGACGTCTCTCGATCTGGTGCAGCATGAATTCCACTTTCCAGTGTAGCTTGCTTCTTGTAACAGGTAGATCCATCCTCATGATGGTGATGATACTCCTCGCAGATTTTGACTAGGTCATCAACTCTCAACAAAGAGCGAGTCTGATCTTGAAGCTTCTGCTCCAAACATCTCATCATCGTCTTCTTCCATTTAAACAGCCCATGGGTAACAATCAATTTGTAGCCACTTCGCCCCTTCATGATGAGCAAATCAGTGAAAAGGTTCATAGCTTTCCGGTCGTACATGGGAGAGAGGCCATCGGTAAGGAGATTCAAGAAGTCAGGTCCAAACCCTAGAATATTGAAGGAACTAACATCGCCAAACTCATTGCTGGTAAATCGGGGAGGTCCATGCAGTTCCTTGTGCCATTGATCTATGATCATGTCGCACACCTCATTTGTACCCATCTGTCGAGCAAAGAGATAGAGCTCCTTTAGCTCCTCCATTGACCACTGGATGCGTGTCGACAACATGGCAGGTTTGCCCTCTTTAGCTACTTCCACTAGGTCGTGGGTCGGCAAACTTGCTCGAATTGATGGAGAGATACAGGCGATGTAGCGAGTAATGGTTCTCGCATGGATGCCTTCTCCATACTCCACAAGCTCCAGCATTGGCTTCTCACTCAGCTTCTCGTTGAGGTGCTTAGAGTACCGAAAAGCGCACTCCCGGTCGAGAATTGGTCTGCTTGGGTGTCCAGGGAGTGTGTCGCTCACCTTGCACCTGAAGTGAAGCTTATCTTTGCTGTTGCGGTTGGCATAAAAACGAGCTACTTCAATTTCTGATGGACGTTCATCGGTGGCTTTGTGAATCTTTTCTGAGGGCTTCTTATAGAAACGTATTACTAACTCAGGGGAGGAGGTGAACGTCCAAGCAAATAGTTTTCGAAGCCGCTTTTCTTTCTTGCGGAGGACCATCTTCATCACTTGATCTGGTCCCATTGGCTGGAATTGAAGGGAGCGTGCGCTCCGTCTTGATACGGCCTTCTTCCTACACTTGGAACCTTGTGATTGCCTATTGATCAATGCCTTTGCATTAGCCTTGTTTCGTTGGGTCTTCTGTTTCCTTATGTCGCGTCGTTCAAGTACTAGGTAGCATCCTTGGTTATCTGCCGTATTTGTGTTAGTTGTATATTTGGTTCGTTTATACGGTGTCCTGTTGTTTATAGTCTAACCTTTGTTCCTAGCAAGCACTCTGTTGGACGCTCCTTCCGTCTCAAGACGCTTAGTCACGTTACTAGGGCGTGATGCGCCTTCAGTCACGGTTATGCGATGACGGGTACGCAAATTATATCTGTGTATCGATCGTGTTGACATCGTATCGTATTATGGTTGCTGTCGTTGCAGGCAGTTTGCTGTGACACGGGTTGTGGGTTGTGTTGAGCAAAGCAAGCGTTCGAGCAAAGGTGTAAAATGATCTAGAGTTTGATAAATAGACTACGGGGCGCAATTACGGGCCAGATGAATGTGCACGGATACACTCGGTGAGACAGCATGGTGAATGGATTGGGTGGCCGACTCTTGCCATTTTGGGTGATGAGTGATTTGGATGGATGTGAAAGGAAGCGACTCAACATTCGCTCAAACGTCGACTCCTAGAGTATAGAGAAATATATTAGTTGCTATTAAAAACCATAAACAGTGTAGTCATTGTAGTTAGAAGTTGACAGAAACCGTTAGGAGCACTTGCCATGAACTAGATAGTCGTTACTTCTATGAATCTGCATCTGGCATAATTTGATAGTGGAAAGAAATGCACACACTAGATTTAATTCCAATCCCACCAGGATCAATAAAACGCAACTTTCATCCCTACACTTCAAAATAATCATAAAAGCGTCCTGAATTTGTCACATGCTTTGGTAGCACATATTCGCACCCCATACACCATGATAAAAATATAAACTATATAATAAACGGCCAGCTCTCATCTCATCCTCGATGATGAGACTATCCACGAAGCGATTATATAGTTTTTTAGAAACTGAGAGGGTTAGCATAAGCATTTTATACACTCAGTCCTTCTCGTCATGTCATCGACAACTCCAGCCATATAAATATAGACCTTATAAATATAAACCATCGTCCACTTTAAATCAACACATACGACCAGAAACTTGAAACCTACTTTACCCCAGACAAACACCTCAACCCTTCACAAATTATTGCACACGAAACATATCCTCTACCAGGGTATTTCATTTCATCCCGTTATATCGTTATATAAGTAATATTTCCATCAAGTCTACCGACCACCCCCTTCCACGCACAACGCTCAGCAAATAGCATGCGTCTTGCCCGTCTGTCCCTGCAGACTATGTTCCTCGTCCGCAAACGGATTATTATTCTTCTTCGCATTCGCAAACACGGGCGTAACAAGCGTCGAACGACGACGCATAGCAAACTGGTGCCTGGCAAAAAAGAAGTGTCAGTTTTTCTCGGCATCCCTTTTTGTAATCAAAGGTAATTACAACTTACTGTTTGTGTTCTTCGATCCTCTTGGCATCGAGGGTGTCGAGCGTTTGCACGGCGAGCTTGAAGTCGGCGATGAGGGCGTCGCAGCGCGACTTTGTGAAGTCTTCGCGGACGACGACGCGCAGCATTTTCATCTTTTCCGAGTGCGGGGCCATGGTGTAGGCGGGGACGACCCAGCCGCGTTCGCGCAGTTGATGGGCACTATTGTGGATAAGTTTGTGATTGGGATTGAAAAGGGATGGGTGACTTACATGGCGAACTCATCGTATTGCTTGCCTAGATCCTCATCAATCCTGGCAGCAACGAGTGGGAGACCTGCACCGCTCTTTTGGCTCATGATGATGAAGCCTAGGCTCTCTAGGTTGGCAGACAAGTAATCAGCTGTTCTTGTTAGATTGAGCATAATCCTCCTGTATCCCCTCTTGCCCAGGCGGATGAGTTGGTAGTATTGTCCGATAATCTGGCTGGCACCCCTGGAGAAATTGAGGGTGAAGGACGCCTGATCGGCACCGAGGTAGTTAATGTTGAAAACGAGTTCTTGGGGCAGGTACTTGGGATCACGCCAGACGACCCAGCCGACACCAGGGTACACGAGACCGTACTTGTGGCCGGAGACGTTGATGGATGTGACCTTGGGAAGACGGAAGTCCCAGAGTAGACCAGGGTTCACGAAAGGAGCAACAAATCCACCGGATGCAGCATCAACGTGAATGTCAACATCGATGTTACGCTCAACGAGGAGGTCGTTGATGCCTTTAATGTCTTCATACTCGCCAGTGTATGTGGTTCCGAGAATAGCACCTGAGATTATTAGTAGGAAATTTGACGCAAAGGTAGCAGAACATACAGATGCCGATTGTGTTCTCATCACATAGGTCAACACACTCCTTAGGATCAATGACGTAGCGCTCAGTGGTGCAATACACATATTTCTCCTCGACGTCAAAGTAACGGCACGCCTTCTCCCAGCAGACCTGAACAGCCGAGTTCATGATCATGTTGGGCTTGTCGTATGGCTTGCCCTCTGCTTTGCGCTTGTTCTGCCACAGCTTCTTCATGGCGAGCACACCCAACATGATGGCCTCAGACGAGCCAATTGTCGAAGTGCCAATGGTATTGTCATCCTCGCCGGTAGGGGCGTTGAATAGGCGGGCAATCATGGAGACACATCGGTTTTGGATATCGGCGCTGACGGGGTACTCTTCGTAGTCGATGAAGTTCTTGGAGAAGGCGTCACTGTACACAGATCATGGTCAGCAAAGCCACAAAAACATATGGAAAATTGGCACACGTACACCATGAGCTTTTCTGCTTCTTCTTCCATGTATGTGGTAACGAAAGAGGCCAGGTTAAGCGTGGGTGTGCCATCCAGGGTGAGGTCATCCTTGATCATCCGATATGCAACTTGAGGCGGCATCTCCTTGTCAGGCATCTCATGACGAGGCAAGTCGGCAGAAGCATATTTGCTGCCGTAAACAGTAGCATTGAAATCATCTGCCTCGTCTTCAAAGGACAGATCAATACCTCCAACAACTTCGGGCAACGCCTCGAACTGTGCTCTCTCTTCCTGCACCTCCTTGGTGGTAGCTACACGATTGATATGCACCATGATGATTGTAGAAACTCACACACTGCAAGATAAAGCTCAATAGAATGTGAGGTGAAAGTTAGAAAAATAAGAGAGGGAGTGGGAGAAATACCTCAACTTATATCGCTCATCATGGTCTACAAGCTCCTAACAGCTCAGCACAGCTACCCCACCACGCCACCATTACCCGCTGTAAGACAAGCCCATGTTCGACGTGTCACTGTGCGTCTCTATTATGCAGCTAGCCAATTGAGCCATACTATGTATATTTCTTCTTCTGCACGGTAACCCCGAATGACTGCATGTCTTGAACCCACTGCCCTCATTCGAAGAAGGGCCATGGCGGGGTATCGATAAGCCTTTTACCCTGCACAACGTAGAAGCTTGTCTCTCCTAGTGCCACTCCCCTTACACCGCTTATCCATGACAAAAACAGGAGGGCGAGAGTCAGGTAGGTGGCTGTTTTAGCTCAATGCTATCTACATCATTGGCTGTGTTCTTATTCCAAAAACAAATCCACTTGGTCCGCGTAGGTAGTCTCGATCTCGACTTGATTCACTCCAGCTGCGCCACAGAATCCCCTCAATACACTATCTCAACTAGTCGGCCAGACCCTGTTCGCCAAAAACCACATGCATCTCCCTCAGGTACACGTGGAGTCACTAACCGCCGCCATACAGATGCGGGCTCATTCCCTGAATACCTATTGGGGCGCACATCCTCCGAGCTGAGCGATGGGACGCTGCGGGTAAGATGCGGCGCGAACCTAAATCTTGACGAGTACCAAGATGACTTACCGATTATCACGATTTGCGAGCGGCCCTATGCTAGTCTTGACCGTTAGTATTTACCACCCGCATACCGCGCAAAAAAGGATTTCACTATAATACGAGGTGGTAAGTCGAGGTATAGTTCAGCTTTATTACCTATGGGGGAGGGGGTCATGTATTTGTATGAACAACGAACAATAACATCCTAATCATTGGTATCATTCAACATTCAACACATTCACTTTTATCACTCCATCTATCCATCGGCTCCCCTTTCCATTTCTTATTCCCGCCTTATCTCTCTCTCCCTCTCTCGGTCCTGAAACCCACTTCACTTTTTTCTTTCCTTCTTTTTTCCCCCTTTTAGCTTCGCACGCGCGTCTCACCCGCCAAGCAAGTGCTGCACCACAGGATGCAAATGCACTAGACATTATCGCCAAATCAAGCCATTGGTGCCACACTCTATTTCCCCCAACCAAATCATCATCAAATACGCCGATATGCTATTCCCCACCTCACATGTTATACGCACGTCGTGTCTAATCCAATGACAATCCGGACCATGCACGGAAAGAATGATTAAAATCAAATGCCAGTTGCTTCTTCGCAGAGCGTAGTAAATACTACACCCCTGCCTCATTGTACACGCTATAGCTGCTTTTTCACGGCCGTCATATTATATTCGCGATACTGATTCTGCTCGTGCTCGACGTAGCCGGACTAGGCGTCGGTGCCGGCTTAGGCGGAGCCTTGGTATCAGCCGCTAGCTGAACACGTTTCATAGGGTTGTGTGGCGTAGGATAGTAAGTTGCTGTCCGTGGACGAGTCTCCTCCAACAGCTGTCGTACGAGGTCTTCGACTCTGGTCCACGCATCCAATTTCGTAGCCTCCTGCTGCGAAGGACTTATCGCAGTGCGTAGCGGTAGGGCGTCGCGCATTGGTTCGTCTGCTCCACGGGATTGCGCTCTACTCTGTGATGACCGTTGCGAGAAGGAAGGAGAAGATAGATTGGTGCCTGCCCATGCCCATGCGTGTTCCATGTTGCCTTGGACGTCGCCACTAACGTATGCCAGCATCTCTTCGTCTAGTTCCAGGGGCTGAGGACTACTCTGCCCAGTGCGTACGCGATGTAATAGTTGGTCCAGGACGAATACTAGGTTCTTCCCGCATTCGCTGTTTATTTTGCGTGTGTTCCCGATCGCGGATGACATACGCACACACATAAGCGCTGCGTCGTAGTTGTTGCGGTAACATAGCACCAGTATGCACCGCCACAGGTGCAAACATATCATGTTATTTGCTACAAGTCCCACTCTTATCTGCCAAGACTTTTCCCATTCTGGCTTGTTTGGGCTGTGTAGCATCCTGGAAATATACTTTGCGGTATCTTGAGCAAGTGATATGCAGCGGCTCAACGCCTCAGCTCTTTCTATCGGGTGGCATACTGGTGTGAGATTTCGCCTATGAAGATGAAACTGTGCGGAAAGTAAAGTAAAGAGCGGCGGTAACGCCGACGTCTCGAGTCTGTCATTAGAACTCAAACAGTATGTTTCCGGTAATACAGACATTACCGAGCGAAATTGTTCATCAAACTTCTGCAGTACTTGCGGGCTGATGAAGCTTGACTTGAGAGTCTGGTAAATTGGTGTGTAGAGACGTGCCATATGTATGACGGCAAGAGAGCCACTAAGCGGCGCCGAGTCCGAGTGTGCTCGAGTGTACCCCTGATGCTGAACATAACGATCTTCGATAGGCGAGGGTAGTGGCGAGTCACAGTCGTCCTCGTTGATCAACATTGGCCGGTGCGAGTCGAGCGAAGTAATCCTACCAAGCTGTCAGTCTTCATGTCTTCATTACGCCCAAAGTAAGGTACCTGTCGCGCGTGTACAAGGCCCACCACAGCCTCCGTCGAACCTCGTTATCAAGCACTGACCCAACGCTGCTATGACTGTGTACATTCAACTCCTGAGCAGCCCGAACAGCCGAAGCCAGCCACATTGAACCCAGTGATTTTTGATTACTCTCAGTCGCATAAACGCTCAGTAGAAACGCCGCTTGGGCGTGTTGTATCGAAAGATCGTGAGACCAGGGAGATAGAGCCTGGGTCGCCGCTTCAAAGTAAGACTCCCCTCGACGTAAGAAGTACGCAGCTTCCTGCTGAGTGGTTTCAACCAGCAGACTACCACAAGCTAAAACTGCAAAGAAAAGTCCAATCCACTCTTGTGGCATGCTTTCGAAGCTTCGTATGATGTACATCTGGTCAACTTCGTTCTGAAATGTTGGCCAGTGTAAGATAGGATACCATTCATGATAAGAGTCATTGTATGATCGTGAGAGACGCGCAAAATCCGGTCGGGATGGGACTTCAGGAAACCCTGGGCCAGCTTCTGTAGGTGTGCTACCATGTGGATGAGGTGTGACAAATATACCCCGGGAATGTTTTTGAATGTTGTCGCGCACATGTTCGAAATTCTTCAGAACTGGTGGAGCGTGTCGTTGGGGTCCTGTCGATGCACCAAAATGGATCTCTGACTGAGGGCGTTTTGGCTCTGTAATTTCTATATCCCCGTTATCTCCACTGATGGTTTTTGTTCGTAGGCTTGTGTTGATTTGAGTCAATTCAGCAATCTGGCTCTGGAGGTCTTGAACTTGTCTGCAGCGTTTGTCAGTGCGAGATCTGCCTTCTTGGTGAAGAGTTATACTTGATAGAAGACATGCGCCTGTTGGTCTCTTTTGTGAATTGGCATTTGTGGTTCCGGCTTGAACATTCTGAGCAGGCTGAGGTTTCAGTGGCATCACACTAAGTGTTTGGTCAGCGTTTGAATAGGAAACATGCTTTCGTGGCTCGCTATTAATTGCACAAACTGCGTGCGAGAGAATAAAGTCCTTGGAATGGTCTATACACAGTGTGAGGATCAAAAGAGAATAGTCCCAGCCTTCCCTTGCTTAGCAACAAAAATGGTGGCATACCTTGACTTTCCGCTCTCGACAGGCATCGCAAGAAGGATCCTTCCTACGTTGCCTGTAGGCCCGTTTCTGGGCGTTTAAAGAAGCTGATGATATCTGTGAAGGTGAGATCATCATCCCTGGGCCGTCGTGGTTCTGACTCTCAGGAAGGCTCCCAGAACCGGTACTTGGAGATGTAGAATGGCTGTAGGAATTCGATGAATAATTTGGAGACCGAGAGCCTGTCAAAAAAAGATTGGGAGCGGCGAGAGCAGTTGCGCGAGATGCTGGTGGTGCAATAGCAAAAGGATTAGGGGGTGGTATCATGGTTTGTGGGGAACCCCCAATCGATTCTGGAGGAGATGGGCGCATATTACAAGGAGTAGGCTCCGCGGATATTGCTATAGTTTGAGAGTGAAGTTCTTGATGTCGGGGGGGGGAGGGGGGGAGATTGGCGGAGGTGCTGTTGCGGCGGAAAATAAGAAGCCCTTTCGGAACCAACCGAGTGCCACACCGTTTGGATCTGAGCAAGGGCTAGATATTCTCAAATTAGAGGTTGAGACAGGTCCAATGAGAGGTTCTACCCTAGTACATGGCGAAAGCTAGGTCCCACTTGTCAAGAGGCGAAAGTTTGGTAACTCGATGAAGTATTGAGTCAAGCAACACTAGTTGAGCAGGCACTTGTACGTGCGAGCGACCCTGGTACGAAATGCCGAGTGACTCGGGTATCATGTAGGCAGCGCAGATGTCGGGTGTCCCGTGTCGCTTGAGCAAATCTTGACAGCCAACCGTCGGTAAGCTCGCCCAGAAGGCACAAGCGTAAGCTCAAAGCCAATAGACCAGGTTACTTTTTAAAGCGGAAAAAAGTCGCAATCGTCACAGGCATATCATTTGTCGAATTTTACGCGGCAACGTTGGGGAACTTCGGCAGTGAGCGGAGGTTCCAAGAGATGGTGTTAAAATTTAGAGATCCTGCCAACGGATTATGAAACAGCGGAAGAACTTACAAGGGTGTGAGGAGCTTTGGATGGATTGGGTCTTCTTGAGGTGACGCTGCGGCGGTGATCAACTAGAATTCCGACAGTAGTTAGATATGCCCCCGGGACAGGCTCGTGAGAGGGTACAAGCACAGGGTCGGGTCGCCACCATACCTTTCAGACTCTGACGGGTGCTAAGAGCAACACAGGGAATCGGTGAGTAAACCCTGTTCCACAGCACGTGTCGTTTTGTAAGGTTGCCAGATTTGGATTGAGTGTGTGTGACATTAGTCGAGAGTCAGAGTAACGCAGTGTAATAGATTGGGTGGAGGCACTGAAGGCTAACTAGTGACAAAATGTTCAGGGTAACTCTAACGATAGCGGTGGTATCGAAGCCGCGTGTAGGTAACGCCACAAATGACTTTAGATGCGTATTTGCCTCTGATACGGCTGGGCCGCTGGGTAGGTGTCAGGTAAGCAGCATACTTGTGTTTCGTGATTACTGCCCAATTCTTCCGAAATTCACATTTAGTGAAGATGCCCTGACATTGAGGAACGTGCGAAGCGAGTACCGAGTCTAATTGTTCAGCTAAAGAGAGCTAAGGGTGTCAGACATAAACTAGTAGTGAAAATCTGGTTAGTTTTGAAGGCTGATTAGATTGCCGCCGAGTGCTGACAACAGTCCAACTAAGCCGGCTTCATTGGGGATCTGATCCAAGCCTGAATGTACAATAGATGAGGATGTGAAAAGTCTATTACCCAAACAGCTCATGGCCAGACGAATTGGGTGATGAGCAGGGGCAGGGATATGCTGCAAGAAGTTCTCTTACAGCCTCGCTAAGCCTGGGCCGTGGCGAGAGCACACAGCTGGCTCCTGCAACACGAGATTTGCTCGGTCGTATTGGTTAGGGCTGGGTGAGACGGACGACGGCCATCATAGTGGGCCAGTGGACCCCTACCGAAGGCGCATGGGACCAAGCCATAGTGGGTAGTCCTGGGGTTTTCGCACTTCCGCATGTTGAGCAGCAAATTTTCGGAGTGCGGCGAGCCACAGCCGCTCAGTTACCGTGAGAGGTTCCGATTTGCCGGGCTTTTGCATCGTAATGCAGCAAGGCGTGGGAGGAGGCGACATGCCAATCAAGAAGGCGGTTGCCAGAATTCCCAAACGACATGCCTTTCATTTCCGGCGACTGGGCTAATGAGTGTTTTAGCCAACCCGTTTTTTCAGTGACATGGTGTGTTGGGTTGGGTAGAGACGTCGTCAGCCAGTCGGCGCACTGTCAGTTGTCGGTAGGCTACCCTAGTCCGTAAGTCAAACCAGTGTGGTGCCGCTGGAAAACGTGCTTCCCCACGTTGTAGCTAGGACGTGTCCCGTCCCGAAAGACCCACAGGAAGGGGTCGGAGAAGGTCCAGCGCTTCTAGCCTGTAGCCAGTTCTGGCTGTGGTTGTCCTTGGCACTAATACAACCAGGTCACGATTCAGACCAGATTAGTGAATCGAGGCCGGAGGGGGGCCGACATGACCAGAACCCAGGTCGCCGCAATGCAAAAATCACGTTTTGAACTACCGGGTCAGATAGTCTAGACCTTGAAGACGCTGTTCCCTGTCATCTCAGCCCCGAAGATCAACCGTGCAGATCTGAGGCTTTTCAGATCTTTCGCCTTCAAAGGAGAGACGCCTCGTCACCATGACAGCTCAACAAGCATTCGACGGCGACTGGTAGCAGGCGTAACATTGGTCAATGGCCATTTTAACAGATATCATGCTTGTGCACCTTGGAGCCGTACTTGGGTGGAGTCCGCGTGTTTGCATTGAATCATGCCTTGACTCCCTGTTTCTTAGTACGGCAACGCATGGGAATGGTTCACTTCTCCAACGTTTTGTACTCCATCGCTTGTCGCATGGGTGCGGGAGTAACATCCAATAATAGACCTGCTGTATTGATTTGATGCCGTGCCACTTTCCCCTTCAGCATCCAGCTTTCATTAGCTTTCTTTGGGAGGGCCAAAAACAGCTGTCGAGATCTGCGTGCCTGAAAGGCGCATGATTAGTTATGTGGGTCGGCAGTTGCCGCCGCTCGGGGAGACATCCGGTGGACGACTTTGATTTCATCCTTGGACATGTACATAAATGCTGAACCATTTACTGTATTCTGCAGTGTCCGCACCGCTTCTATCAGCAGATCAGGACATTGTCCGTCCTTGGCATAACCCAAAGTAACTCGTCAAACTGGGTTACCATCGCTCGATCGGACGCCGTTGTGGACATACAGGCCCTAATTCCTTCGCTGATCTAACCCTGGCCGTTTTCAAGAGCGAGAGATCGACATGCATTTTGTATCAAATCCAGTCAAGAATTCCATCGCCGTTGTCACGCGCTTGGCGCTATAAGCTCTTCTAAGTAGCAAAAGATGAAGATCGCAACATAACCGGCTCACCACGGCAGTTTGCAGCGTTGAAACAGCTCAACGAGCCCTTGGCAGTGAGTGGGTGAGCGGAGGAGAGGGGATGAGATCAGCATTACCCCTATCAAACATCTCGTGTCGACAAGATGTGCATGCGAGGCGTCGGTAAGACGCCGCATCTACGGACAGCTTCCGGCACAATCAAAAAGTGATTGTGCGTCGTATGGATTTGCAGCCAATCAGCATGCGGGGACGCATCGCCGGAATGTTAGCGGGACGTCGTCAGGTCAATCAACACCACCTGTCATCGTGGCTGTCGCACCATGTGAAGCTACGACGGAGGGCATGTTCCTTGTTCGGCAAGGAGAGATATGTCTCACAAGCAGCTCGCTCATCTTGTGTCATGTACCGGCATCATGGCTTTTGGGACATCCACAACCTTAACCCAACCTCGCCGATTTTGCCCAGCCCATCATGATGGCGCATTGAGATACTATATCTCACATCAGGCTGTCAATGCTTCAATTTCCCCGGTCTCATGGACATGCAGCCCCTTTCTTAAAATATCCGAGCTTCAGGTAACAGAGCGACAGTAACTTTACCCCAGACTTGAATGTGGACGGAGCATTATCCTTTATAGTTCTGTGTTCTTGGACCCACTATATCTGGCCTTCTAGAATGTACACCTACACTAACGCTCAAATGTTGGGAGACTGCACTGGTTTACGGAGTAATTGTGGTAGATTCGTCAGGTAGTTCGAGTTCCTAACTAGGTGTACAGTCATTCAATTAATCTCAAATCATCAGAACCAACGCTACACCTCTACAATCGACTATTGCCCCAAAGCTTGCCTCCGTCTAGTACCAACGTATCCCCATTCACATGTCCGCTTGCTCGACTGCTCAAAAACACAACTGCCGCCGCAATATCTTCAGGCTTGCCCACCCTTCCATTTGGATTTGCCTTGCTCAGTTGATCCTCTCCGCCACTCTGCTCCATTACCACAGCCGCCATCTTACTCATAAAAAACCCTGGTGCAATTGCATTGACGAGAATATGCCGTGAGCCAAGTTCAATAGCGAGATTGCGCGTCAGATGCAGAACAGCAGCTTTGCTAGCTGCGTACGAGTATGCGCCCACTTCACCAAGCGAGCCCACTCCTAGACCTGCTACTGAGCCGGTGATAATGACGCGGGAGGGGTCGGCGACTGAGGATTTCTTTTCGAGGAGAGGAGCGAATCTACGCATGTTAGTGTGCATCTATACCCCGTGGCAGAAACATACTTTTGGATTGTAAAGAACACCGCCTTGACGTTTAGGTCCATCACCTTGTCCCATCCGTTCTTCTCATCCACATTGTCGAACTTGCTTCCCCAGCTCGCGCCTGCATTTGCGAACAATATGTCCACGTGATCTGTATGCTTTTCTACCTCTTTGACCAGCCTTTCGATCTCGGATAACTTGGAGCTATCGGCAGGTACTGAGTATGCCTTTGCGCCTGGCTCCTTGTTTGGCAGTGCGTTCAGGGCAGCGACCGCCTCTTCGCATGCGCTAGCTTTCCGGCTGGTGATGAAGACCTTGGAGCAACCTGCTTGGAGGAGACTGGTAGATTTAGTTTAAGAATGACAAGAGATGGTGCTATTGGTACCCTGAAGCTGCATGTAACCCTAGACCTCTTGATCCACCGCTTACGACTGCCACTTTGCCTTTCAGACTGAAGATGTTGGTAAAGTCCTGTAGTTGGACATCAGAGGCCGCGGAGCTCATCTTGTTTCAGAATCGATAGAAACAACTTGCACAGTAATGGAGAATACTACTATAGGTAACAGACGCGCGAGTACGTTTCTTGAATTCACAATCTATCGTGTTGTCGCGTTCCCTTCGGCGGATGTCTGTAACCGTCGTGAAAAGTACCGAGGTACAACCCTACGCTAACCACGAGGGGCAAGGAGCTCATTCGAGTCTAGTCTTTACATTGTGAACCCGTTGCTCCGTTTAATACAATGCTTAACGAGTCAGGAACAGCTAATCGTTGTCTGATTACTACTTTCTTTATAATCTAGCTTAAAACGCCACTAAAAGTAGGGTCGACGTGAACTGATACTCCATCCAATACCTCTTAAAGCCGACGTACCACTTTCCCCATCTTTATGTCTCACCCTGTGGAATCATCATGCCATGACAACCCTTGTATCCACTCCGTTCAGGCTTCTTCCATCCCTCCAACGCCTCTGCCCTCGCCTCCTCCTTGATTTCCCAAACCTCCACCTTGATTGGCCTACACGTGCTCTTCATGTCCGGCTTGTCGGCCCTTCATCGGCCTGATGCCATCCCCAGGCGCTTAAATCGCCGCCTGGGCACGTACTTAGCGCACACAGCAAATCCTGCTCGGCGAAGAAATCAATGTAGCTTTCTTCTGTTGCTGGACTCGCTTCCATGAAGTAGCGGCCTTGGGAGTCGAGGCCAGTGACTTGGAATACGTTCAGGACGTCGTGGACATCGAATTCCGTGAGGCCATGGGGGAGAACTGCGCGAACGAGGTTGGAATGGCAATGGTAGTCGTACGAATCGCCAGTCAACATGTGTGAAACTATGTAACAGTAAGCGAGTGCTATCACCATGTTATAACAATTGATAGAAAGAAAAATGCTATAGACCAGGAAAAATCGAATCGAAACAGTAATGAACCCAAACTCAAAATCAACCTCCAAAACAAATGAAAGAAAGAAAGAAAGAAAGAAAGAAACATCCACATGTTTCCATGCGAATCACACACCACCACTCTCCCTTCTCCCTCAACCCCCCTCCAGAACACTAACTCAACTCACCATAAGGATCACACCTCGTCCCCAACAAATCATGACACCTCCCCCCAACCCTCGTAACCGCCCCCTCCCCTCCCCCTCCCTCCCCCCAACACACACCCATCCGCCAAAACCCCACAAAGCGGCCTCATAAACGGCAAACAGCTCCACAACCGGTCCCCAACCACAACATGGCTCCCCTGCAGCTGCCGCGTGCGGGCCGCCCAAAAGCGCTCCCGCGGATCGTGCGCGTTCCACACGTTCAGGTCGCCGACTTGCGGGCCGTGGGGGTGGAGAGGCGGAAGAGCGAGGTTGCGGGGACGCTGAAGGTGAGGGCGGAGCGGGGGGGATGAGGTGGGTTTGGGTGAGGGTGAGGGATGGGGGGGCTAGGGAGGCGAGGCGGGTGTAGAGGGCTTTTGGGGGGTGGAGGGGGGAGGTTGGGGTTGTTGGGAAGTAGGCTGGGGGAGGGGGGGAAGGAGAAGGGGGGGCGGAGGGCATGTTTTTTTTTTTTGAGAAAGGTTATGGTTGGGGTGGTGGGAGATGGGAAGGTATGGATTGGGCAAGGAGTTGTTGTGTGGATATCAGTCTAGTTGTTTTGGATAGCTTTTAATTCTAGATGTAGTTAATGGATTGAATAAGAATGTGTATGGTAGCGCTGCGACTAAGTGTGGGCATATGCAGTTGCGTCACGTCCGATGTCGGGCCCTAGGCGTGTGCATGACTGACTGACTGATATCTGACTTCGGTAAACTCAATTGAATGCTTTAGTCGCGGAAAATAAGTCTTGAATTTATGCTAGAAAGGAAAAGAAATAAAGGATGGTAATATCTTACTAGACAGAGTCTCCTTATGTATATACCAATTTCCAACCCAATCTTCACCAAATGCCTTGATCCTCAACTTCCCAAAGTCAAATATACATCTCCAGGAAGTTAAAGCCTTTTTTTGTCCATTCTCTCCCACTTCACTACTCCCTTGAAAAGAGTAACTCCCAAGTGAATTAAAAAGAACACACATAAAACCAAAGCTTTTCCCAAATGCCCAAAATGCAATTCGCCCCTCTCCTTACCCTCACGGCACACTACTCTTCTCCTCTCCATTCACCACCGCCTCCAACGTATCCACAAGCCCGCTCCTCTCCTCCTCCCTCCCGCCCCCTCTCCGCGGAATATCCAGCGTATCCGACCTCTTCGGCCGAAACGGGATAGGCGTTGACGGTCTCGACGACAGAAACTAAAATAGACCAAACATATTAGCCTCATGAAAATCGTGAATGACCCAAAAAAAAGGAAGAGTAAATGAACATACCGAACTCGCCGCACTCAACAAAGCAATCAAACTAGCCTGCACAACATCATCGTGAATCCCCACACCCCAAACCTTCCCTTTACTCCCCGCAGCAATACACCCAATATACGTCGCCGCCCGCGCATCCTTGCTCGTACCAATCGTGTGCTCGTTGTAATCCACAACATCAAGCTCGATGCCCAATCCCCTCAACGCATCAACAAGGGACGACAGCGCACCGTTTCCTGTGCCCGTAATCCGATGCTCCACATGATCGATTTCAATCACGCCGTTGAAGATACGGCGCAGATTGCGCGAACTAGCTGTGCGGCCGGCCAGGGGCGGGGCCGGGGATTTTGAGCGGTCGGCGGTGATTTCGTAGTCGATGAGGGCGAAGCGGGGGTTTCGTTTGAGGTGGTATGCTTCTTCGAAGAGGGCAGTGATTTCCGTGGGGCGCAGTTCGCGGCCGAGCATGTCTGTTTCTTTTTGGACGATTTTGGAAAAGGCGATTTGGAGGCCGCGGGGGAGGTCGAGTTCCAGTTGGCGTTGGATGATCCAGGCGACACCGCCTTTGCCGGATTGTGAGTTGACGCGGATGATGGCTTCGTAGGTGCGGCCGATGTCTTGGGGGTCCAGGGGGAGGTAGGGGATTTGCCAGCGGCTTTCGTTGGTGGCGTTGTTTTGTTTGCGTTTTTGGAAGCCCTTTTTGATGGCGTCCTGGTGGGAGCCACTGAAGGCACAGACGACGAGTTGGCCGCCGTAGGGGGCACGAGGGTGGACGGGGATCTTATTGCATGTCTCGACCATGTCGATGACAGACTTGAGGTCGGAGAAGTCAATACCTGGATGGACGCCTTGTGTGTACAGATTCAGGCCCAGCGTCACCAAATCGACATTCCCTGTTCGCTCGCCATTCCCAAACAAAGTACCCTCAACACGATCAGCACCCGCCATCTGTGCCAATTCGGCCGCAGCAACCGCACATCCACGGTCATTATGCGGATGTAGCGAAACACAAATCTTTTCTCTTTCTGTGATGTTCTTGCAAAAGTACTCGATCTGATCTGCGTAGACGTTTGGCGTAGCCATCTCGACGGTGGCTACAAAAGTCAGTCCCCTTCATCTTCAAGATGCGTTTGAAAAAAAGACTGGAAAATAGTACACACCAGGAAGATTAAAAATAAGCGGCCTCTCAACACTCGGCTCCCACGCTGCCTTAACCGCCTCACAAACCTCAATCACAAACTCGGGCGACGAGTCCGAAAACGTCTCAGGCGAAAACTCATACGCCCACTCGGTCCCCTTCTGCTCGGGATCATCCTTGGTAATCGACCGCGCATACCGCGTGCACTCAACGGCCAACGCCTTTGTCTCGGCATCATCCATGTTGAAGACAATCTGCTGGAAACAGGGGCTGGTGGCGAGATAGAGATGCAGAATGGCTTTCTTTGCGCCCTTGAGGGAGTCGACGGTGCGGCGGATGAGTTCTTTACGGCAGGGGGAGAGGACTTGGACCCAGACGTCATCGGGGACGGTGCCGGGTGTCTGGATTAGGCGTTGGGTGAAGTCGAAGTCGGTTTGGGAGGCGGAGGGGAAGGAGACTTCGATTTCTTTGTAGCCGAGTTGGACGAGCATTTGGAAGTAGTCCCATTTTTGCTGGCCGTCCTATGGTGGGTTGTTGGTGGTGTGTTATATCAAGGGAGGGGAAGAGAAAACACCTACCATGGGGTCAACGAGACTTTGGTTTCCATCGCGGAGATCTGTAGACAGCCAGCGTGGTGGCTTGTCAATTGTTTGACTGGGCCATGTGCGATCTGGAAGATGCAATGGCTGGAATTTCTTATATTTAGTCGACGGGTCTTTGAGCATGGGCATCGTCGCGTGGTGTGATGTGATGTGATGTGATATTAATTGACGCGTCCTGGTGTTGTATAAAAAAGAAGAAAGGCCAAGGTACAAGTAAAGGTAAAAGTAAAGTACAGACCAAAAGGTGAAAGTGAGAAGAAAAAGCGGCTTTGACTCGGCTCAAGTAGCTGTTTTTTTTCTAAATAAAACCAAGCCCCGGTATGAATCATAGCTAGAGAAAAAAATAAACTCTAGCATATGACGACTGCGGGGGAGAACCGGACTTGACTACGGTTCGCGCGACTGCGGGGCATTCCGCATAAACCCATAACCAACTCCGCGTCCACACAACCTACGTCCGACTTCGGGCCCGGTGAATCACTGGCGCTAGATTTGATTGTATACGAACACTCCCACCACACAACGTCTATGTATATATAATATATCCATTGCCCACCCCCTGGATTTCCACCACCGTCATACGACATGTAAATCCTAGAAACCAAAAGAAAAACAGGTTTTGTTTGTTTCTACAGCTACAATGCGAATCGCCTCGAATTGATTCACTGACTACACCCCCCAAATCCTCAACCCACAACACTCCCCCCCACCAACCCTAACCCCAACCCCAAAATACATACTCGCAAACTCGTCCACAAACGCCCTATCCCCCTCACTCCACACATCCAACCCCATCTCCTCCACCTCCCCGCCATCCACAACAACAACCTCTCCTTCCCCTGCCCCGCCACCGCCCTCGTCTACCACGCTCGCCACCCGCGCCACAAGCTGTGCCGTCTGCCGGTGGAAGTACGCGATCACGCTCGTCTCGAGCGAGTGCAGGTTCGGGTCGATGATGAGGTCGCGGTGGTGAGAGGGTAAGGGGGTTGCATCATCGCGCGAGCCGGATGATGCCCACCAGAGGAAGCCGCGGTAGGCGAGGCGCGTCCATGTCATGGGTTCTACGATGGTGTCGTCGTGGGTTTGCGTGTAGTCGTCATCTGCACGTTTGGCGTCGATTTCGTCGCGAGAGAGGAGAGGGGCGGTGGAGTGGGTGTCGGTGTCTGCGTCGGTGTAGGGGGGGTCCAGGGTGGCGGTTGTGGTGAGTAGTGATGTATTACGGTGTTTGAAGAGTTCTTTGTGGAGGAGCTTGTAGCGTGAGACGTCGCGTTGGCTCGCTTTGATTATGCTTCCGTCGCTGGTGCGTAGTTTGGGCCAGCGCCGTTGGTGTGATGGTGTAGATTGTGTGGAAGGGAGTTCGACGAGTATGTCGTATAGTTTTGATTTGGTGGCGATGATTTCGTCTGTGGTACATGCTACCCATCCTTCTGCCTCTTCATCCCCTGGTGTGTGGCCACCATGCTTTGGGCCTTCCAAGGTAGGTATATCGTGTACACCAACGGAAAATAGTGTAGGTAATCTAAGCAGCGATTCCGTTCCAGGAATCAAAAGCTCTGCGTCGCGCGCGGATAGACTCGACACAATCGATAGGATATACACTGTATCCACACATTAGCCTCTCACTCCTTTCCATACACACACCACCCAAATACATACCAAACTCACACATCGTCCGAACCGGCGGACTCCCCACAAACAATATCCTCTTCCTCAACAACGCCGCCTGCTGCAACCTAAACACCAACGGCCCAAACACATGCACATACTCCATCATCGCCCTCGCAGGATGATACCCAGACAACCCTCCTCCTCCCCCATCTTCACCCCCCCTTTTCTCTCCCCATCCACCCCCTTCTCCTTCCCCCCATAACCTCCTCCCAAAACCCCTCCAAACCCTCCACCCCACCCCCCTCGGCAACCCCCCTCGCCAACACCCCCAACCTCCCCGCAACAACCCACCCCCTCCCCAACCGCGCCCCCTCCCTCCCCGCCAAAACCCCTACCGCCACAAAATTCGCATTCCGCTCCGCTGCATCGCCGTCGCCACGCGCAAACGCGCTGACCCCCGCGTAACCCTCGTGCACAAAGTACACAAGGTCAGACTCGACGCTGTGCAGGCCCGAGGGCAGGGATTTGTATTCTACCGCGTTGTCGAGCGGGATCGGGTGGCGGGTGCGTTTCCAGGATATTGTGTAGCTGTTGGTGGGTTAGCATGGGGATCTGGGGTAAGGGGTGCAGGTACCGTGATATGGCAGGATAGAATGGGACGGGACGGGACGGGACTGGACGTGACGAGGGAAACTACGAACCCGACTTTTTTGTCGAAGCGGACGAGGAAAAGGGCGTTTATTTGGGGGAATTCGGAGTCGTCGGTGTCGCGTGGGGGGACGGGGGGGTGTGGTGTTGTTGACGACATTGGTTGGTGGTTTTGTGTGGAGGGAGTGTGGGGTGAGGTGTGGTTGGGACAGGTTGACTTTTGTTGGGGGAAAGGATGCGGCGGGAGGTTCGGGGGTGATATGGCTTGGTTGGGGTAATCGTCCGAAACAACAACAACATAGATTGGAATCCGGATTGTAATATTGAATTTATTTTGGAATTAACATTATAGTTGAAACTTTTCTTTTGAAATTGGGGTTGAAATGGAATATCTAGTCACGTTTTTACTGCACTACTGTAACATGCCTTCTAAACTCTCTCCAAGCACTGTCTCGACTTGGCTGATCCATCGCTGTGTCTCGCGCTCAACCATCTCGTCATCATCCTCCCTAAGCTCGCTAATAAAAGGTAACATCTCCGGTAACAATCCTAGCCACTCTTCTCCAAGCCTCTGGGTAAGACTCTGCTCGCACTTGACCGTTGCCAATCGCGTGGACGCAGAGTCCGACCGCATGTATCCAAGCAGTATGGTATTGAGCTCGCGATGGTTCTCAAGCGAAGACGAAGAAGACGCGGCTAGATCGGTAATGGTGCGAATCACTTCGCTAGTCACTTCTTCCGTACCAGACATGTTCAGCAGATTGACAAGAGGCTTGAGAATAGTGCCGTAGTGAGATGGTGCTTGCCAAAACGCGTCTTGGTCGTGTTGGAACGACTTTTGCAATGCTCCTAGTACCGCGCTTCGTAGCTTCGAGTCTGCTTCTTGCTCTGCAACCTGTCCGAGTAACTTTGCTGCGTGTTCAATCATGTAGCTCGAGTAGCTCGTGACGATTGACTTGAACTTTTCGAAGAAGGCGTCGAGGAACCTGTAGAATGTAATCGTGTACTCTGGTTTCGCCGTGATCGGACCCTCCTGGTCTACGAGCTGGACGAAGAAGGGTCGGAACGTCGCGTCGTTTAGCTTCATGACCATGGCAAGCGCCGAGTCGTTGACCAACTTGTCCAGATGGTCAATCTCATCTTCGTCAAATTCCTGTTCCTCTTGTGAGTCGATTGCCTGCCTCAACCTGAACAGCTGGAGGAGCAGACTGAACAAGGCCGAGCTTGTTTTGATTAGTTTCGATTTAGTCTGCGCATCCACAGTTGATTGAAGTATTTCTAGGTGCTCAGATGCTGCATCAAATCCTTGGGAAACAGCATGTGACCACGTTGATTTGATGGCGGCAAACGTCTCTTGTGCCGCCAGGTGTTCCGACACACTCTGATAAAAGGCCCGGCGACTCCAATCCTCAAGCTCACTCGCAGCAGATCGGTGTGATAATTTAAGAGCCGTCTCTAGGTAGTCCCGCGAGAAAATATACCCAAGTCTCTCAACAATGTTCGAAAGAAGTGTGTAGACAGCGTTATGTAGCCCTGCCTTCTGTCCTTCGATGGCCTGTGACAAATAATCGAAGGCGGTCGGCAGAATGGCAGGAAGGAGTGAAATGGCTTCATCTTCTAGAACATCTATGATAGATGTGAGACATATCAAAGAGAGTATACGAGTCTTATCGTCGCCACTGGAAAGCGCTTGCGGTCCGGAAATGGTCTGTGCTATTGATACAACAGCTGCTGTGTTCTTCTTACCGAATCGCTCAATAATCCGGTCAATACAGCTCACCGAGATGATTTTTGTATCCGTCTCCTGTGACTGTTGCAACACGCTCTCCACACTTGGCAAGAACGAGATGAGAGCAGACACGGACTTCTTGTCATTCTGCACAGCCGCTCCAGCTCGTATTTCCACCGACTTGATGGCTGCAACCTGCACCTGGGGATCCGGATTTGTGAGTATCAGCTCAGCAGATCTAACCAGATCATGGGTTGGCAAAAGGTCTAGGCATTTGGCAAGCACTCGACTGCATCCCTCATACAGCTTTGGTGAGGAAGCCACCTTCTTGGATAGCTGGATAGTGGTCTCGATAATTTTGGCAAATACCTCTCGTGGCTTAGCCGATTGATCTTTACGTCGGAATGCCCGAGTGACGTGGCTTTGTAGTCGCTCGTCGGTTGCAAGATCTGTCAATGATTCGAGAAGGTTCTTGATTGCAGCTTCGATTTGCACTGCAGTCTTATCGTTCAACCCAAAAAGAACGTCAGAGACCTTGCGCTTTGGTCCAGCGGCATCGACCACAAGGTCGAGGTAGCCCTTGAAGGCATCAAGAGTGTGAACAGGGTCAAACACCATAAGCAATTCTGCAGAGAACTTTCGATGTGTTTTCCCATTATGGTATCGATCAGCAAGCAGAGCCACGATTGCCGAGAGAGAGTCCTCAGGGCCGAGTGTTCGAGCAAGTTCCGAGAATAACTTGAGGCGGCGATGTAGTGGAATATGCTCAAAGGCTGCGATGAAGCTAAGTAACAGATCTGACACTCCAGTGATGAAGGTTTTGTGCTTGGAACGGAGAGATGCGGCTAATTGAGGCACTACACGTGAGATTGTCTAGTTTGGTAAGCTTCTTTCAGGTTGAGAAGATTGGGAATGTGTACCTTGTCGACAACTTGTGCGGAATAATCATCTTGCTGCCGAAGTAGCGTCGAACCGATGAAAGTGAAAATAGGCATCAAGCTGTGTAAGATCAGATCAGGCACCCAAGAAGCAAGGTTAGCAATCAATAGCAATGCACTGTTCTGCACCTGAGGGCTCGTGGAGTGGCGGATGCAATCAATGAGTAGATCAGCGCGGACCGCCGACTGATACTCAACAGTTTCTGCTTGTCCCTGCATAGATGTTAACTAAGTCACAGAAGAAACGTCGACTACACTCACTTTGAGGGTGTCTACAATAGGCGTGAGAGATCCCAAGATCATGCTTTGTAGGTACACCAATTCAGACCCAGATTGCTGTTTAAGGGGCTGGAGCTCGCCAAATACACTAAAGAGGCTTCTAAACAGGGCTGGGTGTTGTCCGGGGTTGGATCCTTCAATGAGTTCAAGAACCAAAGTCAATTTTCGTAATAGTCGTTGGACGTCATCAGGGGATGAGAGCTCCACTCGCGCCATTTCATTTCGGCTGGTTCGCCGCCTTTTCTTTGCTGGTGGACCCTCTGGCATTTGGACTGCAGAAGGCACGTTTTCTAGGAATGTGACCAAAGTTGTTGAGTCGAGCTTCACGTTGCGTAGCGTCTCGGTGGCTTGTTCCCTACGAAGTTTATCGAGCGCTTCATCGCTGTCTTTGAAGGCCAATTCCAACAAAGACTCGGCGAGCAATAATCGAGGTTCGGATTTGATTGCGGGCCAGGATGTGCTTATTCGGTCGAATGCAGCGTTGGTAAGTGCGGTCCGATCTTTGCTCAGAGCTCCTGAAATGATGTCGGTAAGTATTTGGACACTCTTTGCTTCCTTGGCCAGTAAGGTGTTGAGATATCCGCGATCGGCAGCTTCCAGGGTGAGATTCTCAGGATTGCAGGCTGCAAGTGCATCTGAAGATGCTAGAGTGCACCATTCCTGGACTGCGGGAAGAATTGTGTTGCTGCGAATAGTGTCTGAGGCTTTGCCTAGAAAGTTGAACATGGGAAGGAGGGTCAGCCGAATACGTATAAGAGGTGTGAGCACTGTATGGCTGGCTAAAAAGGTGAGAAGAGAGCTTCTAGTGTGCGCTTTGAGTCCACTTTTGGGTTGAATCTTCGCATTCTTGGAACCTTCCAACACTTCTCTGATTGCTGGGATCGCGAAACTAGAGTCCATAACGCTCTCTTCTAACATGGGAACCAATACGGAAGATATCAGTACTGATGATTCCTCGGATTTCAGATTAGCAACTTGACTGGAAGATTTCCCATACATATCTGAGCGACCCCAGATATGTGACTTTGCATTTGCACTAGGAAGTCCTGACAAGGTAGCAATACAGGCGGCTGCGGCACGTCGCACAAGTGGTGATGGGTCGGCCAGCGCTGAGATGAGGTATGGAATTAGATTCTGTAGATCGATAGCTTCTTCAGCTTCCTTGATTATTCTCGTGGCGGCATGAATGGCAGCAACGCGGACGGGTAGGGGCCTCCCACTACACCAAACTCGAACGAGAAGACTGAGGAATAAACTCTGCTGCAAAGCATCTGCCCGGTGGAGTGGCTCCGAGCCTAAGAATCGATGGATCTGTTTTGCTGCCACTGCTTGCTCGAATGCATCCGCAATGATGTTCAGTTCTTTTACTGCGGATGTGGCTAAGAAGGATTTTGTGGCAATCTCGGGAAGCTGTCCTATGGGCGTTTCGCTCGATTCATTCGACTCATCATCAATGTCGAGCATATCCTCGTCGTCCGTATCAAGGTTTGCAGCCTGTAGAGAATCCAGGGACGGTCCGACGGTGAGACCTAGAGACTCCAGTTCCCGTCCGTTAGATTTGGCAGCGCTGCGCATGGTATCAAGGAAGTAAGTCGTTTCAGCGAGCTTTGCGGCGACCTCAAGTAGCTCCCCGTGCTCATCCAAGCCAGATGTGTTGTCGCTCAAGAGTGAAACAAGGGTCGATAAAACTATCTGCGTATGTGATTTAGGGAGCAGTCCAGAAACCATGAACTCGTTGAAGATGTCGCGCTGTTCATCTGAGCGTCCTATGCTACGAAGTGCACCCAGGACACAACCTAGTGCAAGACGCTGGCTATGACATTGTTTAGAAATCAGAGACAGCTTTTGCGAGATCTGCGGTATTGCCAGCAATTTCTTGCAAACTCGGCTCGGAATCTGTACGGACAATCTCTGCTCTGCGATAATGGCTAAGCATTGAAGAGATGCGTCGAGGAATTCGAGATCGTAGGCTAGAACGACAGCCTCCATGAGCCCGTCCAAGACCTTTTCGCCGACTTCACCTTTGGCCACCAAAACAGTGGTTATTGCGTAGCAAGCTGCAACAGTCTCTGCGCCATATTTCGCATGCATGCAGGTATTCAAGACAGGAAGAACTCTCAGCACTACCTCTTCTGTTTTCTGACTTTGAATTTCCCTTCTCCCAGAGCTTGCATTCTCTAGGATACCAAAGATAGCCTCTGTGGTGATGCTTGACCAAAATGATATCATGTGCGACGATTGGTGTCTAGCCTGCACTACTTTAATAATGTTGCTCTGTAACGCATCGAAGAAAGCAGGTGTGTTGACTGCTGTGTAGACTATTGTTCGTCGCGGCGGGTTGATGGGCGATTGGATATATGGATGAAGGAATCGCAATGACGGCGGCGGCTGACTTGGGAGAATTGAGAGGAGTGCGAGGAATTGCGGTGTTGTATGGTAGGGAAGATAGGCCAATGTCAAGCATTCAGTGTTGTATTCGTGCACTCTAGGATATCATTAGTAAATCTTCAAATAGCTATTCCGTCTCGAGAACAACGTACCGAAACCGCCTAACCAGCCATTCTACTGCCTTTTGCGCTGGTTTGAGTAGCAGCCGAGAGGATACGAGTGTGATGAAAGCTTCCAGGACAGTGTTTAGCTTCTTATTTTCCTCCTTGTTCATCTGCGTCCTGTCCTCAACTTTGCTCTGTTCACTGAACAAGCTCTTGGAGAATTGCAAGAAGCGAGAGTCCAGGGCGCATAGGTCCCGGTAGCCATCATAGCAAAGTAGATAGACATTTTCAAGAGATTGCGATGCGGCGACCTTGGATTCGAAGAGGAGCGATTTTCCATGTGCTGACTTTTGCGCCTTGAGATCGAGCTGGTGGGTGCTCGACGCGGCAATGACCGCCAGCTGCTTCTGGAGAGCAGTCGCCATGGCGCAATATTTTTGGGTATCCACCGGAATTTAGAGATATCCAATCTACTGGGAAGCCATCAAATGTAGTGGAAAGACGTCGACTTTTGTCGTGGCGGGATTGTGAGCGATGGTTGTGAACCTTGGGAAACATCTTTAGAATTTCTCGAATGCCAAGATTTTGAACAGGGATCAGGGATTATGCTCTCGACCTGCATGACGATTGACCAGCGCGTCAAGCAGCCACGTGAAACAGCTTTCACTTTCTTCAACATGCAACATTGCAGCATACCTGAACTTGATATTAATGCCCTGGATCCTGTCCTAGGGGAATCTTGATATCAGGCCCAAGTTGTGATGCTACGATGCTATACGTCACTAGGATGCCGGAATCTCTCATCATCTGATACCATCATACTTCAACTCACTTGCTGTGCTCAAAGGTCAAGTGTGCACTACTGGCTGCAAAGGGTACAGGTTCTTCGGCATGGCGTCCAATGTCCCCAAGTTTGCCAGCTTTCGACCGAAGCCCAAAGCCGAACCAGAGGCATCGATAAAACCTCAACCAAATGAAATTCTGTCAAGGACTTCGAAAAAGAAAGCACCTCAGCAAAAGGTAGTGGCATCCACTCTAGAGGAACCAAAACCCGACCGCGATACCTCTGCATCTAAGTTGTACTTCAGCGATCGCAGAGGTGACTCTGACTTTTTCCGCTACGGGCGACTCCATCGCTATGATATCCCAGTGTACCGGCGCTTTGGAAATGGCTCCGTGTTAGGCTTGCCTCCAGATCAGAAAATTGATCGCGAGCTCTCTTCAGATAGTAAAATATACATTACTCCTGTGAAGCGCCGGCGAGAAGAAAGATTATTGACAAGCAAGCATGCAGCGAAGGAAGAAAGCCGTACATTGAGAGTTATCCAGCAAAGCAATGAGCTATTAAACGAAGATCAGAACTTCATAGCAGTCTCAAATTCTCACTTGCGGCAAACTGCTGACAGTGACGATGAACCAGTTGCTCCGGACTACCGCGGTATCAAGGACCCATGCAACTCAGATCAACCAGCTGATCCGGAATTGCAATACGATCTGGGAACGAAATCTGTTCATGCTGGATCAGAAGTAATTAAGATTAACTCTAGACTTGTGCGAAGGACTCGTGAATGTCCAGGAGAACTTCAAGCGTGGATGGACTTCATCGATCATCAAAAAGCCATGGTATCACTCGATCATTACTCAGATGAGCTATCTGATTCTGAAAAACGGCAACTCGCTGACGTACGCATTCCCATATACGAAGAAGCGTTGAAGAAGATTGGAAACGATGCCAAAAGTCACATTCAGCTCTATCTGGGAATGTTCAGAGAGGCGCGGAGTTCCTGGAACGAACTAAAACTTACTAGCAAGTGGAAAGAAGTGCTACAAAGGTACCCTAAAAGCACGGAGCTGTGGTTCTTGTATCTGGACTACGTGCAGAGTAATTTCACCCAGTTAAAGTATGAAGCCTGCCGTGCGTCATTTCTTCACTGCCTCCAAACCATTCAAAACGATACGAGTACCGAAATAATTTTGCATGTGTTCATTCGCATGACTTCTGCGATTCATGATGCAGGGTATCAGGAACTTGCTTTGGCAATCTGGCAGGCTGTTTTGGAATATCATCTCTTGCCACCACAGGATGAACCGAACCATTTTAGCTTCGAGGGCTTTTGGGAAAGCGAAGCGCCACGGATAGGAGAAGTTGGGGCGAAGGGATGGAGAGAGTCTAACTTAGGCGACGTTATTCCTGGGAGTCTAGAGTCGCTGCCACCATCCGATCCATCAAATCGCCCTCTCGATGATTTTCAGAAGCGTGAGATAAATTTCATCAAGGCGCTTCGTTACCCTGGACGTACCTCTGATGACATTGGAGAAGATGATGCGTTTCACACAGTATTCTACGCCGATATTGAGGTTTACTTGAAACTCGTACCAATTCATACGCCCAGTGTAGTCTTGGTGGAAGCCTTTCTCTGTTTTTGCGGATTACCGCCGCTACCGCGAAGTGCAGATTATCAACAGCGATGGTGGAAAGACCCGTTTCTATTTCGTGTTTGCCCACCTTCAAAGATTTCCGAGAATACTTTGAACCAGTCAAATCACTTCGCTCAAGTGCTGCATGATTATGCTGCATGTACTCCCAAAGGTATTCAGATGACAAGCGACCTCCTTTTTGAGCAAGACTTCCTGCTTGATAGCGTGAGACTTGGCGCGGACTTTGTCGGACGACTTCTCAGGCTCCTCGTTTCAGATCCCTCAAGCGAAGAAATTCTAGGCGAATACTTGCTCGCACTCGAACTGCAGCATTCTCCAAAGGATGTTTACAAAACTGCAAAACAACTCTTAAAGGCGCGGCCTTCCAGTCAGCACCTTTATCATGCTTACGGACTCGTAGAGTCTCGTCGCGGGAATTCTGAAAAAGCCGCACAAGTTTTCAGTATGGCTCTGTCGATGCCGAAAGGGCATGCCGCCATATGTAACATCTCTAGCCTAAAGTTGATCAGCACTTGGGTATGGGAAGCGCTTCGTGTCGAGGAGCCAGTGGAAGCATTATGGCGACTGGTATCAGTATCCGGGCATGAGCCAATGAAAGCCCGAGAAAAGGTATGTGTGCTTTCCACAAGAATGGTTTTTGTGCAATGCGTTCCTACGGAAATATCCGCGCTTCTACACATCTGCCAAATACCAGTCTTCACTGAATTTCATGTTATCAGCTACTTACTGTGACCCTACTTTTAGATACAGCCAAATCAGGACACGCTTCTCCGTGCGCAAACGACTTTGAGTGAAACCTGCGAGAACGCCCTCATTCGACATGATCATCTATCTGGCATTATTAGCACTTCCCTGCTTGCCCTTCTCGCATACCTGGCGGAAGGTTGCAAAGCAGAGGTTGCGCTTGATGCTCACAAGCACCTCTCAGATTGGTTCAGTTCACACAAACTATCCGACTCACCTCATGCCGAGTTACACGCACAATCGGTCGCTCAATTTCTTACCTACCACGCCACCCATGCGGCCATTGTCAAGCCTGCCTTGGTGCGCACTGCTCTTGAACCTCTCATCGCTTCCTTCCCTAACAACACAATCCTGCTCTCGCTCTATGCAGCTAATGAAGCACGTTTCTCAATTGACGATCGGGTTCGCGGCATCATGTATCAAACCGCAATGAAAAGCTCAGATGCAACGAACATAGTTGGTTGGAGTTTTGCAATCCACTACGAAACCATGAGAGGAAACATCGCAGGATCAACCTCACACTCGATCCGAGCCTTGTACAAGCGTGCTACAGAAGCAGAAGCATCGGGTGCTCACTGTCCAGCTTTGTGGGGCTCATATCTCCGATTTGAGCTTGCGCAATTGGACCTTGAACGGGTCAAGGCAGCAGGCAAGAGACCGCGCAAGGATGGGAAGACAAGGACATGGCAAGGCAGACTGGAAGAAGCGGAGTCCCGCGTTAAGGACATATTTTACCAAGGTTTGCGAAGCTTGCCGTGGTGCAAAGACTTCATGATGCTGGCCTTCGCGGAGACAAGCAGCGTTTTGGTCGAAGAGGAATTGTGGAAGGTGTATAGAGTCATGCAAGAGAAGGAGTTGAGAGTTTACGTAGAACTTGAATGATGGGGTGTTCGAAGAAGTATACGCAAATATTGGAATCTACATTCGAGTCCAAACTTGCAGATCCCCATCTGCCTAATACCTATTCGAATTGATCATGAGATTGCTAATCGTACTGGCTAGAGTTGTAAATACACTGTCTCCGGTGTCCTACCTGCTTTGACGTTTTGCGTGGGCGATAGGCAAAGAAAAAGTAACTTCCAACTCGTCCCGCATTTTTCGGCGATGCTCGGAGTGTGGCTGGGAATCAACTTGCGGTCTCGTTATGAAGGATCTTAGCCCCCGGATCGGCTCCATGCCGATCAGCCAACCTCATATTGGCTTAGCCCCGCAATGTACATAACAAAGCTCCAGACCATTCACCATCGGCACGAACAACACGCAAATTGACTCCTGCCACTTTGCTCTGATAGTTCTATCAATTCGACAAGCAGCAATGTCACCCCAGCCTGAGATTGATCGCGTTTCTCTGGCATGCCTGCAATGTCGAACCAGACACGTAAAGTGTGACACCACACAACCTCCTTGTAGTCGATGTAAAAGAGATGGAAAAAATTGCACCTATCAAGTATCGCGAAGGGGTGGTCTCGACAAAGCGGCATTGGCGAAGCGACGCATGAGGTTGCGACAAGAGGCGGAAACTGCGCAGCAACATCAGGTGGAACAAAATGCAGCTATCAACATTGCACCTCAAAACCCGATAGAAATATTGAAAACAGGCCACCAATCGCAAGTGGTCCTTGAAGTCAGCAGCGATCGACTTTTCGAGCTTTATTACTCAAACTTTTGGCGTTCCGCTCCCATGGTATTGCCGCACCACTTTCTTCAAGAGAGATTTTGCAACAATCCTGAGCATGGTATGGGGCCACTCTTGGCTGTGTTGCAATGGATCGGCTCCATATATGCGCCATGGATCCCGTCCGAACCATACTATGAAAATGCATTACACGCGCTGCAACACCCAGTGAACACACCCTTCAACGTCCAAGCTTTGATGCTACTTGGGCATGCCCAATTTCATAGCGACATACGAGATGAGGGGGATAGGTCGCTCAGTGTTGCAGTAACCATGGCGCTGCAACTAGGCATGAATGATCGGAATTTTGCACAGGCTTTTGGGGAAGGCAATCCTGTTCTTGAAGAGTCTTGGAGAAGGACGTATTATATGTTGTACGCCTTCGATCAGAGTTTCACCATCGTCAGGAGGAGATACACATTTCCATTGGGTAATGCGACTAACACTGTGGAACTCCCTTGTGATGATGAGATGTATATCAGTGGAGTGAGTTTATTGCGACCTTACTAGAATAGGATGCTAAATTCTCTAGCAAATTCCCCAACCGGCAACTATGCAGGACTATCATGTTCGGGAATTCGAGGATACCTTGAAAGTATTCTCGTCTATGGCTTATATGCACGACATAAATGCCTTTCTTACATCACGTTAGTGACCCAATAAGCATGGTAACTTCAAAGATGAGCTAAAGGCGTCTTAGTTATGAAAACGATGGTGGAAGGCGGAAGCTTTGACGAACACCTGATCTCAATCGTAGATGCGAAGATAGCATCGTGGCGAGCATTGTTACCCGTATGCAAGCAGGATCCTCTACAATCTGACGGCACGGTCGACGAGGTCATATGGCAAGCCCACTCATCAGCTGCAATGTGAGTTACCTAACTTTAGTTGTGTAGTAATCCAACCTAACTTATTTAGTTTAATGACAATTCATCGCCCCTTTTCGGCTTTGACGTTTAGTCAAGAGGAGTTCTCCACGCAATCTTTCATGGTGCTTATGCCTGTTTACATCGCTTCATCGAAGCGAGCTGCACACACATCACGTGCTCTAAAGGCATTAGAAGTCTACACCAAGCTCCTCGCCATACCAACCGTTGTCGAACAGCACAGCATTTTTTCAATGAACGTAGTAGCACAGATAGCGACGATACAGATTTCGGCCTGCAAGAACTTGCTTACGGAGCATGCCTTGACCATCGGTCGTGATAGATTAAGGCTATTCATCGGATATCTGAATACCATGGGCTCATTTTGGCCTTTAGGCAAGAAGATGGCCAAAGAAGTCAAGGCAATTGCTCGAGCTTCTTTCTTCACAGCTCAAGTAACAGAACAAGCAAGTGCAACCGACGAGATTGAAGTTACGCGAGACGATTACATCTGGTCAATTGACCCCTCAGCGCAGATCGACATCTATTCGGGGACTGTCCTGCCAATCGATTGGAGTGCGGTCAGCTTAGGTTACAACTCTTCAGCATCTTCTAACTATACCGCCTCAACTAACACGTCTACACCACCTTCTAATATGGTTTATCCGGGTTCTTCCACGATGTGACAGAATCACATGAAAATTTGACACCTTCAGCGGCTAACTGGGCGTCGACGCGCTATGACGTTAGCTCATATGAGCTAACAGCGAACGCCATTTTTTCATCGCATTTTTAGCATGAACACCTCTCGTCTAACCGATTTCGTATGATCCTTTCAACGACCTTGTAATGAGAGTAGAGAAAATTCGAAAAGTTCGGCGACTCTGGTAGAGTATGACAATTTTGATGACATACATATCGTTTAGGCGATACCTTCTACTTCAATCTCTAAATGTATGGGTGCGGAGGGATGCCTTGGACTAAATCGTATTCTCGGCCACCTAAATAGACTAGAGAAATTTCGCTCTATTGCATGTATGGATTCAGTTGCCGATTCCAAGGGCTGGAGGGAAAATAGAAGGATTATATGTATGCTTGTTGGTGGGCATTGAAGTAGCGGATTATTGGTGGTAGATTATGAAGAATATGGTTTAGAGAACTTTTCCAAGCCTAGAAGCCATGGAAGATGGGAGCTACGAAATATGGCCGTATTCTTAATAATGGCAATTTCAGCAAAAGATAATGACTGTTTGTTCAGTAAGATTAAACTGCTTCTAAAAGTACTATCTTATGCGGGACGGGGGCATATTGTGTTAAATCTTTCGTCATTTCGCCATAGGTCATTGGGTACAGTGACTGGCAATTTACCCGACCCCAGCCAATCTCGTGGCTAGTCTATCAGCACTTTTGGTATTGACAACGAACTGCCGACTACTGCATAAGGCCGAGATAAAAGCCCAAGACTGTAGCTAATACCGGTAGTACTAATAAAGGTAGGTACCGAATGGTCGGGATAGAGCCGGTGGGGCCTTGGAGCTAAGAATTACGAGTGATGGCCTACGGAGATTAAACTGAGATTAATATGGTGCGTTCAGCGGGGTGGTCTACTTTGTTCTGGGATACAGAACTTGGGAAGCCAGGATATAAGGGTACCGTGGACTGCTCATCAAATGTAGAAGCAATTGATTGCCTCCACCATACCCCAGCTCGCAAATTTCGAAATGCGCATCACAACAGTTCTTTGTGCAATTCTTGTTCCACTTGCAAGTTTTGCAGCACCATTGGAGGTCCCCAGCGACACTCTCGCTCTGGTTGAACGTCAAAATCGACCCACAAAGCCAGCGCCATGCGTTCGTCGCGCAAACACCACGGAAGAAGAGACTAAGACGCGCTCTGCAGCTTTTGCGCAAGCCTTCATCTACAAAAAGGATATTAGCGAAGCATTCAAGTACATTGCGCAGAACTACATCAACCATAACCCTGCAGCCCAAAATGGCTCTGATTCTGCGTGGAATATCTTGTCGCCAATCTGGGGCTCGCAGAATATCACGCCCCTGAAGACGGCTTTCAAATCTCCTCAGAGCTGGGTAAATTATCGCAGTGGGTTTGGAGAGATTGTTGATCGATTTCGATGGGAGGGTGGGTGTATAGCTGAACATGTGAGTTATCAAGTTTTTTTTGAAACTAGTTGATTATTAATGGGCAAGTACTGACGAAAGGCAGTGGGATCAAGGCGAGAAATTTCCGACCACAACGTGATGAGACTAAGAATTGCATGAAAGTAAAGGCTTGGGCGCAAGGGTTAAATGAATGTGAGAGATCGATCGAACCCAACAGCTAGGGGATGATTTGGCGAATATCCGTAAAACTGTGTTTATTGATGCAGTATTTAAAATGCAAAGACCTTACGAAAAAGTGAAGTACGCGTCATAGGGGCTGTGTAATGTTGCACAACCCGTTTGATATTGCAGACTGACCAACTTATGCTCTCATACCACTCTCCTCCACCCATGGCATCAACATATTTAAACTTCCCCTGAATTGCGCATACTACTTGCGCACAGCACTGAATCTTTCCAAAGTTTCTCACCAAGCTTCGGAGTTGCGTCAGTAACTTCATCCAAGTTGGCGACATCAGACCCTGTCCTTGCCCTTATCCCCAATGTCTGCATTACCTGCAACACCAATTTGATCTTCCGAAGTCCTTTCGTCAGTATAGGGCATTGCATCATCGTCTAGATGATCTTCCCCCCGCAACAGGCTGTATATTTCGCCGCTCTTGCTAGTAGTCTGAGCCACTTCGGGTGCGGCTGTGAACTTGCTTCGGCAATTGGGGCATTCGTGCTCAGCCTCGCTGAACATCCATGATGAGATAGACTTAGCGTTGAGCATGAAGATGTATCCATGAGCAACCCTGTTGCGACTAGTTAGTTTATCTGGAAATTGTAGACTAGTGGAAAACAGTAATCATCACTTACATATTGAGCATCATGGGTGCTGTAGCGTATCCCGTCAATAGGCCGCCTTGGGAACCTCTCAATCGGGCAATCTCGACGGACCAAACTGCGATCAGCATTGCAAGATATGTGATTGCGGCTAGTACATCGAGGAGAGCGAATCGAAAGTTAGGCATTCGTCCATGTCGTCGGTAGTGCAACAAACTAATTATTGAAGCAGCAGCGGTCATTGCGAGAGGGAAGAAACAGACGCAGAATGTCGTGACACGACGACCGTGCCAACGATAATTTTCAGTCTGGATCGATAGGACTGTAATAGCAATCAGGAATGGCGTGGCGAGTGCAGTTGTGCCTAGGGTAACAAGTCGAAGAGCACGTTCGTGAGCCATGTTTGATTTAGTTGATGTTCAGAATGAAGTAGATATATTGTGAATTCGATATTAACATTGGTAAAAGACTGGCACTGAGCTTGATATGTTTGGTCTCAGGGTGTGAAGGATTCCAAGGCAACAACAATACAACCGTTTGAGGTAGCCGAGCTGCAAAGCCGCGTAACTCACGGGACGCCTAAGGAGTTAGAAGCCAATCAATGCTCAAAACTATAGTAATATGAAACGAATACAGTTAACGTGGTTTACAAGCGAGTTAGTACTCTGCCAAACTAAGCACTTGTTAGAGAACTTAAGCGTGTAAGTATGCTACTAATAGAACTGAAAATGCTTTTAAGTGTGGCTACGGTTAAGTTTTAGTCGCCTTTTTCAGCATTATTTAATGAGATCGCGACCTTTAAGGAACTAGTATAGTGTTACACGACTAGGTGGCTTCGAGGGAGTCCTATCTGTGCTAACAAACACTACATTTTTTGGCTAGCTCTAAGTATTTGATCTTTGGCTTGCCGCGAACTACACGCTGGATGATTCTTTTCTGGTGATCTAAGAGCATAGATAGACGGCCGCTACGAGGTTTATCGTGTACGCTGCCTGTTTTGCCGAGCTTTTACATGATCTTGCTCACACAGCGCCGTGAGCGCTGGAAAGGCGCACCAGCTTCAGCATAGCTTGAGCCTGCCTGCACTATCCCAACAATACGGTCGCGCCGTTCCACTAGAATATTTGGCCCACGACGAGCACTTCCATCTATCTCTCGTCTAAATTAGCGTTGTGTAGCCACAGTTATGGTGCGTTGAAGTGGTGGCTACTTTTCGAGGTGCACGTTGGGGTGGGCTTGGCGGCCCAAATTATTGTACTATGAAACCAGTAATTTGTAAATCTTTGGCTCGATCAGGCTTGCTGCTACTTACTCTTATTACTGTAGTTGGTCAAACAACCTATTGAACAAGTGAAGGTTGTTGTTTTGTATCTACAGGCTAACAGAATATTGCAGCAAGGTGAACAATTCAGATAACTCTTGTCTGACGTCATTTTTCATGGACCAGGGCGTTCAGGGGTACTCACTGTACTCATATGATGCAGATGTTACCTAACTTGGAATCACTCGCCCTATGAATTTCCGACATTGCTACAAGCAGCATAATCCTCAAGAAAGCACTGCCTACCTCACTTGTACCTTGGTCGACAACCACTTGGGCCCTGTTTGGTGACTGTACTGGAGAGGCCAGTGCGACCTCCAGTGCGCTTACAAAGCAGTACTGGAGTTGTACAGTACAGGTGTACTGGAGCTAGGCATGCTACCTAATTTAATACCCCTACAAGCGCCAAAAAAAACCCTGCTTAGACCCGTCACATGACCGTCCTGAGGGTCGAAATCGTACTACTGGTCCAGAGCAGCAGTACAAAAGTCAACCCTCAGGACGGTCACGTGAAAAGCTAGCAGAAATAAGCTCAGCCTAGCTCGCGCGTCCTGAGGGTCGCACTGGAGTAGCCAGTGCGTACGCACCAAACAGGGCCTTGGTTGCATCGAAATGAATTGCTCGAATAACAACGAGTGGTTTCACCAATTCCCATGAGGGGGTCCCATCAGCGTATCAGATCGTGGTATTGCTAGTGAAGATCATTTGAAGGGGCATTCGGTTGTCACTTGGCAAAGTTTATTATGAGAAGGTCGAAGTTAAATATCACCCATGGGGCGGTGTTGCCCAATCGTGCTGGGTCTAAGGCTGCGCTGTACCGTACTCGGGTCCCGTTGATCGTAGTGCCATTGGAGTGAGCCAGCCAAATGAAGGTGTCTGGTCGTGGGAAGGCAATAGTATTCGTACACCAGGGGGGTGTTTATCAGGCGAACGTGAGAGGTTGGTATAAGGAACTCTTTGGGGACGCGCAATGCGCATGGACAGACGCGCTTATCGATAGCCTAATCAGTCCACTTCACCCATGCTGTAACCTTACGCGTCCTTCTCGTTTCCGTCCACGGCTTTTGAGGATCCCTATCTCGCGTCCCACTGTTTTAACTTGTATCGCGTGCGTGTCTCCGTCTATTATATAATCATGCCGTTCCTGCACATGTTCACTGCCTACAATCTCCCAAAGACGGATGCACGGCAAAGCCAAGGCTGACGCAACACATGAAACGGGGCTCAGACACCGTAATCCTCAGGCGCTCCCGAGTACCCGTATCAGCATGCTATGGGCGTCCTAGCGTCCCGATCATGATAAAACACTGACAGGTCTAGCGGCCGTTGATTCCGGATCGGTTATCGAGCCATCTTACGCCCAACCTCAGTCAGGTTCCCCAGGATAGGATAGATGATGATACGCGGTCAGTCTTTCATGCCTCCAGGCGTAAGCAGGCACAAGAACAACAATAAAGTTTGCCCTGTTACAACCCCATGTCTCTACACTCTGTGCAATCACACAATCCTATTAGATCTAGTGCAGCGTGAAGTCTGTACGCCTCAAACAACATGTCGGTCCTCAAGGCATGCAGGAACATGATAACGCCCATCCGGCTCGTATTGCTTGTTCGACTTAACCAAATTCACATGTTCCTTGTTATGCCGTACCAAGCGTGGAAATTCACGCGAGCCGCTACTCCCAATTGCTACCTACTCCTCCCCGCAGCTGATGGTTGTAGTGTTTGCGATTTGCTTTTAACCTGCACGACATGGTTTCACGAGACGTGCAACCAGATATTAAAGGATTATAGATGCCAAGACGTAATCAGGTGGATGTGGAGAAGCATTAAGCGGGGCGATATAGAGAGACCACGGATCCTCGTTGACTTGATTTCTGGGGCCTTAGTATTGAGGACCTCATCTTAGTATTGAGGATCTCATCTTATCCTCCTTCTTGCAGCACAATTACAACAGCATCTAGCCGTGGAAAGCGCTAACCATGCAACATGGCCAACAGGCCCAACCCTTCCGATCCCAAATACGCACCAGGTGCTGAGCAAACGAGACAAGATGTTATGATAGGCGTCTCCGTGGGCACAACGCTCCTCGGAGGTAAGTCACTGTTATTTAGTACACATAAGCTTGCAGTGGTCCTGACATGTCTAGTAACATGCGTCGCGCTTCGAGTTTACACACGCGGCTTTATCGTCAGGAGGATGGGAATAGAAGATTGGATAATGGTCGCTGCTGCTGTATGTTACAACTCCTCGTATTAACAGCAATTCCTAACAGACGATAGTCGCTCACCATTGTCCTTCTGCTCATACTGATTGCTGGAGCGGCAGAGTTTAAACTTGGGTTCAGTGGCATGCATTTGACTCAGGCGCAAATGGTCAGCACAGTAAAGGTCAGCTCACTCATTCTTGTATCGCTGATTGAGACTTATATGAATCACAGTTGATTCTTGCCGTGGTCGTGGTATACAAGATGGTTGTAACACTGATCAAAATTTCGATCCTAATGATCTATCTCAAGCTTGGTAAATATATCTTTAATCTTGAGTGTAAACAAGTCTTTCTAACAAATTCTAGCTATAAATAAAACATTTGAGCGGCTTTGTAAAGTTACTATAGGCCTTTTGGCGGCTTACCAACTAATTGTCATCATTGTGGTTCCTGCTCAATGTACACCACTACACAAACTTTGGGATTTCACTGGGCAAGTGCAGGGGCATTGCATTAATGCAAATGCATTTTATCATGGTATTTTTACACCATGTTAACGATACGATAACCCAAACTCATAATTGATAGCCACGTCCGCCTTCCACATCACCATGGATCTTTGGATCCTGGCCCTTCCCGTCAAGCTCATCCTACGCATACCTCGACCGCCGCGCGAAAAACTTTTCCTCTTTATTATCTTTGGACTCGGAGTCATCAGCACAATCGCTTCCATTATTCGCTTACAATCTCTTCGCATTTTCACTCTCTCCAACGACCCCTTATACGATGCTTTACCAATTAACACCTGGTCGATGGTAGAAGTCAACATCGGCATCCTGTGTGCATCGATACCCTCACTCAAACCGCTTTTATCCAGAGCGCAACGACACCACCGCAAGAATGGATACGTCAAGTACGGAGCCAAAAACGACAGTGACAACTGGCCCGACGATGACAGAGCACCAATACTCAAAACGGGCAAAGACTTGATGATCAGCTTGCATCCCGCCACCCTAAAAGGCAACATGGACACCTTCGATGAAGGCTGCGAGCTAGACGATCGCCCGCCACCTCCGCCACTAAAGGACGAAAAATATAGAGTGGCACAGAAGGCGCTTCGCGTGATTCGATATCCAGATAAGACTGTCCGGAAAACCTGAGCATTCGAAGCAAACGTCCCTTTTGCTCTTAACTACAGCCTCTCGCTAGGCTAAACGACGCCGCGATAAGGATCACTGCATTCGTATGGAAATACAATATCGTCGTGGTGTACATCCGCTGTCGTACTTCGACAGTAGGTTACCGAAATACCTGATTCTGGAAGATAGTATCGCCAGCGCGTTGAATTTGCCTTTTCCAGCGCGCAACATTGGGTTGCAGACGCTTTCTTAGCACTTCGCAAGTTTACTGTTTTCGCTTCACTTTAGTTGGGGAAGCTGGATGAGATGTTTCGCGTTTGTGGTGTGGGTTTCATAGGTCACGAAATGAGCGTCGAGAAAACTGAATAACGCTGATATGAAGATGATGTGCGCGATGTACTATTAGTTTTACTCTTGGCCGTATGCTTGGGTTAGGTGTTCGGGCGGTTATTGGCTAACGTTAGCTGTTAAACGCACTTATGTGGAATGTGGGGTACTCCATGTGAGTCTACATGCAGAAATTGAAACATGGTTTATGACATCTCCGATCTAATATGTTTATCTGAATTGTTTGCGTTCTTCTGATAAGTTTTGAATGAAGATGACAAACAATATTTTTGGTGTCAAGGTTTCACAATTTCATATTTACGACAAGACACTACCTAGTCAATCTCCATAATATTTACAATTCTTATACTACGACTTCAACTAATTAGGAAAATGTGTGCTATAATCTATGAAATTTAACTGTTGTGGTAAGATGGTTTATGCCCTGTCAATTCTGAGGGTGGTGTATTTTTTTTACATGTATTGGGTTTGAAGAACGTAAACGTCCGCGAGTGTTCTTTACTCATTGATGCGATGTAGCCACACTTCTTGCTCTGCTCGCGCAGAGTATGTACTCGCGCCAAGTATATCTTGCATCTGTTTGACGCCTGTGAACATAATCTGTCTCGCAACAAACCACCTGATTCCCTCTGTGCATGGCGGAGATGTCAAAGACCCTTGGTAAGTCCAGAATTCGTTAAATCGTTGTACTGCGTCAAGGGCCACTGTGATATTGAGTTTTGCCGGCTCAGTTACATCCATGTCGTTAAATCCAATCATCTCTGGTAGTTGGGCGAAGAAGGGATGGTCGAAATTACCGGGATCTAAACGGATAGCTAGGACAGCAACTTCATGGCCTTTTAGATCGACGTGCACTAGATGGAGTTCGGCCTTGCTACGGTCACCTCCTACAGAGTGATCGGCGGGAGCATGAATATGCCTACACCCATATTAGTATCGAAACCAAATATAATACCAATATGTATCTTACCAGCCTTTGAGGTATGCGGTCATATTATCGTAAGTGAAGCTTGGATGCTTAGACCAATCTCCACCATGTGCGACGGTGAAAGCAGGACCATAACCCCAATTGTAGAAGTTTCCTGCCACCTCACCGTCATAGTCAAACTTGGGGACGTGGTTGAGTGCAAGACCATTGCTAAGGGAAAGCGCGATAGGAGATTGCTGAGTGCCAGTCTGGCAGAGGCGATAGTTAGGATTGACCCTTCCCCAGTTGAATGATGCTTCGTAGGCCCAATCATTCTGTGAGCTGTTGGCACCGGATGCGCTAGGGTTGGATTTGCGCCCCATCAGTTTCGAGGGAGAGGAGTTCTCATGTTGAGGGCAGCTAAATACAGCCGGTACCAAGGCAATGGCACTGAGTAACAATTTCGAAAGCATTGTGAGTATCCTCAAAGAGTATGATGAGCGAGGTACCTAAGTATAAATCGTGAGGAGTGACAGCGGGATGATCGAAGGGGAAGAGGGCTTTATAGATCTTTCCAAATTACCTGCGCCTCTGCAAACGGGCCTGCCCTGTGAAATTCACATACCTACCTGATGACATGACAGAATCGCCAAGCACATTTTAGATGTATACCTTCTCGTTTACAAAGTGCAGCATAACTGCCAAGACCCTTGTCCCTCTTACAATATCCAAGTAGCTACTGTGTACGGATAGCCTCATGTCTTGGGGCGCGGCAAGATTACAACAACAAGTAACAAACAAGGCAGAAAAGGAGCGAAGAGATAAGCTGCGGTCAGTTCCAAGGACCAGAAATTGCCTTGCCAAGTTGACCCCAAAGGAGACAGATCGACGACGCCGGGCTGAGGGCTGGCCTTGGCATAAACAAGCGCAAGAGCTCATTGGCTTGAGATGTTTCATCCAATTAGGTACTTGGCATCGTCCGTAAGGCTCCGAGCACTTCTGCCCGGATCGCTTTGATATCCCCTCCTAGCTAATTGCTGTTGTGGAGCAGGACTGACTGTACATTCGGGCCGGTCACGAACAATGTCATCATCTAGATCGCTAGATTGGGTTGACAACGGAACGCAATTTAGAGTTTTGCCCTGCTTGCCCTCCCGAGGTCATTCCTGTGGTTTGTGTGTAACTTCAAGTGATGCGGTAGAGGCATTTCACACTTGTTGGTTTTTTTTGGCGTTGTACCCAAGTAGTGAGTTTCTAGGACTTTTGAATATTTATAACTTTTGCCACTTATTGCATTGTTTCAAAACTGCCCATTAGCCCCTCGAAGCCTCCGACCTGTCCTCTCCTCCCATCGAAATAGTCGTAAGAAGGCTTTCATTAAACTTATGCGAATATCTTTCATGCCCTAGGGAGGCTTTTTTATTCTCAATGTATTTTACCTTGTTGACATATCAACTGGACTATGCCCAATGCCCAAGCTTTTTATTTTCACATCTCAGATATACGAATGCCTGTTTCGCTCTACCCTAATGGAGATTTCCAGGACTCGGAGGCACCTCGCCGGTTTCCCAGATAGTGGCATTGCTTCCTAGCACAAACTCAATCGTTCCACCGTCAACCATGATATCGTCGTGGACGAACCAGTTCTTGGTCCAGGGCTGCCCATTGAGCTTGACTGATTGAACATAATAGCTTTCCTGCCCTAATCCAGTAGCAGTGATACGCAGCGTACGATTGCCGTTGACGGTCATGTTGAGGTCTGAAAACCAAGGTGACGAGATTAGGTAGACCGGTTGGGTGACGACCGGGTAGAGGCCGAGCATTTGCCAAATGAGCCACGAATTCAAAGCGCCGGCGTCAGAATTCCCAGGGAGGCCGTAGGGCTGGTTTTTGAAACTACGCAATGTTTAGATTCTGATCATGTCGTAGCAGTTATCGGAATATTTCTTACTACTTTCGGGCGAGCTCTCGAGATTTCTGAACGCTCTTCCATTGCTTGTTGATGTAGTTGTACAGATACGGTGTTTGGAAATCAGGTTCGTTCCTAGAGACATGAGTGTTATGTTGTAGAGATGACAAATTTCACTCACCCAATGTTCATCAGGGTATTGATGCCCGCTCCATTTACGCCCAAGTCCTGTTGGCTGCTTCCTGGTTGGAACATGTAGTCGAGCCGACGTTCGAAATCGTTCGACCCACCCATAAATTCTATCATGCTCTTCATATCGTGCGGAATGTTGAAAGAGTATTCGAAGGGTGTAGCCTCGTATGTAATCGCTGTCCACGAACAACCTCCGCACAAAGCCGGGTTGTAACTTGACGAGTTGAATGTTCCATCCGATAACCTAGGCGTTAGGAAGCCATTAAATGTAGGTGTGGTATTGAAGCTGGCTACGTTGTGGTCCCATGTAAGTTGCCATCCAGCCGAGCGGTTCAAATATTTCTCAACGTCGCTTGGTTGTTCCCCTTTGGCAACCTGACTGAGCGCAAAGTCATTCAGAGCGTACTCGACTGTCCGAGAGATGCAGCGCTCGTTTCGATCTTGCGTTACATAGCCAAATTCGAGCCAATCATTGAGCGCTGCCCGTCCTTCCTTGTCCTTGAATTTCAAGTCAGGAAGAACTTCGGCGTTTTTTACCATTGCAGCATATCCATCTTTCCAATTGATGGCCCACGTAGGCCCTTTACATAGGCGTCTGCTAGTACATTATCAGCGTTGCTACCACCCTGACTTAGACCGTTGTAGTTGCCGGATCGGCCATCGGGGAGGAATCCATCATGACGCCAGATGTCAATTAGTGCTCGAATCTGAGCCTCATAAGCCTTGGGTTGAATCAAGTGATAAAGTGAGGTTGTGCAACGGAAGGTATCCCCTGGCTGAACATTAGTCAACTGAAACAAATAAAATAATAATGGTGAGAAGACGAAATTCAACTCACAAATAGCGTAGAAGTCGTCATAATAGGGTTCCACTGATTTCCAAAGCGGATTTTCCCCGGTTCGATTCGATGGCATCAAATGTGTGAAGTAGAGCATAGAATATAGAAGGGTAAGATCCGTCTTGTTGGCTGAATCGCTAGTGTCGACGCTTATTGTGCTGAAGATATCGTTGTTCCATTCGTCCACAGCGGCACTCACTGTATCCTTCAACTCCCAGGAGGCGATCTCAGCATCTTTGAAAGCGCACGCCTTTTCAGTTGAGATGAAAGATATTCCAACCTTTGAGCGCAGAACAGACGGGGATTCGGTCTTATTCCAGGTGAAAAGCGCACCTACAGTGTCGTATCGAGATGCTGCCTTTCTGCTCTTGCCGCCCATCTTTGGCGTAGTAGAGTTCTCCGCATTGAATGCTTGAGCGCGATCTGGAGTAGATTCAAATTGGCCACAAAAGTAAACCTTGTATGGAGCACCTTCGTTCCAGCCAGCCTCATAAATCCCGTAGCCACTATACTTACTCCCGTCTTCTGAAATGCTGATATCGGCATCGACGTATCGTTGCGTACATGTACTTCCTCTTGCGCTGGGCAGCCGATGGGAAAGATCCACAAGCACATTTTTCTCACCAGCTGGAAATGTATATTGTACTATACCTGCGTGTGCAGCGCCTGATAGCTCAATTGTCACTCCGCTCTCCAAATCCGTCCTAAAGTACCCTACGCTTGCAGTTTCGTTTCCAACACGATGTTGCCAATAGGTCCGATTGTTCAAGATTTCGACTGGCGCAGCAGTGGTCGTAAGTGGCATTTGAGAGATGACTCCGTACCTTCCTTCCATGAATAAAGTGACATATATGGATTCGAATGTTGCGACTTACTTTGGGCACCCACCCGTGCCACTAACATGCATCATCGATACTCCAGTCACGTTTCCTTTGGGTGTATATCCTCCGTTCAGGACGGCCATTTGGGGGTTTGTTTCATAGGTATCAATCCCAATCTTGACAACGCCATACGGGACAGCTCCACCAACAAAGATGTCTCCTCCACCAAACGCTCTTCCAGGCGTTGGCCCTTCGGCTCCAATAAATGGATTGACGTATTTCGCATAGTCTGCTTTGCCAGCTGCCAGACTAGATAACACTAGCAGCAATATCGGTGCAAAGCCAGCCATGGTGGTGGTTGTGGCGTTTTGAAGAGCCCGCAGTAAAGTCACGCTTAAAACTGTGGCGAGCCATTTATTATAGGTACGTACACTTGTATTTATGTACTAGGATGATCATAATACAGTAGCGTGATCTGATGTAACCATTTTTTAGCACACCGGATACACTCCCGTTTTGCGGGGTCCCGCGCCTTGTATGGTGCGAAGATTCCTTAATTGCGTCATTTTCCTAGGAAGGATTCCGCCTCCACAAGATGGTGCGGAGTAATATCCCCGAAGGCTTGGTGATAGCCGTTGTAGGCTTAGGAAGTTGGAGAAATTTGTCCGAGCTAGGGATGCCAAATCTGTGCCTCGGCTAAGTCATTGCTTGCCGATGCAAAATAATGCGCCGACTGAAGCATATCAGCTTAGCCAATGAAGTTGCCCAAGGAAAGTCTCGCTTACACTTGATTGCTTGACATACCTAGAATTAGGAGATGGATGTTGTGATGGAGTAGACAGATGTTGTGCTGATGGGAAAACCTACTGGCTCCTTCTAGGTGTCAATGGACCCATCTTGATTCCACGTCCAATACTTACAACTCCAATTATCTCCCGCTTAAATATTCTTACTTACATTATAGTTGAATTGAAGTTGAATTAATAGCAATACATGACTTTGACTAGTACAAAAAGCTGACGCAGGACATTCCCCAAGACGTTCTCATCGCTAAATATACATTTGGGTATCAAGAAAACCAATAGATATCGTCGGGACTGCTATGTGCTATGCCGTGTGTCGACTAGAAATAAAAGCCAGCAAAGGTATGTAACTTTATAAGCTTGGCGGTAACATCGATGACGGACGAGGTAAGATGGAAATCGTGAGTACTAAGCGCAATGGTGGAGGGGATGGCGGAGTAACAAGGTTGAGCATCAATCATGTGCGCTATATATACCCTGCATACATATGTAGGAATCTCGTGTGAGGCATGTGAAGCATCGCACAAAAACAAGTTCTGGAGAAACTCTCGAGAACCATTAACTGAAGCTTTGTTTGCGGCACCGTCAAACTGTGCTCAGGCCGGGACCACTCCGGGCGCTGAAGAACACATTTTAAAGGATATTAGGCACGAATATGTCTTTAATATGAGCCTTTCGTCGTACGAGTGAAATGATATGCGGTTAGTGTTTGCTTGCAAATCACACTCTAAATTTGATGCTAGCTAATATTGTGAACTTAGGGCATGTCATCGTGTAGCAGTGAAAAGCATATATCGCATTTCACAGACATTGGCGATAGTGTGAGCTATATTTCTTCCTATTCAATTTAGGGCATTACCAAACTCGAGCTTGATAGGAGACGAAAGCAAATAAGGTCGCATCAAAGAAGCCCGGATCTAGACTAAACACACCCAACGACCACGGATATCACCCTCAGGGTAATGACCACACGGTCCTTGTGCCCTCTTTGCCGGAGATCTGCCTGACCGCAGTGGTACCCTTGTGCCGGTAATAGATAGTACTAGTCTTTCGGGAATTACGCCAAGTATCACCACCCATGTTGTCGTTGTTCCATTCAATGACTCCATTGGTACCGGCAGCTCGAGAAATGTAGTCGTTCACATTCTGGTTACTGACAATGCTAAGGCCCCATACGATGTCCAGGATATCGACCTTGCTTGAGCTACCAAGACTGCCATCCTCTGAGCATGTTCTCGCCTCTTTGGCTCGGTCGGAGTTGCCGATGGATTTGTGCCCTGGATTCTTTGGGAGAATGTAGGTGAATTCCTTGTTGTTGGCGTACTCATAGGCCAAGAAAGCCCTATATTCCTTGTTCGTCTTGTATAGCATGTCGAACACCTTCTCCATCGATGGCCATGGGTCACCAAACTCTCGGATGAGACCTGGCACTTCGATTTGATTCTCTTTTAGCTGGTAAATGATGCGAGCAATCGTTGTGACGTCTTGAGAGCCAAAGTTCGCACCAACGATCTCGTACTCAGATGAGCCACCAAAAACCGGCGGAGCGGTTTTAGAAGGAGCTTTCCGAGCCAGAAGTGCTCCATTGTCCTGGTAGTATTTGGCTGCTTCATATACCTATGTCTCGTTAGCGCTGAGCTACCAAGATCGCTAAGAGAACTTAGCTTAACCTACCTCTTCCCAAGCACCTGCAATTTTGGTAAATGTGCCAATGGCCATGCGTCGCCCAAAGGCGTATTTTTGGTTGATCTGGCCACCGATGCTACCGATCAGAGTTACGATTTTTTCGATTTCCGACGTAAAGGTCGAGAACACGCCTGTAGTACTTATCAGCAAGAAGCTGATCCACATCACCGGAAAAACTGTACCAGAGATCGTATTCAGCGCTTGGATACCTGCTTGGAGAGTTTCCTGGATGCCTTTCACCGAGTCCGTCAATGCCGTAGCTCTGCCTGCAAAATATTAGGGTCTGGAATACCTATCATGTCGTTAAGCCGGGAGGAAGTGATACTTCTGAGTTTTAGCGCAGTAGCTGCGTCCCCCTCGATTTCCTTGAAATAGCCAGCAATCTTGCTGTCGATAGCCTTCAACTTCTTCAACATGTCTTCGTCACTAACATACCCACTGTAGCCAAGCTCACTGGTATAGAGCATGCCGTCTGTGTTCCATGTAAGCGATAGTTTGATGGGAAAGCAAATATGGCACCTGCCTTGTGGATAACCACGCGAGCGATTGAGGTTGACTTGCTTTTGGAAGCAATTCTTCAATTCAACAATAGCTTCCTCTATCTGGGCCTTCGTGTCGGCTCGCAGTTTCTCCCAATCCGGCAGCTTGGGGAGCGCTTCGTCAGCCACCAGGTTCAGTCTCCTTCCGTCGTCCTCGGTCTTTGCCTTGAACTGAGAATATCTCTATTAGTGTATGCATGTAAATCAAATTTGGAATACATACTACAGCGAACGCTTTGGCTAGCGAATCAGCTTTATCCTTGTTCGTGATTGCCGTGTTTTTGAGGTCATCGCAGATACGCATAATCTCAGTCATCGCTTCGGAAACATTTGGATCATTGAGATTGAGAGTCGGTGTCTTGATATCAGTGAGAATAGGAAGGTGCTTGTCAATGATTGCCGAAGACTCTTTGACTGTACTGGAAAAATTTACAAGCCCGCCACCTATTGACATTAGCGGAGTTGAAGAAGGTATCGATGGTTGGCGTTGTAAACTTACAAAGGGTGCGCATGTCTACGATAGTCGTAGTTTGGAACGTCTCACAATTTTTATAGATGCCATCACCACCACTGAGAACTGCCCTCAAGCGGCCCCAAAGCTCATCACCAAGATAGATGGAGAATGATACACGAGGAAACTCAGTCTCGAATGCACCATCATCCCTAGGTAGATTTTGGGCGGCCTTTAGGCAGAGCTGTAAATCAATGAATGCCTTGTTGTTGAGGGCAAACCTCGAGTTAGCGGATACTACATTAGCAGCTGCTGCAGGACTAGGCGCTGCTTCAACAATGACGTTACTGAAGGCGATCTGTTGTGAAAGCAGGACATCGGGGCTTGAGATGGTGATGACGTCAGTTGTAGCCATCTTGATGATACTCTGACTATTTAGGCTTGAAGAATTGAAGAGCCAGGAATAATGAGATCCGTGGCTAGGTGATTGCCATGACTTTAGACACCTTTATAGACGATGGAGGTCGTCATGAAGCCAGCTCAAATCTCAGCTGCCGTACGAATGTAGCTCAGTTGAGATTCTCAAGTTTACGAAGGGCCATGAAGAACAACACATCAGTATCCCTGACGCAGGATCAGAAAAGATGTGGCCGTGTAGGTATTACGGGGTATTTCAGCTGGACGGGAGACACATTGTTAGAGATGGCAAAATCCGGGGTCTATCACCAATTTTTCATAGATTCATGGATATGTGGATCCTCCATACAAATCTGTATTGGATTTTGGAATCTAGATTCGCTTCCTCTGAACTTTTGCATATTTTCAATCTAAAGTTAGCTAGCAAGGAGTATAGGAGCTAAAGTAACTTAGCGTCGTCCATTCTAGGCCTCTCAGCTATCTTGTCGTCGCTGGTAACTGAGCTTGATTTGCTCATAAACGCCTCAATTTAGGGCCTATTCGTTACTCTGGGTAGATGCATTGAGCTCCATGGTATAGCTTAATGTGTGTGCATTGTGGCCACTATTGACTTTCGCCATGCGACTCCAACTGCAAGTTTCCACCATGAGAAATCAATACAGTTAAGAGCTCGTATGACATTTCTCAGCGTCAACCACTGTTGCAGCTTGCATGGCTTGCCGCTGAGAGTTAAAAGTGAGTTTTCTGGAGTACTATGTCGGGTAGAATTAAATCACCGACTAAGTTTCCACGAAACAACATGCTTAAGCTAATGGCTGGATGGTTAGACGTGCATTCAATGACTTTGGAGTCTGCTTCATGCGTGAGTGGGCTTGCTTTTCAGGTGCATCAGAAGTCACCAGACTGACGGCCGCGCCGAAGAAGGTGCATTAGCTGTACGTGCAGTCCTCGTAACAGCTCGCAACTGTAAGCCACAAACACAATGCAAACACAACGATGAGGTTGTCCCGGAGGAGATAGAAATATCAAGGCCTTCCTTACGCGACCAAGATGGCTTTCATGTCGACAAATTCTTCTTTCCTTTCATCCAAAACTAGTGCTTTGTGAACCATCGACTCAGGCAACATGGGTTTGGACATAGCAACTAATGGAATCGATGCGATGGCAGCGGCAGATCTGCAATCGGACATCGACATCCAAGTCGCAGTTGATTTCACGCTGAGCGCCCTCACTCTTGATGAGAAAGACCTTGGACAAGCTCTTTTCAAGTCAGAGCGCGTATATGGCGGGCCGACTGAGTCTGCCACGGTACATAAGCCTCTTAGTTATGCCCAAAATACAGCTAATCCGAGCATAGGTATGGATCAGAGCTCCCAAATTGGAACTTAGCGAGGCATTGAAGACTGCTCGTGGTCTTGCCACGGGCAAAAAAGCCATTTTGCAGTATGTCAATCTGTACTGTGATACTTTAGCCATACAGCAAGACCAGACCATTGATGGCTCGAGCCTGAACGCTAAGAGCGAGGTTACCAAGAATTGGAATGGCAGCTTCATTATCAATATCTATGCTCGCCGGATCACGACACCGAACAGTAAGAAACCAGCCAGCATCAAGTTTGCATATGGCGATGACTCCTCAGTCATGTGGCTCACTCCTGTTTTCCCGCCTAATCTGGAACTCACGTTCACAGCGCCCTCGGGTGCTAACGGTAAGGTGAAGCCAGTGGTAGACGCGGGCAAGTATGGTATGGCATTTTATTTCGAGCAGAATATTCAAACGACGCAACTAGATGCCCCAGTTGATGAGATGAAGAACATCAACTACCTAGCCCTGATCAAGCCTGATGGCACATTGCAAAATCAGGGCTACGCAGAAGAGTATATGCGTCAGTCCCTGGTTAGAAATAATTGTACTGATGTGCGCATAGTGAACTACCACGCCTGTTGCAAATGCAAACGTTGATAGCCCAGGCTCATGTTAATTCGAACCGTCCGCTGGCCATTGAGCTACTCAATTACGTGATTGCAGGAACAGCTTGCTCTGCTAGTATCGAGATGCACTACCAGGCTGTTGCTGCACGGAATTCCTTGTGTAAGCTGTCTTTCCTTGTACGCCTCATAAACTTTGTTGACGTAAAACATCACAGTACTTCCACCTAATCTTGCTGCCGCATCGTCAATCAACATTTATGCAAGCAAGCAGGTTCTCAAAGCTCACTTGTCAGCAGCTGTGGCCTTCGAGACGGCTTTCTGAGATTTCTCCAGCCAGAGCACCAACTCCGAGTTTCAGACAGCTACATGCCTGAACATGCTAGCCAAGAGCAACGACGCTATTGAGACTTACAAGTTCATCACTAGTATCCGGCAGAGGGAGTATGATAACGCGGTGGACGCCGTCAAGAAAGCAAAAGCGAACTTTGATAAAAACAACGCCGAGATTGCATCTAAGGGCAAAGACTTCGAGAAGGGCGTCGAAAAGTACAAGAAAGATCAAGAAGATGCAGCTCGAAAGGCTATCATAAAGGGTATCATTGGCATGGTCGTCGCAGTGGCGGCCACTGTAGCCACAGCCGGCGCAGCGGCTCCTGCTATTGCTGGCGCCGGAGCTCAAGTCGTAGGCAGTGTTGAGAAAGCTGCGTCTCTGATCCAGAAGATCAAAGCTATTTTCGACCAGCTAAAGAAGCTCAAAGAGAAGATTGAGCCCGTCCTAGAGAAACTGCGCGAACTTGTCGAAATGTCCAAGAATCTCATGGACATGATCCAGAAGCTCAAAACCGCAGGAGGAAACTCTGGAGATGCTGTGACCCTGCGGCCTGGACAGCAGAGTGGTGAGGTGTCCGAGGTTGGTATCTCGGAGTGGCAACGTTTCAACCTGGCTGTCATGGACATGCAGGACCAACTCAAGGACTACGAGATCGACGGTAAGAGGGCTTACTTCATGAGCTTGAGATTGCTGGTCATTGCCGGCGAATGCTATATCAAAACGCAAGTCAATCTCGTGCAAAAGACAGATGATCTTGTCATCATTCAGGTTCAGAGCCGCATGGAGGCCAGAGACCAACAACGATTGTCTTCGATGGCCTATGTTGCAGTCGCCGACAAAACCGTACTGGGGCTGCTTAGGCGGGCGATGTTTGATCGTGTCCTTGCTATTCGCGGTTACGTCTACCAAGACTTCCAGACTTACAAGCTGGCCTACAACTACCACACTCTCTCTACTGGTAAGCACACATCACAGCCGTGTCGATAATGGTTACTAATTCACGACTCTAGTATCAATCTTGAAGCTCTCTCCTGTAAAACCAGTCAACGACTATCTTCAGGATGCTGCAACCCTGCAAGGAGCAGTCGTCGCGTATGGCTCTCGAGCTCTGATCCAATCTCGGAAGTTCACCCTAAGATCACTTTGTGGTTTCGAGGATAGCGCGGCCCTCGGTGCAGCGCTGTCCAAAGATGGAACTGTTTCCTTCACAGTCGATCCCCAAGACAGTATCTGGCGCGGGTTCGGTCGCATACGTATGTCTTCAGCGAGGTAAGTCGTTCTCGTGTCTAGGCTGTGAGAAAGCTTTGCTAACTAGCCAAAAGGTGCTACCTCATCGGCGCCAAAGTAGGTGGTGACAGCAATACTGCTGCATCAGTGAAGCTTCAGCTTGATACCGACGGGCGTTTCTTTGACCGCGACTGCTTCCAGAAGGTGCCTGAGAGTGGTCTCAGCGGGACCCTTATGCCTCTGCGCAGTTTTGTTGGAGACTCGCGCACGTTGCTCTTCGAGTACGACGTGACCAGCAATGCCATCATATGTGATGGCTTGTGGGGCCAGGAGCGAGATTACACCAAGTATACCCCGCTGACTACCTGGAAGGTTTCCATTGTTGGACATCAAGGACCTGATGTTGCGAATGGCGGCTTAATTGTGGACTTTTCGAGCGTAACGGCGCTTGAGATGGAATTAAATTGCGATGTGATCTGGGCAGGCTGGTGATAGGAAATTTGTACTTCATATATATTTGGCAGCGGCTGATACGTGTTCCTGATATCTCTGTATGTGATGCAATACGAAAACTCGCGAGGCTCCATTCGCTTATTTAACATTGTTGAAACGTTTTCCACCATCAGCTCATCCCACCGCTCCTCATGGAAGCTCAAATACGTTACAATCCCTACTCCGCTCTCCTGCAAATATGCACCTGCTTGCGCAATTGCTAGTGGCAGGCCATCGAGCAGTTGCAGTAAACGATCACACTTGACTGTGTCTCTAATTACATCATCAGCTACAGCAAGCTGCCTCAAATTACCGTACGCCCTCTTATACCATGTCTTCAGGATCGCCTGCACTTGCTGATCGTCGTCTTTGCCCAGCTACTGCAATTTACCCAGCTGCTCTAGCTTCGTCCGTCTAGGAAACAGATGAATTTGATAGTAAGTTTATCTAAGAGCATCCTTTCTAGTTAAATATAAGTTTAATTAGTAGCAATACCTACCTAATTATGACTAGTATAAAAAGCTAACGTAGAACATTCCCTAGGACATTCCCATCGCTAAATACATATTCGAGTATTTAGAAAACCAGTAGATATCGTCTGGAGACTACTTATTTCTCATACTTTTGTGGAATCGCCCTTTCAGACGCATATACACCGAGCTTTTATTAGAATGTTGACATTTGGCTTGCTCTGCCTGTTGATGCATAGAGACGAGGCTTTCACGACAGGCAATGGTCCACGGATGTTGAGGGCCCAATTGTTGCTCGAACCCGTCGCATGCTCGTTGGAACAATTCGGCTGCTTCTTTGTACTGCTTTAATTGGGCCAAAGCATTTGCCAAGCTATTCACACCCAACAACGTATCAGGGTGTTTCTCGCCTAGAATTTTCTCTCTTCTTTCAAGAACTTGCTGATTAAGAGTCTTGGCCTCGGCGTACTTTCCCTGGGCGAGCAGTATTGATGCCAGGTTACTAATGCCTGTAAGTGTGTCGGGGTGCTCCTCACCAAACTCCTTCCCTCGTCCTTCCAGCACGAGCCGGAGGAGTACCTCAGCCTCGACATAATTTTCTTGGTCCCAAAGTACTAATGCCAAGTTGTTCATGCTCGCTAAAGTAGAGGGGTGCTGTTCACCAAGCTGCGTTCTCCTCCATTTGAGGGCCTTTCGATGAAGTGTCTCCGCCTCATCCCATTTCCCTTGGACTCGCAGCACACAAGCTAGTTCGTTTATAGCTTGCAGTTTTTCTATTTCTTGTACTTCTGGATCACTTTCGCTTCCTTTTAGTACTCGTCGACAGAGCTTTTCAGCGTCAGTGTAGTTGCCCTGGTCTTTCAACACCATTGCTAGCTGGCTGGCAATGAATCGCGTTTTCGTGTAATTTGGCCCCGAATCTCTCTCCTCAACTGTAAGCACCCTTCTATAAAGTTTCTCAGCTTCTTCGTACTTTCCCTGATCATGTAGAACCCCTGCGAGCCCACGGGCACTTGACAGGCTCTCTTTGTGATCTTGCCCAAGCACCCGACTTCGAACCGCCAACGTCCGCTGAAACAACTGCAAAGCCTCCTCATAGCTTCCTTCAGCACGAAGCATCCAAGCCAGTATGTCAAGGCTTGCCAAAGTCGCCTCATGGTCCGGTCCCAGCAGCTTTTCTCGTGCTGAAACCGCCCTAGTCGCTAATTTCTTCCCTGTTTGATAGTTCCCTCGATTATACAAATAGTTTGCCATGTTTGTTGCGACCTGCGCCCAGACTGTCAACATTTCATCAGTGGTTGGCTCGCTCTCAAACAGAGGTTCGATGTGCGGAAATAGCTGCTGACAATACGCCCAATCTTCAAACCTCCCAATCGGAAACTCTTCTGCCATAAGCTCTATAAACTCCAAATCGTACTGATGATTGTCACTGATCGATGATCGCCATAATCGTGTGCAGAATTGCACTAGCGGATGTATCTCGTACATGCCTATGTCCCCTGTATCTGCTACAAGGGAGTATACTCGCAGCAGATCAAGATCTGCCTCGAAATCAATTTCAGTGTTAAATTCGTCTACAAATTTAGCGGCCCCCTTGTTCTTGGTGTATCGACGCAATGTTCGCTCAGGAATACCCTGTGGATTGAAGGAGCTCATTAGTGACAGCAGCTCAGCGGCAGATGGCCTTTCCTGCTGGATGCACTCAAATGACATTTGCCAAGTTAAAATTACTGAGTTGGATGCACTCTCGTCCCGCCGCAGGTCGCCTGTCTCCCAATTTAGCAGAAGCTCCTTTCTCTTGCTGCTCGTGTGGAAATCTTTTAGATAGGCAGCAGTCGTCATGTGAGCGCGCTTATTAATGTATGCAGCAGCTTGGCTGATTGCTAGGGGTATGTAATTGAGGGTCTGTAATAGCTCAGTTGCGCTTTTTTCCTCGGGTGTATCCTGGAGCTTATTGCAAAGAAGCCTTAAACCTTGATCCCGATTCATTACATGAACTTCTTTTAAACGATTGTATCCTCCTGTAAGCTTGGCTGCCGCATCCTTGCTCCGTGAGGTCACGAGAATCGATCCGTTGCGACTTTGGGGGAGGTAGGTCGTCAATAACTTCTGACCATCTGGCGACAAGCCAAAAACGTCAACGTGGTCGGCATTGTCCAAAATCATAGTCCATTGTCCGTTTGACTCTTCACATAGCCAGTTGTAAACTAGCTGCATGACATCTGTCTCAGGCTCGTGTCGTTTTGGAAGATCAAGCCTGTCTGCTATATCTCTGTACGCTTCTTCAAACTTGGCCCGACTACTGGCATGCACCCAGAACACGAAGGTTAATGGAGATGCATCATAGACAATATGAGCATAGTGAATAGCGATTTGCGATTTGCTTCATGGTTGTCAGTATCATCTGAACAGAGGGCATCGGAATTAGCTTACCCTACGCCACCAAGTCCGACAAGTGCTGCACGTCCACCTGGATGTGTGCACTTCTCGCTCACCCAGTTTAGTACCTCGGGTCGATTGACGAAGTCAGGATCTGGTGCAAATGGAATAGTTGAGAAGGCCGTGCGCCTGCTCTTTATTGATATGTGCCCCGGCTCCATTGATTGTGCATCGATCTCCCTTCGCAGCCGGATGAACGCCTTTCTTTGACCTTCCCCATATATAAGAGGAATTTGTACATCGAAAATACCTAGCAGTGAATATGCCATATCCTCTGCACGTTTCGTACCGCGTAGTTGTATCCATGACATGCGCTCCTCGACGTCGAGCTGTTCCAGCGGGCATCCTTGTAAAGCTGTGATATTGATTTTTGTGATCTTATGAAGCTCATCTATCATTGATTCCTTGTCGCCAAGTCGATGACCCTCTTGGGAAAAGAATTCAACTGAATTTGGGGCAATTAGTTCCTGAAGCGTCCATCTACGAGGAGAATTTAGCAAATACAGTCGAAAATATAAATTATAGAGATTAAGAAACCAGGCCTAGACTTACCCTCTTGTGAACCATCGACTGTTCCGAAATGCTGGCTTCCATTTCGAGGCGTCATCGTCGACTGTGTAACTCGAAACGTCACTTAGATATACATAACATCTAGAAGCGTTACGATACCAGGTAAACATCGAGTTGATAGCCTCAGTCAGCTCCGCACTACTTGTCTTATCAATACAGCAAGTGTCTACCCAAAAATAATCCAGGCCATCCTCAACAGCCTTGTCATTACAGAACTGTACTTTCTTATACCCTTTTCTTTTGCTAAATGTGCCCTCGTACAAATCTTTCAATGTGACCTCTTCATGATCTGCTCCCCAGGTGTGTGAGAGGATAGCATAATCTGGAATATCATTGCCCATAAACTCAGTTAGGCTGTAACCGCTGTCGTCGTTATTGCGTTTTAAAAGACGCATAGCGACGTAGTAAAGAAGATAAGGATATTTAAGGAAAGAAACTACAATACTAATTAACTCTTTCGCGCGAAAGAAGATCAAGGTGAGTTCTGAAAAAGAATATGTGATGGGGTTAGGATGGTCGCCTTAGTGCTGCGTAAGTAAGACAAACAGTTTGAAACAGAGCCTAAGTCGCTTTGGGCGGCTAAATCAAGCTTGGCCTGACCTACCCTTAGAAATACGGACTGTTTAGGCGAAGTTTTGCCTTTTTTTGCCTTAGTAGTGGATCACAGCGTACAACTAATTACTGTTCTGCATCACGGTTTGAATGTGTTGACTTGTGTCCCGGGTATAATCATATTCTGTGTTGAGCAGCCTTCACTTCAATCTCAGCTGATACGAAAACTACTGGGAAGCCAACACAGAATACAGTAAGCGTCTCGAAATACGCGCCATCGCTGGAGGACCCCTAACCGCCAATTGACCAAGCCATATGGACGCTATTAACTGCCACCATAACCGACACCCCGCAGGGCTCCAAATTCATGAGCAACAGGCTCTAATTGGAGATCTTGGTGCTGACCTTCTTTCCTGTGGCCTTCTCGAAGATTTTGCGCAATCCATCAGTCTGTGGTCCAGATTGTTAGCAACGATAATCTAGGCAGCGCAAATTCCACTACATGAAGCTTACAATCTTTTCGGTCATAGCGCGATCGCCAGCAATCTTCTGTCCTTGCGCACCGCCAAACTTCTTTGCACCAGCGGTAAGGGTCTTATCGAGAAGATCTCGCTTATTTGGATCGGCACTCATTTTCGAGAAAGCGCTTGGTAACTAGGGGATCTAGTCTTCTGGATGATAGTTCTTCGGTATCTGGAGTGGAATGAGATGTAAGAATGACAGAGTTGTTGGGCGAAAAAGCAGAGGCTGTGTGACACACTTTATGGATATCGGTGAGCCGTCACCTGGCGTTGATAGGGCCGAAAGATTTCATCACTAGGCAGGTTTCAGTTAAAACGTGGCTCATCGGATCTTCTGGCCCAGCGTGGGTGGATAATTTGACTCTCGGAAGCTTCCGCGCGTTACCTCGTGGGATCATAACCGTTACCGTTTCTAGAATATGCACTTATGCAACATCATGTTCACACCATGTTTGACTTCAGCATGACACTTCTCGCTGCATATTTTCCATATCGCTAGGATTTGCTTCGCCCAAAGATCAATACTGGTGGCTACCCTTGAGGATTTATTACGCGCGTCGATAATAATCCCTGTGGGGCCAAATATATTTGACCAATCTCAGCACCCAGATTTATGCTCAGCCACATTACGAATGTGATGAAATATCGTTCCAGGAAGAATATGGTCAAGCAAATTACTTGTCACACATCCATTGGTCTAGTTCTAAAAGATTACTTTTTTTTGCGTTAGAGGACGCTAGTCTTACACTGAAAATCAAAACACGCTTTTGTTTTACATGTGCCAACCAGGAGCTAGCTCTTCCAGAGAACGATGCACAAACCCATGAGTATCAACATCACCATGGATGGGCGCTATAAGAGCCCAAGTTGAACTATATCTATCTATGACCTCATTTGAAGAAGTCGCGGAAGGACCTGTTTGATCTTCGAAGACACCAAAATAGCCGTCGATCCCAGTGTAATCTTGATGATTGAAATCTGTCTGTAAGGTAAAATTTGTGTCTTCTGTACTGGTGTGAGGTTCTGAGCCTTGGGCTGGAGGCCAGGTTGAGTCGTATCCAGAGTCTGAGGAATTGGACGATGCTGGAAGCTTTGTCATAGCATTCATCGTCTCAGGAGGCGCAGGTTGCGGTACGGAAGCTACCGCAGAAATATGCATGGGTATGTTTTCAAAGCCCTCAAATATGTCTCCAGCGATACCATGAGCCGCCGGTAATGAACAGCTAGTGGAAGGAAGTGTAGTCGCTGACATGACTGATGCGGCGCTTGCGGGCAACGTCACAGAATCCGAGCTATTTAAGTTGGGCCCACTAGTTGCGTGGAACATCGAGACGAGCTGACCCTGGCATTCCTTTATGATGTCCAATAAGCGCTCTTTCAGCCTATCCTCCAGCGGTTGTGCTTCATGTTCAACAGCTGCTTCTAAGGTCCGACGAACAAGGCGTGGGAGTTCAAGACGGGAGAACTCTTGGAAGCGAATGACATTGGATGCATCTCCACTTTTACCAGTGCAGGCCTGGTACTCAACGTATGGAGTTGGGATTTGATCTTCGCTGTCATCCGGAAAGAGGATACGATAAACGCCTTTCCACTTTTCCTCCTCTGTTTGATAGGCCTGGCTCTTCTTCTTACTCTTGAGTTGTCGTTCTTGATCTTTGTCAAAGCCTTCTAATGGCACTTGCTCATGGACTTCACATCCCCTTGGGTCGCGCTGGTGCTCCCGAAGTTTGATATCGTTTGGAAAGGTAGTGCAGCAGCGATGACACTGTGGGGGCAAGAGATGGCGGCGATACAAGTGTTCCCTAAATGCAATCAGAAAACCGCTCGAGAGTTTTTTACGGAGAAAAGAAAAGGGGTGGTATGCCTACTTTAACCTCGCAACGGTTGTGAAGCCGGGATCTCGACATGAAGTGAACGTCTGGTGCTTTCCAGGGTTGCGCTTGTAGTATGGGCATGCGAATCTGAGCTCAGCAACAGGCCTTTTGTCATCACTCTTCCGGTCCGATCGTTGTCGTTTATTCGAATCTCCATCATCGTTGGGGGAGTAGAGTCCCCTCCACTTAGACTTCGCTTTCTTGAGACAAACGAAGACGTTGAGTAAATAGAAGCGTTGCTTGACCAACCGCTTTGATCACTGTACGAGGAGCCGGAGGAGCCCCCGGCGGTGGTATGAGACTTGAAAGCCTGACTGGAAAGACGCTGAAAGTCTTGCATGATGGATTCTACCATCTTTCGTTTCGCCGGTGTCAACCTGCGTGGAAGTTGCGAATACCCTGGTGAGCTTTCTCGTGATGTTTGCTCCTCTGTCCAATCTGTTTCTTCATCAGATGATTCAACAACCTTTGATGACGTGAGCGAGAGACAGCGTGAGGAAACCGTGAGCTCAACGACATCCTCACACTCGACATCTGGAAACTCAATAGAGGAATCCGGTAGCAATCGGCCATGTAGATTCTCAATGTTGGTTGTGGCCTCTTCTGGTTCAGGGATCGATACAAGTGCATGTCGTACATCCAAAAGCTTGTCAACAGACTTGCTGAGGTCGTAGTTGTTGAGCGTTTCTCTGACCTGCAAGTGCTCATTTCTCGCCACTGCACGAAAAATACAACCAGGTAGGTGTTCGTAGAAGCCTTGGGCACTGAATGGCTCGGCGCAAACAGTGCAAGTGGCAATTGGTCCTTCAAAGCTTGATTTGCGTCCACCACTTGGCTCCAACTCCAGGTTCCGCCCAGTAGCACCATGCTCCTGGATTAGATGGGTTAAGAAGAGGTAAACACGATCCGCAGTTTCGCAGAAAGATTTTTCCTCTTTTGTACAAAAGCCGCACTGAAGTAGTCCGTTGAAATGTTTGAAAACATGTTGTTTCCGGTCAGCGACACTAGCGAATCCTCTTGAGTGGTAATTGCACGCCCTCACAGGGCATTCCAATAATGTTGGCTCCGCCACAGGGATTCGCAGCATATGAAAATCCTCATCTTGAAACCAAAGATCACTGCAGCTTGAAATAGAATCTAGCCCTCTTGTGCTGTTTCGTTGATCATCAATAGGATCCAATATCGATGATTTGGTAGACCTGGTCGACGAATTGCGACTGCTCAATGTGCCTCTACTCATGAGAGACGGACACCTACTAGGGGGTGGTAGCTGTTCGGTTTGAATTTCTGGAACAGATTTCAAGAACCCCCAATACTCTTCGACTCGCTTATCTTTGTATATGGGTGATGGCCTGGGCTTTGGTTGTCGTCTTATCGGCGGGAGCACTGACTGCTTTGTCGACTCCCATGCGACAGTGATCTCATCATCACAGACAGTGTCTGAAATGCTACTATTTGCTGGAAATGAAGAGTCGGACCAAAGTGACACATCTTTATTTTGTTGGTTATCATCACAAATTGGGGATTTGAAGATGACTAACAATTGGTAGCTTCATCGGAGAAATTGCGAGCGTGCCTCCGGGATTTTAGATCTATTCGACGTGTATTAGCGCAGCCCTATCGCTCATCTTTTCAAGACTAACTAGAATTGCTTTCCATGGTGCTACTGGACACAGTAGTTAAATCGCACAAATCGTGATGAGAGGGAGGAACATCAACTAATTTTGAAACCAAACAAACACGGCTCAAGTCACTGTCGCTGGTTAGGTAAATGTGGTGTGTCGTCTGGTTCAAATGGACTCCACTGGGCTCAATGGGCTGGAGGCCGGCTCCAAAATAAAGGGGTCTCAATGCGCAGGACGTAGTGCCGTCTCAATTGCGCACAACGATTTGATTGGTGCCCTCCTTGACCGGTAGGATTCCTAGTTAGTCAGCGCGCCTCAGCTGATGTCAATGCTGATGCCTAGCACGCCTGATCAAACATCAGCCGCAGAACATCGTAATGATTTAGTTGGATAAAAGAACGTCATCTTGCCTGTGACATTAAAATAAGAATATGTTGAGTAAGTCAATATTGGGAGGTCACAATACGTCCTTTAGAAACAGAAGGTTCGTCTACAGGACCGAAGACCTTGGCACATTCTTAGCCAGTGCTTCTTGATTCACTTAACCAAGAATTATGGGGTTGAGTTGATGAAGTCGGGCCCCAAGACTTTCGCTCGTACTCATCATTATATCGGCAGATAATCTATGCCGAAGAGAATATAGCAGCAACGATATAAAAGATTGTGTGTACGATAGTGCAAAAGATTGGAACGAGGGAAGTTGAGGTGTATTCCCTATAATCCGGGAAAGCAATGTAAATTTAAGGGAAATTAGGACGTTGAAACCCAAGATACTCGTGATGAAATTAGCTCATGAAAGTTACCTTGGTATGAGGTTAAGCGAGAGAAGTATTGAAAATAAGTCAATATGCCTTGAAAATTCCATTAAAGAAGAACATTGTTGGGTATTGGTAGCGCATTTTGTTTGCTGTTGCACTTTCAATCCCAGCAGCGATTGATTGGGAGGCTACTGCCTCTTACAGAAGTGAGTTCTATTTTTGTAGTCATTCCTAATCGCTCGATGGTGAAACATATTGACATGTTGATAGTATTTAGCATGACGCAGATTTCGAGTGCTGAGCAGAGAGGAGCCTAGTGGAATTAGTGTTTATTGGTTGCTTTGAAATATAATGGCCTATCAATGCTTCTAAGGTTAAATGAAGGTTTGCAACAACCTCGGAACGACCACTCACGCAACATGATCATGGAACTCTTCAAAGATCCTAGGGTAACAAATCATTTCTTCACCTAAGTAATATCAATATCATCATTTATTGTTTTAATCCTGGCAGCCATCTTCAACGCTATTGGTAAGTTGAGGTTCCACATCTCAAGACTTGACACTCCAAAACCCCGCACTAGTGATCGGAATCAGGTACCTATTCCGAAGCCTAACTAGGCACAAATACCACGCACTTTAACGACATGTATATATTTCAATCATTCTTCTTTAAATCAATTGACGTAGTTCACATATTTCTATTTTACTTCTGACACCATAAATCAACCCACAATGGCTCCCTCAGCTGTACCCATGACAACAGTCCAAGTACAGCCACCGAAGCAACCGGCAGACTCTTCACAACCCAAAAGCCAAGTGCAACCCATGCTAGACAAGACGCCACTCCAGGCCATTTCACAAGGCGTATGCCTACCCGGTATACCCATTTTCTCCTCATACGACAAGCACCGCGCATGGATGCTTTCACACATGTACGCATAAAACCCCCCTCCCTTAAGCGGAACATTTCTCATAAAAAAAAACAAGGGCCGGGGCATTCCGTGTATTTGCCCGCAAAGGCTATACCGAGGGCATGGCTGGACACATTTCCATTCGCGACCCAGAGCACCCCCACACCTTCTGGACGAACCCACTCGGCAAACATTTCGCCACACTGAAGCCCTCAGACATGGTGCTCGTCGACTACGATGGCAAGGCCGTTGGAGGAAATACCACTTGGCCAGCTAATGCCGCGGGCTTTCTTATCCACTCTGCTATCCACAAGGCGCGGCCTGATGTAACTGCCGCTTGTCATTGCCATGGAAAAGCGGGCAAGGCGTGGAGTGCGTTTTCGCGGAAGCTGGAAATGATTAATCAAGATGTGACGTATTTTTACGGGGATGCGCAGGCTTTGTATTCAGAATTTGGGGGCGTGGTTTTTAGTGAAGAGGAGGGTAAGCGATTGGCGGCTGCTTTGGGACCGAAGGGTAAAGGCATGATTTTGCGAAATCATGGGTTATTGGTAAGTTTTTGGAATATGTTTAGGAGCTTTTGTATGGGGCTAACGGGTTATAGACTGTGGGGACTACTGTTGATGAAGCAGCGTATCTCTACACGCTTATGGAGCGCTCTTGCGAAGTTCAGCTTATGGTTGAGGCTGCAGCTGCTAATGGTATACCAAAGGTGTATATCGACGACGAAGCTGCAGAGTATACTTTTAAAATGGGAAGCGATGCCGAGAGTTTGTACTGGGAGTTTCAGCCCGACCTTCAATACGAACGCGAGATGAGCAATAATGTATTTGAATAGTGATATATCCTAAGATTTAGCATGTATATTCTTGTTCATGATGGTTTCTTACCTGGACTGAGAAAGACTTCAATGTACATGACCTCCAATCACATATTTTTTTTCAGAACTCACCGTTATCGTTTTTTGTACGAAAGTGTTGATTAGTATATTAATTTCTTTCCCTTTTTTTCCTTATCATATTTACTACCTCGCTATGCGTCTTTTGTAAGGGCATTCATAATAGTAGCAGTTACAGCCTAACTAAGTTTATTGGCAATACTATGTTGGTGGAACTTCCTCTGCAGCGTGAAAGCATGCGACAAGCTTGGTACAATATTGTACGGGGTTGGGGTCTGCTCTCAAAAGGTAAAATAAATCATTGTTGTTCTACGTACGATCTATGTAAGATCTATATAGGGGACCCAGACGCACAGGTTTGTAGGCCTGTGCATCTGGCTACTCCTTTACTAGTAGCTCTACTGTACGTGCTCTTATAGCAGGTGACAGCTAGAGCTGCGACGTACGGACACTCTAGATTATAAAGAGGTTATGTTAAAAGATTTTTATGGTGATACATTTGATAAAAGAAAAGGCATCGAAAAAGTATAGTTCTGTAGTAACACAGCTATTGAAGATGGCCTTGATTATTTTTGAGTAGACACTTATTGCACTAATAACTTTGACCTAGCTACAATGCCCTGTATAAGGGTAGGATATTACCGCTAGAAACGACGATCGTTACAGTGCCGGACTAACTAATAGCAACAAGTGCTATTGACCTGCTTACCGACTTAGCCTATTACCAGGTGCTCGTACGGAAGCATGTCGCCGTCAGGTGCCAGCAACCAGAGGGTCAATGAGTAAGACAAATTCTGTACTCGACTAGCTTGTCACCCCCAACGGCTCTTTTGTCTCGTTGTGTTGCCAACATGATTATCTTGCTTCTCTTCCTCAGCGTGTTCTAAACTGTTCTTTTCCTAATCTGTGAATAACCACGTACCGAAATTCAAAGTACATGCAATACCTAGGGCATCCCAAACAGAAACTTCTCCAATGGTTCTCTCCAGTAAAAAAAAGCGAGTTTACGTGAAATGGGAGCATGGAATGAGGTGCTTTCCGCTCCTACCAAACGAACACAGGTATGCAAAGAATACAAATAACAAGGAGAGAGATGATTTTCGCTTGGCTCCATTGAGTTCCAGGACCACGCACCAGCGTAAAGGGCTGTTAGATGTCGGTTGATGGCCCGAGGGTTGTTGGTGCGACTGTGTTAGACTTTACTGCCAGTATTAGCCTAAGTAGCGCTATCAAGAGAACCAAGCTAGGTACATCGGGCTTCCAGAACAAAGCCGAAAAAAGCTTTTTAGCACCTAGCTGCTTATACAACATCTTGTCGGCAGCTGTACTCCCATCCTTTCTTCCTTTCCGACCAGCCCACCACAGTGAAACAATCAGTGGCACACAGCATACGGAGTATATAATACACCACATACCAATGCCCCGCCTCCAGCTTGTCTTCTTCAACACAGCAGCGCTCATGTCCCCTGACCCAGGTATTGATGATGAAGGGCATATAAGGAATGTGTGAAGATGAGTCAAGATCGCAATGAGGTGGTATCCGCAATAACTGCATTTAACTTGTTAGTAACTATTGCTCCTGGCGATTTGGGCTCAATCTGCTGGTTTCCATCATCGCAACTATAACACTGTACCCGACCTGGTAGAAAACGGCGCCAGCAGAAAAGGCTGCTGCACCATTGCTGGTGGCTTGGGTAACCGACCCAAGTATATAGAAGAAGATAGAGACCAGCACAACCTCTGCGCGACCGAAAACATCCGCTTCGTTGTATTAATATAGCTGACAAGAGGATGAGGGTTTTCCAGCAAACATACCGATCTTTGTTCCTTGTTGTGTGGGCTTATGGTCTGGATGGCATTCTGAGTTTCTACCAGCCAAATGCTACAGCAAACTTTAGACAGGATTTGCTGATATCTACAACTGGGGTCATACGAACCGTTGTTGCCGCAACATCGATACCAACCGCGGCAGACTTAAGAAAATACAGTATCGATTTATGGTCGAGATATTTGCGTTCAACCCTTCGATTCTTTCCACGCTGAGAGGTTTTGTCTCTACAGACACAGTTTTTTTCTCATTTGATTAAGATGGTCCTTCGTGCATGCGTATTGCCTTAAGGCGTTCTAAGTTTGTTTTGTCGGCCATCTTGGAGATTTATATTTAAATGTGAAAGAAGGGGTTAGAGACAAGTTGTCAACTGCAGCTATGAGGGTGCTGCCATTGGTGGTAATGACAGTCAGGTAGGAGGGCAGTACTCAAAGCCGAACCATCGCTAAGCGGCGAGATTGATAAGATTGGTTACAGTTCTGATTGATAAAACCAAGATGTGGTACGGCAATGTCTCGGAGTCATTTGTGGCGCCACACATCATGGACTCTTCTATATCTGTTGTTATCTTACCGCTTTGAATCGAAAGAGAGAATCTGATTAGATCTGATTGGACGGGGTTGATCCGAGAAGATCATTTCTAGAGTCGCTCAGGGTCAACACTTGTCTAAAATGCAGGGCGTTCTGTGGCGCCCGTGTCTGTGTTGCAAAGTTTGCCGTCGCCAAGTCGCCGTCGGTGACTACGAGCACCAACCAAACGAAAGGAGAACTATCAGGTTAGGTGTTTGGATGAATTATAGGTTAGGTATTGTTCTTGGCTTTTCTCATGCCTAGCCTGGATTGGCCTACTCGGACTTTGAACACTGTTGCTATTCGGCTCTATCAAGGAAAGATTAGCCGAAAAAGGAAGTCTGCTAAGGAAGCCCCTATTCTCTTGAAGACTAGATACATCTTGTCCTTTGCACACTCTTCTAGGCTACTTTAGAATACTCGGCGGCAGCTGTGTCTCGCGCTGCATTTTAAACTGCCTAAGGTATTTGCAGGGTTAATACAGCCACAGTAGCAGCCACATTCATTGTCAATTCATTGTCACAACCGATTTGGCAGAAGCCTGCTGCTCGAACCTCTTATTGTGATTGTATTAGGAAATGCTTCCACTTTATGCAAATAAGACGCTTGGAGCGGCTGCTGGCTAGAGAGCTCGGAGTGGAAGAGGCCCTTTGACACAATAAGTCTTTGCATCCCCACTTTAAACACTAAATAGTGAAATAATTACAAATGAAAAGGAAGGGTGTCCTCAAATTGTTGGAAACAAAATCCTGCACAAAAAATGTTACTGCTTGGTGTGGTCAGGAGACGCCACACAAACCGCGCGGTACTCGCCCCACGGACCCCTAAGCTGGCGCTTAGGGGTCCTCCCACGCTCAACGAACAATTTGCCAAGGGATTTTTTTATTGTACGCGGGCAGCACCCAACAAAGCAATTTTATTGCTAAATAAGGGCTGTAGATCGTAGGAGAGGGTTCAAATATTCAATTTCTGTGATTATTCTGCGTAATCTGCCGTTGTGGAGGTGGATCATTGGCCTTCAAGACGTTGAGAGTAGTAACAGCTTTATAACGACTACCCTTCTCCTTATCCTTTTGGTTGCGCTTAGCAGCTCTTAATCGCGCGTCTATAACGTATACAGTGCCTACCTTGTGTACGACGCGCTTATCAGGTATTTGACGTCGCTATCAGTGTTTAGCAGCTACAGTCTGCGCGCGTAGGTCTGCCTCTGCTACCTCTCGCGCAGCTGCGACAGCTACGGCAGCCTTTGCGAGCTTTATAACGCGGTAGTTAAGCAGGCTAATGTCGCCAGTATACAGATCTACACCCTAGAGGTACTTCCGTGTATACTGTACAATATCCTTAGCTAATATAGGTGTCGGAGGGCTGACAGGTGCAGCAGTAGGTAGAGGGGGAGGCGTCGCAGGGCGGATGTCAACTGTCAGCAAACGATCGATCACAACGTTGCCGTTAAGCGGCCAGATCCCCAATTTCTTAAAGGCTGATCTAATCGTTGCTGGCTTAAAGGCCTACCTCCTAATCCAGTATATATAGTAGAGAAACTCAACCTTATTGAAATCCTCTATACCGTGTCGAACTGCCAGCTCAACGCGCTTCTTATAGAAGTGCTTATACGGCTGAAAAACGACAACGTCAAGCGGCTATAGGACGTGAGAGCTATAAGGAGGGAGCGCGTACGGCTAGATTTTATTCTTAAAACAGTACGTGATAAACTTATGCGTAAGGTGAGAGCCATGGCCGTCATAGATCAGTAGCCGCTACTCTCCCACGCGCTTCTCCTTAGTATACTTATTAAAGTGCTTAATCCAATCAAGCGCAATCTCGTCATTAGAATAGCCTGATTCTAACACGCTGAGTAGCATGCGTAGGTTAAGGTTAAGCTCTATAGAGACGTGTTAGTGCATAATCTAAGCGCCCTTCAAGATACAGAGTGGCGGAATCGTCTCTCTAGCAGCGTTAATTGCCTCAACCATAGAGATAAAATCGCGATTGGTTTCAGATGGAGACTCTGTAGATTTGAAGGCCTCCATCGTGATCACGTCCTAGCTACCTCCAATTCCTATCCTAAAGCCGCACTTATTAAAGTTCTAGATATCGCGCTGCTGGATTCCTTTATCCTTAATTACCTCCTTTAGGTCGCAGAAGTGCTCTGCAAATATGTCGCGCTGCTGCCTAAGTATCCTCTCCTTCTCTTGCGGCTTCTGCCGTACCTTCTTCATGCGTGGGTGAGCTGTAACGAAGCGCTTGATATAGTCGCGCCCGAGAGGCGTGAGCGCGTCGCGTTCAGTAGCTAGGGTCGTAGATCGTTGAATCGACTCTACAGCGTCGCGCACTATAGACAGTAAAGGTGGCTGTCCTATTAAATCAAGCTAGTGTATATATAGTTCAAGCGCCTTAATCTGAGCTGGGTTCAGCTTTAAATTCGTGCTGGGGCGGGTGCTGCGTGAGCTGCTACCATGAGCGCGTCGGCAAGGCGCTGCGCGTCAACGTTGTACATACGCGCTACGGCGCTGTATTTGAATGAGGTTTTCGTAGAAATATACTCCAGAGCCTGCTGGATCCAATCCTCGTGTTGGCGGTACTCCTCAGCCATAGTATTGTAGAGAAAAATTGAGTTTAGGTGGTTGTAGTAGGAAGTTGATCATTGAGCCTGGTTTGTTCGTTGAGCTCAGTAGTACTACCGAGCGGAAGCGAGGTACGGAGGAGCGCGTCAAAAGTCCTCGCGACAGGGGTCGTCAGCGCACTGACACGCCACGTTCCTTGGCATAGCGCGCCCTTCCTTGAGCCCCTCATTTCTGTTGTTTTACAGTACAATATGGCTCCTAATCATGATATCGCTACTCGCGCACTTGTTGTTACTCTTAAATCTGTTGGAGGAAAGTCAAATAGTGAGGTTTCTTACCTTACAGGCCTTCCTGACTCTACTGTTCGAAGCATCTACGCTAAAGCTATCAAGAGAGGATTTGAATACAACGCTTCCCAGCCTGTAACTATCTGTAACGCCTACCTTGAGGATGCTCCCCGCTTAGGACGCCCTACGAAACAAACTACAGCTGTATGTAGCTCTATTACTCAGAAGCTTGCACGCGATCGTTACGGCAGAGAGAAGAGCTGTGCTGATCTTGCTGGTGAGCTTAGTCAAGAAGGGGTCAATATCTCTGCTACAACAGTACGTCGTATACTCAAGAAGGCAGGCTACAGGAAGACGAAGCCAACGAGGAAGCCTGGGTTGACGAAGAGGATGAGGGAAGAGAGACTAGCCTGGTGTAAGGAGCGAGAGAATTGGACTCTTGAAGATTGGAAGAATATTATATGGACAGATGAGACTTCTGTAGTCCTTAACCACCGTCGTGGAGGTTATCGTATTTGGAGGAAAGCTGACGAAGCTTTCTTACGTAGCTCTATACGTGAGAGATGGAAAGGTTACTCTGAGTTTATGTTCTGGGGGAGCTTCTCATATGATAAGAAAGGTCCTTGCCACTACTAGCAACCTGAATCAAAACAACAGAAAGAGGCAGCTAGTACGGCTATTAAGGCTCTTAACCAAGAGCTTGAAGTCGAAGCTAGAGTTGAGTGGGAACTAAATACAGGAATAAGAAGACTAGGTCTACGCAACAAGCCTGGTATTAAGCCTACTTGGAAATTTACTGCAGATACAGGCAAGCTTATTCGTCGTAAAGGAGGAGGTATAGACTGGTGGAGGTATCGTTCTGAAATATTAATTCCTAAGCTCCTTCCCTTTGCACAGGAGTGTATAAAAGAGAGGCCATATACTCTTGTTTAAGAGGATAAAGCTCCTTCTTACGCACATCATTCACAACAGAAGGTCTTTAACTTATTTAAAGTAATAAGGCTACTCTAGTGTGGTAATTCGCCTGATGTCAACGCAATAGAGTGCTGCTGGCCATATTTAAAGAGACTTACTACAAAGAAGGGAGCTCTAAAGAGTAAGGTTGAGGCTATTAGAGTTTGGAAGAAAGCTTAGGATGAGCTACCTCAGTGGAAGATTCAAGAGTGGATTGAAAGAATACCTTATCATATTCAACATATTATTAGACTAGAGGGTGGCAATGAGTATAAAGAGGGTAGAAGAGCAGGAAAGGGCATTGAGAACGAGGCTAGTGCTGTTGTAGAGGCTGAGTGGGAGGATATTGGTGAATAATGCCAAGGAACGTGGCGTGTCAGTGCGCTGTCGACCCCTGTCGCGAGGACTTTTGACGCGCTCCTCCGTAGTGCGTGGCGCGAATATCATGAAGGATTCTCAGTCCAAACCGAGTTTAGTTTAGGCATGCTGCGCCACTTCGGCATCGTATCCACATCCGAGATTATGTCTGATGACCGCTTTCCCAGGCCATGCCTTGAGTTGGGGCTTCATTTTCAGCTCAGTACTTGTTACGCGTTCAATTTTTCTGACCTCGCTTCCGCTTGCTCGCTATGCGTCTTCTGAAACGAACCAGTGACGACAGTCACGAGCTTGTTGAGTTCGTCGGTAGTGGTACACCCATACCGCGCTATGCCATTCTCTCACATACCTGGGGAGCAGATCATGAAGAGATTACCTATCAAGATTTGGACAGTGGCACATTTATAAAAAAAGCAGGGTACAGGAAGATTCAATTTTGCAGCGACCAGGCTAGCAAAGATGGTCTCGAATATTTTTGGATAGACACCTGCTGCATAGACAAACGCAGCAGTGCAGAGCTTTCCGAGGCCATCAACTCCATGTTTGTTTGGTATCGCAACACCGCCAAATGTTACGTATATTTGAGTGACGTTTCGATATGCATGGATGACAAGCCTGACCCAGCCTGGATGACTGCATTTCGAAACAGTAGATGGTTCACGCGAGGGTAGGTGTAGAGAAGTCTTTTTTGTTTCAATCAATCAGACTATACCAACTAATTTGAATTTTATAGCTGGACAATTCAGGAGTTGGTCGCTCCGGCATCAGTTGAGTTCTACTCTGTAGAAGGCCGACGACTTGGTGACAAACTTTCGATGGTACAAGAGCTTCATAATATTACAAACATGAGTGAGGAAGCTTTGAAGGGCACACCGCTACAAAAGCTGAGTGTTGAAGAGCGTATGTCATGGATAAAAAAACGCAATACAAAACGCGAAGAGGATATGGCGTATTCGCTGCTAGGCATCTTCGGCGTATATATGACCCTCATATATGGTGAAGGTAAAGATAACGCATTCGCCCGGATGAATAAAAAGATCCGGGAGATTTCACAGAAGGAATTGAAACACGAACGCGAACCCTTCTCCACAGTCCCATTTGCGCCAGATGATGACTTCGTAGACCGGCCCGAGATGCTGGAATGGGTGCAGGAGAAGTGTAACCAGCCCGGTTCGCGTGCGGCGCTAGTCGGGCTTGGTGGAGTCGGGTAAGCCATATATTCACACCCTGTTCAATAACAGATGATACTAAAGAGTACACAAGTAAATCACAACTTGCTATTCGTCATGCCCACAGCGTCCGCAAAAGATCGCCCCTGACCTACGTATTTTGGGTGCATGCCAGTACTCGGGCTCGATTTGAGGAAGCATACAGAGGTATTGCACACAAGCTTGATCTGCAAGGACGACACGATACTGAGATGGATACTATGCAGTTGGTACACGACTGGCTTTGCATTGAGTCAAATGGAAAATGGACGATGATAATAGACAACGTTGATGACGTTGATACCTTTTTTTCGTCGCCAGAGGGTCAGAAGTCGCTGTCGACCTACCTCCCTCAAAGCTGTAATGGGTCGATTTTGGTGACTTCACGAAGCAAAGATGCAGCCGCCAGGCTTACGGGAGGATATAACCGCATAAAAGAGGTGCTTCCAATGGATGAGGTACAAGGCCTTCGGCTTCTTCGCAACAAGCTCCAGGATCCGCCTGAAGAAGAGAGTGCAATTGAGCTGCTTAAAGCGCTTGGATGCATGCCTCTTATCATCTGTCAGGCTGCTGCTTACATCAACAGGCGAGCACACATGACAACTGCTAGGTATCTGGAAGATTTCCGTACCAGTAGCAAGAAGAGGGAGAGTCTACTTAATTGGGAAGCAGACGACCTGCGGCGAGATGAGAGCTCGTCTAACTCCGTGGTGGTGACATGGCAGATGTCCTTTGAACGTGTACGACAGGAAAGACCGTCAGCAGCTGATCTACTATCACTCATGAGCTGCTTTAATCCTCAGGGTATCCCTGAGGCAGTATTACAGCGATACAGCAAGAAACAAGGTAACAATCGGGTTAAAGGTCAAGCAAACGATGACGATAATGCCGAAAGAGAGTTTGATGATGATATTGACTTGCTGCGGGCCTATCATCTCGTAGCAACTACGGAGGAACCAGGCATGTATGGAATACATGCGCTTGTACAATTCTGCACACGGCTGTGGTTGGCATCGTGTGGCACTAAAGACCAATGGGAATCAGAGTTCATTGAGCTCATGGCGCAAGAGTTTCCACATTCTCTATATGATAATTGGGAGCATTGTCAAAAACTACTCCCACATATAGAGCCTCTATTTGAGAGCGAGCCAGAAGGTGAAAAGACGTTCACAGCGTGGGCAAAGGTCTTGGCAAACGTTGCCTGCTATCTGTACACACAAGCGAGCTATAGACCAGGCAAGGAATTGACAGCGAAGTTGGCCTCGGTTCGGGAAACAAAGCTGGGTCAAGACCACGACGAAACGCTACAAAGCTGGGAATTATTGGCGATGATGCTACTAGCTCTTGGGGATCACAACGAGGCTGTAGAGCTTTTGCAAAAGGTGCTCGAAATACGAGTTAGGACACAAGGGCAAGATGATGTGCAAACGCTAAATTGCGTTACTAGCCTTGCAAAAGTATTGGAAAATCAGGGGAAGTACAAAGAAGCCGAGAAACTTCATAGACGGGTTATTCCACTTCAAGAGAAATTACTCGGGCCAGATCACGAAAGAACGCTGACAAGTGTAAGCAATTTATCGATAGCACTACAAGACCAAGGACATTACGAAGAGGCTGAGAAGCTCTGTCGACGGGTGCTAGCGGGGAGCAAAAATGATTCAAAGGTACAGCAAATAGAGCAGCTAAGGGCGAAAAGTGTGTTAGGCATTGTGCTGCGTAGCCAAGGGAAAGCCAACGAGGCGGAGGGTATACTCCGTGAGGTAGTAGAGCAACGGAAAATGAAACTTGGCGAGCGGCACCCCTCCACATTCACAAGCATAAATAACTTGGCGATGACGCTCATGGACCAGGAGAAGTACACGGAAGCTGAGGCACTTGCTCGGGAAGTTGTAGGGGGGGTAAAAAAGGCTCACTTTATTTGCGTTTCAAAGCGCGGTTGAGACGGAAGGAAGGACCCTCGTAAATAAATTGATGTTGAAGGTACTTTGGTAGGATAATGGCCTCGCCAATAGCAACCACTATCATCCAAATATAGCCATTTTAGTAGTACTATAGACTGCCAGCCAGGAATTCTGTAGGTACAATAGACGCATTGGTTCCATCTATAAAACTACCACCTACCAATAACCAAGCAGCATCACACCCATCCAACATCTCTAAAATCGACTATCCAAACCCCTCAAAAAATATCCTCAAGACCTGCCTCCTGCCATGTAGTTTCACCCTTAGCAACCTTATCCCTAATCTTCCAATACTCATGATTAAACACCCAGTACTCTTCCCCTGTTGTATCACACGTGCCCTTGGAGAACCATCTTGGTACAAAGTGATCGCCATTGGCTTCTCGTTCCCGTCTTGTCGCACGCTGCTTTTCCTCTACGCGGTTCTTTTCTGTGGCTGCAAGGTCGTATTCGCCGTCTTCCATGGCGCGCTGGTCGGGGCGCAATCGTGTGTCGGTTGGTGCGACTGTGGGTCGAAGTTTATCAGGGATGTCGTTCAAGGTGACGACGAAGGGAGTGAGGTTGAATGGGATGCCGGTGGGTCGTTCATGCACTTGCCAGACGAGGAAGGCTTTGCTTTCGTCATGTTTGGTCTTACTACCTCCCTTTTCGATGTCGGCGTCTTCAAAGCCGGGTGTGAAGCGCGCGTAAATCTTGTCGTTCCAACGACCTCCGACCGACCACCTTACTCGGCCTTCTGCGTCAAGGACCTTGCCGACCACTTGGAAGGCTGATGAAGCTTTCCAACCTCGAGCCTTGAACTCGAGCAGGCACACCTCGCCGGTAGTGTGGTTGCGAATTTCCATTGGACCGTAGTTGTCAACCACTGGGTTGCCGGTAATAATGCCGATCACTGACGAAGTAACCTTCTTCCAGGTGTACAACTCTTCTTTGCCGCCATTTGACGTTGGACGGAGGCGTAGGAACCAAGTGCCGAGTGGGTTGATGTCGAAAGACCTGCCATAGAACTTCGATTTCACTGCTGATTCACCCTTTAAGGGATTAGTAACAACCAACGGAACAATACTGAGATACTTACATAATAATCCCACTTCTTGGATTCAGCGTAGGCAGCACCAATGGGCGGATGATGGCTGACTTGCTCAATGAAGAAGCGGTAGCCTTTGTCGGGTCGCGCATACTCATACGTTTCCGCTAAAAGCGGATTGAATGGCTTCGCTACTCGCCCAGTAGTTGATGCGTACTCAGATGCAGCAAAAGCTGCAACATACAACAATCGTTCAGTTGAATCGGTGCGATCCGCGGCAGTGTCGAGAAGATCCGTGTATTCCATATCTTCCGCAACACGTTGTAGGAGGGATGTTGGTTCGTTGAAAGATACAGGAAGCGTCATCTTAGTCATATCCTTTCCAATCATAGATTTGAGGATACCCTAATGAGTGCTTAGCTGAAATTGAGATGGTTCTTATAGGTGGGATACGTACCCAAAGAGAGATCTTTGGTCTATCATCTGCATCCATAGCAAGCCTTTTACGTGGTCCGTCTTCGTAGCCTTTGAATCCTGTGGCAATCTCAGCGTATTTTTTCTCAAAGAAATCCTCGGTGGATGAAGGCTTTGTCAAGTCTTGTTTCTCTGAGAACTCTTGTGGCAACTCAATAACTTCGACCTCACCAGCGCCAACAGCATCAAAAAATTCTTCATCGTCTTCAGATTCCGAGTCTGACATATCAGCTGCGATATCTGCAATAGTCGCCTTTCTCTTGATGGCTCGATGTTGAAAACTAGGTTTCCGCGTAGCCTCAGGACGGTGCTCCGGGTCTTCGGTTGCTTCAACAAAATCATCCTCATCATCCTTGACAGCAGGATCCGGTGCAGATTCGGTCTTTTCATAATCTTCTAGAGCCTCCCGCAGTGCCCTCTTAGTTTTCCGTCGCTTCTGCTCGGACTCGCCTATCCTCTCTTCAAGCTCTTCTTGCTCCTTCGCGACTTTAGCCATGCTTTCTTCCCACATGCGCCGTACGTTTGCTTCGCGATCAAGGCGATACTGCCAGTAGGCATCTCGATCTCTTGATATACGTAACAGATCTCCAATCAAGCCCTTGAGATTGCCAATGGCCGAGTCATACGAGGCTAGTGCTTGTAGCATTGTGGGATCTGAGATCTGAAGGGTGGGGTTCTTCGTTTTCTCCGACTGCAATGCTGTAGCTACTGATGTCAAGAGGTCGAGTTGAAGTTTTGCAGATTGTGCTGTGATGTTGAAGGCATCCTTATTCTGTGGCTTTACTTCGTGACCACTTTCGTCGTCGTCATAGTCATCATCATCATCCATATCGTCTGCTACTGTTGTTGCGCCGAAGTGACTAGGCACTCTACCGGTGTCTTGCCCAGTTACACTTGCCTCGTAGGCGCTTCCAGCATCCTCCGGTATGCTCACCGCAGTACGTGAAAACGTGTCTTGAGGCATAAGAGGGACACCAAGAGATGAGGCGGCTGAAGACTGATCAGCAATTGCATGTACGAGCATGTGAGGCCACTTACTTGGTGCAGCGTTCCTTGAGCTTGTCATTCTTGAGCTGCCTACACTTGAAGTATCTCCACCGGCCGTTAGTTGCTCAATCTTGGCCTGTTTGAGAGCCTCGTGATCTAGTGTTGCACGCTTTTCCTCAACACGCGCTTCGTCCTTAGCAAACTGAATAGAATTGTTAAGAGCCCAGAACCACCGCTTAGCTTCAACCTGATGGTTTGCCTTGAGATGGTATTTTACCGAGGATTTGCCTTGTATTTCAAATCGCTGCTTATCCTGTGGGTCCATGTAGAGTTTTGCGATTTTCATATTAATGGCGCCACGACAGGCCGATCCAGTGTCGTCTGTTTCTATCAGCTTACCAGACTCTCAGCCGATAGCGCAGAAACCTACCTTGGTGCTTGTAGTAACTTAGCACGCCATCTTCGAGCACGAACCAGCGCAGCTTATAACCACTTGTGTAATTAGTCCACTTTTTTAGGTAGCCTTTCATTTCGCGAGACTCCTTTGACCCCATGCCACTATCCATGGCAGTTGCGCCTTGTGAACTTCCCGCAAGTATCGTCTTCTCCTGGATGCCTCTTTGTGCTGCTGCGGCGGCAGGGGATCGTTTGAGGATTGCACGTGTGCGGTCGTCCTTGGTGTAATCCTGGGGAAGTTTGCCTTTACGGTCACGCCGGAATGGATCGGCGCCATTTAGAAGCAGTAGCTGTGCCAATTTGACGTCCTTTTTCTTGGCAGCTTCGTGCAGGAGCGTGCCACCAGAGTCCATGACAATGGGGTCCGTTGCCAGCTCGCCTCCATTGACGTCGATGGTGCTCTTAATCCGCCCATCTTGTAGGATTTGCTCCAGCGCAACCATGTCCCCTGAGACTACCAGCTCATGTATCTTGTTCACGTTGGTGTCGATGAAGATGGACCTGGCGAGCTGCAGTTGCTGGAAGATATCGGGGGTACGCGCGAGATCCAAAGGTGTTTGGCCATTGTAATTGGTGATAGAGTCGTTGATATCAGGCCGGTCCAACAGCATGCGAACAACGGGTGTGCGGCCCAGCGTGGCTGCGAGATGGAGGGGCGTGTTCCCATCACGGTCGCGACCATTGATATCAATGGGGGAGTCGGGAGCAGAGGTGGCATTAGACAGCACAAATTCGATGACAGGCAGCTCGGCGCATTGTATGGCCAGGTGCAGTATTGACGTGCCTTCTGTGCGAGCATTGGGCAGGGACAGGGACGACCGACCCTCTTCACTATCGGAAGGTGAGGCAGATTGGTCCCTTATGGCCTTAGATATAGCAGCAGTATCTCCATTGCGTAGAGACTCGAAGACTCGGAACAGCTTTACTGACTGCTCTATCGACGAACCCTTGGGTGTGGGTGAGTTGGGGGAGGGTTGGTAGCTGGGCGATGCAGGGCTTAGACCGTCGGTAGTAACATTAGACATGCTAGCAGAAAGGTGAGGGTGATGTCTCTTGGAGAGGCTTCGCTGATGCCCTGGAAGATGTTGTGACGAGGAGCCCAAGTGCTGCGAGCCTGCGGCTGATGAGCCTGGCGGGGAGGTATCGCTGTGGTCTGTTGTTGTGACGTCGCTCTTGGACGAGACGCGCCCAAGCATGTTCTTGACCTTTTGCGACTTGGACCGCTTGTGTCTGCGGGGGGGTGGTCAGGTCAGTATTGTGTACGTTATATTAATCAAATAAACTCCGAATCCAGCAGTAGCACAGCTGCAGGCGTCTAGAAACTAGGAAAGTACACTTACCCTTCCATGGCAGCAGGATTGGCTCAAAAGCAAAAGAAAGCCAAGAATAAGAAAAGTAGGCCGAGAGCAAGTCAATCGAGGGGTGAGATACGACTATTTTATGTGCGACGTGACGTACTTTTGTCAGATGTTGGGAACCGCCCGTTCACTACCTACCAACGGCGGGGCTTTGTGCTGTCGTCGGGGGCGCATTTGGTCCAATCAGCACCATCCCCTCTGCCAGCTCCGACATCTCGCATATGCTCAACATATCAACACCATGGTTGCTTGCTTGCTTGTAAAGAAATATAAATATGTACATCTAACATTTGGAACTACGACTAATACATTTAGTTAGCTTACAATTGATTGATGCATACTCTTTACAGTGGCGCCGTATCTACTGTGCACCTCCGCTAACCAGAATAATGGCGCTTCCGAGCTGTCTCCGCAGATCCTCCTTCTCCACGTCGTGTGTGTCCTCCACCTCACCCCATTGACCTGTTTGCCATCGAACCTCCAGGCTCGACGCCTCAGCCGCTTCCTCAATCCCGAAAGGAGCCGTGCCAGCAGCGTTATTACGCGTTAGCGCAAATGCATTGGCCCATTCGTGGATCAATCGCACGCTGACCAACAGACTTTTGGTTGCGAGGACCGCGCGTTCTAGTCCAGCAAGCTCAAATGCTGGGAGGCTTAACAACCACTTATGTATAACTTGCTGCGTCATCTCAGGCTGTGCTACGGGCATAATGCTATCTGGCTCGAGAATTGGTTTGATCTCAACCCCGGGCCAGATATGTGTGGTGATGTGGGCAATAATGGGTGTCGATGTCTCTATCTGCACTTGGCGTAGCGTTTTTCCATCTCGCAATGAATCGTTCATGACCTTCGCGGGTGCCCAACATAGCAGTGTATCTGTGTGAAGGTACCGCATAAGCATCTTTAGGATTTCAGTTCTCACTTCCTCATTCCCTTGAGCATCTGCAGTCTCAATGTCCAGAGCGCGGGCGGCGAGCGACGTCATGGGTATATAGTGTGTCTTGAGAGCTTGCTGTGCGCTTAATAGATGGTCCCACTCGAGTGCAATCGCTGTTGCGAGCTGGTGCTTCGATTTTGGGACGGTGAGGATTTCCTTGTTGGCCATTCGGACAGGTCTGCTGTCAAGGTATACCTGCAAGCCCTCATCAGTCTCCCTCACCACCACATCCTTCCAGAACCGCTTTTTGAGCAAGCTCTTGGGTTTGGAAGAAGGTGCCGACTCTTGGCGAACATCCTGCGCCTGTTTCAAGAGATCGGCCTGCCGTCTTTTCCTTGCCACTCTTTCCAATGCATCTGAAGGTGGAGGCACCGACGTTACTGTGGCGGACCGTATTACCGTTGTATGTAGGCATTGGCAGAGAGGTCGAAAGGTTCTTGGTGGTACGGACGGTCGCAGTGTTGAGAAGGTTGGTCGAAGTGACTTCATTGTCGATGATGTATAAGCGGTGATGAGCTTGTTCAAGGTCGCACCATGAAGAAGCTCGTTCAATGTTTTTAGTTTGTGTTAGGCCGAATTTGGTTTAGTGTCTCCAACTGGCGATATCCACATCCAGCTCTACCACACCTCACGGGCTGCGTGTTTTTGTATCACGACGCTTTTGATAAGCGTTCAGAAATAGTCCATTATCTTGATTTCAATAACTTATACATAGAAACTGACAATATCATGATATTTTTTAGCCAATGCATGCTCAATGTGTCGTTGATCGTCCCTTCCTCATGGTTCCCCACCTGCCTCGACTCCCATACCTTGGCAGATGCACCACAATTCGCAAATAACTCCCTCAATTGAAATGTCTCCTCTACATCAATCGTTAATCTTAGAGCGAGAAGACAGTCCATTCAAATTTGACTCGAGCACAGCTGTACCTTAGCGCATACGTCCAGCAATGCTTGCTGTGGCCCATTAGCGTAAGACTCTTCTCCGCATCCCCATCAAATCAGCGGCCAGATGCCCCGAGAAGCGAACCAGGACGCTTTCAATGTCATCCCTCTGATCTTATAGATCGACACGAATGAGCATTAACATGCGCATGCTTCTCCACAGCAATACTTTTATTCAGGCTTTGCCCCACAGTCTTATCTAGCTCCATTACCTATCTGCCCATAGCTCTTTGCCTTGCCCCGCAAAGGACTTGAGTCAAGCTTTGGGACCCTGCAACTACCATCTCCACCTTGCAGTTAGGCTCCCTATGCTGGCATCTGCCGTCTTGACCTCACCACGAGCCTTTCATGAATCAAAATGCTCCTACACCTGTCGCCCATTCTGCTGCTCCCCAGCCCAAACCTATTCGCTTCGTCACGAATCATGAGGGCGGTCCCTATGTCAAGCGACGCAGGATAAACTCAGCATGCCTGACTTGTCGGCGCAAGAAAACTAGATGCTCTGGTGAGAGGCCGCTCTGCAACACGTGTATAAACAACAAGCACGACTGCGCCGGCTACGGAGATGACAGCACCCCCACCACAAATGAAACCAAAGGCAGCCCGGCTCGAAAGAAGCCTGAACAACTGATCGACCCGCAACTCACACGACCATTATTGGCCTCGCCTTCATCGCAACGCTCCGACTCAGCAGCTAACAGTCGCATATTGAAGCACGAGCACAATGGTAGCAGTGATGTCCTCAGCCTCAGTACACGAAACAGAATGCCCTACTTTCGGTATTTTGGGCCAACCGCCATCATGCCCGGCTTCAAGCAAATGGTTGTCAAGGTTCGTGGCAAGCAACATGGCAGCGCTCACACTACTTCAGACCGTAAGTTGTTCTTTCATGAGATGCGGGCTATTCGCAACCACAGCACTAATAACATCGCAATAGAACACGCGGTTGAATCCTCCCCAGCGCGACACTCCTCCTTAGGCTCACCAGCCATCCCCGAAGCACGTACGCCCCTAGAGATTCCGGTATACGATGCCTCGACAATGTCGCCAAGTCCCCTTATTACACATTTGTGTAAACTCTTCTTCGTACAACTTGGCTGTTCCTTTCCCTTCCTCCAGCGCGAGCGCTTCATGCGCGATCTGGAAGAAAAGCAAGTCGACGCAATCCTTGTAGATGCTGTCTGCGCATTGGCAGCTCGCTTTTCTACACACCCCATGTTGATTGGAAACGGCGAACAGAACAAAGACAGTGACAGTGAAGCGGCTAGAGGCCAGCCTCCAGAGTATGGCCAAGCCTTTGCTCAAAGGGCGAAATCAACGATTCTGGATGCGTTTCCTTGTCCAAGTGTTGCTGTTGTACAAGCTGCACTACTCTTAGCATATGATGAGTTTGGTGCTAGTCGCGACAGCGGACTCTGGATGTACTTGGGAATTGCAATTCGTATGGCGCAAGATCTTGGTATGCAAACCCTAGAAGGCTTGAGATATGAAGGGCTCAACGGGCCTACACCCAAATCCGTTAAGACGGATAGTGATGGGCAGAGACCCTCCACGTCTCGCACTCCAACATTGAAACAAGATCATGGAAATGACTCTGAAGAACAAGAGCAGAGAGCAGCGGAGCGCGAGCGTTTAGACACATTTTGGTCCGTCTTCTTCCTTGATCGCGTTATATCTTCCGGGACCGGACGACCAGTCACTCTACGCGATCGAGATATTGAGATCTCATTTCCCTCGTTGGATGATGTTGACCCCGTCTCCGGATGGCCTTTACCTTTTCCTGCCCTTATTAGGATAATTCACTTATATGGGCGGGTAACGGATCTCATAAACCGAATAAGGGACACAAGTGACATATCTGACGATCTCCGAAGACAGCTCGCATCTCTGGAAGACCGCCTAACGTTGATCTATCAAAACCTTTCACCAAAGCTACATTTCAATGCGGTCAACTTTCAGCATTATGTCAAATTCAACCAAGGCACAAATTTTCTCTTATTACACTGCTGGTTTCATGTACTCATAGTTCTCTTGCACCAACCGACGCTGCTCAAACCGTTTGAAGGATCTCCACAGTCCTTATCCAATAATAGCAGAGAGTTGTCCATGTCCTCTGCTAAGACTGTGGCAGATATCCTAGCCTTCACTGAGCTTATCGACGCCAAGACTGGCATGGGTAACCCGTTCACAAGGTACGCATTCTCACGTTTGAACCCCACTTCGTAACCCTTTTCTCTACTGAGCTAACGCATCTCTAGCCAACCGATCTACATAGCTGCGTGTGCATTTCTGAATGAAACCGCCATTCATTCCGCGTCATCACAGCCCCAGTCTCGCCCCTCAACTCCGGGCTCGAAAGGTGAGCAGGAGTCAAATGAACTACAAGGCCGTGTATCAGATCGCGAGCAAAAGCAGGCAGCAAAACACACGTTGCTTGCTTCCGCTGCCAACCAGAATTATCAGCGTTGCTATCGTGGCCTAAAAGCATTAGAGACATACTGGGCTGGTGTCAAGTATATAATGACAGTGCTTGACCAGAAGTCTAAAGGCGTGGCAGAACCACTGTTGTACACAAGAGAAGAAATGGAGAGTGCTTTAGAAGTACCTAGACCGGAGCCCTCTTTCACCAGCCCAGGCTGGCGAAGAAAACTTAGTTGGGGAACATACTTGACTGCGCAAAGCCCGACTGACGACGTGACCAAGATTTTCAGGAAAGACGGGAGGCCATCTCCAATGCCTCCTAACCAAGGTTAGTTTCTTCCATCTGATGTATACTACGTAGATACTAACACTCTAAGCAGCTATTGGCTGGTCTCTCACAGGTACCATGAACTCTCCATCGACAAATGTTGCGGTCATGTACAGCTCAGATAACAACAACAATTGCCGGGATACTAAACCTGCACCATCGAGACCGCCACTAGCAAGTTCTCAGCCCTCCATCGCATCACTCATCTCAGATCCACCTACAAACTTTCAACATATGGCTCCATTCAATCATACAAACATGCCACCACCTCCGAACCAGCCTTTCAACACCATCACACCCCCAGATCCAGTATTAGTTTCCGACGCCGACCTTCTCCTCAACCTCCATTCCCCATTTTCTTCTGCTTCACCTTCTACGGCGCGGACATCATTGGCAATCCCAACATCTTTCGCTCGTACCTCATCTATATCAATCACTCAACAAGCCCAACCACACCAGAACAGCTTCCCCTCGCCAACTCTTGGTAGCTTTCCTGCGCCTTCGGACAATACATTTGGTGACATGGTCATTGATACGCAAGATGTGGATATGTCGTTACTGGGCGCTGACATGATGCCGTGGGATCTGGAATATCTTCCACACGACATGTTATATTTTGGCGACGCTACGTTTGGCAATAACGTTCTAGGAGGCGGAGCGCATGAATAGCAAATGCGGTGATAAAGTTTAATTTGTTGTGGATTTGAAATATGTACAATTTGGGAAGCTAAAAGGGTTTACTTGATACCCGTATTGTAATAACGAATCAATGAAATTTAGTCAAGTTAGTTCTCATGACTTTAAGTAGACGTATATCGGTATCACGTATGCATCAATCAATAAAATAGAACATCGTCAATTTGCACTACCCGCGTATAGTATTGTAATGACAGACTAAAAAAGAGTGTGTTCACAAAAATAGTCCGTCAAGAATTTCCCTCGCGCATTCGTGCTCTAGCTAAAAGTAGAACTTGCTTCATGACATGAGCAGAGCCGGAGCCGAGCTTTGCTACCCCTTCCAAGATTAGGTCCAAACGACCTCGAGAAGAAATATTCGTCCAAGTCAGAACAAGTGAAACCAAAACCCGTCACTTGGAGGCGAGCTCAGGACCGGTCTCACGGTCCTGGACATAGCGCTTCTCACCAACTGGCTCGGGGCTAGCCTCGTAGTCTTGAAAATAGCTCTTGTACACAGATGAACGCTGGTAGTGTTGTGGTCACCATTTCGCTGCCATACCTCGTAACCCATAGGTCCACCCTTCGTACATAGAGACGCTTGGTGACCAATTTTGGGTGCAACACCTATCAAAATTGACGTTGGTCACCCGCGTTTCGTACGTGGAACCCGGTGAAGAGGTAGCCTATGTGCAAACTTATTAGGTCGCTGCCCTATAGCGTACCAACGGTCTAAATTGTATAGTCCTTTTTTCGATCTACATCAGGTGGGTAAACCGGCTGATAATAGACCTATATTTCGGTCTTGCAAAAACGGATTATTCGGAGAATATCAGCCTTGCAAAGACCGATATATAGGTTGCGTGCGTGGCTGGTATTGTGGCTAGTAAAAATTAAATGGATCAATAAATAATAGTGTCAACGTACGTAGAGTAAAGTACCTAGTACCTCTATCTCCTCTAACCCTGCCTACTACCTATAGGCGTGAGACTGATAATCTACTACGCATATATAAACATCCACGCTGGTCAATATATGCGGCCCCACTAAATTTAAGTATCTGGGGCATCTGAATAGTGAGATGAAGAATGCTAAACACGCGTCCACGAGTACCAGATGCAAGTTTTAGAACTCTTAGAATCTTAGCTAATTAGAGATTGTTTTGGATGGCTAAAGCTGATATCGTTAGACGTAAAGCTTATTTAGCGAGATTTATTCGATAGAGATAGTATTATTGGAAGACTGATTTTAGATAGATTGCGAAATAACATGGTAGGCCTCGAGAGGCAGAATCCTGTCCCCGACAAGCCCGCTGCAAGCTCGCTGAAGATTCACACGGCGCTGATGTCTTTATGGAATGAACGGTTACAAACCCTGTTTGCGCAGGGATAGTCTACCTATGCCTTCGATGCACTCATATTTTCCGTTCTTTCCGGGCTATGCTCAATTCTAGCCTTTTCCGGATCTACCGCACCCTGCTCGGCACGTCTTACATTACTATAGTCAACCTTCGTCTTCCACGCCGGGACACCACGAAGAAACATTTCCTCAACATCTTCGAGCGTCTTGCCCGCTGTCTCAGGGAACATGAAGAATGTGTGAATCGCCATGACTGTGCAGAACACACCAAAGATAATGTACACACGCCATTGTATGTTGACAAATGCCGGCGGCACGAAGTAAGATAGCGCAAAGTTCATCAACCAGTTGCTGGAAGTAGTCAAAGCAACGGCCTTGCCACGGACGCGGAGAGGGAATAACTCTGGTGGGTAGACCCACGATGCCGGCCCCCAGGTGGGAGCGTAACTAGCGACGAAGAGGTAGGTGCAGGCGATGATAGCGCGTGCTGGCGCACCGGTAATCTCCCAGGACTGTTCAGCAATGTTATTGACTCCACCGGGTGGTGCAGCGTGGCCGTAGGAAGCCATCAAACCGCCATTGGTGAACATCCAAATGGCCATTAGGATTGCGCCAACTACGAACATAGGACGCCGACCCCATCGGTCCATGCAGATGAGGGCAGGAACCGTCATGAGTACATTGATAATGTATTGTATTGATGAGGCGATCAGGTTAATGTCACCTGAGAGTCCAGCCATGCCGAATACATAAGTGATGTAGTCTGTGATTTGTTAGCATTTCCTACTAAAAAATTGTTGATCGGTGGTACTAAAACATCATGACATTCATCCCAGTTAGTTGGGACCAAATCTGTGTGAAAACACCAATATGAAGACGATTGATCATGCGAGGACGGAAGAGCTCCATGATGGAGACATCAGCATTTTGTCGTTCGAAATCAATCATCTGTTTGATCTCATCCATCTCGAGTTGCACAAAGGGGCTGTTTGGATCGCCCTTTCCATGAACCAATGTAAGAACAGCCTGCGTCTCTTCCCAACGATCATGGCGCGCAAGCCAGCGTGGCGATTCCGGTAGAAAGACAAGGCCGATAGCAAGGACAATGGCAGGAACCATTTGTAAAGCCCATGGAATGCGGAAAGCTCTCGCTCCCTCCATATAAACGCAGCCGTAAGAAATGTAGTACATGATCAAGATGCCCCACGTAATGGCCCACTGCTGGGATCCCACAACGCGGCCACGCTTCGACGGAGGCGCGAGCTCAGACACGTAAACAGGGACCTGGGCGGAGCAAATACCGACTGCGAATCCGTTGATGAATCGTCCTGCGATGAGCATACCGATGTTCTGTGCAGCGCAGGAAATAATCGAACCGATCATCCAGACGGCACATCCGATCTGGATGGCACGACGACGGCCGAGTCTGTCGGTAAGATAACCGGAGACGAGGGCTCCGAGGAAAGATCCTCCGGGCATAGCTGCCGTGATTCCTCCTTGGACGTTGGGGCTGGGGCTGTGCGTAGAGTCAGTGAAGGTGTTACGTTTGGTAGTATAGGAATTGCGTACCCGGAGCAGGCTTCGCCTTCGGGGCCAAATGGAGGGCCTCTGGGGCCCTGGTTGAAGTAGCAGCGATATTGTTGCGTTGGTAGAATAGCGCTCATTGATGAGATGTCGAAGCCGAATAGCCCACCGCCAATGACCGCAATGGCGGTGATGCCATAGATGTTACCAATTTGATACATCTTGACGTATCTTGACCTTCAAAATTCTATGGTCAAGTTGAGGGCTCCTGGGATGGGAATGGGTGCACAGTCACAACGTGGTTGGAATATAGTCTATATATACCGATAACTACCTGCTTATTAGTTATGTGCCATAACGCGGGAGAAGCTTGTGGGAAAGGAGTGCCCCACAAACCATCTCACGCCGCTTACACGCTGTCGGAACTGACCTGAAGGGCTTCCTAAACTGGTGTAGGCTCCGAGATGGAGTGTGACGATTGGGTGAATTGCAACTGTGGAGATGACTGAGCGGGGCGAGAAATGTCAAGCTTGACACGAGGGACGCTACGTAGTGCTTGTTTGCTCATTGAGAGAGATGGTAAATTGTTCCCGAAATGGCGCGCTTAGGATAGGGAAAGCAAAATGTGGTTGATAATGACGAAGCTGCATAAGTATGTACTCTTCGATGTTGAACCATGGTTCAACACTCCTTCATCTCAACGCGTTCTCCGCCAAATTGTCTCCCTAACCCTCCACACCCCTAGCTGCCCGCCTTTCCATCCCAAGTCCCCATTTTTTTCTTCTCTGCGGGTCTGCGAAATTGTGCCCAAGCATGGTCGTTCCCACCTTTGACGTCAGACGTTGTTTCGCACACACTTCAACGCTAGCGTTGACCCACATTTCTTTGATGCAACGGCATCCTTAGCCGTTCAAGCCTCCCGTCCAATGAAGCTTGTATGAGCCGGATACCGATATCTCATGTTAAGCATCTATATACAGTGCGATATGATGTAAATTGGCATTTGAGGTATTCAATGCCATCTCGTATAGAATATGCGACAAAACACATGTACTTGGTATACTAGGTAATTCAAAGTATCTCGTGGCAACTTCACGACGTCACCGATGCTTTCACGGATACTGATGATCAATGCAACTTGCTGACAGGGATCCACATCGGAAATATAGAAGAGTCGGAGGCCGAGGTAAGTGTTGAGAAGCAACGAGCAGAGGCATGTACACCACGTTTTGAAGACACGAAGTATCAACCAGCCCGTGGCGTAAGATGTCGAGTTAGCCTTTGACACGGGCATATTGTTGGTTAGAAGGCGTCGTTAAGACGTCTCCCAACGGTCTTATAAACTTTCGCTAATAATTAGACGTTCACCGTCGTCGCCAACACTATCCACTTCACGTACTTACAGCCGCCATGTCGGATGAGTTTCCCGATACAGTGCCTAGGATGCTGATCAACATCAATGACATGCGCAGTCACCACCCCCTGGCTTCGGTATTCGAAGATAGTTTGGACCCGCAGTCATGGTAACCAGCCTTATGCATGTCTCAATACGTAGGAGCATATTGTTCTTGTCGTATTATTCCACAAGTCGCACCGCCTGGACTAAACACTAGATTTCAAGCACATGCATCACCTCGGGACGTCAGATTACACAGAAGAACATGTGGTATCATTTGTATTACATTAGGTCCTACTCATAAACTTCGTGGGCACGCCATATGTATATTCAAGGTCCTCAACCGGTACCCTTTCCTCTCGTTATTTCCGTTTACGCATGTTCCCCATGTTCATCCCCATACCAGCTTCTTCAACGAGTATTCAAACTGCTCCAGATACCCTGTCGATTTTTTCGCATCTGCCAGGCTGATGATATCCTTCTCTTCAACTTGAAGCTCTCGGTTCTGACTTTCATACTCCAAACCTTCTTGTGCGGTACCAGGTACATTCCATTTCACCTTCGTCTCGTTCGCAACTCGTGCGATCTCGTCGCATATACTCTTGACCACCTCGACTTCATTGTCAGGCGAATCCTGCGTGTCACCTGAAGATATACTGCTGCGTGGCGGAAGCGCCTTGAAAGCTAAGAAACGACCCTTGTCATCTTCCTTCTGTAGTATTTTGTCGTCATGCACATCATCATTGGTGGCGCCAGGGTCTAGTGTTCTTGTGTTTCGTCGGACACGACCGCTTCCACCCCCAGCTTTGTACCTAACTACGAATCCCACATTTTTCTCTGCATCTGTGTGGCGCTGGGCTAGCGTGCTTGTGATATATACACCGCGCATAAGACCTTGCACGTTCTCGAGCTGGATGCGCTCGAACTCACGCACTTTCTCCGTGCCCCAGTCAAGGCGGCAAAAGTATAGAGCTTTGTTGGTTAGCAAAAGGACTGCCTCTTCGAAGGTTGCCGTCTTGACTTGGTTTGCTGATGTGGGTACGCTTAGTGTCCACCCCTGGCACAAATCCTCTTCTTGGTCTTCGATCACGATGCCTGCCGAGCGCTCGATGGCTTGCTGTCGTACCTTCCGCATATCAATGAAATAGTCAGAGCTCTTCATGTCAGCTTCAAACTCTGCGAAGATAGTGTCGGTTGCGCGGCCTAGGAGATAATCGATGAGCGCTTGGGTGAAATAGTCATTCACGATGTTGTTGTAATATCTGGTAAGGGTGAGCCCGAAATCAGTCAAGGCGCCCGTGATCTGCCGCTTCCGAGTCCTTGTGAAGTCGCCTTTGAGGGCCGCAGTGCCAGCATATTGGCGAGATATAGCATCGCCATTGTCGGCCCACAAAGTATTAAACCAGCTAGTCGTGGGGTCATTTTGAAGATCAATATTGTAACTACCCACAGATAGTTGCGCTTCCAACGCTGTCCTTGCGCAGGCAGACTGAACCACATTCGTCCTGTCAAGACAATCCATGCAGTTGGTGCGGAGAATACCTGACTGCGTGTGCTTGACCTGATCGTCGGAAATCACAGTCCAGCCAGTGGTTTTGGTAAACGGCTCCAAAGTGTCCATGAGCCGAGATACGTTTTCAAAGTGCATACCACGACAAACATTGTGGAAATCAAACCACTCGAAGTCCAGTGGCTTTCCTTGACCGTCTAGTCCCCCATCTTCATTGAGTGCCTTTGCATGCCTTTCATAAAGTTCCCCAATTTTAGCCTCTGTACCATGTTTGTCTACCAAGGAGGCGCAGTACACATCTCCATATCGTGACGAAAGGTTTGCGAAATGTCGCTTGAAGGCACGAGCGTTTGTCTCAAACGTACCCCAAGTGTTAGCTTGGGGTTTGAGACTATACGGTGATTGAGAGAAGAAAAGCGGTATGGATCCGCGGAATTGAGTGTATGAAAATATCGTGTCTTGCGTGGTGTTCCACGTTGGTGATGAAAGAATTTGTTCGGTCTCGACGCTGTTGGCCGCACATCCCTCGTCGTCTATGCCTCGGCGTAGGTATCGCAAACCAGCTCGTTTGGTAGAGCGACGAGAGATTAGAGTGAGAAGGAAGTCCTTTCCATCTGAGGGTTCGGGTGGCGGTGTATCAGTGTTCGTCTCTGAATTGGTATCTGCATCCTTCTTCTGTTTATCATGCAATGACTGTAGCTGTATATCATTTGGAGTCGCAAGTGGGTCAATCATTACGCTATTCGGCTGTGTATCTGCTGCTTTGATGGTGAAGGGCCTTTGACCAACGAAGCCTTGTATGACTGGAAGAACAAAAGGATGCTGGCCAGCATCGATAAAAGGTGCGATGATATGCTGGTTCCAAAAGAACTGTGATATGGTCAGAGAATTGTTGATACGAGAGGAAGGCTCAGCTTACTAAAGGATCAAATTGCTTGAAAAGAGGGAGGCTAGAATTCGGTCGAGGACTACCAATACCGTGTGATAAGTCGTATTCATAGGAAAAGAAAAAGTTTCCAGAAGACAGATACATCCGTGTTGTCTGTAGAATCTTTGGAAGGAGGGCTACGGTATTTGCATCCTTTTGGCCCTCAAGAGCCTTAGGGATCTCTTCTGGACTGACTACCTCAGGTGCATTTGTGTCATGGCTGGGTAGCGCGTCTGGATCCATGGAGCTCGTAGGATCCTCTTCACCTTGGGGAATTGTCGAATCAACCTGCTTAGGCGTGTTTTTGGCTTCCAAGCTCTCTTCAGAGCTCAAGCCCTGTGTGCGCCTGCTCTCTGCGCTCCAGCCTTTCCTCGAAAACCACTTGTCGGCAAAGCGCCCATATACACCCTTGTTCTGTATGACGTCTGATGCCACGCTTGTCTCCCTCTGAACTGGTCCCTTTTGACCCGTGACTGGATCCTTCACCTCAACCGACGAGGCAGTTGTGCCTTCCTCTATCAGCGAGTCGGTCACGCTCGGTGCATCGTCGTCGTCCTCGCTGTCTGTGTCGACCTCGCCAACAGCCTGAGCGTTATTGTGCCGCTGCGCATGTTCACGAGCGGATTTAATGGCTTTATCTGCCTCGGCCTGCGACGAGAGAGGGATGAGGGCTACATCAGTGATCTTGTAGATGGGCTTGCCGCGTATTTGCGCAACCTGTTCGCGACCAGCAATGGATATGAGGAAGAAGGAGGTTGCGACTTTAAGCAGACCAATGATACCATGTGCTTCAAGTGAAACAGGGGCCGTATTTTCTTCGCGTCTGTCTTTGAACAATGGCCCTATATTTCCCTTGTAATCAACCTTGATGGCTTGCTGTGTCGCGGGCGGATGATTGCGCGGGGGCGACGGCTGCAAAATCAGACCATCCACAGCTGCAAAAATGAGGAGCTTCCGGACGAGGTTTGGCATGTTTTCGGCGGCACTTTGCGCATCAAGAGAACATTATTCACACAGCTTTTGACTGCAATATTGCTCTACAATGTTTCCCTCGAGACTTTGGTGAGCGGACCTTCGATGACGTCTCTTCTCGCAATGTGCCTACGCTAATTATTAACCAACAAACTAGCAATGGCTGTTCACCCCACGTTTTAGCTTCATGACATGGTCATATGCTCATATTTATTTTCGCCAAGTAATCTACATCTCATTAAAGGTTGCCGACATTCTGTCCTTCATGGCTTACTCCAAATCATCATCATTACATCCTTTTGGTGCAACCACTGGATTGCACCTCGCAACTCTCCTTTTCTTGAATCGAACCACGAAGTCCCAACCCCAGCGTGCACTCATGCCGTATACTGGAAAGTCGGTACTAACAATCTGTGCTCCGCTCTTGAATGCTAGGTCTCTCATTTCTATAGTCTTGTTCTTCACCGTCCCAATTGGAATATCGCTTCGTGTACGCACAATGTAGCCCTTCTTCACAAGATCCTGAATCACGGCCGTACCATTTCCACGTGGTTCATTATATTTAATGATTGCACCGTCAGGTGATCCCTCCAAGCTGTTGGTAAATACGGCGCGGTTCTGTAGAGAAGGTGCCGCTGCGCGATACAACTCACGCGGCGAGTTCGGGTCACTAGGCTTTGGGTCGTTGTCAAAGAAGAAAAGAAAGCGACCACGGACATCGTGCAATCTTGGCCATCCATACTTTAGTACAGATTGCTCCAGTGTAAGGCCGCCTTTGCGCACGTCGTCTGGGCGGATGAGTTGGCTTTTGGAGAAGACAGACAAAATCTCTGCGTCGACATTGAGCAAACGAGGAAGTGTCCAGTTGGTAGCCTCGCCTGGGCATACCCCGCCTAATAGGCATGCTGGTGCATCTGTTTTCAGCTCCAAGTCAATCAAAATGGGTACATGGTGCTTGTTAACGTCTGACCACTTCTTCAACGACTTGAGGCAATCGATAAAAGTATGGCAGATGGAGTCAGGGTCAAAGTCGGTTACGTGGAAGACTTTGATGCCCGGCTTTTTGAACACTTCACCATCGAACGGTGCGGTAGCATTGGTCAAGTTAGATAGCTTCCATGCAGCTGGTGGATAGTACAAGCCACCCTTCTCATCAGAATGCAGATCGAGTTCGAAAGATCGGACTGATTGATGCTCCAGTTGGATAGGTAACTCGGCGTGTGAGTAATAGTAATCTTCTGGCGATGGAACATATTTCTCGAAAACGGCACGTTCTGCCAGAGTAATTTCACGATGGTAGGAGTTGTGAGTTCCAATAACCTGGATATGATTGAGGCGGATGTCAGGTTTGGTTCCTGATGCGCTTTCTATTCACTTTTAGCTCCAATCTCTTGTTTTCCATTTGAGGCCTTACGCGCAAGGAGCATCACAACCACAGAAGCCTGCTCATGTTAGTACTATCATAATTTCAACAACGAGGATCTTACCCCGTAACCAAACATCTTGTTCATCAAATTGCCTTCGTGTTCCGTGTAAGAGATCAGAATATTCACAAGGACATCCAAAAAGATAGTGCGATGTGCGGCTTTTATACTCGCATACCCATGCCGCAACACGTGCTGCGAGCTACAAGCATAGTAGTCAAAATCGTTCCTGCATCTCTTCTGCTGAGCTAGCACATGCGCCCGGATCACGACGCCATTGGCCGTGCTCATGTACCACCATCCGTTCGCCGGCCTTACTCAAATAAGAAGGCTAAATGCCTGAGCAAAAATAGATTAGCGAGAATTATGATAAAGCTTTGCTAGATGTTGTAGGAGAAAATGTAAGCCCCGAGGACGACAGCAGTACCTAATAAGGTCTCCACAGACAATGCAACCCTATGTGCGGGGTAACAAGGAAACGATGTCAATAATTTGAAGCCAACAAGCCACTGCATTACAAGCCATTTGAGCAAGATAGTTTCCCATGATAGTATCAATTACTTTAGGGATCTCTTATCACTACCCAGCTTTGTCAATACCTAGGTAGAATGGAAACGCCAATCCTTCCTCACCACGGATATTTACCTCCTCTCTTCGTAACAAATTGGCCAACATCCGCATCCCTCTCCCCATGAACAATATCCAAGATACCCTGCGCACTCGTCTCCGAACTTTCGCACCAAGGCACCTGACTTCTAATCTCACGATTGTTAGTTAGATCCGAAATCACGTACCCAGGACAGTACGCCCAAACCTTGAACCCCAGCCCCTGAAGTTGAACATATTGATAAGCAGTTAGCATATTGAGAGCAGCTTTGCTCATGCGATAACCCGGAACAGGGCTGTTTCTATAAGTGTACAAAGTGTGGCTAGGATCCAAGTTTGGGTCGAGTCCTCCAATGCTACCGAGTCCAGACGTGACGTTGATGACCATAGGGTTCTTGGACTTCTTCATCAAGGGAATCAACGCTTCAGTCAGGATCGTCGGACCGTAGACGTTTGTTTCAAAAGTCGAGCGGAGGTGCTCGCGCGTTGTCCATGCCTCTGTGGTAGGTTCGGGGCAAATACCTGCGTTGTTGACTAAGATATCCAGGCGTCCAAATTCATCTTCGATTTTCTTCACTGCAGAGATTATGGACTCATCTTTGTCGACATCCAATTCAACGTAACTGACAGTGCCCTTAGGGTCTTTTGCTTGCACTTCTTGAACTTTGGTTTCCGCTTTCGTGGCATTGCGAGCACCCATGATGATATGGTTGTTTGGAGAATCCGATGCAAGAAATATAGTCGTGTCTAGACCGATGCCATTAGTGGCACCTAAACTTTTTAGTATAGTAACACTTTCTCCGTGACGGAAATTTATCGCTGTATTCACCAGTAATGAGAATGATTTGCTTTTCGGAAAGTGACGACATTTTCGTTGTTCGAAAGTTCTTGTGTTCAGATTGAACTATGTTATGGCTAGAAATGGTAGAAGCGATCTGTTTAAATAGTGTAACAACACAGACTTAGACGTTTTATGAAACGGATAGTTTGTTGCGCAGCAAAATAGAGTCAAGCTCACTCAAGCTCGGTAGTCTGTTGCCTGGGCTAGTATATATACTATCGCACTATTGCGACATAGTTGTATCCACTCCTTCACGAAGGGAGTTACTCGGGGTTATGGGAGTTTAAGACCGAGGGGGCCACACCGTGGCCTATACTCAACCACTGAAACTACTGGATCGCTTCAATAGCTCTGTTCGAATAGAGGCAATTACATCGTGTGATTGTTACATCTGATCTCTTCGCTTGGATGTCGGACACCTTATATCCGATACCATTGGGTAATTAGTAATTGAACATTGAATACTCGTAACTTTAGAGGTTAGCTTGCGATGACGTTGGACGACTGGCATAATAACATACCCACCTATATTATTTTCGAGGTATGCACGTAGACGTTAGCCATGTTCCTTCCCTATGTCAAGTTATGGTGATGCCTTCCCTGATTCGAAACTTGGTGGTGCGATTGGAAGGGACTTGAACACATTGACTCTAAATCTCTTCTCACTCTCAAATGCCTTCCTTGATTGACTTCTGTTAATCCCGAACTAGATTTGATACGGTAAGGAAGCAGCAAGCATGACAAGGCCCCCAAGCCCATCCATACCAGAGCACCATTCCTGCCAGTTGGCACTACTCTCACCCTCACTCGGCTCTTGTGGCTGTGCCGTAGGTATTTCGTTACCTTCCATCAAAGCCGTATATCCCTTCAATTTAACCATTTGGCCGTTTACCTTTAGCCCATATCCTTCGGGACCCCCAATCTCTCGATTCATTTCTAGCATCCACTCTGACTCATCACGCGCTTCCCACAACTGCTTCCTCGCAGGTAGAGGTGAGAAGAGATAGCAATTATCTCTGACACATCCGGCAATGGGATCTATAAAGAAAAGCATATCAACAGTTTTAAAGGTTATGGTGAGTCTGGAACGTGATTAGCTAAGAACCATAAAGCAAATTCGAAAATTTTACCTCCTTCTCGACTCTTCAAAAATCCAATCCTCGTGGGTATAGCCATAGCTGAGTCCATATGGCACAGGTAGGCCGCACCCAATGATGTGGAGTTTGTGATTGAGACCGCAAACCACAATCTGAGTTTTCGTTAAGTGGTTTATTAGGTCAGAGGGGCAGAGGCTTAACATACCCACACTGTGGAAAGAAGTAACGTATCCATATTATTGTAGACAGTTTCGCCTTCTTGTAAGCGAAGAAGCATATAAATAAGGAGTGCTTGCATCGACGACAAAAGCTCCCATTTGTTGAACCCTGTCGACTAACACCAATACGTTAGTTGGATTTTTGATCATCTTACGACTACAATATTTACCTCCGCAGCGAGTCTCTCGCACTCAAATCTCACGTTCTTCCACAGCAGTTTCCTGCCCCCTTGCCTATTTATCTCCAGCATTTGCATGAGGCTCGCACAAGTGATTATTGACTCCATTGACTTATTTGTATCTGATAGCGAATATGAGTGGATAAAAGGTGGCGGCGATTTGATGTCTCGCATCATTAGAGGGTATGAGGTTAACATTCGTACCATCAGCATGGCAGTCGTATATGCTCCACCTCCTACCGCTGGCCTATGATTGAAGAACCTTAATTCATAGTTTGGCATGGTAGGAATAGATGGGCTTTGATTGGAAGACCTAATCGCAGTACACAGCCCATGGTCACTTGGAAATAAACCTTGGTCTGGCGACGACAAGCTGGTGCATGCCGGAGGATGTGACTGATAGTCTTGGTATTCCGAAACTCCCGTTTGAGACTTCCCAACATGCGTCATGTCCCAATCAAATTGCCCTTCTCCGATATTGTTAGTATCTATATCTACCAATACATCTCTTTCCATGGAAACATTTTTGTCAAAAATGACAACTGAGGTAGCAGCTCCAGAGGGTGGAGGTTCTCTCTGCGTGGATTCACTGGTACTCTTCGATGCCATTGTAGTACTAGAGTTGCGCCCTGGAACATGACAAGTCGAGCCCTTGATCATACATCTTGTACAGTTCGGTAGCTTATTGTCGCACCGGACTTTTGCTTTCGCGCATGCAAGACAGGATCTTGAACGGACATCCAAGTCATTACTTTTGCGTGACCTGCAGTAATATCCATGCCTCTTCAGTGTTGATTCTTTGATTTTGTAAGCCTTTTTTGTACTCAACGAGTTACGACTTGAGCCCACCGGGTGCTGGGAAAATTAGCTTACCCTTGTTGAATGGTTTGTTGCACAAGACACACCATAAAATTGTTTGATTTCCTTCTTTGGCCATTTGGAACCGGGTTTCTGGAAATTCAAATTGATAGGTAAATGAAGTCAAAATTGTGGAAAGGTAGAAAAGAATAAGCATTTGTCAGCTTCAACTATCATAACGTGTTCCACCACCATCCGGCGCACACCACCATCCGGCGTACCTCAAAACCCACCAAAAATCTTAAAAACTGCACCTTACTATCTCAACAGTGACTAAATAATAGGCTCTGAAAATTTGCATCTATCTTTATATAGCTACTTTAAGATACTTCTCTAACTTACTAGATATTTTATAATATAGTTCTAGAGGTATAGTAATTTGGCTTAAAATTGGGGGCCAAAACTTAATAACTCAATAATAGCTAGGCTTATTATTCTAGAAATTCAATAGGTGCTTCTAAGTAGGTATAAGAGATATATTATAAAATTTTAGAACTTATTATTTAGTCACTGTTGAGATAGTAAGGTGCAGTTTTTAAGATTTTTGGTGGGTTTTGAGGTGCGCCGGATGGTGGGGAACACGTTAACGTGTTCCACCAGTCAGCCGGCCACACCAGTCATCCGGCCACCCCACCAAAGTCGCGCATCTCCATCAACTCCCATCAGCCATGCCATCTACACAACGCTCTCAATTAGCTCAAAAAGAAGGAAGAATTATTCTTGCCTCTCATGCTATAAGACTTGCTACTATTACAAGTCAGCGCAAGGCTGCGCGCGTCTATGACGTCCCCCGTAGTACTCTGCAAGGCCGCCTCCAAGGTGCCCAAACTCACGCCGTTGTCAACGCTCGTAAACGGAAGCTCTTGCTAACAGAGGAGCAGTCCCTTGTATATTAAATCTTAGACCTAGATCGTCGAGGTTTTCCCCCCAGATTATTGACGTACGACGTATGGCAGACGTTCTACTCGCTGCCCGCGGCCAAGATCCTCCTCCTAAAGTAGTTGGAAAGAATTAGGTGTCGCGTTAGATTAATAGCTAGTCTAAGCTCTAGATAAAGTAGAATAGGAAGTTTAACTCTTAACGGGCTAAATGTGAGGACCCAGTCATTATTAGAGCGTAGTTTAAGCTTGTACAAGAGACGCGCCAAGCGTATAGAATACTTAACGAAGATATATACAACTTTGATGAGACTAGCTTTATGATAGGAGTAGCTAGCACGTTAAAGGTTATTATAAGTTCAGATACAATTGGACGGGCTATTAACGTACAGCCTGGCAATCGTGACTAGGCTACGGTAATTGAATGTATTAACGCGTCTGGATAGAGCTTACTACCGTTCGTGATTCTATCTAGTAAGCTCTACCAAGCCAGCTAGTATCAGGGCCTCCTACTAGACTAGATAATCGCAGTGAGTGACAACGGCTGGACAACTGATCAGCTCAGTCTTAAATGGCTGAAGTGCTTTAATAAGTGTACCCAGCCTCGTACAATAGGTGTATACCAACTATTAATCTTAGATAGCTATAGTAGCCACGCTACACCTGAGTTTGACTAGTACTATACAGATAACAAGATTATTAGTATCTGCATGCCTGCCCATACATCGCACCTTCTCTAGCCGCTTAATGTTAGCTGCTACTCCCCTCTTAAGTCTATATACGGTCATGAGATTAGATAGTTAGCGCGCTAAGGGGTCTTCTACGTAGACAAGGAGGAATTCCTCTATATCTATAATCGTATACGGCCATCTATATTATCTAAAGGATTAATCAAAAGTGGATTCTAGGTAATAGGGCTTATCCTATTTGAGCCTGAACGCGTTCTTTCAAACCTTACTATTATTAGAATACTATCTCTAATATAGACTAGCAGTACAAGCCTATAGATAGCAGAGACGCCCCGTACAGTTAATCAGCTTCAGAAACAAGCTCAGCTCTTAAGAGACTTTCTCCAACGTCACTCCCAAAGCCCCTCTAGTCAAGCTCTATCTTAGCTTATCAAGGGCTATCATATAGTAATGTATTCAGTAGCAATCCTAGCTGAGGAAAATATCAAACTTAAGGCTACAAGTGAACGCTAGAGACGCAAGAAGAACAGGTGCAGACAGTATATTACTTCTGGGGGCGTATTATAAGTTCAAGATAGATAGAGGTTAATTGAAGAGGCTGAACGGAGTATCTGGACAGAGGCTACAACCGTGCGCCAACGCGCACCACCAACGTGCAGCAATTGCTATATACAAGGCCATAACAGGCGTCAATGTAGATCTATATAATCTATCTCTTTATAAAGTTTCAGCCAATTTGAGTGTACTGTTGTGGCGCAATTGATCATAGGGACTCGCCAACTCTGGTGGGGTGGCCGGATGACTGGTGTGGCCGGCTGACTAGTGGAACATGTTATCCGTTTTGGTGTTAACTGACGGGCGGTACATTTTGTACAACCCGACTACGGGGGCGCAGGAATTCCCCGCACACCGAAAAATATCCTCAGCACAAGCTCAATAATACTACTACCTATATTTAAAATTTGTTTTTTTCCTTCTTTACACTTATAGAGAAAAACTTAGGCTTTATTTTGATATTAAGAAACTAATAATTTATTACAATTCTGACTCTAGAACACCACACTGCTGGTGATATTTTCGGTGTGCGGGGAATTCCTGCGCCCGCGTGCCGACCTTGCGGTCTGATCTTACATGTATTATTCAGCGAATCAATTACAACTTGTTCCGCGTCTTCTTCGAGCGATAATGTCCCTTGATCGTCGTTGCAGAATTCTACAATTTGCATAAGCCCACCGGATGATGAAAATATTACATGAAATGTTCGGGGGCATGAAATGCACAAGTCCGGTTGTTGAAAATTCGATCTATAAATTGCTATCTTCCTCACAGTAGATATAAAATAGATCATGTCCCCTAGAAAATCGAACACCACCAAGAAAACTCAGCATTCAAGCTAACTAGCACCTCCTCCGACTACCACAATGGCGGCTCAGTACTCGCCGACCAAAACCTTCCACAAAACTACGTATGCCTCTTTGAATCCTACTCGGGCAGAGTTATCCGCTGGTAATGTAGCAGAATATATACTATTAGAAACAGCAGTACTAACTACTCAATAGTAAGTCAATGATAATCCCACATCTACAGAATCCACCTCTATTCAAGCGTTCCTACTCCATACAGGCAAAAGATATATAAACTAATCACGACACCGCGCGGAGCAGAAGGGAAAAACTATTGTCATCACAGGTGGTGGTACTGGCATTGGGGCAGAAACCGCAAAATACTTTGCAAAAGCAGGCGCATCGCACGTCGCCATTCTCGGTCGCAGAGAGCAACCCCTTCTCGACACCAAGGCTGCATTGGAAGCCGAATTTCCTGACACAGAGTTCACCGCCATTTCTACCGACATAACCAAAGAGAGCCAGGTGAATGCTGCTTTTGAGCAGATTGCGACAAACGGCAAAATTGACGTCCTATGCAGCAACGCGGCCACGCTTGGAGCTATAGGCCCTGTCGCAAAGCTGACGTCTGATACATGGGTCGAAGGCGTGTTTACCAACATTGGAGGCAGCTTCAACGTGGCAAAGGCTTTTCTTGAGCACGGTGCAAAGGATGGTGTGATCATCGATGTCAACTCTGTTGCCGCGCATATGGATCTCGCACCCGGTTTCTCGGCTTACAGTGTTTCGAAAATGGCTACCGCACGTTTCTATCAATACGCCCAGTTCGAGAATCCTGAGCTTTCCATCTTTAGCATTCATCCAGGCGCTGTGGCGACGGATATGTCGAGGGCGTCTGGGTACAAACCACGGACTGAAGGTGAAGAGTTCAGCTTTCGTGGAGAGGGAGCCAATGGAAGATTAGACCTTCTTAGTACCCATGACGATGCAAATTTGCCAGCCAGTTTCATGGTGTGGCTGGCTAGTCCCGAAGCGCGCTTCCTTAAAGGAAAGTATTTGTGGGCCAATTGGGATGTGGATGAGCTCAAAGCTAGAGCGAATGAGATTGAGACTACTCCATTTTTGAGTGTTGGACTTTATGGATGGCCAATTTTGGGGCCAAAGGAGTAACAGCCTTATCATGTGTTGAGAGATAGACGTTGATCTGTGTCAATGATTGACTGTATAAAGGTGTAATGGACATGGCATTCTTTTACTACTGTGCACTTCCCAAAACTTATATCAAAAGAGTCATCGCTGTCTAGCTTTGGCAAATTTGGCGAGATAGTGCTTTAACGTTTAAAGCTTTGCATGGGCATGCCCATTTCCATTGATCGCATCATCAATAAGCGACATGGCCTGCACTAGCTTCTCCTCTTCCAACTTTTGTGTAATCACCTGAACGCATAGCGGCGTCCCAACATACACTTGCCTGTCAAATGTCGTCCCTATAATTTAATTAGGTTCGTGTTCAAGTTATTCCTAAAGCCTGTGACTTACACAAATCTCTATTCGCTTTGTCCCAGGAACCCAAAGGTTTCGTATCAAGCATTTCGCCCTTCATATCCTCCTTTGTAAACATCCGGACAGGCACTACACCTGCAGGATAGTCTAACAATACGAAAGAGCTCGTATAGCTCACGCTATTCCAACGATCGATTGGCGGAGTTGCATGTGGTGCAACAGGACAAATAATCGCATCAATTGCACCATGCTGGTCTTTCCATATTGACAAGAATTTTTTGCGCAGCTCTTCACGCCTGCTATGGATCTGAAGAACTTTTGCAAGTTCAAGTGGCGCTTTACGCCTGAGACGAGTGGTGAGCCATGGAGAGAGTGGTTCGTTGGTGGATTCGATGAGGTCGAATATTGCGTTTCCGCCCTCTATGCCGAACATGGCATTGGCAAGAGATTGGCATTGGGAAAATAGGGGAGTAATGTCCATCTCAATAGCCTCAACGCCTGCAATTTGTAATTTTTCCTTCACTTCATCTAACAAGTGCGCAATCGGTGGATGGGGATCGGTGACCCCGTCTCTACGCACGATACCAATTCTCAGCTTGCGCCCTTCACCACTCAACGAGGTTAGTGATGACCACGGTGAAGGCACTACATCTGGATCTTGAGTCCAGGGTTTTTGTTCTAATACCGCACGGAAGAATAGTTCGATATCGCGCATGGTATGAGCCAGTGGGCCTAGACTAGCTGGAATTCCCACTTTACTTGTCCCAGGAGGAGTTCCGCCTTCTTGGCCAGCATAAGGTAGGCGCTCCCAGCTTGGCTTTATGCCGAAAATCCCATTGCACATGGCTGGGATCCGGATGCTACCACCAACGTCTGTGCCTACTCCCAGCACGGAGCCACGCATAGCGAGCAACGCGCCTTCGCCACCAGAGCTGCCGCCAGGAGTAACAGCTGTATTAGATGGGTTGATTGTCCGACCGAAGATATTATTATGAGAATCTAGTGCCATGAGGGTCTGAGGGATGTTCGTTTTGCAATAAATGATGGCTCCGGCGCTCAAGATGCAATCCACCAGCACAGAATTTTCAGTTGCTGGTTGGAAACATAGAGCACCAATGCCTATAGATGCATCGTATCCACGGACTTTGAATGTGTCCTTTATGGAGATAGGAACACCATGAAGAGGGCCAAGAGGCATTTTCTTGGCATCGAGGTGAGCATCTAGTTCTTCTGCGCGCTTGATAGCATCCTCAAAGAAGATCTCAGTAAGGCAATTGGTAAGTTGATGGGCAATGGCGGCTCGCTACTTTCAGTTAGATATGTACGAGATGCTGGTTGTTCTATACGAACCTTGCAAAAGGCCCTTGTTACATCAACACATTTCAGCTTCCTTAGCCTGATGGCTTTTGCAAGTGCAGTTGCATCATATTCTTCTGTGATGTTTAGTTCCTCTTTGGACAACAGCCCGCATTTGCGTGGGATGTCCATGTAGTTGGTGACATGTTCAGGAGGCAAGTCGCTTAGGTGCCATTCATGAGGTATTTTTGCAAATTGTTGTTCTTTCTTTCGCCGTGAAATAAGTTGCCACGGAACAGGTGATTGAGCAGCGGAAATTTCTTTGGATTTTGACATTGTTCTTGCTGGTGGAACTGTTCATTGAGTTGAATTGCAAGTCAATTGACAAAGGTTGGGGGAGACCGAGGTCTGCCAAATGAGGCATGGTCGCTTGAGGGGTAGCCATACACAGTGGCGGCTGCTAGGAAAGCCGGACACGACTTGAGAGCAACACAACTTACTCTTTAGCACACACACACTCTCTCCCTCTCTTATCAATTAAAGGAAAGAACTTGGAGATTCTCATCTTACCACAGAGAAGCATTACCTTGCTGTCTTTGTTGTATACTTAGTTTGGAATGCTCACTAAATCTACAACAACGCCTTCCTAACTTTAATAATCACCGCCTACCTACGTTATTCGCTGCGATTTCTTATATCTTCTTGAAGTCGGCCAAGCATTAGGCTCATATTGGGTCCAAATCATGTCTTAATTGTGTTATACGCAAAACGTTGCTTTATATTTATGTCGTACTGGCGTACTGCAGGTTTGACTCGAACTGCAGAAAGACGACGCCAATCATCGCTTATACCCAGCTTTCCGTGAAATGAAGAGCTTGGAGTACTTCGGGGCCAATCATGGTATGAGTAAGTCTTCCATAGACCTGCCATTCAACTGTATTGATAGGATATCCTGTCTTACTATTATCTACCATGCTGTACCCGTTGTCTGCCAGCGCACCTATGAGTTCACAAGTCATTAGTTGGCCGCGGCTTCGAAACTTGTTTCTACCGGCTTATCTCGCCGAGGACTTCTGGCCTTTCGATATTCAAGAAAGTGGAAAGTTAGAGTTAGCCCACACTACTCAAGTTAAAGTTAACCGGAGCTGGCGTTGTGCGGTAATAGGTGCAGTGACGTCAATTTCACCGGAATGTAGGCCGGACGGCACTACTTCGCAGGATGAAGCTTGGCGCTTTTGAGCCGTGCTTTTAACCTAGGCTAGCAAAAGGACAAGCAGGGAGCATCGGTATATCAAAAAAAGAAGATGAAGAGAAGAATGAATGAGCCAGGAGGATGTACGGTCACATGTTTTCGCGTTACGCAAAACCTGATCCTCATCGTTCGGAAATTTGATTTCACCGAGAGTCCGCATCGAACCATTTCCCAGGAACCGGATATCGCGTATCCTAATATCACACTAGTCTTGAATAGGGAAGATGCTGATCGGCCAAGACGCGCCCCAAAGAAAAAGCGACGAATGTCCATGCCCCCATTTGAACAAACATTGAGCCATTGACGCCCCGTATCACTCACGACACTCCTTTAATACCTTTTTCAACCGTCCCTGCTACTCTCACACAACTCACATCCTTCATCATGGCTGCAGGCAACTTCACACTCTCCCCCGGGCAATATCACCCCTACTATCCCACCGAGTCCCAAATTGCAGGCTACCTTGCGAATAAATGGAACACGCTGGAGCTGGTCAGCATGTTTGCGGCTGGGTGTGCTGCCATCTTCAGTGTTACTCTTGTCCTTGTCAAGAGGATAAGACCATCGCTCAGCAACGGGGATCTCGCAACCATCATGTGGTTTGTGCTCTGTGGATGCATTCACTCTTTCTTTGAAGGCTACTTTGCCTTCAACTTCAGGCGTATGGGCGGTATGCAAGACTTGTTTGGTCAATTGTGGAAGGAGTACAGCTTGAGCGACTCGAGGTACCTGACCCAGGATGCCTTCGTGCTTTGCATGGAGACTATTACTGCTGTAAGTCATTCTTTCCAAAGAACAGGTGTGCCTTGCATCTTGCTAACAATTGATTCAAAGGCCTTCTGGGGTCCTCTCTCTTTCGTCACGGCCTGTCTTATCGCCTACGACCACCCACTCCGCTACCCCCTACAACTCATCGTCTCGCTCGGCCAATTCTATGGCGATGTTCTCTACTACGCGACCTCGATGTTCGACCACTACATCCTTAATGTTTCATACTCGCGCCCCGAGGCTGCTTATTACTGGGGTTACTTCGTCCTGATGAACGCGTTCTGGATTATCATCCCCGGTTGGTTGATGATCCAAAGCGTGAGCGCAACATGGAGTGCATTCAGTGCAGTCAATGATGCTGCGAAGTTGATGGCAAAGGCTGGTCGTATGAATGGCAAGAAGGTTAATTAAAGACGGAGAATTTGGACAGGCGGATGGGTTGGCGGACCCCTCAGGTGACAAGATTGGTGCTTGTTACAACTAGAACTGTGTTATACGTAATGCTCCGGTATTGTGATACCCCGGGTTGGCATATTCATTGCTGCGAATATAAGCCAAAAGGCTGTGTAATAATAGGAGACGTTGACTCGTCAACGTCGAAACCATAATGAAAGGTGTAATAAGGCAGTGTACGTCATATCTTATGACTATCTCCACGCCACGTACTCTGACTGTATCATGTCACATTTGTGTCATATTTTCACTTCATTGTAGAAAGGTTTCTGCGAGAGGTCACCTGGAACAATTATGGTGGAAATGCGAACGTGAAAGACCAGGTCAGTTCCCCTGTGGAAAAGGGGGCATAATAAACCATAAATTTGCATGGTAATAGTTACTAGACAGAGTGTTATCTAGCAGCCCAAAACCATGGAAGCTTGATCGTAAACCGACTTAACCTAATTGTATTGATACTACTAAACCACTAACTACTCGACCTTTTTTATTCTCCTCGCCGTGAATGCTTCCGCTCCATGCTATTAGCATCCACGTTTTCTCCCAACTGATTACAACGGAACTCGCGAGTCCTCGAGCATCCACCAGCCCGAACACGGCTGGACAGTTGAACCGGAGTCCTCTTGTTGTCCTTCCGTGACAAAAACACCCATTGAGCCCGCAACAATGGTAGTTTCTAATTGCAGACCAAGATCCAATGCCTTAACCGTGACTGGAACTTCGACAACTCCAGAAGGAATTCCCTCTCTCTGATATGGAATAAGAGGGAAGACCTCGCCATCCAACTCGAGTGGCGGTACACCATTCATATCGACCTTGTGATATGACTTGATTTGATTACCGTGGCTGTCCCAGTACATGAAGGCCGTGAGCCATCCGTTGTATGGTGAACTAGTACCACTGCCCAATGCACCAACAGCATGTATTGCTTGCATCCAGAACTGTTTCAATTCTGGGGATTCTGGGAGATAAAATGTAGCGATGAAGCGCTTGATAACTATGGTAAGTAGTCTGGACCATGCAGCGGGTTCATCGCCGTACTCCGCGAGCTTCTCCAAACGCTCAAGAATCATCTGCCAGTCACTTGCCTCACCAAGGAGGGTGACAGAAGGAAAGCCGCATCCACACACCATAACATATTTGAAGTATTCCTTCATTGTAGCCATCATGACCATTGATGTCACCGCTAGATCGTTGTCTGTGGTTGTGGTAAAAATGGGCAGTAACCAGTCGGTTACATCTGGATCGACCATCTTTTCTTTCATCAGGGGTGGGAACTGTTGGGCAAGCGCGGCGACGTCGCTTTCGAAAAAAGGCTTCGTGAGATCTCCTGCGGAAAGCTCCAACTTGCCGTCATGGTTGACAAAGTGCTTTCGCAAGGCTTCGGCGTGCTTATTGACGTAGAAACTGAATTGCGTGACAATGGCGAGCCACACATCGTCAGGTCGAATCTTCAGGTGAAGGTCTTGCTGAAATGCTCTAATGACACCTTGGACAAAACCATTACGGTATGGCACGATTAGTCCAAGGCCCATAGTGTCGAATCCACTGAACGAGGAATGTAAGACTGGTTTACCTGCCTTGGAAGATGAACCGGAGACCATCGGATAACCGATACCATCATTCTCCCACCCCTTCACGAGTTCATTGTAGAGAGTCACCTCGGAGCTGACAGTAGCGTCTGAGTTTCGACCAACTTTATCGGGCGATGGTCGGATTGTGACGGGCATGATGTTTAGCTATGATGTGTTACTAAATCCAAGATTTGGCTGTATTGAGCCCGAAGATTGGAAGAAATAGAGAGGCCAAAGAGGAAAAGGTTCGAGCAATCAGGCTGCCACTGGCGCAGTGAGGCTGTACTTTTGGAATGCAATCGACACTAATCCCAATGAGGAACACCAACCATACTGCAGCAAATGCGCCTCACGGGAGTGAGTTAAGTGTACTACCTGCTCAACATCCAATACACAATCTGAAAAGTGGTTCTCATAATTAGCATCAAAGCTACCCATCATTTTAGTTAAAGCCTACTTTACTTCATTTGATAAATACATGCTCGATTGATCGTTGAAATAAGCTTTTGAAACAGGACCATGACTCAAATCTTCTCGATCTCAACAATGTTACCATGTGAATCGGCCGCGATCTTCTTCTTGACCAGCGAGGCGTTGCGTGGATTGGGTGCATTGAAGATGTCGTCAAGCTCCTCAAGCGTTCGATTACTAGTCTCAGGAATGAACATCCAGACGACAAAAGCCTGGATAGGGCACCAGCATGCGAAAACAATATACAGCTTCCACTGAATGTTCTGAAGCGCAATAGGGTACGCAAACTGGTTGATCAACATAGCGGTAGTAAGTGAAAAGTTAGAGAATGCCATGCCCTTAGCACGCATCTCAAAAGAGAGCACCTCAACAGGGAACAGTGCCTGTAAGGGCGTGATTCCGAAAGCGTAAACAGCGTTGAAGAGGAACACCATTGCCACAAAGGCTTGGCTTGATGTTTCAGATTTGGTCTTGGAGTTGACGGCCACGGCAGCGATGGCAGCAATCCATACGAAAGTTATGAGGGAGAAAGCACCAATCATCATGGGGCGGCGACCGAGCTTGTCAACGAAGGTTGCGCCAATGACAGCCTTGTATCGGATTAGTGATAATTACATTATGGGGGCATAAATTGCAACTTACAAAAGTGAATTGCATGCAGGATTTACCAAGATTGATGTTCATCTTCTTGATTTGTTCAGTAACGCCTGCAGATTCGAGAACACCAGCGATAAAGTAGTCGACAGCTGAGTAAAGTCAGAAATATCAGTCCTAGGTCCTAAGTCCATATCGTGCTTACCTCCATTACCCGCCCACTGGGCAAAAACAGCGAAGGTACAGTTGCAAGCAAGTCGATACCGAGCAGATTTGGTTTTGAAAAGTGCACTGTAGTCCCACCAGCGCTTATCTCCTCCGTTCATATTCAAGTACTCTTCGTATTCGCGAAGTTGCATAGTGACCCAAACGCTGTCTTCGTTACCCTCGCCATGATATTTAGCAAGGACCGCCTTCGCCTCTGCTTGTTGGCCTCGTGTATACAGCCAGCGAGGCGACTCAGGCAGAAACCAAGCAAGAACAAGAACAAGACCTGGGAAGAGGATCTGAACCCAGACAGGGATGATCCAACTCGTATTACCGGCTATGTTTGCGGACCCACGAGCTACACTAAAGACAATTTTAGCTTTCTCCAAACCAGAGATACTTAGTAACTCACCCAGCTGCCAAGATTGAACCGACAAACCAGAAAGTGTTATAAAGACCAGTAATGACCCCGCGATGGGAAGGATGAGCTGTTTCAATAACATGGAGAGGCCCAGCTGTAACCATAATAGGTACCGCAAAACCAAGCAGGAAACGGCCGCCCATGAACTGTCCAACAGGATTACTTCCAGGACGCGTGGTTGCTTGGATGACAACACCGGCGCAACCAATAGCGCCGCCGATCATCATTCCGACCCTACGTCCATATGCATCGCATGCAGGTCCGATGAATGGAAGAGCAACGACACCACCAATCTGGTAAAATGAAGTTACAATACCAGCCCAGGCTCCCGTAGAGCCAACATTGTAGTACTCCTTGAATGCATCGTTGGTAAGGAGGGCATTAAACATAGACCCATCGAAACCATTGCAGGTCGAGCAGAAAAAGCCGACGGAAGCGCAGACGTACAGCATGAGAGCATGACGAGAAAAGGCTCTTGGCTCCTTTAGCCTAGCCTCCGCAATAGCCTCCGAGCCAAAAATCACTTGGACTGCGGCCACAGATTTGGGGGAGTCCTATGGAGATGTTAGCAGCCGTTGCGTTTCATGTCGATAAAGATACTGACTCCATTTTCTGATACAGTACGGTCAATTTGCGTGGAAGTTGTTTCCTTCACTTCCGACATGATTGTGGTGATGTGCCAGATTGGAGGCGTGGATCAAAATAATCAGGGACATGGCCGGACCATCTATAAGCCACAGAAATGTCGGAGGACTACCTGCGCGACACCTTCTCTAATGGCTAAGGTTTCGTAAAGGGTCCAATAGCAGCGATATGTTTGTTGCATGCTAACAGCGGTGCATTGTCGGCATAGTCAAAGAGGCATAGTTCTAACCAAAGTATGCCTAGCGTATACTTCCTCATTCACTAAAAGGAGACCCTGAACGCCTCAGCTACCTAGGTCCCATGAATCAGCTCGATGGCACCTGGCATAAAATAACACAAGATTCTTGAAAGAATATTTGTGCGGGGTTTAGAGTCGTTCTAGTTCCTATGCTTTCAGAATAGGCCCTTTGAAGTTTGAAGGCTGAAGGCATCGCGAATATGAGTACGGCCCGATAAGAAAGCCCATGTGCCTTCTGTGTGAGCGTCGAGTAGGGGTACACAAATCCGGGATTTGTCGCCCAGCTTGTGGGGATATCCTGGATATGTACTTATCCCATACAAATTTAGATAGGATACTAGACGTATAGATGCACGTGTTTTCTTCTTACTTAGGATTATCTTCCTCTAAATTTTTTCTTCAATTCAATTCAAAATGAATTAGCATAGAATTAGCGTCGCCTATCTCACCAATCCTAGCCATCTTGTCGTTGATGGCTGATAGATGAGAAGGCTGGCAGCTTAAACCGTGCGCAATCAAAACGCTTACATCAGTATTGAGCCCCCTGTAAAATTGCATACATCTAGAATAAGCTTTGGATAAATCCTGGATATATGATCCAAGCACAACTCTAGTGTTAGGGGAACACGGGGATCTCAGTACCCATGGGGCCCCAGCTGTGGAGTCCCGAGGTCTACCGCCCTCGGTGTAGGAGCGCAATCCAGGTCGTTCTCTACAGGGCTACCCCAATGGATATACAAAGTCTGTCGCCCTGTTACGAGTGTTATTTCCGGCCATAGGCAAGGGCACAGCCAATACGACAAGATTACCCACCACAGGCCATTTACCATTCGATCACAGGTGCATGGGGCGGATGTTTATACCATGCAAACAAAAAAGAACCCGATAGCCGCATCAGTGTCATGATCCAGAGAGAACTAGCAGAGTATTGAAGGATGAGGTTGCATGCGTTTACCAACCCAATACCGGTGCCACCTAGCAAAGACGAAACAGGGGATCAAGTGAGGTACATAATACGTGAAAGTGGGGGTGACGAATCATAATCATACTCACTACACCGTCACTGCCTTCTGCGTTTGACAATTATTTAGCAATTAATTTGAAACTATATCTCCTGTACATAGAAAGGGGTAGGCATATTTTCTTTTGATCGATTTAGACGCTACTATCTACATTTTTCAAAGTGCTAACATATTTGCGAGTTGGTGCTACTTAATCGCCTATTTTTTAGGCAAATGCCGAGCCTCAACATGGAGCCGCCAAGGGATTGCCTCTGCTCCGCTTCCCATATGATCTGACAATTGATCAAATTAGATCCTTGTCTAAACAATAAATATATGCATATATACAACTACGTACCATTTTCACCTTACGCCATGCACTTGGTATCTAGGCACTGCTTACCTACCTACCTATCTAGGTAGGCAGGATTTGACTCCTCATCAATCTTCCCCGCCCCGTCTTCTAATACATCTTGCAGCTAGTGGCCCGACCACTTTTAGGGCCCCGGTCCAAAAACATATAACTCAAACTTATTCCGGACTTTATCCTCCACTGTGCTGAATATCCATTTTGACTGGTGTCCCATCTAGCCTGTATATTAGACGGCAAGAAGACGATAACAGTCATTATACCAAAGGTCTCACTTTAGTCATTCAAAATCAACATTAGCGTTTTTTGAAGAGATGTTTGCACTACTACCGCGCAAAAAGAGAATAAGGGTTTTTACTTTGGCTTCATTAGAACTATTTTAAGCCTTTTGATATAAAAACACATTCTCCGTTTCCATCCCACACATGAAAATAACCGTAGGCCCTTCCTCAATACCATGATTCACTACTCCATGATGGGGTGATAATCCTCCAGGGCTCATATAGAGGGAGAGTCTGCAATTCGCATCGTCTCCTGAATTCCACTGGCAAAGTCTTTGGGGTAACCATTCGAATTGACAATCTGATCCCCCAAGCTATTTGCACATATTTCAGTAGTCCAGAACTCCCTTGCTGGGTCTTCAATGTCGGTGCTTTCGTAGAGAAGGTTAAGATCAGCTGGGTCCAGTGCAAGCTCAATGTCTCGGTTAGCTATAGCACGCCACTCCTCCATGACAAGGCCTCGGACATAGTCATCCTCCATCTGCGTCGCGATCGCATACAAATTGAAGAGAGTTGATGAATCCCCTTCTAGTACATCATTGTCATCCTTCGAGAAGATGCATTGGAAATAAAGCGAAATGACCTCGTTTGAGTCGCACATCAATTTGATATTTATCGATTTGTATTCTAGGAGCTCTCGATGAATTCGGTCGGAGCTGGTGCAAATAGTTTCCAGAAGAGCATCAGGTAGATCGGGCACTTGATCATTTGTGTCTTCAACTTCCACTTTGACCATGGGCGGATCCACTGCAACTTGAATATTGATATGTTCGGCGTCCGTGTCTTCAACAGCCATATCATTGACATCCATGTCCGTAGGCTGAATACCAACATTTTCGTCTTGATCGACTTCGGTCTCCGAGTCAAAATCTTCAGAGCCGGAATCTTCGGAGTCAGAATCGGTCTCAGTTTCTTCGATGTCGGTGTCTTCGTCATCTGTAGCTTCATCTTCTGATGCCGCTTCCTCCTCTATCGCCCAGTCATCCTTATACATGTAGTTGTTGATGTCGGCCTGGTTGCGGATTATGTCAGGAGGAACCCATCCACCCACACGAAGACTCGTGAGTACCAACTCCGATTTAGCAAAGTCATGGCCAGTATCGTGGGCATCATCAGCCTTGTTCATCCCAGTGTAGCCCCCATGTACATCATCACCATCTTCGTTACCCTTGTCCCTTTGATCAGTTTGCTTGACCCTGTTTATCTGCATGGCTTCTTTCACAAGTGAAATCGGGTCCTTCGAATTGAGTTCCTTCGTATATACGATCTCAGGCGGATGCTCAGGATGCTTCGCGAGCCATGCCTTTATATGATCCTTGTACCGCTTCTGCGTAGTCTGCATGACTACACTCAACCCGTACTTTTTATTGTACAGTCGGGTCACTTCGTCCCAAATAGTTTTACCACAGGTTCTAGAATGCGAGTGCTCGCCATTTGGAACGGGCACGTAATTGTCACGGGTGAGGATAATAAAGCTTACTTGGTCTTCATTTAGGCGTTCTCTTGCTACACGTTTTGCCATACGAGCTGTAGCAGAGATTCCTTCATGGAAGACGCCTTTGGCTATACACTGGGCTGGCCGTATCACAGAATTTTTTGGATCCTGGCGACCGCCGTCTTCACTGTAGACTTGATAAGATTGGCTGTCGTTTGAAGAATCAGTCGCAATCTCCGCATTATCGGTATGAACAGTAGGTTGGTGAAGGACTGGGGGAATATTTCCTTTGCTGAACTTCGCCTTTTTCGTGACTTGTGCTCGACAGCCACCAAAGAATACTTCAGTGGTAGCCTTACGCTTCGTGCCGGTCGATGTTGGTGTGACCATTTTGGATAATGAGTCTGTTCGAGAGGAGGCGATTTGAGTAGTAGGTCTATTGAAGAGGGAGGTAGTTTGTATAATCATTGTCTCAGAATGAGGAATATATATAGCAGATGAAGCGGCGGGTGAAAGGATTAAGCCAAACTAGCGGTGGGTGGGATCTGATTGCGCAGCCAAACATTCACTGAACCAGGCAGCCCCTCTTCGGGCAACAATTATTGTCATAATGCGACTAGATAGAAAGAGACGCCCTGGTGATGGATGTCGCAGGGTGAAATATCTAACTAATTAGAGTTTGGCGCTGTCTTTGACTTTGTGTAGGTGAATTCATTTCACTGTTCGGAAGTTTGATCACATTTTCGAAAATTATATATCTGCGCATACATCGATATCTATTAAAACGAAATCTTTGGTTCAGATACTCTCGAATAAAACATGCGGAATTAGGTCCTAGAATGTATTTATTGCCTTAGACTAAAGCAAGGGCAAAACAATCGACAGTCGTAGGAACGACAACTTCTATAAATGATAGAGCCAAATAAACCTAGGTAAATCGTTTCATGATGTCTAAAATCCATGAAGTGCGTCGCATGGGAACTATGCTCTCAGTTTGAATTGAAACCGTATTAGTACCACTCTCCGTACAGTTTTTGATCGCTAAGTATGCATCGGCATCCGGGCACAGTCGTTCTAGCAATCCAAAAGCCGCCTTTAAGCTATTATAGAGGAGCCATGCATTATGAGCCATGCCCTTTATCTGGTCGATGACCTTCTCCTGAGCCAAGCCCTCAGCGTGTAGAGCTGCTGACATGTGCTGGAACTGTTCAAGCGCATCATTTGCGGCATCTAACATATCATGCAATGATTGAGGTATACTGGCAATTGCGTTCGATTTCGGAACCGAGAAAGTGGAGAATATCCTTTGATAAGCACTGAGGATTTCAACAGCATGGCCGTAGAAGCGATTCATAGGGGTGATTTGGGAAACGAGGGCCGAATACAGCTGATCATTTGATTCAACATGCTTATTGAACTTGACGGATTTGCGATGAAGAGTGTTCACTGTGACCTGGGACTCATATTCCATCCTCTCTATAAGAGAGTCATAAGTTTCAGCAGTCTGCTCAATATTCTGTACTGCCTCATGCCTCTCTAGCTCAACTGCATTAGCATAATTGATCACAGAGATAATTTTCGCATCTTTCTCCTCAAGGAGCTTCTGATCCTGCTCACGTTGAGCTTCATGAAGCTCGACAATTGCACGATTCTCAGTTACGAGCTTGAATACAGCAATTGTTCGGTCTTCTTTGTCACATTCAAGTTGCTTGATCCTGCGAGCAGCAGTGTCAGCGGCAGTTTGCCTTTTGTTAGCCTCTGCTAACCGGCTCCGGTAGCGCTCTATTTGGATTTGTGCATTGTCCCAAAGTTTCTTGTAATAATCAACGGAGTGCTGGCGCTGTTGGTGGTCAACTTGTGAAGCTTTGATCGCTTCGTGTAGATCATCGATCTCAGCCTGCTTGGCTTTTAAACTAGCTGTTAACTTGCCTATGTTATCCTGGAGACGCTCCTCGCGATTATCAGCCTCTTTGATATATTTCCGTGCCTCCTTCAATGCCGCCGGGCTATTGAAATGTTCCTGCATTTCTTCCGGCATGACATCTTCAAGTTTCAACCCTTGAGCTTTTGCTATGCTCGCAATCTGCGAGAGCTGCTGCTGAATATCGCCACGGCTAGGCATGATGCTGTTTGTGGTGCTGACGGATGTTTTGTGGAGAACTTTAAAGGCAGGAAGGAACAACGTCTACTCTCTAAGAAGTAGCCTTGTATCAACGCTGTCGGTGATACCTTTATAACATTGTGACCTAACAGTATTATATCACTATTGGGTGAGAGTTTGTAAGAGCCGCCAAGTGGTTTGCGCGCACAATGTGATATTGTCAGATGACGCGGGTATATTTTCCCAATTTGTCGTTAGTTTCCAAATGTTGAAATGGGACCTCTAATATTCCCCTTTATGGAACTTATTGGGAATACAGGGTTTGTATCGTAGAACTTAAAGTCGCTGTAGGAAGAAATTGCGGGAGGATAGCGTGAGAAAGGTTACTAGCGACAGAAGATGTACATAACTTGACAGTCGTACACTACTGGAAAAGTAGAATCCAAACACTGAAGCTAAACCCGAAGGCTATATCTACTATAAATACACACCATGTACAATTTAACTAGCTATAATGACCCAAAAAACACCGCAAACACACATAATGCGCCCATCAAGCTGACACTCGCTTTCAACCCGGTAGCAGTATTTTCTCCTTGCCCCTTCTGTCCTTTCTTGAATCCACTACCCATATAAAGCGCACCAAGTTGCGTAAGACCGCCATCTCCATCAAACAATGCGACTCCTTTGCCAGTCCATGCATTCGCTTCTTTAGTCCGGAATGCGCCGAACCACGCATATCGCTCGACATGCTCTAGCTTATCGAGATATGGTAGTGTTTTATTCATCATATCAACTGTGGCATCGGCACTCTGTTGAGGCAATCCCATTTCCGTAACCCAAATCTTAAGCGGTGGATTTCGTGTGGTGTTGGTGTTGTAAAACTGGTCTAGAGTCCCGACCCATGCTGCCAGACCATCAAAATTGCCGTACCAATGTGCAGCGACGAAATCTGAAGGACAGCCATTTTTGGAATCAATTTCATAGCACGACTCGTTAAAGGACCGTAGCCATTTGAGGCCGTTAGGTGAGCCGGTCGTAGATGGATGACTGATTTTCCACTTTTTGCCGCCTTTTTCGCCGTTCCGGTAGGGTACGACGTAGTCTATATATGCCCGTGCTGCAGCTTCTGGGGTAATTGAACTTCCACCACTCCCTGTGGTGCCGTCTGGTTCGTTAAAGGAAAGAAGGTGGGATGACGACTGGGGTAGCCGTTTGATGACTTCTTCTGTTTGTGGAGACTTTGTGGCATCTATACCGTGAATCATGGGGACAAATTCCAGGCTGTCCGCCGGTATCAAGTCACTGTTTGGATATGGGCTCCAATTATAGTACCATTTCAATGGTGTGTTCGAAGAGCTGAGGAGGCTGTTGTCTGATTTGTGGGTGTCTCCAATGAATGCAAAGCCTCTCTTTGAATCTTGTGCGTATGTTATTGTGCTGAAAAGTACCAAGTAAATAGCTGTGCGTGGTATCCGTCTTAGGTGACGCGACTGATGTTTTGTGGAAGCCATGATAGAAATTGTTTAACTGGAGAAGGTTGATGTTTTTGACGTTGCTATATTTGATATAAGATGAAACGACAGCGGACAATGGGAAAATATATAGTATGTATATACATTGTGACCTCTGAGCTGTCCATGCCCACTGGCTGGAACGAGGCTGAGCGTAATGCTGGGCTTGCGTCATCACACAAAACTTGGCAGGCGTCAAGGAAGCAAGAACACAATGAACGACTGACTCGAGAATACGAGAAATGGAAATAGCAGGCGGTAAGTATCTATTAATTGGGAGGAGATAATTTAAAACCGAATGTTAACATGAATGCAGGTCAAACCTGGGATGGCTGATAAAAATTGATTAGGTTGCATTAGGGAAGACGGTTGCCTCTTTCGGAACACTACCTGATCGAATACCCAAGTTGTGTTGATGCCAAAAAAAATCCAAAATAGCATGTAAAAAAAAGAGGATAAACAATTGGATCACAATAGAAACATACAGCATATTTTCACGCGAGGAAGACGTGGGTTTAAATTGGGTATCAGGCTTTGGCCTTGTTTCATTCATGGACCAGACACCGGAGAAATCGAAGTCCCATATCATGAATACATGATGAGTGTGAATGACCCTAAGATTCATCGCTTATTGACTCCCGAACGTGCCCATCCCATGTCCTTTTCTTTTGCTCATTCCATTCTGCGCTGTGTTCTCTATGCAGCAGTGATGGCCTTGCGGGTCTCCTTGCCACGCTGCCTCGAGTTCAATCGGCGCTCGACGGTCTGGGGGCCCTTCTGGACGACCTCAGCACCCTCAGTGAGGATGAGCTCGATGTGAGAGGGGTTCGACATGTAAGGGTTGATCTGCACAACTGTTAGGGGACCATGTCATCTGTAAGGGGAAAGATACATACACGACCGTGGGCACGGTATGTGCGCCTGCGCTGCTTAGGAGCCTGGTTAACCTGGATGTGCTTGACAATCAGGTTGCTGGTGTCGAGGCCCTTGGTGTCGGCATTGGCCTCAGCGTTCTTGAGGAGACCGAGAAGGATCTCGGCAGACTTGACGGGCCAGCGAGCCCTGGTGACGCCGAGAGCCTTGCCTGTGTAAAAAGTCAGCCTGTTCTTTTTTTCGCGCACACAGGGCCTTCCAGTGCTGTTTGAGATTTTGGCAACCCACCCTGAGCAGTGCGTCCAGTGCCACCAGCATACCGCCTCATAGGAATAGCTTCTTTGTGCTCCAAGACATTCCCGAGGTAGGTGAGAGCGCGCTCGAGCTTCCAGCCGTTGATGGCCTGGGCAGTCTCGCGAGTATTCTTGAAGGAGACGCGGAGGTAGCTGCCGCGAGCGCGAGCAGACTTTGCGCCGTCGATGCTGGTTGCTCCGTAGCGAACCTGCACTGAATTAGTGCCTCGTTCTCATAATTATGAACGGTTGCATCAATGGCGACGCGGACGTACCATTTTGTCGTATAGTCCTGTTGGTGTTAGTGGAGGTGATGTCGGGCAATGTTGAAGAGCCAAATTCGTGTGGGCGGTGGTTCGGCAAAACGCTCGGACCGCAGCACTGCAAAAAAACAGACTAACCAATTAACGCTGGTATGCATGGGCAAGCTTAGCGTCTGGATTTTTTCTGAGCTCCAACTCCATCTCAAGCTGCTGCTGCGACCCATTGCACCCCATAACGCACCACTCCCACAGCAGCGCATTTCCTTTGCGCCGTATCCAGGCCTTACAGAGTGCATATCATCTTGTTTGTATCTATAGCTCCCAAACTAATCTTTTGTTCAGTTCCCTTGCGCCAACTACCTTGTTGCTTGTCAAACTACACAGAGCCCAATTAGCAATGGCTTTTACACCCAGGTATGCGCTCCTGTTTGACTAGTTGTGGCTATATCACAGACTAAATACGCGCAAGTCTCGTGACTTAACCATCGACTAACATCATTGCAGAGGCGGACGCGGTGGTGACCGTGGAGGTCGTGGAGGCTTTACTCCTCGCGGCGGCCGAGGTGGCTTCGGTGATCGTGGCGGCCGAGGCGGTGGTCGCGGTGGATTTGGCGATCGAGGTGGACGAGGAGGCGGCCGTGGTGCGCCTCGTGGACGTGGTGCTCCCCGCGGTGGAGGCCGTGGCGGTGCCCGAGGAGGAGCGTACGTGAAGCTCAGATGTATACTCCCATTCTTAGGCTAACATGCACAACAGCAAGGTCATTGTCGAGCCCCATCGTCACGCTGGTGTCTTCGTTGCCCGCGGTAAGGAGGATCTTCTCGTCACCAAGAATCTGACACCTGGCGAGAGCGTATATGGCGAGAAGCGCATCAGCGTTGGTGCCTCTGCCAACGCCGCAGATGCTGCAGACTCTACCCCCAGCAGCATCGAATACCGTGTCTGGAACCCCTTCCGAAGCAAGTTGGCGGCTGGTATCCTCGGTGGTGTTGACAACATCTACATGGGCCCCGGCAGCAAGGTTCTTTACCTGGGTGCGGCTTCTGGTACCAGTGTGTCTCACGTTGCCGACATTGTTGGCCCCGAGGGTACTGTCTTCGCCGTCGAGTTCTCCCACCGTTCTGGTCGTGACCTGATCAACATGGCTACACATCGCACAAACGTCATCCCCATTGTTGAAGATGCGCGCCACCCACTCAAATACCGCATGTTGGTCGGCATGGTCGACTGTATTTTTGCCGATGTTGCGCAACCTGATCAAGCCCGTATTGTTGGTCTCAACGGTAAAATTATCCTCTCATTCAATACCAGACGAGTGCTAACAAGTTTCAGCTGGTCTTTTCCTAAAGGTTGGCGGAGGTATCGTCATCTCCATCAAAGCCAATTGCATTGACTCGACCGCCGCGCCAGAAGCAGTTTTTGCACAAGAAGTCGCCAAATTAAGGGAGATGGGCATTAAGCCCAAGGAACAGCTGACCCTTGAACCTTTTGAACGTGATCACGCCATGGTTGTAGGAGTTTATCAACGGGCGCCATAGGCGGGCTAGCCGCTCAGCTTAATCTTTGCCTTCTGATTTCATGATGCATGGATGCGATCATATACCTGTACTTTCGACAAAGGGATTGGCGTTTCTGGCGCCTGGTGGCTACGGAATTATTGATTTAAGAAAAGAATCATGATTATTACTTCTACGCTACATTATTCTGTACTTTTCTTTGCTGCTCTATCTCATTTCCTTTATCATCACGGCATCGCTCATACGAAGGTCGTAGTGCTACTGAACTATCTTTCACCGATAACCATTCCACCCGGTGATAGAATCACATCTCACCGAGCTGACGACACCATCAAATCCATATCGTTGCAGCTTCTGCACCCCGGGAAACGTAAACGGCAATGCTTTTCCATGGCAATCAGACTCCCTACTAGCATTAGCGCTGTCTTACCCTTCCTAATATTTCCAATCAAGGAGGCAAACGTACGGATACAGCGTACAAAGGTCCCTTGCGTGGCCCAGCCGATGAAATCTTGTCGTCATATTCCGTGCTGACATTAACTAAGATTGTTATTTGACTTTACAGTAAAAGCTGTATCGGGGAACTGCTGATTGCTTACCGTATTTTGAAGTCTCAAGATGGAGGTTTGTACATGATCCAGCGAAAGAAGCATCGGTGCAAACGTAGGGGTGAACCATCGCGTCATCGGTCGCGTTCATAACTGGGGATGCAGCAGCGAGAGCTGTGAGTAGAACGAGATATATGGTGGAGATCAACATTATGACGAGAAGCGGAAGAGAGTACGGTTGCTAATGGGAGTCGCATAGTTGTAATCAAGATATATATGGACGTAGTTGCGGTCGAATGTACCTTGCTCAACACCACATTCCGATGTTTGTATTACCTACCTGGCAACCCCATCTTCCGCCGCATGGTCTCTCGCTTCCTACAGCTGTGCTGGCTAGTATAGGTACCGTTAGAGGTCTCACATGCAAGTAAAGTGACAGTACCTAGGTCTAAAATATGGTAACTAGGAGAAATCTAAATGCACCAATGGTCTATCTTGGGTTCTAGCATGGCACCGTGTAACACGAGAAGCAAAGTTTCCACCATCTTGACTTTGGTGTCAAAAAACCGCGTTCGTCTCTTGTGACACGTGTACCTCAAACGGTTGTTTTCCATACTTTGAGTCACTATTGTGTGCTTTTGCCATTCCCCAATGTGGGCTACAAAGAAATGTCTTGAAGCCCAAAAAATGCGACTTCATTTTTAGACTGGTAGTGTCAGTAAATGGTCGGCCATTGATCGTTCTTCTCTCGGAATTTACTGACACGAGAAATTCGTGGAGGAAAAGACCTTGGTGGTTACACGTGTGCCTAGGGCGTATACATCGTTTTCTAATCTGAAAATCATAATATAGAATGAAGATACCCGCTGCTTTCAAACGAGCCGCAACTAATCTGTTAATTCCGTGTCGTGAGGTAGCCTTGGCGTCACCTGGATAGTCTAGATGGGTACCTAGAGAAGGGTACCCAGGAGAAGCAATAGTATATTTGCAATATAGAATCGGCCCTCTACCGAAGCTATTGAGTTCATGCGAGTGTTATTTGTGTAACTTTTGCCCTTCGCGTATGCACTACGTTCAGTGACGAACTTGAATAATGTGACGTCAGATCAACGTCTCGCATTTGTGGGATGAGTAACTGACGGCAATCAGCACTTCGAACGTACATTCTCTCTATAGACCTAAAATAAACTGATCTCATTTCTAAGCATGGCCCCAAACAACATAACGACGGCTACCAGGAACATCATCGTCTCCGGTGGGGCACGAGGCATTGGCAGGGCACTCACTCGAATGTTCCTTGAGAGTGGCCACAAGGTCTACATTTTCGACATTGACGACAATGAACTATGCCATACCACAAAAGTCCACCTGAAAGAATATTATGAGGAAGGGAAGCTAAATTCGGCAATCTGCGACCTGCGTGATGTCAAAGATATTCGCTTCAAAGTTACAGAGGCGGCCAAGTTCTTTGAAAACTCCATTGATGTCCTCGTCAACAATGGTGGTATTGCTAGCCCTCAATGGAAGGACGGAAAGACAATGGAGGATTCTGATACTTTTGACGAGTGGCAGGCGTACATTGATACGAACCTCACTGGTCCATTCGCGATGAGTCAGGCATGCATCCCGTTCATGAAGTCTCGGCAAGCCGACGCAGAATCGGGTGCACAGAAGATAGATGGCTCAGGACCATGCATCATTCATATTGGCTCTTTCCGCGCACACCAATCAGATCCTAACCAAGAGGGATATGCCTCTAGTAAGGCCGGGCAGCTCGGCTTGATGCACTCCATGGCGATAAGCCTGGGACCGCTCGGGATTCGCGTCAATTTGATAGCGCCAGGGAGAATCAAAGTTGCGCATGAGAGTAAAGAAGGTATTTTTCAAGTGCATGCTTTACCTTATAAGCATTGACTGACAAGAAACAGGTGATGAAAAAGGTACAGATTGGGAGGGCCAGGTCAGTGAGAAGGACGTAGATGATCACCCCACAAATAGAGCTGGAAAACCCAGGGACGTTGTCGATGCAGCGCTTTATCTGATCGATGCTGGGTTCGTTACAGGGCAAGATATTACCGTTGATGGCGGAGCGCTTCGAAAGAAGAAGTGAGACAAAATTCAGGGCATGACATTATTCGAATTAGCTTCGTCTTGTACCATGAGTTATAAATAAAATACAGTCGATGATCTCTTGACTTCTTAGTGCTGTGTGATGGAGGAAGCAGACTGTCCAATTGCAAGTTTGACGGGTCATTGTTTTGCCGAGCATGTCGAAAAAGTAGTGCCGACATGGACTTTGTCATTTCGACTCACATGCGCATTTGCGTTAATGAATTGTATATAACCTATGCTCGCGTCACTCATTTAATTATCCATCACATTGGCGCCCATTCTGACTGCCATCGGGCGCATTAGGACCCTAACAGCTGAAAAGGTTGCTTTTCATGCCATACGCCCACTATTTGCAGTGCATACACAACAGCCCATCCTCTCATTCGATTTTCATACACTAAAATGTGGTCATCGCTCTTATCGTGCATTTACGACTAGGGCCCCAATTGGTTCCACAGTCAAAGATTTTGCAACACTTGCATCAAAAAATCAAACACGTTATGCAAACAAGGTTGCTACTATACGTGCGCCTTTGCAACCAAAATTCGCTCGTAGGATAGAGTCAGGCGCGCGCATATACCTCAACGACCACGACCGGACCAAAAACATCGTACAGACACTGCAGACTTCGTATTCCTGCCTTTATTCTAACTTTCAAAGGGGTTTCCACTTTGCCCCATTGTTAGAGCCACTCGAGCAACACGACCAAACTGAGGGAAGCAGTTGCACTAAGCGCAAACGTCATCAAGTAACAGAGGAGCGCAACAGGATGTCGTCAAGCGTAGAAATAATTACCACGCCTACGGCGGACTCGCCAGGCACAACGCTGGTACTACGGACAGCTACCAAACATTACGTCTTCGGTAGTCAAGCGGAAGGCACTCAGCGTGCCTTGGTGCAGCAGGGCACTCGACTGCTCAAGTCACAGGATTTCTTTCTGACGGGTAAAGCTGAATGGAAAAACACCGGCGGCTTTGCAGGTCTAATGCTCACTCTAGCTGATGCAAGTGCGAGTTCCTACCAGCAGGCTATGGAACTTGTCCTAAAGTCGAGGGAACGGGGCCGAAAAATCGAAGACCCACCAACGCCACGCTTCAATATTTACGGGCCGCCTAATCTTAAACACACGCTGGGCACTTGTCGCAGGTTCATTTTTAGAAAAGGAATTCCTATTCACGCCACCGAGTACGCCGACACGCCGGTGAAGAGGGACGAAGATGGTACTATACCACCGAGCTGGCAGGACGCCAACATCGAAGTCTGGGCTCTTGCTGTCTCCCCTCTACACCACCAGCAAGACCCACAGGCCGAAGCTAGCCTTGAAGCGCGTCGGCAAGCTTTTGACTCACGGTTGAACTCCTTTGAAGACCATCAGGCACCTAGTAACGAGACGCCAGAAGATAGGGAGGCACGCTATGATCGCATACGGTCTGCCACCCTGAAGTATATGTTCGATTCGAACTGGAGCTTTGACACACTCGTAGAGCGACACATTTCTGAGGTACAGATGCCCGCCGCGCTATTCATTCGCAACCCGGACACTCATGGTTATGAGCCGTATACTGGACCTAAACCAGGGGGTACAGAGCCACTACCAGATATCACCGTTTACACGCGAACGCCATGGCCGGGCGCCAACATCTTAGCATTACCTCCCACAAAACCGGCACCAGAGTGTATATCCTACATTGTACGCACCCATCCTTCTCGGGGAGCTTTCGATGTTGCGCGTGCAAGAGCACTTGGCGTCAAGCCTGGGCCGGACTTTGGGAAATTAACCTTAGGCCAATCTGTGCAGAATAAGGACGGAGAATGGATAAAACCAGAACAGGTCCTAGGAGCAGAAAGGCCAGGACAGGGAGTTGCCATTCTCGATGTACCATCCCTGGGATATCTTGAGGCGATTGTCCAACGAGAGGAGTTAGCTTCTCCGCAAGTGATGAATGGCATTGGTGCTATCATCTGGGTTCTGGGTCCTGGCTTGTCGGGACATTCTGTGCTGAATGAGTTTATTGGCAAACTTGGTGATGTGCAGCATATCGTATCATCGACAGACGTATGTCCGAACCGTATCACCTATGACTCTGTCGCCGGCCAAGCGACACGTCTAGGACAAGTAGATCCGTCGAGGTACTCCGTGCCTGTGCATGATAATACCGTTGTGCCACAACAGAGCATCTTCCGCGATGCTCAAATCCCGCCCTCTCCTTTGCCGAAAGAGGTTATTCCTGCAGAGAGGGGAATAAGTTTTGTTCTCATGCCAAAGTTCGCTCACAAAACGGAAACTAAGTCGCCACTTTTCCACTCTGCACGAGTCAGTCGAGAGACAGATGCAGATGTCTTGCGTTTGGCTGCAGCGGCGCAGGAAGCCTTGCAAGCCGACAAGCCGAATATGCTGAAATGGAAGAATCTACTTGCGCGACCAGATACTGAAGTAACTACCCTTGGGACAGGGTCAGCCTTGCCTTCAAAGTACCGCAACGTATCCGCTACTCTAGTAAGGGTTCCAGGCGTGGGTAACTATCTACTAGACTGTGGCGAAAATACACTGGGGCAACTTTCAAGGGTGTTTCTTGCGGAAGAACTACACGACATAATCAAGAATCTACGGATGATCTGGATTAGTCATTTGCATGCTGATCATCACCTGGGCACCGCTGGAGTTATTCGCGCATGGTATAATATTGTTCATGGGGGTCGTCCAAACTCGGAGATTTTACGAGCCTCCACAATATCCCAGAACTATAAAGAGCACGGACTGTCTGTCATATCGCACAGTGGCATGCTGCAGTGGCTGTTTGAATACTCATCAGTCGAGGACTTTGGCTACAGCCGCATTCTACCTCTTGAAATATCGCCTAACGAATTTCGCCAGAGCTCAACCCTCAACATTCTTAACTCATTCAACGTAGAAGGAAAGAGTGATACTCTTATTCTTCGGAATCAGTATGAACAACTTTTCGGATTTGTAGACATTCAATCTGCGAGAGTGGCGCATTGCCACGGTTCAATGGCAGTATCCTTCACATTTCCCCCCTCTTCAGCCGATCCAAAACACGTCAAGCCACTCAAAGTCAGCTACTCTGGAGATTGTAGACCAAGTCAGCATTTTGCGAAGATTGGGAAAGACAGCACAGTGCTTGTCCATGAAGCTACGTTTGACGATGAATTACAGGGCGATGCTAAAGCGAAGAAACACTCAACAACATCTGAAGCCTTGGGCATTGGTGCTCAGATGGATGCTAAAGCAGTCGTGCTTACGCACTTTAGCCAGCGTTACCAGAAGATTCCCGTCCTGCAACCCGTAGCGGATGGTGAAACAGACAGTCCACTTCTCAACACAACAGCTACAGCCGAAGAGCCCAACAGCGACGATGACATAGAAGTCGACCCGACGTTAGAAAATGCAGATAATATGGATATTCACCCTACCAAATCCGCATCTTCATCAGCAAAATTACGTCAATCATCATCCAACTTACACGAAAACGAGCGCATCGTCAAGATCCGTAATAGTGACATGAGGGTCGCCATTGCATTTGACTATATGCGTGTTAAGATTGGCGAGATCATAGAGCTGGAGAAGTTCAATGAGGCACTAAATGAACTACTTGTCAAAGAAAAGGATGATGACGCATCCGTATTAGACGCGTCTGCAGATGGTGAAGGTGGGCAAATCAACAAGAATGGCAAGAAGACAAGTGGGGATGAAGGTGGTGGAAAAGGTAAAAAACAAAAACAGGGCACGCCGAAAGCGCCAAAGTCGAAGCGGAATAATTGAGAGTAGCGTGAGAATATACGAGAAATGAGTTCGAGATTTGAGGAAAATAGACAGATTTTGAAGATGAGCCATCGTTGAATGGCCAAGTTATCATGTTCAACCTCAAGTAGTGATATATCGGATCACTTGCAGTATTTCCCAATGTGATTCGCTGATGACGTTTTCTACTGCTTTCTATCGCTTTCTCACCTGAAGCTCATCGCCTTTGACCTCCTTTGATGCCATTCAAAATGCGCATCAGTCGCAATCAGGTACACTAACGAAGTGTGCTAGCAACTCTCCTGATCTACCGCACATTGTTGTTTAAGCATACAAAGTGTGACCTAATAAAGAGAAGCTATTTTGCAGATGAAAGTCTGGTGAATCGTCATCGTACTACGGCTGACTCCAATATTCACCGAAAACATCACTTTCCCCAAGCTATGTCAGAGACGGTGACGAAAACATTTCATTGGTAACAACGAAATTATAAATGCTTACCAGTTCCTTTCCAGGCAATTCCAAAGTTTGACATGGGCATTTATGAGACATTGCTTCCAGTGGATGTTTGAGCTGATATATTGAAAAATTTCCAGGGCGTGCTGGACAGGAACTTTCGGATGAAGGAAATAACATGCTTTCGCTACTAAAACAAGGGTTTAGAGGCTACCTCAACGCGTATTATCATCATTCAAGACCCAAAAATTCCTAGAAATATATTGACGATGTGGGTTACACAGAGAGGAAGAAGAATGTATATGCCATGACCAACCCTCTTATATACCAAGAATAGAAATCTAGGTGAAAAGATCACTCACCACCCCATGAGAAACACCACAACGCCAATGATGATATGATTGTTGAAAGCACTCTCACACCCACCAATCACTTCAACAACTCTATATTTTACACAGCCGCATATCCTCCTCGGCTGCCACCCCCTTGTACAGTACCTGCAATCTTTCGTGCAAAGTCCTTTGCAATGTATGGGATATCACGAATCGTGTCGCCGTGGGGTAGTAGGTCCCAGCCACGAGCGCCGTAACGGTTGTAGTTGAGCCAGGAGCCGAAAATGAGGTAAGTAGCGATAGCAAGGAAGAGGCTATGTTGCTGTTAGTATGACCGATCGGTGATGTAGTGGAGAGAACTGGGGTGGTGACTTACATGATAAAGAACCAGCCGAAGAAGCCCCAATGACTACCTCCATCAACTGGTGGGGCATCCTCGCAAGCGTACTGCGTCCGCCACTCAAGTCTCAGCGTCTGCACTTTCTTGTTCTTAGCTTCTTCTTCGAGCTGGTAGCCGCAGAACCGTAAACTGTTATTGTTGTCCTCACATTTGCCTTTGGCGCTTTCTTCCCGTCGTCTCAGCTTCTCCTCCTTCTTCTCGTCGCCATCTTTCTCCTTTTCGGGTTCATGTTCAGAGTCATCTTTTTCGTCTCCTTCGAGACCTGTTCGTTCCTTGTCACACACAAACTCGATAATAGCTCTCTGATCGACACCATCCTTCTTCTTTTCAAAGGGGTGACGCCCACCATTCAGTATGGCTCGCACGCCTTCCCGTCCTGCATCCGAGTTGGATTTGGAGTTACGAAGGAGCTCGAACTTGGCCTCGATGTCTCGCCCGTTGTCCATTTTGTAGGTTCCAGCAATGTCTATGGGAGTTATGGTGGCATTGTTGTCTCCTGTCAGATCGATGGTTTCTCGAATGCCACAGACTGTAACTGGTATTAGCCACACGCAGGGGTCAGGGAAAACAGTATGCAAAAGAACGTACCTCTTGCGCCATGATGGCACTCAGTCGCCTGGCTCGCACCCTTGTGCCATTCCAGCTTCTTACAGATATCGATGGTGAAGTTGTATTTGTCAACTAAGTCGCGTCCAACACTAGCCTCTTTCCAGTGTACCATATGCGGTCCACTCAGCTTTCCCAAATTGAAGTGAACACTCTGGGCAGCAATTTCGTTGCAGTCAAACGCCCATGACGCGGATGGGAGAAGCGCTGCGACGGCGAGTAAAGGAAGAAGTGTAGTCCGTGATCTTGAGGGTGCCATGATCGCGGTTGTGATGGGTGAGTCGAGCCTAGAGTGACGACAAATGCGGCGCCGCTGGGGAGACGAGTGTATAGGGTGAATAGGGTGTCGTTCACCTATTCAAAGGCGCGGAACCCTCGGTACCAGAGGAAATAGTAGAGAAGATGGAAGAAAGGGTTCAGATATGCTACAATGACCCTTTTGCAGTTAATGCAGGTGAACGTGTTGATGTCGCGTGGACTAGTGAGGACTGCAGGCACAAGGCGATGGCGATGACGGCACCTGCTCCTTCGTTGCCAAGAAATTGCTTATGTGATGGATCGCAACTGTCTGCAGCCCCACTCCGACAATAACTCCCTCCTCAACTCCATATTGTTACAACCTTTTTTCGCGGATGTGTTGCAACGCCGGAGTAGTGTAGGAAGTATCATCGAGGATCTCATGGCAGCATGTCACCTGGATCAATGGCGTCGCCAGCTAAAAAGCCTCGTCCGGATAAGATCCCGTCACCACCGTTCTCGTCCACGCACGGTCATAACCTGAACATCAGTTCGACTTCTCTATCAACTTCCCCATTCAACAACCCAATACTCTATCCCAGATCATATCACAATCCTACCATTTCTCCACACGAACGAATCTTAACGCGAGTCATGGTAGCGCTATGCTAAAATTAGACGGCCTCGTAGAAAGCCACTCCACTGTCTGTGGCCTGTAGCCACACACCAGTAGTCCATGTGTACCTATACCAACTCAAGTTTAGTTTAAAAGCCATGCCCACTTTGCTAAGACGCCAAAAGATGCAGGTCATTTCAAGAATAGATGTTCAGATGTACTTTGTATTTGAAGTGGAGTTCTAACCGAAAATGAATGGCCAGGTGGCTCCATACACCACCTCGTGCCGAGCGGCATGTATACTATCTAACGGCCAGCCGGGTAGTGCAGATGAGATGCATCGACACCAGCGAAGCCCAAGCAAAGAAATAACCGTAAAGCAGAGAAAGCAAACCAGTACCAATGCGCAAAAACTGCCCCAATGCCAATGCAGGTGTAAACCTTGTCTAAGAGGAGAATGATAATCTATTCATGCTAATGCAATCCCAACCGAGTAATGAGAAAAAGACAAGACGAGAAATGATCGACAATGCAGAGAGCGTATGGTGAAAGAAACAAAAAACTCCGTATATGCATGAACGAGCACGTTCAAAAGCGAAAGACGGTAAAAGAGGTAGAGTGAGCGAAGGAAGAGGGTATTTCTAACGCCATGTAAATGCGATGTACACGTCCCAGGCAATGGTATCATGACAACGTATAGAAAAAAAGAAAACATCTTTAATGCCGAGCTTGAAGGAAATATTGAGTAGAAGCCTAGTTTCAAAAAACCAGTAGGAAAGTCGTTGTGCGTCATACCGTTTGTTCGTGTCTGTCTAATCCGGAAATTCAATAACGCCACTCGTACAGTGCAGTACCAATGAGTTCTCGGGGCACCTATTTACCCTGGGAGCCACCTTGCTGTTGACCCGAGCCGCGCCCGTTGGCAGGCATTGGGTATGGGAACGGTGCATAGGGGAGCTGGTAGGAAGGGTTGCTAGACCCAGAACTGGCGCCTACGGTAGAAGTGCTGGCTGGGGAAGGCGATGCGGAAGACATGGTTGGGATAGTACTGGTAGTGGAAGTACGGTTATGAAGAGGTTGAGAACTTGAGCGAGGCTGCGCGTAAAGTGTCGAAGAGTGTTGATGTTGTGGTGGCTGCGAAGTCGAGTGTCTGGCGGAGTGCTGACTTGAGGCTAAAGACCGGCCCTGACGAGTAGGCTCTGGTATGGATGTGGGTGAAGAAGGTGAGCCTGTAATAATAATCACAGGAGTCGAGCTTGAAGTAGAAAGGGGTTCTTCAGCGGTGGATTGAGGAGTTCCTTGAGAGTCTGGGGGAGCGGCAGAAGAAGGGTCCAACTGGGAGGCTTCTGGTGTAGCGCGAGTACTGGTAGACTTTGAAGATTTTGATGGGCTGGAGGTCTCTGAGAGGTTATTGCTCATAAACGTGATGGGTGAATAGCGGTAGTGTTTTCCCCAATTCAAAAAGATGGTGTTGTTATCTCAAAATGTTTGAAGTCTCAAAGAAGTTGGATGTGTTACTGTATAGTTGAAGGATGGAAGGTTTGTTTGTTGAAGATATTGTGGTTGATGATGAGTATTGAGGCTGATCTTGCCAGGACTTTATACTCTCAACGGCAGCGATGCGGACCCCGATCGACAAGTCCCGGTTTGTCTGATATACGATCACCGGTTGTCGATAATAGAATGAGTGGAGTCTGAATAAAGGAATTTCTCGATATCCTAAGCCGGTCAAGTATCGCATAATCGTGATATAGCGGCTTGGTCCGCAGAAGGTGGAGGGTCAGGGCGTTGAACGTCTTCTAGAAGGTAGATCCAAGCGTTCTGAGAGTCAGTCAAGCAACGAATGAAGAGGGAAGGCGTGACGATAGTCGGGCCTCCAGATAGGGTGAGACCGTCGTGGAACCAGGGAACTGGATAGAGGTGTGTGCGGACAGGACCTTTTTTAGATGTGTGGCGTCTAGCCCACGTTCAACTACCTATTAAGGATTCGAACGCACGGGGAAGGATCATGCAGCGGGATGCTGTGAGTTTGCTGTCGTCAGATGCTTGATTTGAGCCTCATGCACTATCACCGGTTTATGACATGAAGCTGGATAGGTGGTATTCGAAGTTCTCTAAATTGGTGCTGCCCGATAATCGCGCTGTAAAGTGTGGTGTTGGTGTCTCTCCTTATGATGCTCATGAAATTCCTAGCTTCCTTGTAACGATGCATGATATACTTTGCTAAGATCACTTCTAGTGTGTTCTCGTGGAATCTTAACGACGTATAGAAGGCTGCTTTGACTGACCTCTTGTAAGCATGCCAAATGGTAAAAACAGCTCCGAATTCCTCCAAAGACTTAGCATGGCATGTATTCACGACTAGCGGCCAGCAGTTTGTTTTCCCCATCACGAAATTGGAGGTAAATCTCGTTCACCGTGCTCCAAGCTCGGTCTGGCCGCTTGGATGTCGCTCTATTGTGGGAAATGTGGCGTAATATCGGATCTTATTGGTGTCCACGGCTCTAGAACGGTTGGATTAACATTCGTGACGGCTGCGACAACTACGCGAGCGAATCAAACGTCTGGTAATCTCTAATATTAGCTGTCTTAACACGGGATGTTGTCACAACCAGATAGGTAGTGTTACTCAGCTCTCACCAACGCTTGCACTTGGTCCGTGCAAAGTCCTCGGCCGCCCCTAGTAGAAAAAGGAACCTAAGCCCACATTTACTATGAAGTCATTTCTACAGTAAAAGCGAATACCCAGCGGTGCTAAATTAGACGTCCAATGGGGTACGAGATCCTGCGACTTAGCGTTACCGAAAAGTTTGTCAGCGTGTACATGCATGATCAGTCCCCTAGTGAACCAGGGCTAGGATCATTTGCCCTTCTAGAAGATTACCAAACCCAGATACTGGAGATGCCCAGTGACGCCGGCCGAAGCACAGGCGGCATGCTACCGCAGCGGTCTGAATAGTTGGGAAAGCCTCATAAACCCGTACCTATTAGTGCCATTAGTATGACTGCATAGGGTCTGAGTAGCCTGGAGGAGGCTCGTCAGCATGCAAGATCGAAAATACAATTGGGGCTATTTGCCGAAAAGTCTTCCCGATTTGGTTATAAGTAACTTGACTCAATACTCCGTACCTACCATGCAAATGAACTTCAGTTGAACGCATATCCGCGCTGTCGCGGTGGAATCCTTATGATTCATCCACTTAGCCATTTCGAGCGAAAAATGCTATTAATTAGCGGACTTTCCTAATTATGCGTCGCCAGACTGATTATCCGATGCTTACAGAGCTGAACTTGAAGCACGCTTGGCGGGCGCCATGGGCAGACTCGCTTATCAACAATCTCAAATGGCTTATTCGGTGTGCGGAGCTGGGTTTGCTACGCAACAAAGAGTATACCATGCGATGATCGCATGGGAATTAGCAATGGCTGTAGATAGCAAGGCCTAAGCATAAATAAGGGAAGAAATACATAGACTCACCATAGTCTGATAAAGTGGTCTAGTCTTCAATTCCTTACCTCACTTTACGCTTGACGGTCAAGCAAAGCTCGTAACAATGACTGTGACGAATCGCGCGGCTGTGGTTCCGGCCCCCGGAAAGCCACTTAACGTAAATAATGTCGAAGTCAATCATCCAACAGCAGGAGAAATCCTCATCAGAAACCATGCCGTCGCACTTCAGCCGCTTGACGCAAAGATGCTGATTGCGGGATATGGCCCTGCAGCGTCCCTACAATATCCAGCCGTGTTTGGAACTAGTGGTGCTGGTACTATAGAGGAGCTAGGAGAAGGCACTACGAGATTTCAAGTTGGTGATCGGGTAGTGTTTGATACCAAGGCTTACGTCGAGCCGGGCGAGAGTCGTAGGCAAGGAACCTGGCAGCAGTTCGTAATCTGCGATGCCAAAACAGTGGCAAAGGTATCAATTTATTGAGTTGTGAATCTGAAGAAAGATATTCGCTGATACGTTGCAAGATTGGCGATGTTGCTTATGAGCAAGCAGTATTGGTCGACTTCCCACTACAAACGGCAGTTGCAGCTCTTCATGTTTTCCTAGGAATGGGTTTACCAGGTAGTGGGAGTAAAGATGAAAAAGTGCTGATCTGGGGGGCTGGGGGTGCCGTTGGTTCATATGCTGTCCAATTTGCTAAGGCTGTGAGTAATTGATATCATCACCATCACCATCACAGTGATGATTCATTAGGCTCATCAGCGTTAACATATACCAGGTTGGGTATACAGTGGTCGTAACAGCCTCGGCAAGGGATGTTGAACGACAGAAAAGGCTTGGAGCATCTGAGGTGGTTGATTACAAATTGGTGGACGTCGTGGAGCAGCTACGCAAACACGGTCCTTACAAGTACCTCTTCACAGCTAGTGGCGATGCAGCATCTCAGAAAGCCTTAGTAGCTTTGCTACCGGAGGAAAAAGGAAGGTTCGCAAGTGTACTGCCAAGTGCGATCGAGCTGCCTTCGAATGTGGAAATTGTCTATTCAGCATTCTCTCAGGCTGCACAGAAGGAAGAGCATGGCAACTGGAGAACCTGGTGGTACCAGGAATACTTGCCTGAAGTATTGGGTAAGGGCCTTTTCGAACCCGTGAAGTTTACGAAAGTGGAGGGCGGACTGGTAGCTTTGCAACAGGCGAATCAGGATGTGTTTGATAGCAAGGTCAGGGGAAAGCTAGTGATCAACCCTGAGGACTAAATTGGAATATGCTGTAGGTCCGTCTCGTAGTGGACTATTACAAATGAATAGAAGCTTGAGCACGAATATTCATGCTCAGTATGACATACCAACGAAGTTGACGAACTGAAATCTGTGCTACAAATCATGTGATTGATGAGTTGTCTTACTTAGGTATATTTGTCCTACCAGCCAGTACGTAGTCCTCAGGTAGGCGGCAACGTGAATTGTGGATGCTGACAACTTTAGAAAGGAAAATAGCCATAATTAACAGCAGAGGTATTATGCTGAACATAGATCTGACGTAAGCCGTGCCGTTGGTGCTGATGAACTTGTGGTGGCGAAATGTCATAAATGACAAAGTTTTGAGAATATTTGGGAGTACAAAGGACGGGGCTAACGCAGAGTAGATCGGCCCTAATACGAGGTTGGATAACGACAAAAGTTCAGACGTCACACGCATGCTGGGCGGTATGTCATGCTGAATCAAGTAATGTTACTTTTTAAGTCGGATGCTTCATGTCGAGAAATGATAACAAGGAAAGAATGCCACTAGAATGGGCCTGTTCTTAATTCCTTTTTGTACTAATTAAATGCTATCAAGGTTAGTTACATTGATTGCCTCGAAAACCCAGTAGGTTAAGCAATAGATTTAAACTTACAAGGCTTCGGACTGCTAGAAATGATTGCTGTGCATAGTCGGATAAGATGAAACAACTTTCCAACGCATCTGTTACTCAATTTGGAGGCACCATAGTAGTTTATGCCATATATCCTATGACATGCTACACAAGCACTTTTAGACGCTAGTTGTGACCATCACTAACATCTTGAGGGTGCTGGGATGTGCTGTACTTGAGCCGGTCCCTCAATACAAGCCAATCACTTGCTCATGGTCTGTTTGTTTGCTGATGCTTCATACTTTAGAGTTGTTCTCTTTCTCTAATATGCCCATGACTACCTCCACAACTCTGCGGAAGCCTTCCATCTCTTCTTCGACAGTACCACCCATGCCGGCACTGGCGAAGCTTATGGAATTTCCAACATATACTGGCTTGTCTGTCTTGCGGGCGAGAACCTTCGATAATCGTGTCGTGAAATCCAGAGTGCTTGCCTGCGTAAACAGGGGTGTGCTCAGAGTCTCATTGGGGGAAGCTTTCTGTTTATACAAGTTAACATGGGACGCCATGATCCACTTGTGACATAGTAAGAACTAGGGTTATTTACGTTGGGCATAGCATATACAAAAGACCCTAATGCTGAGGCAGATGCAGACTCGGGCGTAGATGTCGTAAGAAACAGGAGCAGATTTAGGCCATTGTTGGTTAGTTGGAGGTTGATGCTCGTATGCGGTGCCCTCGGGAGCGGGAAGGAGACCTCATACGGCGTGTTCGACGCGTCCTTGTTGCTTATTATTGTCGCCATCGCGTGAAACTGGCTTGCTTGTGGTGAGAGAACAGGAAGGCCGCCGCGGGGTAGCGGGGTAATCTTGCAGACCTGGAACTCGGAGCAATTTCGGATCTTAAAATATTATAGTTGGCTTGTTCTTCAACCCCTTTCACACCCCCATCTTTCAAGTCAACTTGGAGTTCTCTCGTGGGGAACTCTGTGTGAAGAGTTAGGATGACCGAGAAAGAATGGGAAGGCGATTTTGATCCCATGGCGGATCCTGAAGAAAAGAGGCTTCTTCTCTCAGTCCTTGACTCATTTAGGTAAGTGGAACCTGAGGTCGTTGCATTCTAACCATGGTGTTGACAAGATTTATAGGTCTTATCGCCGCCTAGCGCATTTTAATGGTACACATGTGCGAAGACAAGCATTCTACTCTTTACCGCAAGAACACTGGATGCTACTCTCTAACCCCCCCTTCTCCATCTTGGATACGTTCTCGAAACTCGACGATCTTATAGACTGTAACGCAGAGCTAGCTGAAGCTATCTTCAAGGCTGGCTTCAAAGCGTTCCTTGCACCAACCCTTGATAGCAGTTGGGTTGCATCGATCATTCCAGAAAAACATGCCAATGATGAGTATCAGATATTCTCAATCGTCATGGATCACCTGGACGCAAAGTCGTCCCCAAACGATATGGAAAAGGCTCGGAGCTGCGTTAACCAATTCTATCGGGAATGGAGTAAAGAAGGTTCAGTCGAGCGGTCCAAATGCTTCGATCCTGTACTATCAGCCCTGCAAAAGGAATTTGACTTTCAGAAAAGTGCAAAACCAGATCTAAATGAATCGGACATGCGAGTGCTAGTACCAGGTGCAGGTCTGGGCCGACTAGTGTTCGATATCTGTCGTGCTGGGTTCAGCGTCGAAGGTAATGAGATCTCGTATCATGAACTCATGGCCAGTTCTCTCGTCTTAAATCATACACAGAAGGTGGGCGAATTCAAGATTGCCCCTTTTGCGCTCAGCTGCTCGAACCACACCTCTCGCAGTGATCAATTTCAGGTCTTCGAAGTTCCAGATATACATCCAAGTAGCGAGTTAGCAAATATGGGAGGGTTCAAAATACCAGCAAACGAGCGTATGAGCATGTCAACAGGCGATTTCTGCGTTCTATACAGCCAAGTAGAGATCAAGGAGGTATTTCATGCCGTGGCTATAGTATTTTTCATCGACACTGCACCAAATATCATTCGATATATCGAAGCCGTCCGAAATTGCCTCAAGCCCGGTGGCATTTGGATAAATCTCGGACCACTTTTGTGGCACCATGCCGGTCGAAAAGATGCAGATAACGAAAGTGAAGAGAAGAAAATAATAGAAGATGTTGATGCAGGTATCGGTGACCCTGGTTCTGTCGAGCTGACCAACGATGAAGTTGTAGCGCTTGTGGAGCATTTTGGCTTCACGATAGAATGCCATGAGTATGGCAAAATTGAGACTGGCTACCTCTCGAATCCAAAAAGTATGCTACAGAACACTTATCGACCGGCTTTCTGGATCGCAAGGAAGAAGGGGGACAGGAGCTGACCCAAACACGTCCATGCACCCAATAGGATCTCCTCGTATCGTATCCAAGAAACACTTCATGAACAACTCCCTTTAGGTCGATACCAACGTCATATATTCTAGAAACATCTGTGCAATCCAAGCTTGGCTCATACCGTTACGCTAGAAGTTTAGCCTAGCTTCTGTTCCAATATCAACAGACATCTGGTTGACATGGATTTATATAACTTGCCCATTTACCTAGCCCCCGGCCTTGTGAGATTTCCGAGAACCTGGTAATGGAGAGGGGTTATTCCATCTCTAGTGGGGATAGACGCTGACGACGTGCTGATACGGAAAGTATACGAACAATTTCCGGTGGTAAATATCTAGCGAACTGAGGAGTAAACATTTTGAACATCGATCGTCACGATATGCGGTTGGTGGGTAAACAACTGATGTCGCTTAAACGACCGGGGGAAATACCACTCTACCTCTCCTACTCATTTTATCACATCAAAAGATACCTACTGTATTCAAGTTATTAATTGTGTTGAGAAAGAGTTCTTCCTTCTACAAGTAACTGATTAACTTTGCATTTGAGAGTTATTTCCTCGTCCATTTCCGTGGCGCGGACGACCCACGCTGATATTTAGCCAGGGTACATGGAACACCGTTGAGCCGCCGGGTATGTGCGACTTGCATCACTAAGCTTTCAAAACTAAGAAATCTATACGGCCAAGCATTTCGCCGATCGATTTCATTTCGGCATCTAGCAATTGATCACCACATATCAGATGGGTATTTAAGTTTCTGGCGGGGGCGCGCTTCAAGCCCGTAGAGTCACCGAGCACTTCAGCTACAGTTCGAAGACAAGGTCGCAACGATGCTGTCTCTCATCTTCACTAGTGTTCTCCTTCTAGCACAAAAAGTTGTTGGCCAGTCTTGCGATGACGAACCTAGGCCATGGGGGAACTTCATCAACAACACAATATATCAGACTAGGGGATCTGAGTCTATCACCTATCCACGCTTTGTTGAGTTGACAGATGGGACTATCATTGCTACTGCCTCACTCTCAGGCCACTCGCCAGGCTACTTTCCTATTTTCGAGAGCACGGATGGTGGTGCCAACTGGGACTATATTTCTGATTTACGAGACACAGTCAATGGCTGGGGAATGAGCGCACAGCCTGCTTTGGCTGAGTTGACTGAGCCCATGGGTGGTTTCCCAGCTGGAACAATCTTGGGTACTGGCAATAGCTGGAGTAACAACGGGACGAGAATCGACTTGTATGCTAGCACAGATCGAGCGAGGACCTGGAAGTTTGTCAGTCACATCGCCCAAGGTGGACGACCGAACACGACCAACGGCGCAACTCCAATCTGGGAGCCGTATCTTATGTAAGCCACTGTCGTAACATTATTCTCAGATTATAATGTGCTGATTCAATCTTGTATAGGCAGTACAAGGGCCAATTGGTTGCCTACTACTCCGACCAGCGTGACCCGAAACACGGCCAGAAACTAGCCCATCAAACATCTTCTGATTTGAAAACCTGGGGTCCCGTCGTCAACGATGTAGCATACGACCAATACATCGCACGACCAGGTATGACAGTCGTAGCCTACATCCCACCTGTGAAGAAGTGGATCCTCGTCCACGAGCTACCCATCGGCAACTCGTCCTCCCACGGCGTCCACTACCCCGTCTACTACGTCCTAGCCGACTCTCCCCTCAAATTCGGCAAAGAAAAGGGCCTCCCAATTGTTGTCAACAACGGCACTGCGGCGCCCAACGCCAGTCCGTACGTCGTCTGGAGTCCACTTGGCGGACCAAACGGCACCATTGTCGTCTCTGACGCAGACCGCTCGCAAGTCTACACGAACAAGTTTGGCGGCGACGTCAACAAGTGGGAAGAGCATGGCACGCCTGCTGGCGCGGTGTACTCGAGGGCTATCCAGATTCTCGGCAAGTATCCCAACAGCTTGATGATTTATGGTGGCGAGACATTTGATAATATGAGGGCTGGTTTGCATACGCCGTTTTCGGCAACGGTGGTTAAGCTAGATCAGGTGCTTAGGACTAAGGCTACGGGGGATGGACTGCCGGTTCCATGGACTAAGTAATTACTGAAAAGGGGGGCGTGAGAGTGTGTGGAAACAGTAATGTGTTTTGTAATATAAAACTTGCTGGTCTGGTGTGTAAAAGGTGGAATGAAAAGTGTCTATCTAACTCTGATATGTCAAAATAGGATGTACATACCTATGTTATTCTGTTCACTTCATTCCTACGTGTATAGCTTTCAATCCACACTGGACAGTGACGGATTAAGGGCGATTACTCAACGCGAAAAGCAAGTCGTCCACATACTTGGCCGCGAATATAAGAACGAATACGCAGATGTACATCAGGGTATATTGCACTCGTCTTCACACATCTCCTCTCCCCAAATTCCCTCCACCATCACCGCATAACCGGCGGCCTAGCCTCCTTATTAAACGCCATCCGACTACACAACCACTCCACCGCCTCCTGCACCCCCGTACCCGTCAACGCACTACACGGCAAAACCCTACTATCCCTCACATTCCCCCTTTCTCCCCCTCAAACACCCTCCTAACAAACCCCTCCTTAATCCTCACAACCTCAACGCAATCCTCCCGATCCTGTTTGTTCGCCAAAACAAGAATCGGCACACCGCTTGTATCCTCGTTTTCAAGCACGCTTTCCAGCACAAGGCGGCACTCGTCGAGGCGCCCTACGTCTTCGTTGATGCCGCCGTCGGCGTTGCCTAGATCGGCTAGTGTGGCGTTGCCGACGTCGCTGCTATCGATTACGAAGACGATGGCGTGGCAGCTGCTGTAGTAGCTCTGCCATAATCCACGAAGACTATGTTGGCCGCCGACGTCCCATATCTTGAGGTAGATTGGGGGGTTTGGCGGGGGGAGTTCAACGGTTGCGACGTTTTGGCCGACGGTGGGAACGGTTTTGAGGTTGGGATGGGAAGGTGTGTAGGCTGCCTTTATTTGTTCGAGGAGTGTTGTTTTGCCGGCATTGTCGAGGCCTAGGAGGAGAACGGAGTACTCTGGGGGTTGTGAGCTGACACGTAGGTGGACATGGCGTGGAGTGGTAGGTAAGGGGGTTATGTACCCTCTTTGCTGGTTGCGTGGAGATAAATTGACTTGAACAGGTGGTACATTGTCTGGGGGCAGTTCAGCGACGGCGCATGCTTCACATGTTCGTTGTCATCGTGGTTGAATCTCGTGGAGAGCAGAGGGAGGCCCACTTATGCGCGTGGGCTTATCGATAAAGACGCGAGAGCACCAAGTTATCCATCGCCACTTGACAACCCGCCACATATTTGAACAACCACGTCGCTTCAACTTCGAAGAAAATGCTTTTATCGCGCAATGCTCATGGGCAAGGCGCCCATCAAGTCGCCATCAAAGGCGACTTCTTCGTTCATTAAGTTATTATACTAAAAGTTACAGTGATGTTACACGCCTGACCCGCAGGATATCAGACACGCCTATCGTACACTTACAACACTATCATACAACTTCTGCACATCTGGCGCAGATTGCGTGTGATACTGTCCTTGAGAGTTCCTTCTATACCCATAAAACGCCGCATATAAAAATACAATTCGTTCCCATATTGTGTTCCCAAAAAAAAAGAACCAGAACGCCTTGCTGAAGTGGAGAGTTTCTCTGTACAATAATCTTACAACACGTCTTCCCAATATTAGCTCATTAATTACTTCATCTTGGTACCCGCTGGCGACATGGGAAATAGTCGACAGCCGTCCTTCATCTTCTTTGCAAACACCAGATACGCTTGGAGCGCTTCTACCTGCGTTGGATATGTCTTCTCGCGGTTCATCCACATCTTCAAGTATTTTTCGGAACTCAAATCTTTCAGGGCCGCGTACCACTGTCGATTCGAAGAAGTCTGTCGGCAAACAATGGCGAGGTTCTTGCCTCCGAGGCCTGTCACACCGTTCACTTGTTTGAGGCACGCTGCTTTCAGCTCGGTGATTTCGTCCGAAGGCGCGGCTTTGGGCGATTCATCATCGGTTGAGCCGTCCGTGGACGAAGAGCTGCTCGCAATCCTCGAGAAGAAACTTGAGCGCACAGGCGTTGATGGTACGCTCTTCGTGGCAGTCTTGGAGGGCGTCTTCTTAGATGAAGTGCTCTTGGAAGATTCCGTTCTCGATGGCTTAGGCCTGGAGGGTGTGTCCTTCTCCTTGTCCTTTGATGAAGAGCTTTTCGAAGACTTGCTTTTCGGCGGCTCGGTTTTCGATCGCGTCAACTTGGGAGATTTGGGAGATTTAGGAGGCGCGGCATCTGGAAACGCGCCTATTGGAGTGGAGGTTTTGGGAGATGTGGGTTTAGATGAGGTAGGTTTTGAAGACGATGATTTCGATGATGGGACCTTTGCAGATGCAACTTTTGCAGGAGCAACTTTTGCAGGCACGGCCTTTGGAGACGGAGGTTTCGCCACCTCAACTTTCGGCGCGGCCCTTGGTATAATAACTTTTGGTGGCGGCGCTGCTTTTGGTGGTGGTGTAGTGATTTGAGCGGCCGGTGGTTGAGCAGTCAACTGGCCGTTCGCAATCTGTCGTGCTCGTTCCTTTACACTGAGAAACATTTTGTCCGAGGGTGATGGAATACGTCGCAAAAAGTTTGGGGCATCGTATCGTTTTGATGGAAATAGGCAACTATGGCGCATCAGCCAGCATGCGAACCGAGTTGCCACGCCCCGAGGTCAACTAAAGACACAGCCGAGATTTGGCTGACTGGATCACTTCAGGAGAGGTGGCAATCGCGGTTGGAATTAAAGGGCGCTCGTGGTGCCGGTTGTACAGTGCGCAACGGGAACCGGAAGCCATCCTTGTTTCCAGTTGCTATGAATGGGGATTACGAATAGGGGCTGGTAGCACAGGATGGTGTCAGTCGGAATCCAACAGATGCTCACTACCTACATTGCCTTTCATCACAGCTCATCTCATCGTGGTGGGTCAACAGGCGCAGGAACTGCTGGCTGCTGTGTAGTTCCTTGGAGTTATGTGGGTCATAATGCATAGATCTACAATTAAGGTGTGTGCTTTGCATGCAGTATGCACGACATGGCCAACTGAGGTTGAAGGGGGAGCGGGCAACGGCGCGCTAGTGAGATTTCAAGTGGGACCAGGCTTGATTATCGATAACACTGCTGGGAACAAGATTGGTGTCTTTGAACAACAAGTCTTTATCATCAGAATCCTTGAAACTTTACCATTCCTCTGTACGCTACACCAACAGCACTTACTAGGCGTCATCAAAGAATTTGGTGACTGTTTGTACCACAGAATGAACAGGTGTCGTCTATCCAGGCCGCAAACGGTCCGTCCCCACAATTGGCACAAAACCAAATCCCCCAGCGTTCAACAATGTCAACGCGGCGGTATGTTGATATTGCATTGAATTTTCTCTCGACCTTTTGGAGGTCATAGTATTTGAAATCTAGTGATGTCCTACGTATCTGAGAGACACCAGTCCAAAGGTATGTTATGGGGCACGTGCTACTATGCTCTGTTAAAAATAATAAAACTCTTAGTGTCTAGGAAAGACATTACCACTTCACTCTCTCATCTTCCAAACAAGCCCCATCTACACGACCGTAACAGGCTAGGCATCTAAGCCGTTCCATAACAGGTGACGAACAAGTAATTACGCTCATCTCTACGAACTGTCCAGGCTGTGTAGTCATCAGCAGATCCATATCAGAATCGAGCTTTAAATAGCACCTACCAAGAACGCTTGCGCCCATGGGCCTCTTAAATGAATCCTCTTCTGACTCGTTAAATCATATAAGTTGAACATTCGCTGGCGGATTTTGCTAAGTGCGAACTCGCCTCTCTCTTTGAATCTTACTTCGAGGACCGCTAAAAGTGCCTCGACAGAGTTGATGAACTCGAGGTGGAACGGCAATCTGTTATCCTCAAAAGCATCTATGAGTATAACTAGTTGGCGAAGCATCACTTGGGCTTAAATCTCTCGTTGTATTTGTACTGTTGTTTTCAGGTCAATAATATGACTCTCGAATGTCTTGTTGTGAGCAACGAGAGTTTCCAGTTGGTTTTGCAGCACTCTCCTTCCAGCGAGTACTTCTCCCAGAAGTCGGAACATGGCATGTTGCTCTTCAGGAGACAAACCGCTATATACGGGTGTAAGCTCAAGTTGTCGAGCAAACACTAACGACAAATCCTCTTACCTCTCTAAGCGCTCCTGAATTTTCAACAATCGAGACGGCACATCCTTCATAGCTATCTCATTTCTCATTTGTACTTGTAAGCTTGACGCTTCGGCCTTCGAACGTGTCTCGGCGATTTGCTTTGACTCTTGTGCAATCTTCGATGCCTGCATCTGTGCATCGCTGCGAGCTTTTAGTCAGGTTTCGCCCGCTTTCCACTGCTCATGCAACCAAAGTTTATACATTGAAAGTGATCAGATTCATCTGCAGGATGGTGACATAATGTTGCAGCTGCCGTCGAAACTCAAGCACTTTCTCTTTCTCACACAACGACCATTGAACTTTGCGCAGACCTGACCGTAACTTGGCAGGCTTTATGGTTGCTTGATGTAGAGGTGTCGTGAACTGGTTTGCGGAATTGAGCGATGTTTCTAATGCACCAAGACATTTTCGCAGCTCGATGTAGTCGGCTCGCGCGCCACGTGTATTAGAGAAAGATTCGATAGCACCTTTGAACAGCCTGATGCCGGCGATGAAGTCTCCAACTGAGACACCAAACGGGACTACCATGGTGGACGACCTTAGCCTCGCTCTAGAAGTAACATGAGGTAAAACGATCCTTGAATTAGTTTACTTGATGCTCATGAAGAGCTTGAGTCAGTATTTTACAATAGTGAGATACTCTGTGTCAAGAGGCGGTTCATGGAGGCAGTATACGCCTTGAGATGCACAGCGATCAGGCTGTGCAGCTTCTTGGCTGCAGTAGCCAATGGACGTGGCATCAGCAATGCAGGTGTCGCTTGATTTGGTTGGGCGAGCCATAACGAGGCGTATTTCATATCGGGCCGTAACTAGAAATATGTCAGTAGCTTAGTTTGATAAAAAAAATTAACTTCAACGCTTGTAAATTTTTGAAATATACTCCAATATCTCTACATCTATACGGTGTCTGTTTCTGCATCTAGCTCTTGACAGCCGCATTGAATTCTTTTTGTTGTCTTTCATTAAAGACTGGTACACAATCAGTGTGCAGCCGTAGACGAAGATTCATAGCCACGGAATTTTCTACTACGCAAAACTACTGTAGTCACCTCTCTTGATGCACCCACAATATCTAATATTCCGTCTCATTCTATCTTTACCACTACCTATCAGATCATACTTCAGGAACTACAGGGTTAGGTAAAGGCCTAAGAACGATGAGCTGAAAGGCCATTGCTGCATTGAATCTCCAGATTTTCATATTGCTCATTGATGTATATTGCAAGTGTGCTGGGCATTTTACCTATATTATTGATGATAACTGTAGGTGCTGCTTTGTTTCAGTACAATGCCCATAACCTTGGAACCTCGCAACTGATCCGCGCTTTTCACCGTACGCTCGAAGACGCAATAACACCCAAAGTGTTGGACGATCAAACTCTTAAGCGGACCCACTTTCAGCTCATGGAGATCATCCCATCTTCTTGAAGTCCTTTGCATTTTGTGGTCTGGTCAGTGGTCGGTCCGGTGATCTTCTTGTGATGTGACCAACGCACATGCTAAACAATAAATTGCAGGATTCCAGTATTTCATTTGAAGAACGCGGCACTAAGCATGTTCCCCTCAAATGCGGGAAATAGCAGAGGGGGACATGGATCAGGGGGCTCAGCCTTCCTTGGAACATCCATACGAAGCACATGGCTTCCCAATACCCGAAAATAGCTTCTGAAAATTGCGAGGCTGCTTGCCCTCCCTGGAAATACAGTACGAGTTAGCACTTAACTTCGCTGCATCTGGATGCTCGCGACCCATTTTGTTCCTAGGTAGCGCAATAAAGTGTGCGAAACGCACTAAACGCTCGTGCCACTGTGACGTCGCTACTGGTCCACCCTTGAAACACCAAATTATGCCATACAGCAAGTCATCACGAGTTCCACCAATCTTTTGTTTCCTATTCTATCAATTTCAATCTCACTGTCTGGTTTCGGCATTGTCAAATATCATTTTGAGCAGTTCCCTTGCAACCGGAGACTGGGCTATTAGTTTCGTTCTGCGTACGCAGATTGTACTTCGCGCATGAAAGGAAAGACCTAGATATTTATGTCAAGCTAATCCTTTATGGTTCATCCTGGAAATATGGGAGCTTGTAATAACATAACTGCCGGGGATTTTCACTCTTGGCATCATCTACTCGCTACCTCAGAAAGATCCACCGTTGTATCTAATTGAAGGGATTTTCGACAGGTAACTAGGATCACCTTTGAAGTGGGGTGGCCACAAACCTGAGTATAAACTAGATTTCAGAATGAGTGAATAATTGGGCACTGCAGTACTTAAGTGGCGCATTTCACCAGCCTATATTTACCCTCGCAGCCGCACAGGTTCAGCATCAAGAGAATACGTTTCGACTGAGAATATTAGCTATCGCCGCAATGTCTCGTTCAATTCCTCTTTTCACCTTTGGATTGCTCTTTCTTTTCGCCCTACTAGAGGGCATTCACGCTGGTACCGCTGGCTGTGGAAAAGCCCCAACTCTCACGAGTGGTACAAAAACCATCACAGTGAATGGAAAGCAACGCCAATGGATTCTTCGCATCCCAAACAACTACAACAATACTCAACCTTACCGATTCATATTCGGCCTACACTGGCTGAGCGGTGACATGACAAGCGTCGACAGCGGAAACGCACCCTATTATGGCCTCAAAAATCTTGCAAAGGACTCGGCCATCTTTGTTGCACCCAACGGACTGAACAAAGGATGGGGCAACACAGGCGGAGAAGACATCACCTTCATCAACACAATCCGAAAGCAGGTGGAGGATGATCTATGCGTCAACGAGAACCTGCGCTTCTCACTTGGCTTCTCCTATGGTGGAGCCATGAGCTTCAGCCTTGCGTGTAGCAGCGCAAAAGATTTCCGTGCTATTGCCGTTCTCTCTGGTGCCACTCTATCAGGTTGCGCCGGCGGTACTGATCCTATTGCATTGTACAGCCAGCACGGCGTCAAGGATAGTGTCTTGCCAATTGCCTCTGGAAAGGAGATCAGAGACAGATTTGTCAAGTTAAATGGCTGTCAGGCAAAGAATGCGCCAGAACCCGCCAAGGGCAGCAGACAACGCATTACGACAGTATATGATGGTTGCAAATATCCAACACAATTCACGGCCTTCGATGGAGATCATGTAGCTCTTCCAAATGATGCGGGTACTGATGCGGGGCCCAACAGCTTCACTCCTCCAGCAGTGTGGAAGTTCTTTTCTCAATTTCAGTGAGGATGTTATTTTTTTCTAAAGATGCCTAGGGAGAGATGATGTTAGGTCTAAGTAAAGGATAGGAAGATATGAATTTGCCGTAGAGTACCGAGACGAAATGTGATAAGCCTTTGCTGCGGAATCGCACAATGAGAGTTAAAAAAATCTTAAATTAAATACGCCGAATTCTTTTCCTTCTAGCTAACTTCATATTGTCATAGTACTCAACCAAATTCCTAGTTCGACTCCCAGTTGAGCAGGTTGGTCATACATAATCAGATGGCCTGCCTCTTCAATTTGAATGACTTTTTTTGCGTGCAACGCACTTCCAAGCCTCTGCGCAACTTCCACTGGTATCCAATTGTCTTCGCTACCCCAGATGATGCTGACAGGTATGTTTTGTCCAATTTCTCCATACCTGTTCTCAACCGTTTCAGTGCTCCGTGAGCCCGCCTGGCATAGTTGTCGAATGAAACCGGCCTTGCCACCCCTTCTCATCCAGGGCGCTTTCAGTCTATACATTGTTTCTTTTGATAGCTCTTTGAAAGCTGCATTACGTATATAAGATTCGAGAATACCCTCAAAAGCCATATCGGGGGGCTTCTCAAAGTGTCGCGGACTCTCAGCCACAGTCTTGAACAGCGTATGCTCGAACGGTCCAAGAGCGACGACGTTGGTGAGGCAGAGGCTGGCGTAGCAACAATTGTGCAACAAGTATGCTCGTAAACTCATCAGGCCCCCATGGTCGTGTGCAATGATATGAGCCTTCTGATTGCTCCAGCTAGTTTGCCACGAACTGTACAAAGCTGCGAAAACTTCGGTTTGCCTGGCTAAATCTGCATCGAGTTTTTCCACCTCGTTTCTTGGTTGGAAAGTTCTTTCGTCTAGTTCACGTTCTAGAGGCGACTCGCCGAAGCCAGGATTGTCGAATAGATAGACGTGAAAGTGGCGAGATAAGGCTAGAGCGAACGGCTTCCAGACATAAGAACTCCACGGTGTTCCATGAATGAAAACAACTGGCGGGTTTCTTAGATCTCCGACTGAACACCATTTGATATCGTAACTATGTGTTGCATTTTCGTAGTGGAACATTTGTGTCAAAGCGAAGTGTTCGTTGTTGCTGCCAATAACCATTGTTGCGGACTTGAGTCAAAATAATGAGTTATATAATAAAGATACAAAGGCAATTAAGACTGAAGATGGGCTTGAAGCTATATATGCTAATCGATCAAGAATTTGGCATGTTGATCGCCTGTAGATAACTCAATGTGCGGGGTGATGCTCACGAGAAGTGACAAATTAGATCACCAACGGCCTTTACATTGGCATAAAATGACTTTATGATTGGTCAATTACGAGACCAGGATGAATGATAAGACAATTTATGCTGCTTTAGTACAACAGTGCTTTGTAGTGGTAGCTTTGATGTCATCAATGGTTTTAGAAGTGGCCAATAGGAAGGGCCCAGTCTGTGATGGCAAAAGGAACCTTGGCCAACCCATAACATACCCTCTCGTCCTCAACCCTTTCCCTCGGAAGTTAAATATTCACTAACCAATTTACCACCATACGCGTAAGCTACTAAGCCTCCTATCGCCTAATAGTTGATGCTCCAGACTGTGTGAGATTCTGAGTCGCGTCTTGTCAGCATTGCTATCATGAAGCGAGCAGTCCAATCAGGATGAGGATAGATCTCAATTGAGCTTAGCGGACCTATTCCTGTCCACGAAGCCCCTAGACACGCCCCAACTAAAGTCTCGAAGTTTTTTGGCGCATTTAATAGCAAAGGCAAGTCTCCAGTTGTTGTACACGGTCAGCGGTATCTACATAAATAATGGCTCCCTCACTCAATGTCTATATCCAGAGCACTACTCGCAAAGACCTCGACTATTTGCCATCATGTTCATTTTATCCAATGGCTTTACTTCAGCTCTCTTCAGCTCTTTCTTTTTTTTCAAGTCTGTGTCCTCGTTTATGGAATCTAAACCTACCAGTTATTCCGTCAGGCATGGCGACTTTCACACAATCAACTCTAAAGTAGCTCCCGGAGCTGCTATTTCATATAAACAGGTACTTGCAACCCGCTGTACACGGTTAAAGCTTCTCGAGTATAGTTATGCCTCATTCACTGACTTTGGTTAGACATATATCTGCGAAACAACCCCAGGTGTTCGGTCATTCAGCGGCTATGTGCACATTCCGAGTGATTCGCTTGACGGCTTTGGTGGAGGCACTGCATACAACGCGAGTATGTTCTTCTGGTTCTTTGAATCCCGAAAAGATCCTAGGAATGCGCCACTTTCTCTATATCTTGGGGGTGGACCAGGCTTTACTTCCCTAGGAGGAGCTACAGCAGAGAACGGACCTTGTTCTATCAACCAAGACTCAAACAGTACGACACTTAATCGGTGGTCATGGAACAACAATGTCAACATGCTATACATAGATCAGCCAGTGCAGGTTGGTTTCTCTTATGACAAACTTGTTCCAAGCATGTTAGATCTTCTTACTGGTGGTATTACCCCAGTAAATGGACCTGCAACATTAAATGCGACTCATGTGTCAGGCATTCTTCCAAGCCAGAACCTTGGAAGTGCTGCAAATACCACAATGAATGCAGCTAGAATCCTTTGGAAGTTCACTCAAATCTGGTCGCAGGAATTTCCAGAACACAAGTCCTCAGATGGGCGTGTCAGTATCTGGGCTAATTCGGTAAAATCACATGTTTTTCTATGCATATTTGCGCTAATATCTATTAGTATGGCGGCCATTGGGCTCCCGGTACCATGGCATACTTTCAATCCCAGAACACCAAGATTAAGAACGGCAATTTAAGTGGCATCCGCGCAAAGCACCTTAAACTCGATACTCTCGGACTCACGAACGCCTGTATTGACGCGAAGATTGAGGCACCACACTATCTCAATTATGCGGTCAATAATACATACGGCTTCCAAGCAATCTCCGAAATCATCTACAATGAAGCACAAAATAACCTCACTAGAGAAGGTGGCTGTAATGATATGATTGACCAATGTCGAGGTCTTGCTGTCCACGACCATGAGAACGTGGGAGTAAACGAGACTGTAAATGCAGCTTGTGCGCTAGCAACCCAATATTGTTTCCAGTTTGTTCAAGGTGCATTTACATCCGTATCTGACGTAAGTTCAATCAACAAATTTACAGAGGCAGCTTTCTAACATGATTAGCGGAGTCCTTTCGATATATCTCGAGAAAAACTTGCTGTCTTCCCACCTGAATATATAATCGGATATATGAACCAAGATTGGGTACAAAAGGAACTTGGTGTCCCTTTGAATTTCAGTATTAGTTTTACGGGTCTAGTGAATACCTACTTTGCCGTAACAGGCGATCCAGTCAAAGTCACTATCGACACCATGGATTATGTCGCTCAAAATGACATTAAAATCGCATTTGTCTTTGGAGACCGGGACTATCGATGTAATTGTAAGTTGTGCGGGGACCGAATAGTGCATGTTTTCCATCATCCACCATCCTTCCCCAATAACCTTGATATGTACATTTCGCATATTCTTTCACCTCGATAACACATTCCAATTCTTTTGCATTGTTCTAACAAGATACAGGGATGGGTGGCGAAGCAGTAAGCCTGGCGCTATCTCACTCTTCGGCCCCAAGCTTCCGCTCCGCAGGTTATGAGTCCTTCATCACCAACTCTACATACGGCGGCGGTGTCGTGCGCCAACACAACAAAATCTCTTTCTCGCGCGTATTCGATGCGGGCCACGCTGTCGGTGCATTTCAACCAGAGACCGTGTCTAAAATCTTTGATCGCGTCATGTTTGACAAGGACGTCGCAACAGGGAGCCTCACTACAAACGGAAATTCGTCTTACAGCTCTACAGGGCCAGCAAGCAGCTTTGGAATCAAGAACGAATTGCCGCCGAGCCCGAAATCTGAATGCTATGCGTGGGATGCGACCAATACATGCACTCTTGCAGAGCGCTTAGCCTTAGCGAATGGTACTGCGGTGGTCAAAGATTTCATACTTGTCTCGGTCTAAATCAAAGGTACCAGTATATGGGGCATTGTGTATTGGAACCACTAATTTAGCATGTAATATACTTTTTGCACTCGCATTTCATTCCATAACTACTATTTTATGCATTGGGCATAAGAATACAATCACTACGTAATATCTTTGGCAATTGGGATTTAACAATATAATGAATGACCGGAGATTCCTTCCATTCCCAATCGTTATCAACAAAGGTTCGTGAACGAAGTTTCGTGCCAAGTAGTATATTGGTGTCATTTTTTGCTTTTTATGTTGCAGTTATGCATTATGAAGTTAATTGAGATCTATAGGTGCATGTAATTAAAGAGAAACTAACATCGCATAGGAATGTATCTTCATGATGTTTTAAACATCATAATACATTCGCTTACATTACTGCGAAATACATGTCCTTTCATCGTCTATACTTCCCATGAGACTTTAGACTCAAAGAGTTCAAAACGGTTTCCGGCATAAACACGCAAAATCTTTGTACGCAAGTCTTAGTGGTGATCGCGCATCATATCCGTTGTGGTTTACCATCAAAATTCAAAGGACTAGAAGCGAAATATCAGGGTACAGATTACTTGCAGGAAAGACCTTACTAGTAATATCACATTGTCTGTCAGGCCGATGATGAAGTTATATATTCTTTACATTCCACCCTGTACTATTTCAATTGTACAAGGTTTAGCTAAATAGCATTATGATACAATGCAAGTCGATTTGATTGATAGTTGACTTTACCCCAAATTGAACCAACGTGACGATTTACGTGCCAAAACTCCCTACTTTGCCAGTAGCTTATTTCCAGAACTCTCCACCCAACCACCTGTTGAGCATCTCTAGCGACGCCTCAGGCTGGTCATATGGCACCATATGGCCACCAGCATGTAGCTTCAAGAAGGTGAAGTTACCGTGGCTCTTGACCTCGCCAACCTTCTTGCCATCGCCGTTGATCTTGAAGTCTTCCATCTTCGCGTTCTTGTATTCCTTCTGGCCGGGCCACTCAAGCGCCTCGGTCCAGGCCTTGTTACCAAGCCAATTGCAGATGTAATCGGCATCACCTGCGTAGATCAAGACGGGAATCTCCTCAAGAATACTGGGAACGACACGGTGGTATGGCTTCATCCAGTCACCCTGAAGGAGGAAGTTGCGGTTAATATCGAAGTTGCAGGATTCGTAGGATGAGACTTCAGCACCGACAGCCTTCATAACCTCCTTCTTGTTTAGGTAACCCTGTATCCAGTCAAGCTCGTCATAGCAGAGCGAGTTGCTACCGCATGGCTTGCGAACATCATAGACGTTCTGGCCGGTTCGCTGATATGGGCCAATCATGGCGTTGTTGCAGTAGATAGAAGCGGGAACGCAAGACCAGACAGACTCGGAGTTGTAGCAGTTCTCAATGAGGCTGGCGCAGCGGGGATAAGCGTTGTCCATAGAATTGCAAGAACCCTCGTCAAGGACAGCGGGCCAACCACCGTCACCACAGGCCATGGGGCGGTAGTATTCGTACTGGGTCAAGCCATCGGTGAGACCGTTTCCAATAAGGACAGATTGAAGGTTGATGTTGCGCTTCTTGTGAGACAGAATCTCGGAAGCAAAGACAGGGATGTAGTGTCCGGCATACGACTCTCCAGAGATGTGGAAGCTCTGCTTCGAGTACTCGGGGAATTGCTTGAAGAAGAGGGTGAGTAGGGCATAGATGTCCTTGCCAGCTGCGACTGTGTTGCTGACAGAGCCGCTGGAGTATGAGTAGCCAACGTTGACGGGTTGGTCAAGGAAGATGACTGAGGCGTTGGCGTTCCATGAGTAGTCGTTGTGCTTGATCTTCTGGTCCTTGGTGATGGAAGCAGGGCCGAGCTCCATGAAGAGACCGGTGAGCGATGAGCAGCCGGGTCCACCATTGAGCCAAAGCACTACGGGATCGTTCTTGGGGTCATTTCGTGACTCAAAGAACCCTAGGCCGGGTTAGATCGGGTGGCGAAAATGGTGCTCATTAGGGTACTCACAATAGAACAAGTGCTTGTCCTCCTCATTGTCGTCAAGGTAACCGCTGTACTGCTTGACCTTGTCAACACCGAGCACGCTCGGGTCAACCTTCTTGACCCTAAGGTCGTATTGCTCGAGCTTGCCGTCGATCTCGCGCTCCTTCTCGCCCTGGGCATTCTCTACCCACACGCTTTGGACATCAGCGCCCTTAACAACGTGATCCCACTCGCTGTCGTGCTTGCGGGTATGTGGCTTAGGTGTAGAGAAGAAAGCGGCCTTGTCGAAGCTCTCAGGATACATCATCGCCACTTCATCCCAGACAGCGCGGGCTTCGCCTGTTAGTGATTTGAGGCTCTCCTCGAGATTGTGAAGAGGCTTTGTCCAAGCATCCTTCTTGAGCTCACTGAATGAGTCAGGGAACTTGAGGACCTGCTGCTGAGGTGCAACGGCAGCAGACGCGACGCTGGCAAGCAGCGCCGAGGTAGCGACCTTCATGTTGTGTGATGGTGTATAAGCTTCCGGAGCCCAAACGGTGGATGTATGTATATGAGACGGTGATGAAAAGGAAGGAAGAGGGTGACTGGAGAGGGATGGAATGGGAATGGGATGGGGATGGTTTGAGGATGGGAAGGTGTGTTGGGGAGCTGTCCTGACTAGGCAACGGACTGCATGACGCAGCTTATCGGTGGCTGGGATCGCCCGAGCTCCCTATCACGAGGGCTTAGCGTTTCACGATAGCCTCAGCCGGCACCTTCGGGAGGCAGGTCAGGCGCCACCAATACAAACAGATCGAAGGCAGCATCATGTTTGCAGCGAATGTAATGTCCAGGAATGCCCCTCCATTTCATATGTAGAGTTCTGTGCAACCAAAAGGCAGACTTATAATTGAGCCGAATCGGGACTAGCGTGATATCAGCCTTGCCATGAATCATTCTGAGCGGGAGGGATGATGCACCCCACCCACCACAGTCATGGCCAACTTTATCAACTCGCGCCCAACACGCGACTTTTCGCAACAACATCCCCCAAAATACCCCCCATAGTCCTTCAAGATGCCGGTCGGAATCAACCAACCCTCAAATCAGATCAAACTCACAAATGTTTCGCTGGTACGCATAAAGAAAGGTATGAACCACCCCCGCCCAACTTCGGTACCAACTACTAATGCCCTGCCTACAGGCAAAAAGCGGTTTGAAATAGCATGCTACAAGAACAAAGTCCTCGAATACCGCAACCGCATTGAAACCGACCTTTCCAATGTCCTGCAGATCGAAAATGTCTTCCTAAACGTCTCGAAAGGCCAAGTTGCACCAAAAGCCGATCTCGAGAAGGCGTTCCCAAAGAAACCCCTCGAGGCCATCATAGTAGACATCCTAGAGAATGGTGAGCTACAGGTTGGAGAGAAAGAGCGAAATGCAGAGCTCGAGCGGACGAAGAACGAGGTCATTGGCATAGTAGCGGGCAAACTGGTAGATCCCAAGACGAAGCGCGTGTACACCAGTGGCATGATTGAGAAAGCATTGGATGGTCTGAGTAGCAATGCAGCTTTAGCACAGCAGCAAGGAGAAACGAAAGAGACAGATAATAAGGAGGATGGAGAAGACAAGGGCAAAGCCAAAGAGCTACCAAAATGGACCGGCATTGTCACAACCAAGTCGGCAAAGTCACAAGCGCTATTTGCAATGAAGGCCCTCATCGCACACCAGCCGATACCGGTCGCGCGCATGCAGATGAAACTGCGCATCACTTGTCCGACATCCGTGCTAAAACAAGCAGCGAAGATCGTCCCCAAAGCATCCGCAGGTGGCGAGGAAAAAGCCTCGGGTACTGTCAAGGACGCAATACTAGGCCTCATGGAGAAACTTGAGAGTCAAGATGTTGTCGGCTCTGAGTGGGAGGCAGTGGGACTGGTCGAGTCTGGAGCTTTCAAAGGCCTCAACGAGTTGATCGAGGGCCAGACCAAGGGCAAAGGGAATGTGGAGGTCCTGGAAATGGCGGTTGGTGCGGATGATTAAAGTTAGTGGTGACACGTCGCGTGCGCGAGTGCACGACTTCACGTGTTGGGCTGCACGCTGACTGATGAGGAAAAGAAATGGGAAGTGGGCTTAGAATGTTATTCACAGAAAAGGTGCAGGGTTGTATAGACCACATGAGTGGCATCGCACCGTGGCTTCCGCTTGTTTGCCGCCGCATGCAAAGGAAGTATAGAGACGGACATCTGTCCGGAAACTGACAAGAGTGCCATAGGTTCATCACACGGCCTCACATCTCTTATCCAAGCAGTCCATCATCTACATCACACTACTGAAAGACAGTCTGTCGTCCATTCCCTATTCAGCTGATTGCTCTGAACACCAATGACTCATCAAACACAGACTGTATTTGATTCAGAGTCTCACGTAAAAAGTAATCAATGATAACTTCCATGATAACCATCGCCACACCCTACTGTGCCTCCCCCAACAACCATCGTGCACTTCCCTATTCAGCATCGCTCACATATGCACCCCTGCAACTTAGCGTTGCGAGCCTCATCGACTGGTACCACGACACCAAGCAATGTAGCCAAGAAGTGAATTCGGATCGTGGAGACGGCTTACCATCTCAAATACTCTCTATTAGCGCAGCAACGGCTTTTATTGCCATGCAACCATGGCCACTCGCATCTGGCCAGCTGTCTCCGGCGTGCATGGAGCTGCATGTTCCGGCAGAGCAGCGCGTGGGGTGTCAAGCTAATGCACGCCTCGCAGGTCTACACAAGCCGTACGCTGAGCACGCCTTCGGGACATTATCCTATTCCCGAATAAGCAGAGGGTCGTGAATGCTCCTTACAGTTGCAGATGCACCATTAAGTTTGACAATGTGTGGACAGGTGATTGAATTGGACGTATTGATTAATGCATTGATTGAATAACGCCGGAGGTGAGAAGTCGTTACTACCTAGTATGTTACACATATGCTAAATTTGTACTGTCATTGTCGTTATCGTAATTCATGCTAGGAGAAACCCTTTTCGTTACGCTGTGTAGAACCGTTTGCTATAGTCGTAAGTTCGTGAAGGCGTACATGCAAAAGTGAGACCCAGATAATGCGGAACTGTGAAAGAAAAGACAAGAGAAAAAAAACCTATGCAAAAGCATTGCTCATTGTGACTGATCGACACTCACGTTCAAACACCTGGTCCAATATGCCCTAGAACACCGTTATCCGTCAAGTCATATCACCGTAAATTGTGTTGGAAACACTGCTTCAATCCCACCAACGACGATTGGCAACCCGTCCATTATCACTCAAAATGTCTAGTACTTCAGCTGTGCTGGTTCTTACGCCCCAAATCCGCTCAATCGGCTCTGCGATCGACAGCCAGTCAAGGCCTCGGACATCGTACAAGTCTAACACTACTCGAACCAACCAGGGCGAGTACATTGGATAGCTAGGATCCTGAAAGAGGAAAGGCGACGAAGGCTCTTCGATTGGTGTCGCATCGTCATATGCGGCTGACTGACAGAATGCCAGAGGATGTGGGCGCTGTCGCTGCGCTGGGAGTAACGGCAAATCCGACATAAGATCTATATCTTCTTCCGAGTCGGTTGGTGAGCTAGCGACCGAAGATGTGGTGCTCGATGTATCAGACATGATCGATTCGTCACTCATTTTGGTATGCAGTGGGAGCAGCACATGGGTCGGCTGAAGCTCGCCTTCTTCGGCTTCTCGAAGAACATTGTGTGACGAAAACGTTTTAGTGGCAATGGCGCCCGTTGATTTGGAGTAAGGTGATTCGTCTATCGGCGTAACACTAATACGGGATGACGGCGAGTCAAAAGACTGTGATCGTATGCGCACCTTGGGCGAAGGTGTGCGAGGGGGTGCGATGATAGTCGCCATACTGAATCGCCTATGAAAGTAATGGCTCGGCGCAAAGTGAGTAGTCGCAAATAATAAAGAGGACTGAAGGGCCTCAAGTCGGCCTGGTGGACAACCTCCTCCTGATTAAGGCTTATATCAACTGCACTCACTCAGCCCAGACGACATGTTCGCTGGCCCTGCATATCGGGTGAAGTGAGGCCATACAGTGCCGGCCTGCTGCATATACTGTGGATATTACAGGGTATTAGTGCATTTATTAGGGCAGAGTGCATGTTGCAGGCGGAGAGCGAATGCGAGTGGCTGAGAGTGGTCAGTGTTGCAGCAGGCGTGGGAGACAACGCACTCCGCACTTGGCATTGAAAGGGTGATGAGGGATAGGATGAAGGGTCACCTAAGTGAAGAGGGGTAAGCGTTAAACGACATTGGTGGGTCCAAACAGGAGAAGCCTGCAAGCTGAGTGAGTGGTGATGGCGTTGATCTATGGACAGAATTATTTGATGTTGAGCGCGGGCACCATAGGAAAAGAATTGATGAGGCTTGATAGCATGAAATCCCTGAATGCCGTTAACGGACCGTCCCGGCTGGCCCAATTACTTTCCGATGTCAGCAGACTTTGAAATGGCGTTGAATAGACGTGATGAGTATCTGTGTGACGTGGTGAGTGAAATGGGGCCGCATATGCGACCACTTCCACTATCTGCCAATCAACAGATAGTGTTAGCGCCACCTGTTGGAGTTGGATCAGATGCTTGGCAATGCGGGCCACGGATAGGCACAGGAAGTTACACTTGAGACAAAATGGAAGCTGATTGTGTAATTTTTTACAGGTTGTAATCGACCAACCCTTAGCCGTAGTTGTTCATCACCATTCCATGTCGTAAAAACCGCATGTGTGAATGTGAAAAGCCAATGAATGCCCTTTGATAAACACCGTAAGTGCACCACCCGATTCGTAGAAGCCGTATTCCAGCCCCAGCTGCCCAGCGCAAGCGAAAACCCTTATCCCTTCTTCTTGGACACACCAACAGTTCGGCCGCGACGACCAGTGGTCTTCGAGTGCTGGCCACGGACGCGAAGGCCCCAGTAGTGGCGGAGACCACGGTGAGCACGGATCTTCTTCAGACGCTCAAGATCATCACGAAGCTTGCTGTCGACACCGTTGGCAAGTACTTGGCTGTTCTTGCCATCAACGATATCGCGCTGCCTGTTGAGGAACCAGCTGGGGATCTTGTCTATACGATGTGAGCATAATACATAGCATGCGGACTGGTGCGACATACACTGCGATGGATTCTGGATGATAGTAACGATGCGCTCAAGCTCTTCAGAGGTAAGGTCACCAGCGCGCTTGGTGAGGTCGACGTCGGCCTTCTTGCAGACCAAATTGGAGTAGCGGCGGCCGACACCCTTGATCTTAGTCAAGGCGTACATGACCTTTTGCTTGCCATCGACGTTCGTGTTCAACAAACGAATAATGTATTGGAAGCTGGTGAGTGTCAGCACCGCAATTCAACATCGTCCGGATATAACCAATATCTGCAGTGCTCACTCCGTGCACAACGCTTCAAAGCCTTAAACGGTACAAGCCCATCCTCCAATCCCTTAGCATGCTGCCCAGTTGAATATTGCTGCCCTTCCGTTCAAGTGTCGGGATACCGAGTTCCATCTTGCAATCTTTCTCCAACATCCCCTGAACAAATGGGCCCCAGCATGCTTTGGGACCGGACGAGGAACGGAAGCGTTTTCCGTGGCTTTGATCATTGTAAAAGCTTAGTTGCGAAGTGCAGCAAGCGTGGCTGCGATATCGAGGGTGTTGGTGGCTATTCAATTGCATACGTACTTCGACTTCTCTCCGGTGACGAGCGCTAATACATAATCAATTTCAGGTTCTGTGGTAGTATGAATGGATGTAACTTACACATGATGGCGGCGTGTCGGGACTCGTCGATGTGATGTTGTCGTTGCTGGCGATGTCGAGGTTCAAAGTAATATTGAAACTGTGGATGTTCTGTGGGTGGCCCGTGCCCAACAAGCGCTATTATGTAAGAACGCCAAGAACCATCAGACCCACCTCTAACACCTTCTAGTACTGTGGGCTAACATTGTTCATCCTAACATGTTTCGCTGCGGGCCTTCTCGTGATAATCCAGCAGCACAGCAATAATTTCATTTCTCCTTGAAAAAATCTACTCAGAGTCTGCCTGGCGTTCTTCACCCACATGAAGGACCTGGGCAGTGCATGCATCCGCTTACACGATGTCTACTTCTAGCGCAGGCCGCAGCGCACTTTGGCACCCAGTCGTCCACTCAGCCATCACAACAACTGCTATTCAGCTACTATTATCTCATGCAAGAATCAGTGTGGTGAGTATCTGAAAGTGCTGCGCGCATATTCAGGCAGCTACATCTAGCCTTGCTCGTCTTTCCGTCTAGCAGTAGTCCTCCAAAACACTTCACTCCCGGTGGACGTACGTCGCATTATGTTCTTGTGTTGTAGGACTCCAAATACACTGACTTTCCTCGATGGTGCTGCCTTATCTCTAACATTTCCATTTTCAGTCCCAAGGCTTTCCTTGTTCCGTTCAGCTTCCGGCTAAAGGCCCTCATACATAGCGATCATTACTCTTTTTGATTTTATAACTCCCTCAGTGTTGTGTTTTTAGGCGTTTTCGGTTTAGTTGTCCCTAGCCTTGTCGTTGTGGTGGCAATGCTCATGAAGGCGGCTGTGCTCAACAAAACTGCATGGCGAGACCTGCTACTCTAATACCCGATGCCTGAAAAGAGGCGGAAATTCGATTGCTCATGCCTTGGCCGACGGCCGCCCATAAATGGGGCTTTTTAAAATGCAGGGCTCAACCGCGGTGAGCGTTAAAACGACCAGCGACCCCAGTGGCTTTGACATTGCCGCCTCAACACTGATACTTGCAGTGCAACTTATTCGATAGGCTTCTAAAATAGAGCTCCTACTAGGTTCTGACATCCCATTTAGTCAGCCTTCTTTATCATCGTCCACAATACCTCCTTCACCGGTGACAATCAATGCATACCAGCAAGCGTGCTCTCAGGCAATCTTGTCGTGGTAGTGGGCTTTCGGCCTTGTGACGGGTCCCTAGTAAACACTTGCCAACATGGCTGACCCAACATCTACCTTAGATGAGAGATTGCAATCGCCTAGTACTGGTCCGATCCACAGCTTTCCAGAAATCCGCCAGCCTGTTAGGCGATACACATCTTCCTCCAATGGTACTTACTCACCTCTTCCACCAGGACGCTGGACACTGGATATTCACGGGAATTGTCCAAGATGTCACCACCATCACAATTCTGTCCAAGTCAAGGTCAAGGTCACCCCCGATGTTAGTCATGTGAGCCACGTGCATTGTGAGAAATGCAATGAGACTTGGGCAGCTTTTGGGGGCCGCAACACTACGAGGATCTCTTTGCTATCCGTCGCTTCTACTGAACCTAATCCTGTCGAAATGGAAATTCGCTACAGGTTCATTGATGTAGTGAAGGCAGCAATGAAAGCAGCATCTCTAGAACCTTTGGCCGAACAGTCGACTCATGTCTCCTCAGTTCATCTATCTCCTCAGTCTCATACCAGTGGTGGAGCACATGCTTCTGCTTCGTTCCCAAGGCCATCCAATCCAGCTACGAATATTGACTCTGTACCGTCAGTAGAAATAGTTCGTAGTGCACCCACGATACATTCAGCCAAGAACAGGCACCCCCGTCGATTAATCTCCAAGGTCAAAGATAAGGTGACGGCGCGCTTTCCGATGCTCCACAGGGCCAATTTGATGAAAATCATTGGTGTCTCTAGGCAGTCAACGAAACCTAACAGACAATTTGAGAAGTCCCCTGTTCATACACCACCAGCTGGAGATCCGCACGCTATTGAAGCAGGACAACCACTTGCAGAAGGCACTTGTAATGGACTCGCCGATCATGAAATATTTCAGCCCAGCATCCCCAATATCAATGCAAATGATTGTCCCCCTTCCCGACCCTTCTTCGATACTGATGCTACTGGGCCTTCCCCTTCCGGTCGGCTTGCCGAGGTCGCTACTTTCTTTGCAAGCTTGGATCAATCAGCGCTCAAATCGATGAACGAACAAGAACGCGTTGAGTGGATGCGAAAACAATATACCTCCTTTAAAGCCCGGAGCAGGAAACTGAGAACTCCTCGAAGCATTTCTGCGGTTCTTCACACGAGCAATCGGTCCAACAGTCCTCATCTTCAACTTCTTTCTAATCGCGACTCACTCGATGTCTTTGGAGCTCTCGGCGGTCAGGATGACTTTGACTTTAGAGATGGAGAATCTTGGAGGAGTATTTCCATCAGTGACAGAACTTCAGAGGCAAACACAGCCTGTGACGCACGCTCAGTACGTTGGTCACGTGATTCGACACTCCAGTCATCGCAATCCGAGGTCAGTCAACACTCTATATCGGGGACCTCTTCACAACACACTTTAACTCAGGAGGCCTACCGTAGCCGTGAGTTCCTTATACCACCTTCGCAAACATGAGGAGTCCCTTGCGCCCCAGTGTGACTCATGTTACATTGCATACGGATATGAAAAAAAGGTCATTCGTGGATCTCAAGAGCCAGCATTCTTCCTCCCGCTATAAATCCCCTTTAAAAAATACTGGACAAGCGCTATTTCTATGATGTATAATTGGTGTCTCATGTATACGATCGAGTACACTCTTTTTAAGTGGTCTCCTAAACATACTCGTTTCGCGCATGTATAGATACGATGCAACGCTTTTTACGTTATGCATGATTTGAACCTGAGTTATGGTCTTATTTCATGGTCTTTTTCCTGAGGTTTGAGAGTTGTTCGCAGCTTTACGATTTCCGAAGTTGTGGAATACTTCATTGAAATAGGCCTATCTAGCGTCACTTTTGATATCCCCAACTCTCATCCTTACGATCACGTCATTTGTGAATTATGTGATGCGCATGTCACTTCCAGTTGTGAATTTTACTTTTGCGCTCATACTTTCTGATATAAACATTGCAGATCGACCTCCAAACTCCCAGTGGGCCAAAAGAGCGGTCTGGTAACACGACAAGTCACAAAAGATTTCGATAATATATTCTATATCATAAAGCTGCTCCTTAAACTTTATTACCTATTGAATTTAGATGCACTTAAGTGCCCTACGGCGCACTGAAATTTTCTTGTTCAGCTTATCTGGTTTGCTCAGTTTGTCTATTTTGTGAATAGAAATGTGTCGAGTTGCACTGGCACAAGTTGTCACGCACTGCGCTGTGTTCTGCTCTCTCTCTCTATCGCCGTTTCAGTGAGTTAACCATGTATACCGCCAGTGGAGCATTGGCTGGGTTTTGCTTATGAACCCAGGCTCTTGCTATTTTCATTGCTTTATTCCAATGGGTTTTATGACGAGTTAGTTGGCAATTAGACTTGTTTATCTAGATCAACTATTATACAATTGTAACCATGCATTCATTCAAGCCATCCCGAAACTGGCATTCACTGTCGTTGATATGCTCAGATACTGGGAATCCCACTCTCTCGAAGATTTCGCCATAAATGTAATGTAGTAAGAGGCTCCACGTCCTATAAACATTGAGTGACTCGTGATCCCCTGTACCTAGACCAAATATATGCTGCGTGACGGAAAGACCTCCCAAGTATAAGCAATATATGTTCATCTCAAAATTCGCCTTCATTAATCCATGTTCAATGAGGTCATAGTCCACATTGGCTTCCTGCCCATCAACAGTGAAATTTGAATGGATGGAAACCAATTTTATACTCAGATGCTCGACTGAGAAGTGTCGTGTATCATGCCCTGTATAGCTCTCCCTATGTTTGAGGCGAGCTGGCCGACCGCTGCCTTTGATTATCAAACATCCTCTTACAACTGTACCCATTGGGTCAAGTGATGATGGTGTACAACTCGTAGAGATAATGTCAATCCAACAGGTAACACTCTCCGGATCTTCCAATGTCGCAATCTGATAGTCCTTTGAGAATAGAATCGGACCTTCAACTGATGCCCAAGACGAAGAAGGGGCGCGCCACTTTATTGGTTTTTTGGTATAGTATCGTTGTGCCTCACAGTCAGACTCGGGATAGGCAAACCACATCAAATAGGCTGGCAGATTTCCTTTCTATAGGCCAGCCAAATATTCACTCTTCAGACGGTGTTGGTACTGTTGTGCGAGGCCGGAAAAGGCTGGCAGACGACCTTCTTCATGGCTGAGCTGAAGCCATGTAAAATCTTCAACCATTTTTTGCCACTGTAAATGAAGCTTTCCAGTTGAAAAATCTGGCAAAAGAGACAAGCTGTGCTCATACTTTACGCCATTGTTTGCTCCCAAACACTCACAAGCCGAAACTTCTCTACATTCCCAACTCAGCTCTTCGCCAAAATATAAGATGCGTGGTGGCAGTAACCTCTCTTAGTAAACCCAAGCTCTTGTCGTGAGTGGATACCCTTCGCGATGGGGTGACGAGCTATTCTTATCGGTCGGATGGTAGCTAAAGGGTATCCTAGAGTAAATGGTATAAGAAGATCCGTCTTTCATCTGACCAACATAGCTTTTCAAGCTGGCAGTGTGCCTCTCATATTGCATGAATATGGAGTCATTATTACTTCTCGAGACAGCTGCTCCAATTGTGAGGAATCATCATCATCGTGTTGAATTATACAAAGCTTGTCGATCCATAGATATTGGACTCCAAGCATTTGGCATATTTGAACGGCGTTTTGGAATAGAAGAGGCAGAGAATCCCATGAAATATTGTTCTGATAGCTACCATACGTTTCTCTCGTGCATAAAATAGTAGAGGATCCCCCCAACAGTGACTGAGCCAAATATATGAGCCAAATAAGCCATGAGTTTCGACTAGCTTGATAAATTCGTTTGATTTTCCAGATCAAGAACCCGCGTAGGCAGTAGCGCGTTACTTTTATTAGAACATCGTTCGTGGCCCACATTGCAGTTATGAATCCATTGCTGGATGCAATGGAAACTGGCTTCGGAGGCCGTTTTACCCGAAAGATGTGTTTTGGGGCCAACTATACTCCATGGTGAAGACGGATTGTCTTAGCGGGAAGGTACGGTCAGAATTTACACGATGTTGAGGTGTTATATACCATGTGTCGTTCAACGAACATCGTTATAGCAGTGAAGGGACTCACCATGAACAGTATAAATCTCCATGGTGTTGATTCTTTCCTGCGACACGGCTAATGTTAATAGACTACTATTTTGCTCCTTGTCGAAGAGCCAAAGATGTTGTATATCATGCGCCATGTGCAAAATGATCCCCACACTATGAAAGGTAGCTTTTATAATCGTGCATGACATAGACTTGTTACTAGCCCAAATAATATCTTCTGGGGATCTAGAGTTGGATAAGAAGTTGCCCACGGAACTGCTCTCCGTCGAATATCGACGGGTTCATGTCAAGGCATCCCGGGCAATGTGGCTTGATCGCTTGTATGAGGGCTAGATAACGAATAAGTTAGGTCATTATCCATAATTTGCGACATAAATCGAAGTTTTAATTAGTGGCAGCCTAAAGTGAATCCAAGTTCGCGGTTGCAAGTACGAAATCTTACATTGCGGGGGAACTTCTGCCAACTAGGATCACATAACTGACTCCATTTTCCATAGGTTTCGGCAACATGCTTGGATCGATGTACAATGCAGCTTTAGTTAGAAGTAATTATTACATAAAACAATGAAAACGGCATTTCGAATAGACTAGGATCATATATGTACTAACTGGCTGTAGCGACATTGTATGGACCAACTTCGTACCCCTGCCCCAGGGCTAAGGATGGATCATTAGCATGTAAATGAGGCTCGAGAATGATTTACCGTTGTTTTAACTAAATATTACAAGCAATAAAAAGGGGCTTAGAGATAGAATTGTAGTAGAGAAGTCCTAGCATTTTTATAATAACAGCTTTCAGAAGGTTAAAGGAAACCCTATGCACGCAATCTGAGCGATGCAACACTGATGTTAGACATGGGAAAAAATCCTATTGTTTAGAAGTCTAAAAACCTATGGTACTTCCCGTTACCGCGCGGTTCTCGCTACGTAGTGAGGAATATCAAGTAAGGTCACTCACTGCGTCGCGAGACACAGTGTAGCGAGACACATCGACTATTAAATCATCTCAAATGTATCGATAGTGTATATAAAAGTAGATCTTCGCTGTAATATTATTCTATAGTCAATCGTTCCAATGACGCCACCAGGTGTCCATACAACTTTCTACCCCGGTCTGACTGCAACATATAAGGTTGCACTAATCTCGGAGGGATAGAATGGAAGTCCCGTTATTGGAGCCTGGAGAAGGCCCAAAGCCAACAATACCTCATTCCGTGGGAAGAGGAAGCCCTCGTCAAGTCTCTTTTACAGATATCTACTCTCAGGCATCCTTTATGAATAAAGTTTATCCCGTCGCTCGCTTAACGCCTTACTCTCCAGCGTCCACAATCAGCCAGACTACAGAAGCCGCCGCACCTGAACTAGTCGATCAAGTTTAGGAAGCGTCACCTGGTAATCCAGGCAAGGATAGTTAAAGCGCTAAACTAGAACCGTCACGAGAAGAACATTTATACAAAGATTACACACTGGTTCGAGGTGATTTAATCAGTATTACAGGATCCAGCTACAATCGCGATTTTTAGTTTTGTCACCCCCACGCTCGGGCCACACCAAATATTTTGAACACTAAGAGCTACACCTTCTTCTAACCCACACAACAACATGAAAAAGAGGTATTTTGGTACAGAAATTTCGGGGAATCGAATGCGCAAGGGTGAGTTGTCAGAAGCGCAGCGTAATTATGGTATGGGTATGTTGGATGAGGGTGCAGTAAATAAGAAAGTAGCAGAGGTTCTGCGCTGCTCAAAACGTACGATACAACGGATCAAGCAACGCGTCCAAACCACCCACAGTACAGCCAGCCGACCTCGTACAGGCCACCCACGTGTATTAAATGATAGAGATATTCGAAGGCTAGAACGGATAGTCAAAAAGTACCCAAAAATTGAGTATCTTCTACTTATGAAAGAGGCGGGACTGTGGGACGAGGAGGCTGCCCAACCTACTGTTTCTCGCTCTACTATACGCAACGCACTAGCTGCAGAGGGTCTCCGCAAGTTTCGAGCGAAGCGTAGGCCAAAAATTACTAGAGAAACAGCCAAATTACGCCTCCAGCTTATCGAGCGTCTAGAGGGGTGGGAGTGGGAGAAGGAGACTCTTATGTTTAGTGATGAGTGTAGCGTTGCTCGTGGATCTGGCCATAATACAGAGTGGGTATAGCGCCTCCCCTCACAAAAATGGAGCCATGAGATGGTAGAGGAGGCGCCTACTAGTAAGCAGCCTGCTCGTATGGTATGGGGGGCTATCTGGCTCACAGAGGAGGGGGAGGTACGGAGGAGTCAGCTCATAGTCATAACCCGGGACCTACGGAGCCCAGGCAAAGGCTACACCTCATGGAGCTATATAAAAGCACTCCGGCAAGGCCTCCAGCCAGTATACAGTCCTGGAGAGTTATATATGCAGGATAACTCACGTATTCATACTGCTCAAAGCTCATTGGATTGGCTAGAGGCTCACGACATTCGACTCCTTGACTGGCCACCCTATTCTCCAGACCTTAACCCTATAGAACATGCGTGGCTAGCACTCAAAAGGACGCTCCATAAGCTCCACCCAGAGTTTGATACTATGGGAGATACAGCAGAGGAGTGGGTAGCCTTTGAGGCTGGCTTAAAGGAGGCATGGGCTGCTATACCTGACTCTCTCCTTAAGAAGCTGATTCTATCTATGCCGGACCGCCTCGCGGCCTGCAAAGCTGCAAAGGGCTACCAAACTAAATACTAGATACAATATAATTATTTTAACACTCTTGAGTAATTATTTGGACGTGGTTGTAGAGTTGTAGCGAGTTGAAGTGGTGGTCAAAAGTGGTGGGTGTGGCCCGAGCGTAGGGGGGTGACAAAACTAAAAATCGCGATTGTATCTTAGCGGAGAATATCTATAATATGGATAAGACATGAGCCATACTATCAATGCCAGGCTCTGTCAAAGTCCTCATAGCTAAGGATAACATACAAGACTACACGTATTAAGCGTACGACCGTAACTGTAGTCAAATGTATTAGTGCTAATGGTAGGTACCTGAACTTAGTGATTATTTGGCCCGCCACTACCTATAGGAGTAACCGGACTATATTTCCTACCTCTAGATGGTAGTATGCCTGCTCCGGATCTAGATATACTGATTCCTACATCAGCCTAGAATGGCTCAAGCGCGTCTTTGATCTAGAAACTAAGGGCCGAGCCCATAGTAAGCCTCGAGTGTTAATCTATAATAGCTTTAGGACCCACGAGACCCTTAAGATCCTTAAATTTTGTCTTGCAAACAATATTATCCTCTATTGGCTTCCATCACATACTTCCCATCTGCTTCAGCCTTGCAATGTCGTCGCATTCACCCCGCTCAAGGCCACGTACCGCGAAGAGGCTGAACGGCTAGTACGAGGTGGTGTGAACGCAATAGGTAAGGAGCATTTTACCTAACTCTATAGTCGTGCACGAAGCAGAGCATTTACGCCCAGAAATATTAAAGCTAGCTTTACTGCGAGTAGTTTGTTCCCATTCAACTCAGATAGAGTCCTCGGAGGCATACTAAACACCCCTACTAATTCAACTATCGAAGAAGTAAAGGAGGCAACGTTCAAAGTGGCTGTGAATCCCCGAGACGTTATACAATCGCCTGTTACGCCAGTAACGCCAGTAACGACACAAGGGTTGGTGTCGCTACAGGATATTATAGTAAACCAGGATGCCTAAGCACTTGATGAGAGGAGCAAATGTAGCCTGCAAAGGCACCTGGAGAAGTTCTCCAAAGCTGCTCACTTGGCTTTTCTAAGGGTATCCTCCAGCGAGACCAAATACAATTCTTGATGATCAATGATAAAGCTAAGTTTCGACGTTCAACTAGAGCAGAAATACTAGGGAAGGCGAGAGTCATGAAGTTCAACGAACTTGAAGAGGCGCGAGCGAAGCGTGCTGAGAAGGAGGCAATCAAGGAAGCTAAAGACAAGGCAAAGCATGCCCGAAAGGAGAAAGCTTCGCAAGGAGAAGCTGCTAAAAACAAGGCAAAACGTGGACGAAAACGCAAGGGCTCATTAGATACCGATATTCCAAAGAAAAAGGTGGCAAAGCGAAGCGAAGTGCAGGATGAAGAGGGTGAACTTGCGCTAGTATGGAAAGCTCCTGAAGCGCGTACGTAGTAGTAATTAGTTACAGAAATTGAGATTGAGTTACCGCCTACAAAATCAGTGACAAAGTCAGCTTAATCACAATAATGACCAACGTCTGTCACTGTAGCGTGGCGAGACACTTTTTCTTGCAGACCTTCGGATTCGTGCTACATTGTTTGTATAAACTTAGTTAACGCGCCATAATTTTAAAAGCACTCTTCTTCAACTATACTAGTATCCAAGCCGTAAATGTTAGGTGTTAACAATACTGCCGCTCGTTCTAACAACACTTTTATTACCTCTCTATCAATACCCCCTGGTAATCCACGACACCACGCGTCTAGTAAGGGCTCGGACGGTTGCAAGGGAAGTCAAGATGTTGAAAAGTATAAGGCTGGGCTCGACAGGTCGATTTAGGGTAGAGATGGTGCATTCCGGGAGTTTCACCAATCGAACACGTTCGACGTACTCAGACCTTTGCGTAGGCTAGCATTTAAAAGCAGCTGTGGCGCAAGGCATCCTTCAAACTAATGGCCAATTGGAGAGCAAGTTTATCGATAAGGTGCGGCACTGAGATGATTCGTACGGAGAGCACGCGCTCAGCCTCAGCCTCTGCAGCAGGGCCGCTCGTTCATCATGTTGCCTTGCTCATAGCTTGATATTCGCTCTTACATGTCTACGGCCGTGTCTCGCCCTTCCGCGACATGGATCCGCTCAGCGTTGCGGCCAGCATCATCGCTATCCTCCAGCTCTCAGCCAAAGTCCTCGCCTACCTCAACGACGTTAAGGACGCCTCTAAAGGCCACGCACAGTGCGCGATCGAGGCTAGCAATCTGCACAACCTCCTAACGAACTTGAGATTTCGACTGGAAGAGGGACATACCCATCAGCCATGGTTTGACGCAGTCCGGGCCCTTGCAGTCGAGAACGGGCCGCTCGACCAGTTTAAGCAAGCGCTGGAAACTCTGCAGACAAAGATTACAGATGGAGGTCGTCTGAAGAAAATAGGTGGGGCATTAATATGGAAGTTCAAGAAAGAAGAGGTCGACGACATTCTCGCTCGGATGGAGCGACTCAAGACGCTAATAGAGATCGCATTGCGAATGGATCACTTGTAAGTTTCTGTACTAGCACTACGCAGCAGCTGAGCTTACACGCACAAGCAAACTCTCTCAAGTCATCAAAGATGATACCGATCTCATCCGGACGCACGCCTCGGCCATCAAGTCTGCCGTAGACAAAGTCCAGCATGGACAAGCTACCGCAAGTCAACGCATGCTTCTAGAATGGATATCATCAAGCGACTATCCTGCTCAACAATCGGATATGATAAAACGCAGGCAGGAAAAGACATGCCAATGGTTTTTAGACGCACCTGAAGTGGCGCGATGGCTTAACGAGGTCAAGACTACTCTCTTCTGCCCAGGGATTCCGGGGGCTGGCAAGACCATGGTAGCAGCTGTCGCAGTCGACCACCTTTTAAGCTCGGCACGGAACGACACACACGGAGTTGCGTATGTTTACTGCAACTACAAATCCCAAGCGGATCAGGACGCCGCTAGCATGCTAGCAGCCATCCTCAAGCAGCTAGTCCAGGGTCGACTGTCAACACTAGGCTCTATAGAGCAATTACATCAGAAGCACGCTAACCGTGGCACTAAGCCATCACTCGACGGTATATACAGCGTTCTCCGGGACGTGCTCGCACAGTACCCGTACGTCTATATAGTTGTCGACGCGTTAGACGAATGTCAGAGCGAAATACGCCGCCAGCTACTAGCCAAGCTCTTTGATCTACAAAAAGGGGCGGATGTTCGACTAATGGCTACCTCGCGATTCATACCAGACGTTGAGGACGCCTTTAAACAAGCGCTAAGGCTGGAAGTACAGGCCAGCGGAGAAGACGTGAAGCGTTTCGTGGCTGGCCAGGTATACCGGCTGCCCGTATGCATTCAACGCAACGCCGCGTTGCAGGAGCTAGTGCAGGAAAAAATAGTAGAAGCTGTAGACGGCATGTAAGTCACTTTTCCTGTTTAAACTGCGTTACAAACTTATGTGCTTAAAGGTTTCTCCTTGCCCGCCTGCACATAGACTCTCTGTTGGATAAGAGGACGCTAAAACACGTGAAATCGACTCTGGATAAACTCTCAAAAGATACAGCTGCGCTCGATCGTGCGTACGGAGAAGCTCTCCAGAGGATCGAAGGCCAGCTAGATGGTGATCGCGAATTAGCAAAGACCGTTCTAACGTGGATTACATTTGCGAAGCGACCGCTGACTACTGCTGAGATATGCTGTGCCCTAGCAGTCGAACCTGGCGAAGCAGAACTTGATCCAGAGAATAAACCTGATGTGGACGATATAGTGTCTGTATGCGCCGGCCTTGTTGTGGTCGATAAGGAGAGCGCTATTATCCGTCTCGTGCACTACACCACGCAAGAATACTTTGAGCGTGTCAGCTCTAGGCTAAGCCCGGATGGACAGGTGCCTATAGTAGAGACATGTCTGACCTACCTATCGTTTAGCGTTTTCGAAAGTGGCAGCTGCGTTACTGATGAGGAGTTTGAAGAGAGGTTACGTCAGCATGAACTTCTAGATTATGCAGCTAAACATTGCGGTGAACATATGAGACATGTAGAAGCTGAGCTTGTTGACCTAGTTTGTACATTTCTTACTAAAAGTGGTCTCCTTTCGTGTGCTACACAGGTATTATTTGTCCCGAGCTACAGGTACGAGGGGTACAGTAAGGAACATCCTACTATTACGAGTTTACACTGGATAGCACGATTCGGACTATGTGAGGTAGCGAAAGACTTTCTACGCACAACAAAAGAAGACGAAATAAGTGCAGTCAGTGTGATAGACAGTAGGGGTCAAGGCTCGCTGGTATACGCAGTGGAACATGGGCACTATGAGATGGCTAAGTTACTGCTCGATAAGGGCGCGGACGTCGACGCGCAGGGTGGAGGCTATGGCAACGCACTCCAGGCAGCTTCATCTAAAGGCCACGAGCAGATTGTGAAACTACTGCTAGATAAGGGCGCGGATGTCAACGCGCAGAGTGGATACCACGGCAACGCACTCCAAGCAGCTTCATCTGAAGGCCACGAGCAGATTGCGAAGCTACTGCTAGATAAGGGCGCGGACGTCAATGCGCAGGGTGGATTGTACGGCAACGCAATCCAGGCAGCTTCATCTAGAGGCCACGAGCAGATTGTGAAACTACTGCTAGATAAGGGCGCGGACGTCAACGTGCAGGGTGGATTGTACGGCAACGCAATCCAGGCAGCTTCATATGAAGGCCACGAGCAGATTATGAAGCTACTGCTAGATAAGGGCGCGGACGTCAACGCGCAGGGTGGAGGCTATGGCAACGCAATCCAGGCAGCTTCATATGAAGGCCACGAGCAGATTGTGAAGCTACTGCTAGATAAGGGCGCGGACGTCAACGCGCAGGGTGGAGGCTATGGCAACGCAATCCAGGCAGCTTCATCTAGAGGCCACGAGCAGATTGTGAAGCTACTGCTAGATAAGGGCGCGGACGTCAACGCGCAGGGTGGATTGTACGGCAACGCACTCCAGGCAGCTTCATCTAGAGGCCACGAGCAGATTGTGAAGCTGCTGCTAGATAAGGGCGCGGGCGTCAACGCGCAGGGTGGAGACTACGGTAAAGCACTCCAGGCAGCTTCATATGAAGGCCACGAGCAGATTGTGAAACTACTGCTAGATAAGGGCGCGGACGTCAACGTGCAGGGTGGAGGCTATGGCAACGCAATCCAGGCAGCTTCATCTGAAGGCCACGAGCAGATTGTGAAACTACTGCTAGATAAGGGCGCGGACGTCAACGTGCAGGGTGGATACAACGGCAACGCACTCCAGGCAGCTTCATTTAGAGGCCACGAGCAAATTGTGAAACTACTGCTAGATAAGGGCGCGGACGTCAACGCGCAGGGTGGACACTACGGTAAAGCACTCCAGGCAGCTTCATCTAAAGGCCACGAGCAGATTGTGAAACTACTGCTAGATAAGGGCGCGGACGTCAACGCGCAGAGTGGATACCACGGCAACGCACTCCAAGCAGCTTCATCTGAAGGCCACGAGCAGATTGCGAAGCTACTGCTGGATAAGGGCGCGGACGTCAACGCGCAGGGTGGATTGTACGGCAACGCAATCCAGGCAGCTTCATATGAAGGCCACGAGCAGATTGTGAAGCTACTGCTGGATAAGGGCGCGGACGTCAATGCGCAGGGTGGAGACTACGGTAAAGCACTCCAGGCAGCTTCATATGAAGGCCACGAGCAGATTGTGAAGTTACTGCTGGATAAGGGCGCGGACGTCAACGCGCAGGGTGGAGACTACGGTAAAGCACTCCAGGCAGCTTCATATGAAGGCCACGAGCAGATTGTGAAGCTACTGCTAGATAAGGGCGCGGACGTCAACGTGCAGGGTGGATTCTACGGCAACGCACTCCAGGCAGCTTCATTTAGAGGCCACGAGCAAATTGTGAAGTTGCTGCATAAAGCGGGCGCTATCCAGTTCAAAGGGGCAGACCTCGCGCCGATGCTCGATGTACGGTAGTCAGCCTTGTCTTTTAAAGCATTGCAACGTAGAGGCGGCTGGCGGGCAACTGTAGGCTGCCTGGGCTATAAACTATTGGAGCGGGTAGATAGCAGCGATTATCGAGAGCAGTCATCCGCTACAACTATTTCTAGATACAGTATAGTTGGGTATACCGTCAATTTCGATCTGATTATATCTATAGACATCTGAGTACGCTACTGTATGCTAAGAACAACTAAACTGTCATACCCTGTCAGACGAGTTTTGCCAGTGCGGAAAAACTGTCGGAGTGCATACTACACACCTAAAATTGACCTCTGGGCCCACAGTCTTCATCCTTTGGTCTTGGGCTTCCTTTCACTCCCAACGCATGAGTAAGATTCGCTGTCATGAAAGAACAGGGGGTGCCTGTCAAGGGAGGGTCGGTGGACGACACAAACAGAACGATCGTTGCAACGAGTAACACGGCGCTTTTCTTCCTCGTAGGCTGACGCACTAGGAGAATAAAGGCTGTAGAATCGATGCGCATTGAACCTTTGGTAGCTTAATTAGAGGTACCGACCAGGTTGGCAAAGTCATATAATCTCGCATGCCATGGCAGCTATATGGCTAATGGGGACATGTTAGCATCATGGCACGATTCTTGACACTAGAGCAACCTAGTCTATAGATAATGAAGTGTATAAGCGCCTCGCTATAGTGCTGGAGTGCGCGAAGTCCGTTCTTGACATAAGACGAGCGTCTCCGCAATTAGGCATGAAGGCGGCAACGTAGTGTAATTGTGGTGTTGTTAATGTAAGTATTGTTCTTGAGTAGGCATAAAACATAGATGCTGCGAATCAAATGGGATATCTAACGTACTTGAGATTTTGATGTTCTCTGAAGTCAAAGTACTTGTAATGTGTCTTGCTACGGTATGTGTCTCGGGACGCAGTAACCGAAGTTAGGGAGCTTCACAAATGAAAGTCGTTAACACTATGAAGAATCCTATGATCTACCCAAGGGTATGGTGAATCTTACTCAGTACTTCGTGCAACATAATAGGCCCACTTGTTCATTCTCAATACACTGGAGGCGGTCATAGTCTCACTCTTTCACTCTGCACATTTAAAGACAGCCGAGAGGACAATTCACCATGATTTTTGATGCACATTGACAGATAAACTTTACATATCCTATACCAAAGCCTACAATAATAAACACCAGTAACCCAACCCCAAGATCCCATAGTAGTGTATTTGAACTCTCTGGTGCTCCCGTCTCACTGATCCCAATCAGCTTGCTCTTCCTCGTCTTCATCAATGGCACCAAAAGGATCTTCATTCAGCACACAAGAGCCATAACCATAATAAATTGATTGACGCTGCGGCTTCGGCAGTTGATGAGCCTCATTTGGGTGCGACGTAAGTAGATCCTTATACTTATTAAACCTGTCCTGATGCGTGTAATGGTAGTCAAACGACTCAAACGACCGAAACACCCCACCGTTGCCGCCATCATAGGAAAACTCGGCAGATGGGTAGCGTGAGGAGCCCGCCGATGAGTGAAATCCAGGCACTGATTTTGGTGAATGTGGAAGGTCTTTGGTTGCTGACTTATGGCGTTTCCTGCGTTTTGGGATATCTGGGACACTTGGGATATCCGGGTCGAGAAGTATAGGCATAGGTCTCCGGTGAGCAGATACAGGGGTTTGGGAAACAGGAAGTGAAATTGGAAGAAGGACAGAGATGCTATCATCCGGACCAAGTGAAGATATGCTGTCAGAATAAACTTGTGCTGGGATAGCTTCCACGCTGAGCTGAAGGGCTGAGTCCTTTACACTTTGCGAGTATGGATGATAGAATTTTTCAGTGGACGGCGCTTGATGTTTGTGAGCCGGTGTGTTCATGCCGAGCGATTCTAGTGGCGAAAGACAATGGATCCTATTTGGTCGTGGTTCTGGGCCTATCTTAGAGTCAACGACTTCCTTGTCGTCATGGAATGGATCCGAAGACTTGGGCTTATGTGTACTACCATCAACGCTATACTGTCCTCCATATATACTTGGTCGCTCCGCTCGCCGAAGTTCATTCCACTCCCTGTACAATTTTTTTAATTTGAATCCAAATTCCGTGGCGCTGGGCAAGACCGCATCTCCATTGGATGACGCCCTCAGCCAGTATTGAACAAACCTAACACGCTTTGATCGTGGATGGATTGCGCTTGCTACACCTGTCTCAGCAAGAACTACTTTCCTATTACAAAGTTTTTTAATTTTAAATCGACCAATCATACCAGCATATAGAGCGAACAGGATGTCAACATCGGATCCGATACGTGCTATGATACAAGCCGGGCACTGCTTAGGTTCATATTTCCATTTTAGTCCATGCATTACTGGCGTGCGACCAGGTGGTGCAGAAGTTTCCAACCTGAATTCTTGACACCACATCTCCAGCACAGGCTCTAACTGTCGTATTTTAGCCTCCTCAGCACCACTCAAATTCCCGCTCATGATAATTGGGTAGATGAACCTACCAATACCATACTCAAACTCGTGCTTTATCCAAGCCCAAATGTCGTCGATAAGATGGTAATCGAGACCTCTGTGTGTGTGGCAAAGATTGCTTGATATGGAAAGGCAAGAGCGCTGCAATATGCTAGGCAATTCTTTAATATCGGCTTTGACTATTCGTGGGGAAGAACCACGCAGAACGCGCACAAGCTTTTCCATCTCTTCGTCAGAAAGCTTACGAGTGTTCATGTTTTGACGATTGGAAGATGTCGTGGATGAAAGTTTCTTGTGACTCACTGTGTGGTCTGTTACCTCCTAATTAGTGTAGGTAGTGTTGGCGATTAAAGTAGTCACTGTGTGTCGATGCTGATAAATACGATTTCGTTTGAGCTGGCGTTGAACCGGAAGGTAACTTTAAAGTCAAAAGCAGAGATTTATGTTCGATATTCCTCTAACTTTGTAAGGTGTTATGAGCACAATGTATTTTGAGCCAGTGCTGTTACGTCCATTGTGTAGTAAACTATATGTGAGGATAGCATCAGGGTGATACATTGTGACGAGTGTTAGACGCAACTGTTACTACCATGCATGCTTTGATAGCATTTTTACGCCAAGGCCTCGTGAGGAGCTATGGATGTTCTGTGCCCTTAGTTTTGATAGTAAAAAAACTCCGATGTCAGTATGGCGTTTCAATGCAATGACAACAATTTGAGAAACAACCAAATTGATTGAGTGTCGTAATTCGAACTAACTATCATGACGCCAACCAGCCTTCGTACAATGCATGAGCGAATGTCCCAAAATTCAAGAATAGCCCCCTAGTTTCAGCCGAACCAAGTGGTACATCCACAAGAATCCAAAAATGTAATACACAACAATGCAGCGAATGTATGAATCCTATCCGAGTCTGTACACTAGAAAACTATACATTACCTATCTCAGATGCATGATGTTTACGTAAGACAAGGCAGATGATGCCTTTATGGTAAGGAAGATTTAGTGTGAGCTCTCCATACCCAAGACGTTCGCTCTACGGCCGTGGAGATTGGAGTTGACCATATTGGTCAGATCTTTGAAATTTCCTGCTGGTGATGAGATGCTTGTCGCCTTCTTCCGTGAAATGCGGGGTGTTGAAGCTCCTAGTGGCCGGATGTTCTCATCCGTCGCTGTGAAAGAAGTGATAACAGATTCTGCAGGTATCGCTTTCACCTCATTCTCATTCTCTTGATCTAGCTTTTGCTGCGCACTCCGGCGAGCTCGCTCGTATTTTTCTTTCACGTCGCCTTTGTACATGGTTCCGCCCAGCCGGTCGAGGTAAACGAAGAATGGTTGGGAGAAGTTGGTTTTGATACCCCAACTTTGATGGTGGATATCGTGGTACGCGGCATCATTGGGAAAAATCCAGTGTACCGGATCCCATGGGAATGCATATCCACCATGATCAAGCACTGTCTTAATGGTGGATCCAGTGAAGAACCACATAGACTGTCTCGTTGTCATACCCGTGAGTAGATAAGCTAATCCAGCACCCAAAGTATCTAGAGCAAATCCCTCGAGGGGGTGATTGTATAACGCACCATACGCGTAGGGTACATAAAGACGGTGATGACGTGAATGGAATGTCACTTAGAAGATTAGCTGATTGCGATGGCTAGATCAATGCCGCCAAACTCACCATATAACCACTTATTCATATGCATAGCGCGATGTAGCATATACTCCCACGCATCAATGATGACAATAGCAGCAATGAACTGGATCGCCGGGATGGCAAACCAGTAAACGAAGCTTGCAACAGTCAACTCCCACGGTGCAAAGGCAGGAACTAGAGCATTTCCACCGGCGACAGTAATAGTCTGGACTAGTCTGGGGTATTCTCCACCCATGGCTACTGAAGCAAGTATGGACTGCGATTGAGAGAGTTTTGTAGCTAGGCCAGCAGGGTTGAGCCCCACTGTAGATAAGATATAGGGAACTGCACGCTGGGCCAGGCGAATCTTTTGGGCATACCAAGCGACGTCGTGCTCTGCCCTGCCAGTCATTGGCGCCTCGTCAAAGACAGACAAGCTGAAGGAGGCTATGATCTGAATTATTTGTTGCAGGATGACGTCGCGCAATACTTCGTAACGCGACACATGATTGCGTTTGAGCACCTCTGCAGGGGTATGTAGTCGGTACTGTGGGAATAGGTCGTACACATCAATGGCGTGGAAGACCAATGAGACAATCCAGTATCCGACAACTGGCAGTGCAGCTTGTAGAAAAGGATCCGAGGCCCATGAAACCAGTGGTGTGATAGGATATAGCGTGTATTCGGGGAGGGGAGGGAGGTTGTTTGAGGTTAGGTTTGCGCTCGCCATGGCGCGGCGTATAGGATCGAGGCTTCGCAAAATGGCAGCCAAGTATGAGTTCACAATGCAGAGTCAAAGTGAAGTTGGTGAGACAAAATGGAGGCAAAGGCTTAGGGATGTAGGTATGGAGGTGCTGCAAACGGCGGTAGCTACCTAGGTATGTACTTAAGCAGTTGGGAAACCGGATGGCGCGGACCAGGGAAATTAGGAAGAAGGAACAAAGTCTGGACGAGCTAGGAATTGAAGACGAACAGGAGAGTGGTAAGGTAAGATATAGAATGGTATGAGCTCAGTAAGGAGAGGCTGTGGTAAGCAGAGCAAAGTTTGGGTGGAAATAAAGGTCGTGTGAGGGTGGTGAGAGGCTTCTTCATTAGGTTGGTTAGGTTGGGATCCAGGAGACTCTGCGCGTCATGTCATCCTCAAAAGCTCCGGCATCCGATCTGGATGTGCCCCTTGGCGCAAAACAAGGCTAAAATCTGCTTTTGGCTTAGTGCTCATTTGTCCCAAATTTCGACCCCACCATAGATTTCCTCCCGCTAGGTTGTCAAGCGTTTCGTTCCCGTCCAGCGTACAATTCCTCTGCCTTGCACCTAATCCGGCTTTCACTTCTTCTCTCCAACCATCCACTCGCACCACCGTCGCTATGATCATTTTCAAGGTACGTTCTGGCCTGCACTGCGCACTCTCTAGCCTGGCCTGCACTGCGCCTGTCCTGACCTGCGCAACTACCCCGCCTTCTCCTCAGAAGCATGGGCGTGTTTCGCAGATTTCAATACCACCACATACTACCTACACTATGCTGATACCCAATTCAGGATATCCTCACCGGTGACGAGATCATCTCCGACTCGTATGACCTCAAGGAGGTCGACGGCGTCGCCTACGAGGCCGACTGCAGAAAGATCACCGTTGGAGGAGAGTCGTTCGGTATGGTTTTTCTCGCCCCTCTCTAGCCACTTCGTAGGAACTTATAGACTAACTCTACTCTAGATACTGGTGCCAACGCATCTGCTGAGGAAGCCGAGGAAGGTGCCGACGACTCAGTGGAGCAGGTCATCGACGTAGTTCACTCCTTCCGCCTGAACGCAACCAGCTTCGACAAGAAGGGCTATCTCACATATCTCAAAGGTGCGTACCAATTACATGGACGCGTTGCCTGTCATGCTGAATCTATCCAGGCTACATGAAGGCGGTCAAGGCGAAACTCAAGGACAACGGCGCCAGCGACGAAGAAGTCAAGGATTTCGAGACCAAGGCTTCAGGTTTTGCCAAGAAGATCATTGGCAGCTTCAAGGACTACGAGTTCTTCACTGGCGAACAGATGGATCCCGATGGCATGATTGTTCTGCTCAACTATCGCGAGGATGGTGTCACACCCTATGTGACTGTATGGAAGCATGGTTTGAGCGAGATGAAGGTCTAGGTCTGGGAGCAGTGAAACGGGCGATGTAGAAAAAGTTCATTGAGGTTGTTGATATCATGAACGCCTTGTATGACAGGGTACCACCACAGTGCGAAAAGCATTACGAATCTACACGACCATCTTGGATTCATAACTACTAGATCATCAGCACTTGACCGCTGTATCTAGTGATTCGTCATTTTGATCCTAAAAACATATCAAGACTTCCAGCGTTCTAGTTTCGTGTGCGTAGAATGATGCTTTCTTCCCAACTTTGTCAAAGTATCAGCAACAATCATCAGCAGTAAAGAAGACTATTAAGTGTGACAAGCGTCCCGTGACTGCGCGAAGCGCGTTGCGTGAATTCGTATGCACAGACCATGCACAGTCACGCCTTGCCATGCAGCCTGAGGCCCAAATCACATCCTTGATAATTCACCCTAAATAATCATTTTGCTTGTTTGTTGTAGCGGCTACCTTGTTTTGTCTGGGTTCCGAATTGCTTCAGAGTTGCCTCCTAGCGATCATGCGTCAGTCCCCACGCTTGAACCAAGGCAACCACGATGCGGGGGTTGGGGCTAGTCTAAGCGTAGTGCCTACCGACTCAGTTGCACCACCCAGAACCCCGCAACACACGAGATCCAGAGCTACACTCAACAAAACTCTTCCCAAATCTGGAGAAGATCTCAACAAACGGGTCCAGGCCTTAGAGGACGAGTGGCGTTTAGGGCTTCGGATTCGTGGGAATGACTGGTCACCAACCACCAACAAGGACACTGCTGACAGGATCTACGGCAATTTCAAGACCCTATACTATACCAGGTTTTGGAAACTCGGGCCAGCACTGGATGAATTTCGTAGTATTGCACGGGATTGTGCACCAGAAAGGCGCCTTAATCTACTACATGACACACTGAAAAGCAAGATCCCCCCAAATACGCCTTCAGGACCCAGAATTAGGAATCTACAAGAGTTCACTCCTTCCCATTCATGTAAGTGGATATGTTGATCGGCACCCCACTAGACCTGAACTTTGATTCCTCATCACGTTTTTATAAACGTCGAACATTTTCTGTGTCCCGTCCAAAATAAGACATACGCTGAGCTAACTCTAGATTGTAGCTAATCAACCCACTCGATCTACTTCCCTATTTCAAGATTCCGGTAGAGGAGAGGACGGGATCGATTCATATCACACTACTGCTAGTGCCGATCCAGGGTCGCCGACCGATGTAGACGACGATGATTACCACACACCCCCTTCGCCTTCAAAATCTGCGGCGCAGAGACGGGGAGAATTGAGGCAGCTCAAGTCATCATCAGAATCCAACGCCATGAAGCGATTATCTGAAGGCTCAAGTACTTCAGAGAACTCACCAAAAAACACGCGTACTTCTAAAGGAAAACAGCCAGTTGATAATACAACTGTGCCAAACCAGTTCAAAAAGCCACTACTGCCAATGGCCCATTCCTTTCCACGCAATGAGGTCGCCTCCTGGACGTCATCGACGAATACTTCATTCGAGAAGACCAACTCCGTATTCTCTTCACAACAAACGCAAGCGACGAGCGCGAACACATCATTTGATACTGATGGAGCTAATGAATATGCACCTTACAACGGATTCACAAGGAGGAGTTCAACAAGCCTTGAGTCTTTGCTAGCAACAGAAGCGGGTGCTGCACTAAGCGAAGCCGAGCATGAACATGCTCGGGAAAGTGGACGAGAGCACCTATTTCTACGGGATACCTCAGCAAATAGGCTTACACGAAGGAGTTCGACCAACCTTGAGTCTATCTCAGTCGCAGGAGCGGAAGCTGTAATGAATAGGTATGAACGCGAGCATTGTCTTCAAGTAGAGAGGGAGCAGAATCGTATTTATTCGCAAGAAGCTAGCCGAGAGAGCAATTCAACCTATGGCTCAGTTGACGACGACATGTTTTATGACGCAACTAATACTGTCGAAGAGGCGGCAAGCTCCCATTTAAGGTCTATTTTAAGTCTAGGCACGCTAGTTCAAGAACCCAAAGAGCAAAACGATGACATGCGACACATACAAAATCCTCCACGTGCCGAAGCGGCGACTAGACAATCTGTTCCAGCCACAGGGCCCAAAAAATGGCACATCATCCGTGACATACCAACGGAAAATCTCTTTGTCAGCATTGCGCCTAGCAATTTCCGCGACATTCCTTACTTCATTCAGTTCATCTGTCAATACCTTGCTGTGACGTTTTCTATTCCTCTGGAGGACCTGTTCCACGCGGTGAACAATGCATATGTCTGTGCAAATTCAGAGTCCTTTTGGTCGGCTGTCGAAATAAATTCGAGCACCAAAACATTATCTGTTAGGAAGATCATGGGGAACCATATCTGGCAAGCTGCGAAGAGGGAGTTTGAAGGATATACTTTCAAGGGCAAGATCTTATTTACATCTGGCAATGACCGATCCAAGCCCGTCTTTTGCTTCCAGCCTTTGCCAATTCAGGCAGATAAATCGTGTCGCTTTCAAAGAAAATTCGGCGCTGACCGCTTCCTATACGTTACCGCCCCAACCTTCGAAAGCAAGTCGTCACCTCGATTCACCTACGCCGACATGCGAGATATACGTAAGAAATGGGATGAATGGTTGAGCAAGGAGCATACTTTTTTGAATCGCAAATGGAGAGTCTTTCATATCGAACCAATGAGGAATAAAAAGAGTAGACGTGGACAGGGCGCTGCTATGCATGATAAACGGATTGTGCTCTTCGCTACTGAAGGCTGCGGCATTGAACAGCCTTGTTCTGTTGGTGAAATGCTTAATTGGTTTTTGCCATTAGCAAAAAATCAAGATCAACCCTTTTGCAAAGCATATGCACGCTTCGATCTAGGCCTCTCGCGAACAGTCCCGACAGTAATATTCAAGCCCTCGCAGGTCAGTTATGTCGCGGACAGCCTCTCGAACGGAGAAGAGGAAGCAACTGAATTTAATGACCCAAGGCTTCGTTGGATGGCTATTATAAGACGACCGGTAATGAATGATGGTTGCTCGCTCATCTCTGTTGCTGCCGCAATCATGATCTGGAAGCAATACAGAGAGGTAATGGGGATAAGAGGGCCACAACCACTACCAAGCGCTTTCCAAGGCCGCATCGGGGGAGCGAAGGGTATGTGGATCGTCAGCGGAGAGTCGTTCAGCAAAGACCCAAAAGACCTCGAGCTTTGGATACAGATCAATGAAAGCCAGCTGAAATTCAAGCCACACCCGGAAGATCTTTCAGATGACACCTTCGATCCACTACGATTGACTTTTGAAGTTTCAAACTACAGCTCGGCACCATCACCGTCTGAACTTCACGTCTCCTTCATTCAAATCCTAATTGATCGAGGAGTCCCAAGAAACAGCATTGCTGCCTTGATGGAGAATCATCTGGATGCTGATAGGGCCGATTTGCTAGACGCATTGAAAGACCCCACTAGAATGTACGAATATATGCATCGCAATGGCGCCAAAACCTATTATGCCTCAAGCGCCGATGTTCCGTGGCAAGCGGCAATGCCTGTAAGGTCAGAAGACAAGATCAGGTTCTTGCTCGAGTCTGGCTTTCATCCTGCAAAATCTACGTATCTAGCAGCTACGATCGAGCGCTTTATACAAGATAAACAACTGTTAAAGGAAACAAAGCTGCGTACACCTTTGGGCAAGTCAACGTTTCTCTTCGGGGTCGCGGATCCCCTAGGGGTACTTCCACCTGGGGAAGTTCATGTGAACTTCTCGAAGCGATTCCTCGACGAATTGACGGAGGAGAGCTTTCTGGATCTCAAGAACAGGAATATCCTTGTGGCCCGACAACCAGCTTGTCGACGCTCGGACGTACAAAAGGTTCGCGCTGTCGTCCATCCTGCACTCTCACATCTGCCTGATGTTGTTATTTTTTCATCACGAGGTCAGTTTCCCCTAGCGGGTAAGCTCCAAGGTGGTGATTACGATGGAGACTTATTCTGGTTGTGCTGGGAGGATACTCTGGTGGATCCATTTCGTAACGCTCCAGCGCCAGTGGAAAGCCCAGATCCTACGCCCTACGGCATCAAAGTCGATAAAAGGGAGTTGAAGGATGTGATGAATCCTAACGACTTGAATTCAATAGATAGCCTGCTACAGGAGGCTTTCAAATTTCGATCTGACCCCTCCCTGCTTGGACAGGTTACTGTCTTGCTTGAAAAGCTGGCCTATCGAGAGAACAGAATTTTCTCTGCGCCGTTAGATAAACTCTGCGGTCTGCATGACCTTCTCGTCGATGCAGCAAAACAAGGGTACATATATACAGATCAGGACTTTATGGCATATCGGACAACATTGCTCGGGAAACAAGCATCGCTCAAACAGCCTGCGTACAAATTGGCGATGGAAGACTGCTCTAGCGCTTCAAAAGTTGACGAGGTCGATAAAATAAGGCAAAGAAATTACAAGCATAAACCGAAACAGCCTGTGGATTGGCTATACTTCGATATTTTCCGCAGACACAATACTGAGACCAGCAGACTCGTCAAACAATTTTTTGCTAACGTCGACTCAGCGGACTGTGTATTGATCTATCCGTACAAAAATCTCGCTGATAAAAAACTGACCATAGTCAACGGAGAGTTGGGCGACCTTAAAAAGAAGTTCGCTAAGCTATACTCACGGTGGTCCAAGTTCTTCTGTGAACGGACTACAAGTACAACAGAAGAGAAGAATTCCCATGCTGAAGATTGCTACCGAATCTATCAAGCAATGCAGCCCTCTCAACTAGATGTACACGACATTAAACCATGGGTCGAGGCATATTGTAATCCGGACACGTCCCTGTGGGACAGTATTAAGGCGTCGACACTTTACGCGTGTTACCCTTCCGCCAAACAAGCCAATTTTGTTTTCAAGATGGCAGGACTAGAATTGGCACGATTGAAGGCCAGAAGCTTCCCAGGTTCGCGAGAAATGATTCTATCAATCTATGCAAACATGAAACCGAGACGTATCAAGGCACCTGCCGAGTTGGATGAAGCTGACGACGAGAGCGAAGACGAATTTCAAAACGCGGTGGAGCATATTATTAGCTGAGACTTCCTTAGCAACCATACATCGATACCTTCGATTGCTCTTTTGTGCTGCTAAAGCGATCAATCGACAAGGCCAGGCAACCATCCGGCAATCAAAGACTTGGATTTCACATCACCGATCAATCTCCATCTACGACCATTTCGCCTTGGCCACACTCATTGCAAGACGCCATTTCCTCTCACACAAATAGATGATAGTGATTATCATATACACCAATATCCACAGGCCTGGGGTGTGGTTTTACATATGTAATTCGCACACTTTCCAGCCTACCTTCCTATGTGGACAGCAATATGGATGATGGCTTGGATCCATCACCCAATGCTAGTCTGACGGATCTCACTGAGCCATTCATGAATGCACTTGTATGCATCTCTTACTCTTTCCCATATAATCTGAGAAGCATATCAGATTATGTGTTTTTGGATTTTCTTCTTGGAGTCTAGTCTTCGTGAATTCACCATTACATTCATTGTTCAACAACTCCGGTCATTATTTTGCTTTTTTTTATTTTTGGTAATACTTGTGCTATATATCGGTTGGAAAGCAATGGTAATAAGTTGAGCACCTTGGTTCAAACATTTACCATTCCTTTGCATGGCAATTTCTGTTTCTTTTTGTATAATCTCTTGGGTTACAAGTATTATTCGTAGAAGAATATATGGGTATCATAAACACGTCTCAAAAGCCCCAAGCTAAACCACTTTTCAGGCTGCACAAGCAGCGCCTCACGTCATGCCAGAAGCGACTTTCGCCTTCTTCCTCTCCTCCTCCCTCCTCGCCTCCACGCCAGCCAAGAACTCCATGCGCCCTAGGTACGCTTCCTTCGTCTTTCCATGTGTGTTCAATTCCTCGGCAATGCCTTCCTTGTCCACAAAGCCCGTCCAGTCCATGCGCGATTTATCCACGACATTGAGCTTCTGCGTCTTCTCGGGTCGCACCTTGGCAGGGATTTCAGGTGGTGGCATGAGTATGCTTTCTTTGGCGGTGGTAAGTGTTCGTGGGTACGTAAGTTGGAACTCTGGCGCTAGGGTGCGGACGTAGCCTGTAGGGTTTGAATCAAAACGGGAGGGGCGGCGGAGAGGACGGCGTATTTGTGGTGTGTTGGCTTTGGGTTTGGCGCTGGTCGTGGTGGTTGGTTTTTCGATGGAGTCTTTGAGCTTCCAACCCGAGGAGAGGTATTTATCGAGGTGCGACTGTGGTATAGATTTTTCTTCGGTCGTGTCCTGGCCGGCAAAGGTATAGGTTTTCTTAATTGAAACTTGTTCTTCTTCTTCCACGGCGGTTGGTGCTGGGGTTTCTGTAGTGATGGCTGGCGCACTTGCTGGTTCGAGTTCTTGGGGCTCGATGGGTTGTGTTGGCTTGACTGGTGGGGCGATCATTTGCGCCCATAGGGCATCGACATCGACGGTTGCGCCTTCTGTCCTGGCAAGTGGCCTGCGTTCTACTTTTTCGACTTTCCTTTGTGCTCGTGTCTTGATCAAACCGCCTTCACCATCATCGTCCGAGAGGATTAATTCGTCGTCCTCGTCGTTGGCTTTCTTTCCTTTCTTCTGCTTCTTTGACTTTTTCCTGCGGGCATTCTGTATTGTGACCTCATCTCCAGAGTCGAGCTCTTCCTCTACAGGCGCCTTCCGCTTGCCCTTGCGCTGTGTGGGTATTGAGGGTGCATCTTCGTTGTCGGACTCGCTGGATACTTCTTCTGGAGGTGCAGTATCTGGATTGAAGTCCTCATCATCGGATTCGTGGTATTTCTCGTTTGTGTCTTCGATGTCGTCTTCATAGTCCCTGGGTGCCATTGTAAGTTCTGATGGGAAGGAAGGCTGTGAGAGTCGCGTTCGCGATGTAGTCTAGTAGGACAGGACTGGCACGCTAGATCTGCAGCCAAGGTCGACTAGGTTAGCGCTTGCAGGGTTAGTAGCTCTAGATTGATGGTGACGTGGGTGGGGTACGGTACCAACAAGAGAGGCGCGTGTTAGAATCAAAACAAGACAAAGAGCAGGACTCTCTCTGATATTACACCGGTCGCGGTCGCGTTATGCGTATATCTCTCTATCGCTAATAGTCGCCCTGAATCATATTGTATATCAGACAAGACAAATATATTCAGATACACCATGCCTCCTGTTGAACCTGATGCGTCAGCGCGCAACAACCTCTTCGCATATGCTCCATTTGGGGGTCAAATCGCCCTTGTCGTTGGCCTAACGACACATGTATTGCTCGTTGCCCGTCGTGCTGCCAAAACTTTACCCCTACGACGTCGACACGCACTCAACAGCCGTTGCGCCGCACCTATGCCACAATCTTCTCTATCCTTGCTGCTCTCTCGCTAGCTTCAGTCACGACATTCGCTGTTCTATGGCGTATCATATCCTATGCACAATGGATGGAGCTGGGAGCACATACTTCACCCAACGGCTTGTGGACTGGCTGGTATGGTACAGGCGAGGATGGACGCTGGTACTTGGGAGACTGGATCAGGGATATCGATCTTAGCAAGGAATCGGACAGGATCACTATATTGATGCCAGAGGGCTTCTTGTATACCAGCCAACATTATGTCGGCCTTCTAGCAAGCGCTATCTTCTTTGGCGTAGAAGGTAATTCCGTTTATATGCCTCCATTTTGTATCACCTTGATCTGCTAACGCCAGAATTCAGGTCATAGGCGCAAACTGCCCGCTACTACTATCGCCTCGTTTGTCATCCTCAGCTCCACAGGAAGTCTTGGATACGCACTGAGCTTGTTCTTCGTCACCATCTTGTATACACCATTGACAGTTCATAACGAAGACTTCCCGCTCCGTGACGCGCTATTTACTCCTTCCCCGGTCATCTATTATGTACCTATTATCCTTTCACTATTATTCCTTAATTCGCTTCCCGAAATTTTGTTGCTCAAGATGGACGTGCGTACGTTGAACCTGCTCCGGTCAGGAAAAACTGCTATCCCCTTGCTCCTGGCGTTTGCACCTCAGGTAAGTCGGGTGGGGAGATCCCTTAAGTAGCACTACTGACGGGAACAGATCGTTCCGGTGTCGCTTGGGCGTCAGCATTCTTCTAGAGCGGCCGCTTATCGTTCTTATGCTAGAGTGTTTCATTTCCTCTCCATCGCATCATTTCTTCTCTACTGGCGACTTTTCTTGGCCAATATCTCGGAGAACATACCCAACGAACGTCATCACATCTGGGATTTATTCGAAAATTCTGTTGAAAGCTCAAAGTCGAGCAGAGTGCTATCTGGACTTAGCACAACTGCTCGGAAGCTAAAGTGCATTAGCAAGGATCCGGTCATCAGCATTACATCCCTTGATGTTCTTTTCGCTACCATCAGTCTTTTAGCGTGGACCTTCACGCGCAATCTTGATGTTGATGCCATTCTAGACAACAGCATGCTAGCTTTCTTGGTCCCAAAGCACGAGAAGCATGTGGCTTTTGAAGATGACGAAACCCGGCTCTCTGATATCAATACTGAGTCCGAAACAGCTCTAGAAACCACGCCTCCTAAGATGCGTGGACGACCCGCGAAGAACAAGGCTGTTGTCAATGGCACCTCCATTTCCGCAGCTGAACCTACCAAACGTAGCGGAGGGAGAGTAGCACACATTGCTAAACATCAGCCTGAGGCTGATTCGCCATACCGGCCAACTTCCGCAACCCTACAAGAGGTTTCAGAGACAGAGGCTGACGGAGCATCCGCTATAACCGATCTTGCCCACGGTGGGGAATCTACCGCGCTCGCTCTGTTTCTTATGTTTGTAGGCGGATTAGGTCAGTTAGCTGCTGGCGCTCTAGGAGCTGAGGTGACTGGTCCACAAGAATGAATTATATGAGAAAGGCAGATGATTATATGCGGGTTCAACAAATTTGAGGATGTAAAGGGAATTCATTTTGATAATGAGGTACAATTAGGGTAGATTTTTGGAAGTTTAGCTTCGTTGAGGCTTTGATACCCTGGGTTTTATAGCTATGACTGGAACGTAAGCTACTCATGATGTTCTCTTAGTATTACTTCACTCTTCTCAATACGCCCTACTAACTCCAAGTTGTCTTTTAAGCCGTCTCAGCTGGCAGCTCGTACTCCTTCCAGACTAGTCCCGTGGGAAGCTCTTGCCACTGGTGGTCATCATCTAACAGACGCTCCATCTTGCTCCATTCGGCCTTCACGGACGTAGCTTTCTCGACACTTCTCGGTACAATTCTAGCTAGGAACGGCTTTGGCTGTATCAACAGGCCGCTCCTCAAGTCCTCTGCGTCAGGCTTAATTTCAACACCCTGCGCATCGTGTACTGCATGGAAATCGAAAGCCCAGAGCATCCGAGAAATAGCAAAGAATAGCGACCGTTCTGCGATATGCATACCCTGGCACGAACGCCGACCTGCACCGAACACGAAATGGTCGCGCTTCGTTGGATCTGCATTATTCGCTGACTCTATCGCAGTCTGGGAATGATTAATATATCGGACAGGGTTGAAACGTCGGGGCTCTGGATGCCTCTTGGGATCCATATGAATCCCCCAAGTATTACATATCACACTGGCGCCCTTTGGAATCTTGAATCCCAAGTACTCATCGTCGCGTATAACAGCATGGGGAAGAGCTGCTACAGCAGTGGGCATCCAACGCAAGCTCTCTTTGACGCAAGCGCGAATGTATGGTAGGTTGGGTTCATCGTCCAAAGTTGGGAAGCGGTCGCCACATACGCGATCTAACTCTGCTTGTGCTGCTTTGGCAACTTCAGGGAACAATATCATTGCTTGGACAACTATCAGGAGTCAGCTTAGAAACATGTTCCTTAGTCATGGGCACATACATCCAATAAGCGTAGAAGACGTCGTGTCAGAGCCTGCTTCTAAAAGAGATCCGCTCACGTACGCGGCAAGCTTGTCAGAAAATCCTTCTTGATCCTGGGCACGAACAAGGTCTACGCAAAAGCTTGGTTTGGCGGTCTTATTCTTGATAGCGTTCTTCGCGTTCCGGTAATGGCCGAGATAGAGTTCGCACTCCTTCACGTGTAATCTCTTTGCATATCTTCGTGATGGTAACGCAAAGTCTGGCAGCTTGCGCAAAAGCGGATACAGATCAAGCAACGCTGCTGATTCGGTTGCAAGAAACTGAGCAAATTTATCAAAACCCTGTCATTTTATCAGCAAGCTGCTATCTTTCAGTCGAGGCTTTTTGTACTTGGTACAGCTGTAACAACTTCGGGTCGTTGATACTCGTTGTACGGAACCCAAATACCATCTGTGTCGTCAAGGAGTTTGAGTATCGGCGGATATGATCAACGAAGAGGGCTGGTGTCTCTAGAAGACCAACGAGCATTGCTTTATTTTCCAAGTCCTGGTATGGTACGTATGATCTAGAAACATTGATATTTAAACTATTATGTATTATCTTGCGAATCATTCTCCAGGTCGATCCGTATTCCTGGTCCTATCAGCAGGGTATCGGGGAATTCGACACTATCAATGAAACAAACCATAAGCCCCATACGCATACCTCCGCTCACAACGTTGCCAAGATAGTTGTCTGGACGCGAGGAATAAATGTTACTCCGTTTGTCCAACAGGTCCTTGACAACCTGATCCGAAGACAGTATAACCATGACCTTTGTGCCAACGATGAGCGAGTACACTGGGCCATATTCGTCGGCCCATTTCTGGAACTGCAGCCACGCCCTCTCCTTTGGCATCAAGTGGAGATTGCCAATGATTGGCAGCGTTGGTGGCCCGGGTGGGCAGCCCGCAGGTCGCTGGCCAACCTTGCTGAGCCGGTACACAATTAGCGCTACAAGTGCGAAGATGAAAGCATAAAGAGGCATAGACATTGTGGGAAAGTGTAAGGTTTGTCTATTCTACTGAGAAGAAGAACTGAAGCACGCTTATATAACACATGTGCGTGCCAATCTTGCTCGATCAAGACGACACACAGATCCACCTGCCAATATGCACCACATTTATCCAAAAAACGCTGTGCTACAATATATCCCAACACTGATAGCACTATCGCCAATCGTCAGCCGTAATCGTTCACCCGCTTACCGATCGCTAGTATGCACACCAACCAATCCGTTCTCGCTACCTATAAAGTGGGTATGGAAACAAATCGCCATTAGGAAAAAAGCGTGCAGGCTGACGTCTCGGCAGGACCCGACCATGTGGATGACTTTTTGTCTCTTATATTGAGGGATGCGGGCAGGCCTTCCTGTGTGACTTTATTGTGGGTAGACAGGGTTTCCCCACTATGTCAATCCCAGGAACCCCACACGCACCCGATTACCCTGAGGAAGAAAGCGGTGCGATAAGCTGGATTTTCAAGTGTATGGGTGGAATTACAATTTCGCTCCACTGTAGTAGTTCGTAGGCCAAGATCTTTGGCGCTCAGTTAGTCGACTTCAATAGGAGGTTCACGGATCAGGCATACCAAAGTAAATATGGAGACGTATCAATGAGTTCGTCTGACAGGTGTGACAAATGCAATGCACGCTAAAGCAAAGTATAATAGAATGGGACTAGGGCCGTTGTATGTAAAGTCGTGATACACGAACAGCCGTCTCCTACTGTCTAGGAGTACAGTATTAGTGCATACAAAACGGTACCAAAATGCAAAATGACAGAGTGATAATGCGATTAAACATGAAACCCGTTTCTCAGTAACGTGAGGGGATTCTCGGGTTTACAAAGTTATTGACGTTCGGACTTGAAGAGATGCACAAGATCGAGATAGACCCTAGCAGGTGGGATACTGCTGTATTATAAAAATATTTCTCAAGCTATCAAGTACAGTCCACAAAAGAAGCCAAAAATCAACTAAACAAGGCAAAAAAAGATAGAATTGCATCGGCCGGGAACTGAATTGCGTTAGAGAATGGATCAATTTTAGAACGTGGAAGCACGTACTCGAACCCGGGGCTAGCCGAATTGTCACGTGGCAACGGCTAATTTTACCACTAAACCACCGATGCGGACTAGTTTTATACTGTTGATGGTATATTTGTGTGTATTAGAATATATATTGTGGATAATTATTATGCAGATTTTTGAAATACTATTAACGGCCTATCTAGTACGACACACAGCTGGACCAATATACACGTCAGAATTCACATTACGGGCTAGTCTAGAGGTCTTGGCTGGCCAATCATATTCTTTGGGACCTTGGTTGCTTATACGAGAAATTTGTGTTCGATAGTTGATGTAACACCAAGTATGTCAGCACGCTTACGGACAGTAGAATAGTTTAGGCAACGTTCAATTAATTCAAAACCGGCATACTAGTAAACACAGTGAAAGTGGCTCAAGCTTTTTCAACGAGTCAGTCCCTTTCTCACTATTTGCAGGGCCAGATAGCGCCATAAGACAGCAGCTTCTCTATCTACCTAAGTAGGTATCATCTCTACATGAAAATTGACACTCAATTATTCACCTAACATTTAAACATCGAACCTGAACGTATTCCAGAAGCGGTGTCTGCTCCAATAGTCAGTGAGCGCAACTTTCACTCCAACTGGATAGGAGCTCTCAAATTAAAAGCCTCTTAGAAGTAGAAAGCACACTAGAATGGTATTGCCAAACAGCCGCAATCTATATTGTGACCAGTTTTGGCTTTCGCTGTCCTATAGGTAACGTAGGAACACTTAGCCATAGCTGCTAATCATTGCTTACTAGTCTACAGCATGAGTGATGAAATTATATAGGTTTGTGGTGTAGATCATACAAGGACATACCGAACGCAAATTCAAGTAGAAGGCTCTATCTAGTATTACTTGTTGTGTGATGCTCCGATCTGTTACAAAAGCCGCAGTTACACACCAATGGAAAAGTCTACGGTATAAAGAACGGTTTACAAGCAAGAAAACAGCTGTTGGTTTCAAATGTAGGGTATCGGTATTATACTATCTTACACAGGCAGCTCGATGGGATAATATATGCCCCAGATGTGCATTGACATGGTGGCGGCTAAGATTGTAGTTCTGATCTGTGCTCAGGCTTATATACGACAGGCTTCGAGGAGGCCTCATATGTTTGTGTCTCTGATGGTGCCTCATGTATAAACTCTGATTGGTTGTAGCTGTAGTTGTGTATCATCCCTGAATCGTTATGACCGTGCATTAACTCTGATTCGTTGTGTTTCTGCTGGTGTTTATTCTTCGAATTCTTGTTCAGCACCCAAGCCAACCAACTGATAGCCGCAATCAAAGCGACACCAAGGGTGGTGCCAATTCCAATGCCCGCTTTGGCACCAGTGGAGAGTCCGTCATTGTTTGAAGGTGGCGGTGTTCCAGTACTAGCGGGAGCAGTAGAAGTGGGGATGGAACCAGTCGATGCGGGTATCGAGCTTGGGGTGCTGGAAGCCGCTGATGAGGTTGTAACCTATATAGGGTGGATCAATCAGTTTTTGACCACTTTCCAATGATTCCGATGCAGACGTACAAAATCAGCAGATCGAAACCTAAGCTGAACGCTGTATGCGTTGATGCCTTGTCCGTTAGACTGGGTGATTACTGAAGTACAACCCAAGGTTGATGCCCACTGAAATGCCGCAACTTGTGTTTGACATGAATAACCGCTATTTAAACAAGTTGATGGTCAGTGAACTTGAAGTCAGAACAAAGCCTCATATGATTGATGGCTGTCTGGGGAATAAGATCTGGGCTACTAACGTGGGGCAACAGGTTACAATAGTCTCATAATCTCGGCGCTCCAGTGCGCTAGTAACAGTTGATGAACATGCGGTTTCATAGCCAACCGGACAATAAAACCCCGGCGAGTAGTAAAACTTTGTGTCAGGTACGAAAGATGTGGGCATGCATGAAGAATAGTTTGATTCTCCAAGAATTTTTATGCCAGTGCTCATATATGATTTCGTTAGGCATGGCACAGGGGGCGTGAATGTTGTGGTTAATGCTGTCGTCATCGTGATCGAGATTCTATTTATGAAGCGGTATCGTAGGAAATGTTCGAAGAGCAGGCCGCCGGGCTGGTTTTAAACGGGACGGGGCGTAAATACAGGGATAAGTGCGGCGCATTTGGCATGTAGTCTCACCAATCACGATATTTAATTTTGCTGATCACAACTGCATTAATTGTGGGAAATAGAGTTTATCCCAAAGTGTGAACGTGCGAACCGCCGTGCCTACCACAGCGAGACATGCAGGGGCCCATGCAATAACAGTCTCAAGATAAATCGGGAATATTATACATTACGAATACATTTTTACCTCAAGTATAGGCAAATTAGCTATGCTATACAATACAGCTAAAACATCAAAACGCTTCAGTGACTACGCACCAAAACCAGATACTGGTTGTTGTTCAAACACTAGGAAGTAGTAGTAGGGTTTGCGCTTAGCTAGGTACCTAAGTAGGTCCCCGTTGGACCATACCCGCACTCTCTCGCCCTATCGAATAAGCCACAATCACGCCATCATGCTTTCTGCAGCTAATCATAACTGCATCTATACAGCTATCTTCAATGAGTATATAATGCTTTGCTCATTTCAGAGCTAACCGGTCATTTCACCATGTATCTAGATATTTATGTACGTAGTAATAGCATACATGCCAGAGAAAGCTTGAATTTGCGGGTGTAACAAGAATTTCTCTGCGCTACCTCAGCAGCGCCTTGGCCTTCCCGCGGGTGGCCTTGGCCGCCTATCCAACCGAACCTAACCAGAGGCCGTCTCAACACTTCATCTCATATCTTCAAACATACCTATCGTTCGGCCTTCTATTGAGTACTCCTCACAATATTGGGGAATCTGTAATATGATTCATATCTACTATAACGTCGCAATGTTCGTTTTTATCCATTTGCCTTGATACATATTACAAATCATTTCCGAATGTCTCGCTTCTGATTTTTACCATCCAAGTTTCTTACTCATAAATACAGAGACAATGTCATCTTTGCATGATCCCCTTTAGTTATCAACATGATATTTAAAAAACGTTTACACACTTAAACCTTACGATTTAAATGTTGCGGGTTTTGAAGCAAATCAACATGTTGCGTAACTATTTCGCACCCGTTACTCCTGTTTAATAGTGCCTAGGACGATGAGGTAGGGTGACCACAACCTTGGAAAGCAAACGAGAGGCAGCTTAAGCATAGACTTGCAATAATCGCAAAGAAGGGATTCAGACTGGCGTAACTGCAAGGTCAAAAATCGCATTCCTTAGCGTTTGCATAATCCGATAACAATCCATTCAATTCTTTGCGCAAACCAGTCCTTCTATAAGAACCAACTCACATCGGATTTTGGATCTTTCCAGGATGAGTGTTCTTCATATCTCCGTATGGGGGTGATGCTCATTCCTTAGTACCGTAAGCTGCTTGGGTCAACAAGCATGTCTAGACTCCTTCTCTTACTTTATGCTCATTTTATATACTAGCCTATATCCATTGTTGGCGATCTTCGCTCACATACCAGTGGAAATCCATTCGAAAGGGAATTTTCAGACGCATTATTCACTGACCTCAGAATGGTACTTCCTTGGCCATAGGTCGTGCATGATCGTAAGGAGTAAAAATCTGCCCAGGTATCCAACTTAGAGGCCACACGTCATTTGTGACCACCGCACTACCGGAACCTATAATGCCTTTGCTGTATGTCAGCTAAAGGAAGAGAATGTTGATTGACTTGGAGAGTATGTTCCAAAGGAACCTTGGAAGTGTGAAGGCTCAAGTTACGAAGTCATAGCGCCGATAATTTACCTATTTGACTAACAGCAATTCACACTGTAGATAATTTCGATGCAGTCTTTCATTAAAACGGTTACGAAACCAGTACCTTTGTGACTTACGTGATGGATCCCTACGATCGCCTTCCAGGAGTAGCAATATTCGTCCATGCACATAATATTTTTAGAATCAAACGCGACAGTGTATATAACGGCAATAACTTAGAGCCTTTGGAGAGCGTCAAATTCCTCGGCCGGAAAGCAAATATGGCTTTATGAGTTTGAGATATTTTGTAATCCTCGGTGCTCTACCGAAATCCAACTTTTCCAGCCAGATAAGTAAAGAGATTTACTGAGCCCGTACGAAAACGCAATGGCTAGCGCATGGGCAGAGTTCATTGCAGCATCCTGTTGTGCACAATCCACAGTTTCAAGAACGCAGATATTGCAGAAGCCGAAGACCGAGCGTGAGTACTTTCTATGTTGGGTGTCCGACTCACAGCATAAAGGATTTTACACGGCGGGTGGATGCCACCAAAAAGGTCTAGCCACGGCCAGTCAAAAACAAGAAACAGTTGGTATAGTAGTAGTATAGCACCAGAAATACATAGCTGGGAGCGCCCTATATGCCCCATGGGAGGTCTGGGACCAGAGTGAATAGCACTCTGGAACCCCCCGGACGATAGTCAAATCCAACCAACCAACCAAAGCATGAAGGATTTATGTCTGAATAGATTTTGAGTATCTATGGCATGCAAATTTTACTGAAGATGTGATGTAATAACGGGAACAAGACTAAGAGTGGTAATATATGTGGTAATTAGTGTTTAGCTGTTTAGAGAAATTGTAGTATGATATACATCAATATGGGATAAGTTCGTCGCTTTTATATCAATATCAGTATGAGACCACGCATAATTTTGACCGGATATGTCACTTGAGTGTATTGCATCGATATTAAGACTAATGGCTTAGGAATGAAGTATAAGCTTTACTTCTGGAGTTGTACCAGGAAATGCTAGGAGGTAGTTCACATTTGTCTTAACTTACCTGCCGGACAAATTGTGGTTGTGTACAGAGAAGTTGGACGGCTAGGGAAAAAAGAACTTGAAGTATTGTATGGCTTGAATTTCCTGACGTTGCATGAAAACCTACTTGCTCAAACAAGATCATGAATTTCAAATATCCTATCGCATCTCACCCCCCTCTCCCAACATTACTCATCCCTCGCAAAGAACCCAACATCTCCATTCTCCTTCCCCAAATCCACTAACCTCTCCCTCATCTGCTGTGCCCTCTCCACCCATTTCCCATCCTCACTTCCAAAATCCCATTCCGTAGCCCACTCTCCCACACCATGCTGCAACACATTTCTCGCACGTTGCGACCCCGCCGCTTTCGTCCCAATACTACCATGCAGCGTCATGCGCTCCTTCGAAGAATCATACACACCTCTATGCAGGATATTATTATTATAGAAAGCAACCTCACCTGCTTTGAGTTTGACGGTGATTTGATTTGGGAGATGCGATTCGTATGGATCGGCATTGCGTTCAATATCTGTCCGCGAACGTTTGTGAGAACCGGGAATGAGGACGAGAGAATTGTCGTCGTATAAGGGGAGATTCCACTGGGCGTGCCATGCGGGCTTGCGCAGTCTTTCTAGTTCCTGTTCCGCAGAGGCGGTTGCTGCGATGTCGTCTCTGTGCCATCGCAAGGAAAAGTCTGAATCGGGTCTGACGAGCATGTTGTATAATTCCATTGTCAACTCGTCTTCGTTACAGTCGATCAAGGCACCTACGTATTTCAATAACTCTTTATCAAAGTAGCTCTTTGCAAATATTAAATGGTCTGGGTTTGAGGGGTGGAGCAGGTGCTGGACACCCCATATCCCTTTACTTGCATCCTGGGGCCAAGGGGGGAATTGCTTGGGTAAAGTACGAATGTAAGGCCATTGTCCTGAGCGAGCAGCTGATGTAAGTCGAGATGCAGCAGAGCGTAGGGCCTCAAGGTCGAAAGAAGGGAACAGAGAGGCGGAGAGCACGACGAAGCCGTCATGTTCGAGAGTTTCACGGGCAGCAGCGTAAGGATTGGAGGTGAAGCTGCTTATGCTTGAGATTGTGTCTGTAGAGGCGTGAGCGTTGTATACCTGGTGAAGGAGTGAGACTCGATCTTACACTACCTTTCTGGCCTTTGGTTTCTTGTTGTGGGCCTGAAATAGCGGTACTCGAAGCATCTATAGGCTTATCGGTAGGTTCTTCTGCTGGTGGGTTTGCCAAAGGGAAGGCACATGTAGCTTTGGCGCTTTGCATGTAGCCGCCTTTGTCTGGTTGATGCGCTGTATAGGGCATATTGCTTGCGATGAAAGGATGAGTACTCTATGCTACGATGGAGGTTTTTAAAATAAGTTGCTATAATCTGCCTTCGAAGGAGAAGCTATGTCTTTACAACGTTTATAGTAGCACAAAGTTACCCCGCATGATTCATGCCACCTCAGTCCATACTCGAGTCATTGAGAAGGACTTGAGATTCATGAGCTGAGTCATACATAGTGTGTTTGTACAACAACGCCAGGAAAGTGTCAATCAAGCAAACCGATCATGCGACGAGGGAAGTGTAAACGTTGTAGATCCAGTGCATCTTTAAACCAAGTGCTAGGCCTACTATTGATTTTCAGTGTGCAATGGCATCTAAGCCCACGTTCCAGGAAGCAACAGTACTTCAGCCGGTGGAGGCAAAGCTCTATGTGCATGGAGTAGGTATTGAGAAGAGCACCTATTGCGTCATGGGCACCATTTCCTGCTGGTTGAAGCTCTTCCCTACCTAAACAGGCGGGAAATTGCGATGTGCGAGGTTTGATCGCAAACGGCCACCCTGAAACTGTACGACGACACGTCAGTTGACGTATCGGAGTAGATTGACGTTGTTGTGCTACAATAATAGATTAGGATTGACATGAAGGGAACTAGCGGTACACGTTTCGAAGACGTGTGAGTAGCTTCGATACATTCCACAGGTCGCCCATATTTCAGTGCCGACTAAAGGAAAGAAGCCCCGACAATGTTGAGAAGTACGTAACGTCTAGTAAGACTATGCATCCCTGCTTCCCGAATCACCAAGTCGGATGCAATTACGATCTTAAACCCATAAATATGCGTGGAGCCGCGGGCCCAGGCCTGCGGTTTGAAGCGGTATCTTTCCGAGATCACGCAGATGCTGGTGTAAGATTATCGATCACTAGGTAAGCTGGCGAAGATTGTTGTCATACTGAGCAGTCATTGGTTGCATTTCTGAAAAGGACGACCACGCGTCCTACGGCTAGGTAACTGCCACTACTGTCAAAAGGTGCGGCAATAATTCGTACGCGATCACGTAAGCAAATAGCGCCAAAACCACCAAATTCACTGCCCCATAGTAATCCCTATACAAAGCTGGAATTTGAGTATTTTGAGCTAATTTTTTTATAGATCGGATGTGAAGCTATTAGACTATATACAAATGGCTATACAGAGCGATTTTTTGGTATTGCAGTACTAGAAATCACCACAAATCTGAGCGGATTCTCTCTCCACCAGTACGCACCAGTTCAGAACACCGTTTTGGCATCTCTGATATACGAGCGCGTATTTCCTCTATAGTTATAGTATCCCATACGTCTTGTAGTATCTTTTTAAGTTGAGTCTTAGTCCCATCCCATACAAGAACCCCGTCTTGGATCCGCTTTTTGAGGCGCTGTTTGAGTATAGCCCATACTGCCTCCATCGGGTTGAGATCCGGACTCTGCGGTGTATGCCATATAACGGCAATCCAGTTAGCTACCCGAAGGTCTTCTGCTACGTTGTTAGAGCTGCGCTTCCCATGTGATGGATCCCCATCCTCTTGAAGCTGCCACTCAGTATTAATATTACTATAGAGGCGGCAGTTTTGTAGCGTATTAATATAGCTTGGCAGCAACTTCTTAGTATAATATTCTTGGGTCATATGGTGCCCTCCAGGTCCTCCTTCAATTGGCGGCGGTAGCGTAGCCTCCCACTCTTTAACAAGCTGCTCATACTGTCCAGGTAGATAGTATATTGATTTGCGAGGTTTTGGTGGAGGTTTTGGCACCTCTAGCATATCTTGATTGTCGTTGTAGAACCTAAGATAGCTCTTATAATACCAGTTGACAGAGGCGTACATGTGTACAGTATTTTTACACTGCTTTTTCTTCTTACGTACACGTAGATTTTCAGTCTTTGTACGCTGCCCGCGGCGGCGTAGTATACGAGGTAGTTGAAAGTCTTCTGTTGGGTTGTAATGAGCCTCATCTGTAAAGTGTATGCCATCCCAATAGCCAAAGAAGGGTTTCTTTTCACCAGCTTTACCATAGTCTACACGAAGCCTCTTGTTCTTATTACTTATATCCTCAGCGTACGCAGCAACGTAGAGGCGAGCGTCAAGTCTATTTGACATATTATACCTCATACTTCTAGGAGCAAGTGGTATACGGTTTTGACTGGCTTGTATTAAGTATGGGGACTCTCGAACTGGGTTAGTTCTATCATCTAATAGCTCCTCCAGCGTTTCAATTTGAACTCGAAATGGACGGCCAAGCTTATGATCTCTCTCTTCTGCGCGGCGTCTTCTTGTACGGCGCCCAAAGAGCTACTGTTTTGATCAAGCTAGTATTATGTTGAAATCAAGTGATCATGTCGGCATGGTGTAGCTTGTGCGGGGTTGGCGCTATTTGCTTACGTGATCGCGTACGAATTATTGCCGCACCTTTTGCTGTTGTCGTTGGCATGACGTTACGCAGATCCGCTGGACAACGCCCTCCGGTTCCAGATTGTGGGTCTGGATACCTAGTCCACCGTGCGTTTGTACCCTGAGCCTGTGATTGGTGTCTGGAGAACAAAGAACTTACGATGGAATTGTTGAGTTGACTGTTGGGCTTTGACTCGTAGGGTAGACGATGAAGTCTATTTCTAAGAGAAACATGGGGAAATCCTGGGAAACATGCCTGCGTTTCTATTATGGACTGGGATATAGAAGGTTCGCAATTGACCGAGATACCTAGGAATGTGTGTTTAATGCGTAGGGCAGGACGAAGAAAAGGATGTTGCTAAAAGGCAAATCGTGTTGCTGCTTTACAAGAAATGGCATTTCATGCTGAATGAGAGCGAGAGGTGAGAGTGCTGCAGTCCCTAAGTTGGCTACGGGCTGAGCGACCAGACGGCTCCAGAGTAATAGGTTGATGTGATGCCACGACGACTTGTCATTCCACTGGATCCAAAGCTCTTGTGGCGCTGTTTCATATTTTGGACTACAAGCAGTCCGAGGGCCAAGCTCACTGGTTCAACGTGTTGTTCTCCGGTCTACCTGGGTATTCAAGGTTGTGTCCCCACTGTACAAGCGAAAAGTCAATCGTAGTGTCGGTAATTCGCATTACTGCAAGGCCCGAGTCTAGAATATTCCATGTTCATTGATGATAGAGATGAGTTAACAGTCAGGAGAAACGATGGGTTAAGAGTGTAAAGTGATTGTGGTGGGCCCATGCTCGTTAGAAGAGCATTGGCGTTCATGACGACAGCTAAAAGAAGCAAAGGATTTTTGCCCGCCAACTAATAGGACTGGCTGCTGGTTTGGTAGTGCTGACCAAGAAGAGCAGTTGCCCCCACCCTAGTCACTCGCGTCATCCCGGGCCTGGTCTGCGCGGAAAAGCGGGGCATACGAGGGAGCCAGTCACCAGTCACCAGTCACCCAGTTACCCAATTGACCTCTGACACCAACGCATCCACAATTTAACAAAGCTCGCCTGTAGTCAAGACCATCATGAGACAGCCAAGATGGGAACAATTCGGACATGCTTGCATCAGTCCTTCTCATCTTATTAATCTAAAAGTCAAAAAACGACCATGTTCTCGAGAGAGCCATGTCTGTAATCAAACGAAATGATAACAGGGGCAACGTCAAACCGATCTCATCTCAATCGCTTGCCCTTCCCCACGCCTTGGCAAGCCTTTGTCAATTCCATGCCGACACCTTTAGTATGGTGACCTCGGGAGGGAGCCATGAGCCTTGGTAGCTATCATCTGTCAATTATCTCGCCCAATGCCATTAGCGGCTCCATGTCCAAGCGCAGTGATAGCTAAGTACATACTACCTAGTAGTACCACAATAGACAACAAGCCGTCTGTCTGTCTTGTCCACAAATGGACCCCGGATAGGTAGGGTGGTAAATAGTGAAGACGGCTTGGAAAGGGATTTTCACCCATCAGAACCTGGGTGGGCGAATGGCAGCTCTGGTGGCGAAGGCCATGAGCATCGATGCAAACCTCGGGAGTGGGGAACATGTCGGTGAGCTTCAACACGATGGACAGACCACCCAACGATTTTATCGGATGCACACAATATGCATACAAGGAACGCTATCCTTGCGGGACTACTGCGTACAAAGTACGCTACCTCTCGAGCCGCGAATTCCGTCGGTGGTTGAACAGTGCAGATAGCCACCGCTCTTCACAAACTCCTGCAAACGGCTCAGCCGCAGGCGTGGGTTCTCTTGGACGTGCCGTGGTTGGATGCTGACATGTCCCGTATTTGTTCGGGCTAAGCGCGTCAAGGACCAAAAGTACTGGCGGGTATTCGACGGTAATGCACCCTATTTGCGCCATGTCCACACAGGATGCAATGGCAGCATTAAATTGCCCGCTGCTTGTCACAGTTTGCATCAAAGTGTGGTGGACCCTGGAATGCGGGTGAGGATGCGTTTGCGTCGCCTCAGCATGCTCATTGCTCGGAAGCACTGCTCGTCCGGAATGGAGCAGCAATCCCACGAGGCGGTGACGACGAGCATGAGAATCTGTTGTGCTGCGTCGTCCCATGCATCCATCGCAATGCTGCTTGCACGGCAACGACACCGACACGGCGACACCCGGCTTCCTGCTTCCTGCCTTGTATTTTCTTTAGCGCTCATTGGGACGAAGGTCAAGCAAGCAGTCAGTTAGAGGTACAGTAGGTAGTTAAAAGGTTGGCGGCCGCAATAATATGGAGCTGCAGCAGGGGGAGACGCGAGCAATTCCTATCAACATATATCAGGAGCTCGAGCACTCTATAGACCGGGCACAGACTGGGATGGGCCATGGGGCCATGGAGTGAAGCTGTAAACAAACACCCTGCAGCAGCTGGCCGGCCTTGATTTTGGAGAGGCGGCAGCGGGAGGGCGTTGGAGGCGCGATCTGTCTACTGCGGTACTATTGTATGGTACAGTAGATGGTACTAGGTAGATAGTGTGTATGTCCAGCCTCGTGGTCCTGGCAGGCTCGAGTGCGGCCGGGGAAGCAGACGAGACCAGTAAGCCGTCAGGACAGAATAAGCTGGCGTCATGGTACACAAATCTGCGAGGCATTGCAGCTAAGTATTTTGTGAGTGTGCAACACTTTTTGTTTAGTACCTACTGGTATTACACAGACATGGTTCACCTGCGTCAAAGTAACAATTCCCGTGACCGACGCCCCCATCCCCCCCATGACGGCCGTGTTGATGCTGGTGCTGGCCGGGCTGGCGTGAGTTAAGTTATTGATCTCCCATGTCCGGGTTGGTGTGAGCACGGACTGGCATGTTTAAACCCCCTACTTTGCATTGCCAGAACCAAACTGCACTGCACAACCTCACCTCACCTCTGTACCTGGGTCCAACGCCAACCACTTCACTCTCCCTCCTCGTCTATTATTTTCCTTTCTGCCTGCCTGCCTGCCTGCTTGCTTGCTTGCTGCACTTTCGCCTGTCTTCGCCTCGGTCTGTCGTCATTTGCAGACTGCCCAATGCAGACTTAACTGTCTGCTCGAGGAGGCTTGGTATACCCTGCCATCTCCGTCGATTCGCGACAGCCTCTCCCAAATCTACACGCCGACCGACGTCGTTGCATTCTATTCTCTGTTTTAATAGTTACCGTGTTTTTTGTTACATAGCAGGTACTGCTCCTCCATATCCCTCGACTTCACACCACACCTTGTTGGTCCCCACACCCCCCAGCAGTGTCCCCTCACTTCCGTCTCCCTTTAACTTTGTCGGTCTCCTTGTCCGGCTTCCAACTGCCCATTCTCTCATTCACTACCACACCACCACCACACCAGTCACATCGCCCATCGGCAGTCCTCAGCGCCTATATCATCTCTTGCTAACCTGGCTCCTCGCCCAGATTTTCACCCAACTCGTGCCAACTGTCGCCGCTCCAATCGTCAACGTGCACAAGGCCCACGGAACCTAGCACTTTATAATCGTCTTGTGACGGGAACCGATGGCTCAGGTACTAGCGCCAATCGTCCAGACATCCGGAACCATTACAATGCCATATACACCCTCCGATGGCTACCAAAACACGCCTTCACAACCCCATCACACTCAACAGCGAGGCTCCCAGACACCGCGAAACCAGATGTACACTACACACCCCAGTGGGCCGGGGTACAGAGGCACTTCGGCCCCAATAGCCCCCTATGCCTTCTCCAGTACGCCCCAGTTGCGCCAGGAGAACAGGTCTGTTTCGGCGCCCAACACACAAGCCTCACAACAAGCCTCTAGCCAGGCCAATCCAGCACGCCTAGGCCATCCATCTCATCCATCGTCCTCCTCCGATTCCACCGTGTCCACCTCGGGCTCCTCCAACCGCTCCTTGGCCAACCTACCCAACGCCTCGAAAGATGGTGATACCAAGAAGCAAGCCGACAGCGTTGCTCCATCGATTTCGCTATCGACCTCGATACCTGACCTGTCGTTCTCTGTGGGCGATAACCCCGTCAAGCCCTCACCCGGCCGCTACAGGCGAAGCCCTGGTCGTACAGATTCGTCCACCAGTCTTGCACCAACCCAGCGCTCTATTGCTGCCGCGGGCCCGACAACCTCACCTCAAGCCCAAAGTCTGGTTGATGTTGATGGTGATCTGCCGGCACCTTCGAGACCAGGACACAACCGAGCAAGTAGTGTAGACGACTCACAACTTACCCGAGCTGGTGGCGTAGATGCCGCAAGAAGATATAGGAGGCGCAGTTTCAATGGTCTCGACGCGAATGGTATCGCCATAAATATGGCTGCAATGCAGGCCGACACTGATGCAGGCTCTGCTCAAAACACGACAGCTAGTGTGCCGACGTCAAACTCCACACGACCAGCCTCTAGTTCTGGCAGGCATGGTACCAGACCTACTTCAAGCCACAGCCATGACAGACAAGGCAGCGCAGGGAGTGGTTCTTCAAAAACTTCGTCAAGATCACAGGTAAGCCACTAATTTGTTTATTTCATCCTTGTAATCTAACCTGTATCAGGCGCGGCCGGAAAGTGCTCCACGTACCTATGCTTCTGTTGCTGGGAGTTCCTCTTCAAAAACGACTGATTCTACAAGACGTCATGCGCCCTCTCCTCTCTCACACCCGGTCTCCCCATCCGAACCGCCGAGCCCTGGAAAGCCGGAAGGCATACCCAGCGCCGCCGTAAAGCAGCTCACAGCTGTTAACGATAAGGACAAGAACATGAAGTCTCGCCTACGTCGAGCTTTTTCCTTCGGGAGCGCGGCTGAACTTAGACGTGCCTCTGCCGAGAATAGTTTGTCAGCAGAGCGTGCGAAGCTGAGAAAAGATAGGTATCAAACAGATGAGGATGCTGAACAGGCTGCCATCATTGCCAAGCAAGAAGCGGCTGGCATTGGTGCTGGTATCTACTCAGGGCAAGGCGGTATGGGCTCCACCGACAATTTGTCTGTTGCTTCTGCTGCGTCTTCTGCGTCTATTATGCTTCGCAAGATGGGACATGGCATGAAGAAGGGCACAAAATCTATAAAAGGGCTTTTTAGGCCAAAGTCGGTGATTGGTGTGCCAGCAGCCGATGGACCCATTACCAGGCCGAGTGTCGGAGAAGTCTCTTTGGTCACAGTTGAGGCCGAGAGGCAAAAGGTCAACGTTAATGCGGACCCTCACGACCAAGTCCGGGGTGGAACAGGCTATCCTAGGCTTGAGCGTAACTCGATTGATGCCGGGCGAAATGCAGAGATTGTTAATACGACGGGCTCATCGAGTGACCCAATGCCTAGGAAAAGCATTGTTGGTGGGGATCGCGAGCGCGCTGAAATCCTCTCAAACATGAAGAAGGGTATCCTCAAACGTAAGCGATCAATCTCGCTTTTGCTGGCACTTTCTAACGTGGATTAGGCAACGGAACTAATTCTGACTCTGGGTCCCCTGTTCTCCGTCCAGCCGACGCGGCTCCAAGTTTTACGACTGCAAGAGTCACTACTCCGAATGACAAGGCTTCGACGCGAAACGACGATTATTTTGCCAAAGCACCACGGATACCTAATGGAAGCACGAGAAGCCTACCCAGCACCCCTCAAGGCCACAAGGGAAATATTTCTTTCAGTCCACGTATCCAATTTCACGACGCATGGTCGCCTCAGGACTATGACCGTCGAGGAGAAATTGCGACATGCAACAGGCTCACGCCTATGCTAGCACAACAAATTAAGGAAGAGCTCAATTCCTTCAAGATGGTATGTATGACCCTATTGTGCCGATGATCACCGCTAACTTGCTAAACAGGAGATGGAAGTTCATGAGCTTTCCAAACCCCATACCCATTTCTTCTAATGATTATGCATTTATCATCTGGACATGGCGTCTTGGCGAAAACTTTCCAAATTTGCTCTTGTGCATTGGACCAACAGCATTTACGAGTTAATCGTCAGCTCAGTTCCATGTTCTGGTTACTACGGACTTGTCTCTTCTATCTTAGCGAGCATTTGCAGTCAAGTAGAGAAAGCTTTTATTTGTTTGAGGACGAGCAGACAAAGCAACTATTGAGTTTATGGAAAAAAAATAAGCGCGGAGGTGATCTCTAACTCAGCCAATGTTTCCTTGTTTTTGTAGTCTCTTCATGAACTGCACTCCAGCGATCATAATGCCTTTGTTCGGTTGTTGTCCTCTTCTACTTCCAGGCGTGATTTGGTCTTTCCTTTTACTTTCTCTTTTCCTCTCACTGTCACATGTCTCTGCATTTTTTTTACTGTAGAGAATCCAAACGTCGAGCGAATGAGGACGCACTTGGCTGGCATCAGGTTCTTGGGATGTAGTGTCCTGATTAGATCTGTAATTGGAAAACTAAAGTTGGGTGGCTCTCGTCTTGAAAATTCACTCTCCAATCGCACCCAGTACGACTAGTGATCAACAAGAAGACGTATGACCCACACCGTGTTCTGGCGCGGCACAGAAGTTGGCGAGCGTCTGGAATTGACCAACCACACGCCATGCCACCTACACACACCTCGGAAAGCTCACATGCTCGCCCTGCTTAGGGGTATCGAAAGCGCTTTGACTGTCAGGCATCCACGTGTTTATTACCTACCTTCTGTTCTATGCAGCCTCACCCAGATACCTTGCGCGATTCCTAGTAGATTGCTCGTATGAAGCCTCGGTTGTAAATATGCCATGTTGTTGGAACCGATTTACGTATTAGATCAAGATATATTTTGCAAATCTCCTGGTATCATCTTCCCTTTTTAGCGCATCCTCATTGCCGGACAGGGGATTCCCGAAGCGATCGTGAACTAAGCACTAAACTTCCGATATATCGAAAAGAGGATTTGGGGGGCATGCTGGCCGACCCAGTGCCCGCCTAAACCAACGCCAAAATAGCGTGTCTATAGGTAGTAAGGAACGCATGATTTGCAATGACGGTGTCAAGGCTTTTGCAAATTGGACCACCAGTGCGCACAATGCCAATGGGGAACGTTCTCCGAGTTTAACGCTGTGATGATATGAATTACGTGTCGTTTCTTTCTAATCTCGCATTCTTCATGTGAACATGTACTGAAAATCGTGAGCCGCACGAGCGAGGGGTTAGGGGTACTGGTTACGACGAAAGGGAAGCGCCAGATCACGTGATAAAATTTAAGGGCTCGCTTGTTAGTCAGCACGCACGCCAAGGCCATGCCTCCGCAACTACGCCCACTTTCATTTTGACGACTCTTCGGCGACAGGAACACCTCTCAGCACAACCACACATCCGACAATATGGTATGTAGACCTGATCTAGCTGTCCAATAATGCAGTAAAGAGTGAGTGCTGATAATTACACAGGCACCAGCAGCAACTGGAGGAAAGAAGCAGAAGAAGAAGTGGTCGAAGGGCAAGGGTACGTGATGTCGCAACCCGTATATCCAACATCTTCTCCAGCCTACAGGCCATCGCCGGCAGTCTTACTACAACGCCCCTTACTATCGCACGACCTGAGCGCCTTTTGTAAACTTGTACCAGGCTTGTCACTAACAACTATACAGTCAAGGACAAGGCCAACCACGCCGTTGTTCTCGACAAGCAGACCAACGACAAGCTCCAGAAGGATGTCCAGTCTTACCGCCTCATCACCGTTGCCACCCTCGTCGATCGTCTCAAGATCAACGGTTCGCTCGCACGGAAAGCGCTTGCTGATCTCGAGGCAAATGGCCAGATCAAGAAGGTCGTTGGGCACTCGAAGTTGAGCATCTACAGTACGTTGCCCCACCTAATGTCTTTGGAGCACCTGCGTGTGAAAAGAGAATATCGTATCAGTTTCTAAGTTGATATGGTACTAACGTTTTGATAGCACGCGCAGTCGCTGCCACAGATTAAGCATATCGCCTCAAAAATAAACGACAAGTGGATGTTAGACACGGGTGCTTCTTTTCAGCTTTTCAATGACATTCCTCTATCCCATTACCAATCGGCGTCTTCATGATATGAAAGGGTCACATCATATTGGGCATGTGTTCACGGCGGGCATGAATTGAGAGGACGGGCTCGGGTAAAAGCACCGAGTTCGCGACAAGGTGTCAGTTATGTATTGAATGAAAAAGATATCCGAACAAATTCTCCGGCCTGTAGTTGATTTGCAAGTGACTATAACCAGCGATCCGGGGACAGGAATTGTGTATCAATGTTGACATGCTGTTTCATCAAGTCAAGTTTCTTGTGCGACAACTAAGACATTAAGACAAGCAAGGCAGCATGTCCTGTTTGAAGTTACTTATCAGAACCTCAGCCATTCACATGCCATCAAAGCTGAAAAGATAACTTGAACCAATCTACCAACAGCCTATTCATTATACTTCCTCGCAGGTCTACTCTTCTCCCCCTGCTCACACAATTTCCTCTTGGGCATCTTCTCCAACCACCCCGCTTCCCTTTTAACCTCGCCAACTTTGAAGTATGGTTTTCCCTTATCCCCCCTGAACAACTTATGCCAATTCTCCAACCCCTCCTTGACCTGTTTCCTCGCCATTCTCAACTCCTGCGCATGCCTATTCTTCATCTCGCCCTTGCCCAACGGCTTCCTCGTCTTCGCCTTCTCCTTCTCTTCCTCCGTCGCACCCTCCTTTAATTCCGGGTCTACCGGCATAAACATTTGCTCTACGCCGCGCAAGTCTGGGACGGCATCTTCTTGGAAACATCCAGTGAGGAAAGCGCGGGCCGCGTCGCGACCAGCGAAGAAGTGGTACGAGCCGCCAGGCCCGTATGTCGAGGCTGCGCTGGAAACATCGTAGATTGTACCGTTGAGCGCGAGGTAGATTGGTTTATCTTTGTCGCTGCCGTCGTAGGCGGCGAGTTCGGCATCTGTGAGGTGGACTTCGCGTTGCTATTGGGTAGTCAGGATAAACTGTCATGAATGGGGGGGGCTGGGTTTGGGATGAAGCAACATACCAACACCGCTTTCCATTCTCGTGCCCGCGTCCACCATGGGTTGTATCCCCATGTCATGGACTCGCCGCTCGTGCTTAGATAGCTGAGCCCACTGCTGAGCAGTAGTGCACCACCAATTATACGCAGCACGTCGAGAACAGATAGGCCGCCGGATGTTGCGACGGCTTGCTTTTTGACGGCATCTTTGAGCTCGGCTTTTTCGCGCTCTCCCGTGGAATCCGGTGGTGCCGGGGACGAGGAGGCAGCAGGCTTTCGGTACCGGGCCGCAGAGGACATTCTGAGCGAGAGTTTGACGGCGTTCAATAATTGTGTTGGATCGAGGTGTTGGCGTGAGATCGTGCGACAGGCTGACGATGAGGTGTAGTAATCTGGAAATTTACTCTAATCAGCAACAAACCTACTTTGAACTGTGAGAATTTGGGTATGTATGCCTACCTTGATGCACCTAATGCAGATACCACTGCTCTAGTTTTGTTCCCCGCCAATTGTCTGATGTACACTAGAGCTTAGATGTGAATGTCGTGATGTTCATAGGCTTCATGTGATGCAGAAACGTGTCCGGAATAGGAACGTTCCAGATGACGTGGGTGTGGATGCCAAAATATAAATTGGCTTTCGGCGGAATTATTTCCTTTCCCGATTCGTTCATTGGCTGATGTGATTGGGCTCTATAGTTAGTTCGGCTATACCAATTGGCTTTTGAGCCTTTTAACTCATCGTGATACCAACATAGAATTTCAGTCGTCATCATAACTTCAAAAAGAATTGGCAGATTGTTCAGTGGTTGCGAAAACGAAATTTAAGCTTCTCAGTGTGCAGCTTCATATTCTATTATGTATGTATGTATGGTATAAGGATCGAAATGGCGTTGTACACCATCGAGACCACTTTACACTTGATCCTTCGCTGACTCCTGAGGCGCTTAAATTGCGTCCGGTATATACATTACATAGTCATAGTTTCATTAGGCTACAGCTCAAGAATGCCTCGTCTGACAGCTTAGGTTTCATTCATCGTTGGCTGCACGAATCTCAATCTGCGCCTCCCTATCACTCTTAGGAAACACCTGCTTCAGGCCTGCTTGAAATACGCCAACATTGTAGTCAATAATTGCCTTCTTTTCTGCAGGATGTTCTTGACCCATGATGCACACAAGGGCAAGATATCTAGGCGTGGATTAATATGTATGCTCACACGTGTGGCTCGGAGCACTTACTTATTGATCTCACGAAGATAGAGGTACCGGCTTCCTTTCTTCTCCATGGTGATCAAGCTTTCTGCATCGTTGTTCCCGGTTTCGATATCATTCGTTGCCTCGTCCGGCCTATCCCAGCCATAAATCTCACTCACGTCAATCACGACATCAATGTAGTCTGAGCAGACTTCATATGTCGCGATATCTGTAGGACTTGTGTCTGTTGCGATGTAAATCTTGCTCATAATATCGAACAAATATGCTTTCTCGATGTTGCATGCACCGCAAAGATTATTGAGCAGCGCTTCTAGCGTCGGGAGCTGGGGAATGAGCTTCTGTATGACTTTACTGAACGCCTCAAATATGGAGTGGTCGTAGATGCTCGTCTGGTAGAACGATATGGGCGCCTGCTCGTAGCCATTATCACTGAGCTCGTCCTGGACGCGCTGGATAATGTCTCGAAATGTGTCGCCTCTGAAGTCGTCTGATAAGCCATCTACCTTATGGACAAAGACTTCAATGTTGATATTAGGATACGATTGCTGAAGATTCAGTATAGTCATGTTCAATCGTTGAATGGCGTCAAGATACTCGTCTTGCGCGTCAATGACCCATATTAGGGCCCCGATTTCTTCGAAGATGTTATCTGTATCGAATGCTGGGTCAAAGTAGTCCAGGTGGCCAGGCAAATCCCACACTTGGAAGTCCATGAACGAACTAAAGGCAACAATCAGCCCATGTTAACCTAGTTACGAGAAGCTTCCATACTGCATGGATTCCTTCTTGATTCGGTAGGTCGTTTCGAGGTACAGCGTCTCGCTCGGTGGCAGCTTATGAAAAACTACACTCGAAATGGAAGACTTGCCGCTCCTGTCATGGCACAGTTAGTGTTGGAAGCCTAGTACTGGGCCGGGCCGCACCGGACCGCTCACCTCCTCTGACCCATAAGCAGCAATCGCGGCTTGCCATCTCCTGCTTTGCTATTGGGCACTCGGCCCGTGTGGTACTGCGGGGGGAACTCTTGAGGTGGCTGTTCGGCATTCGGAAGATCCTGTAGGAAACGCTCTATGGTCAACTGTGCTCGTGGGTCTAGTAGCGATGAGCTCGCTGACGACTGTGTATGTGCCTGTTGTGCGGCTTCTGCCTCTGCTGGTGTAGGGATTTGGCGACTGCCTCCTCCCAAGGGCGCAGAAGAACGCCGTGCAATGATACGAGACTCCATGAGAAAGGAAATAGATGTACAGGGTATATCGCTAGAACCGCACGCGCCAAACAGAACAAACTGAAAGATGCAGAGTAACGGACGGCGCAGTGAGAGCAACTAATACGGTCCTTTTCACGTTCACCTGACGTGGGACATTGTGCGGTGAAGCGTGGTACTCCCTTGGATGCGAGCACGGTGCAGCAATGACGTGTAGGACAGGACGAGAGAACAAGAACAACAAGAGGGCGCAATGCAAGAGCGAGGAAATGAGAAAGTGATAAGATGACGGGTAGGACAGTAAAGTACAGTCAGAGACCAGAGGTAGCGGTTGGGGTTCTACAAGCGTAGCAGGCAGAAGGCAGTCGCCAGGCTCAAGCTATGCCAGGAGTACACATGTCGCAGGGCTGAAGGAGGTAGCGACTTGTGGCGGCAACAGAAATCACACGAGACGAGAAAACGAAGTATGGCCGTGGGGGGCACAGGGTATATACTGGCTGGACAGTGTAAAGAAAAGAGCCTCTAGGAAGCCCGCGGATTGCTCACCTCCATAATCTTTCCGTAGTAAGTGTCTTGTTGGCGCACTGGCCTGCGGTAGTGAAATGCTTTGGGCCGCACGCAAAACCCTGACCCTGGGCCAAACCCAATGGAAGAGTCAGACAGAAGACGCTTTGCTTTCTTTTCTCGGACCGTCGCTCGACAGTCGGCAAAGACGACAGTTGTAGCGGTCAGTGCAGCCAGCAGGCGGCCTTCGCGAACTCAAAGGAACCTTGGAAGCCTTTCTGCGAAGCCCAGAGCTAAAGAAAAGTCTGCAGGGATGGCCTACCAGAGTCAACCCACTGCAACTGGGAACTAAAGCGTCCACCGTCCAGCACGAGTCGCGGCTGTATCTATGCGAGGGAGTCCAGATGGCGGTGGAGGATAATGAGAGTGTGTTACTGGCCGCGTCGGTCGCGTGCATGTTGCAGCTCGCTTAACCGGAACGATCTTCAGGCACCATCCATCCTCGAGCCGAACTACTAACTACTATCTGTTACCTATGTCAACCTCTCTTGTATCTACCTAGGTACTCACACTCAGACTACCACGCAGCATACAGTTCCTCTATCACTGACAGCTTTTTATTAACATGTCGACACTCATATCTATCAATAGCGCATATGAAATTTAGCCTGAGTACGATGCGAGTAATATATCATCCGATTCTCCCCTGCTTACAGCATTGCACTACCATACTGACCTTTCTCGTACGCCCACTTGATACTCACCGCCGGATATCTTATCTTATTCACTACTCTCATGATTCTACCGGTCATCTACATCCTCTAACACCCTTTAGGCTCTTTGGCTAGATGCACTTACTCAATAGTACTGATTTGCGTCATATTCTCACCAATAAAGGTGGTGCCAGGCGACAGTGTCATTACGAACTTCGGCAATGAAAGCTACTTCAGACGCGATGTTGCCGCCTACATCCGAATCATTCTCCATCTTACTCTTTTGACTGCCATCAACTTTTTGAAAAATATTATGTTAAATTGCTGCAACAATGCCCGACAACACAGTTACCTTGGAGGTACATCTCAGTTTAAACGGACGCTTCTGAGCCAGTATCTCCCGAGGCTGCGATTCTCTATTTCTTCATTCTTGGCTGACGCTATCTATATAGACGAAGGGGATGATGGGAAAAACCGTAACTAAAATTCTCGCATGGCTTGCGCAATTCTGTAGGGCTAAACCGCAAGGAGCTAAATAACAATCATATCCAAAAAGCAAACAGGAATTGAGCTTCAAACGGCTTCAAGACACTTCAAGCAAAAATAAGGCTTTTCTTGTTCAATTCACTAAATCATCTGATAGAAGGCAGGAGTTTGATTACGTCTTACTGTGTCGGAAACTTTCAGCGGCAATATCTTACCTTACATGATAAAAAACGCCGTACATATAAAGAGCTCTTGCGTACTCCATGATATAAGTAGGCTACTCACTATGATTAGACACATATGGATTACTCTGAGACCTCTACTAAAGGTACCCCTAATCCTACGATGCGAACTATACATCACCTTTCCCCTTCCTCTCAGTTGCATCCGCCCTCTCCACCTCCCGCCTCTCCGCTTCTTCCTGCTTCTTCTGTATCAAATACTGACAAAATGGGCTCCTCTCCCTCATCTTACCCCCCCACCTAATAAAAGCAAACGGCACAACACACAAAGCTAGACTAAAAAAACCCAACAGGCTCGTAGCCCATGGAACACCCAAAGCCCGATACATCGGCTTCGCCCCAAACGGCAATATAGCTCCAAATATACTACGTGACAATGAGGCCGCAGCCATGGCACTTGCGGCGAAAATCTCGTACGCATCGACAAGGTAATTCAAGAGCGCCATGAAGAGACAAAGGTAGCCCATGCCAAACAGTACGCCAGCAAGTGTGGGAACAACCCAGTGTACATCCTCTCGTGCAGACCAGCCAAGCCAGAAGGAGCTGATTACAAAGAAAGGACCGGCAATACAACCAAGCGGTAAGCGGCGCATTTCTTCTTTTTGAGACCAAGGGCGTTGGAGACGTTGGGCGCGCGCAAGAATGGAGTCCCAGGCGAGGTACACTAGATGGTAGTAGGCGATATCAGCGTGTGATCCACATGGTAGTATATACGGAGAGAAATTGCATACTGAAAGCGGATATGATGGCGCCAACAGCGATGCATAAGAAGGTCAGGCCTGTTTCGCCGCTGCTAAAGGAGTAGATTCCGGTGAAAATTAAGGGGTAGGATTGAAGGTAGATATAAAATATAGAGTCTGAAAAATTTCAAGTTAGCCTTGTTATTTATACATTTCCTCAGAGCAACTTACATGCATAACTCAGATACAAGCATGTAAATAGAACAAGTGGTTCAAAGAATATCATGCGTATCGGTCGCGTTAATACAACCGTTACTATGTGATTTAAATCCGTCTTCTCAAGCTCTAGTGGAGCCACAATGGTTTCGTCACCCGTCTCCTTGCGCAGTTTCTGTGCCCGTTTCTTTAAAATTGCTGGGCCATACGTTTCGGGAAAAAAGATGAACAACGGCCAAGTTGCACCCGCACATATGGCGCCGATCCAAAAGCCCCAACTCCACGAGATTGTCGAAATGTAGCCTGACACTGGTGGTCCCAGTATTGGTCCAAATGTAGTAGCAGCCTATAACACATTCAGATAAATGATTTTCTCTTTTCTGGAAGTTGATCTACAGTACCATGAAGGTTGCCATACTCCTTCCCCGGCTACGAGGGTCATGCCAAACATCAGCACAAATGCCTCCTACGACACTTATGGCGCAACTGCCTCCGATGCCAACAAACAGCCTAAATACTACAAGAGCTGCAAAGTTTGGCGCAACGGCCGATGCAATGGAGAAGATTGTGAAAAGGGCGAATGAGTATATCATTGTTCCTTTGCGGCCATAGGACTCAGATAACGGGCCCCACGCCATGGGGCCAAAGACGTAGCCAACTAGAAGCATGGAAGTAGGTAAAATGAGAACGTACTCAGATGTCTGATTGAAGTGCCGGGAAATGGGCTCTATTGCTCCGGCTGCGGAACTAGGACGGATTAGATTTGGAGATAGGAGGATACGGGACGTACGAGGAGGCGAGAGTGCTGTTCAGAACTAAAATGAGTCAGTGTGGAATCTCAGTTTTGGGTTTATTTGCTTACCGCTCATTATAGCGACGAAGAGTGCGTAGCATTTTTTGTACTGCGGGAATTAGCATGCGTTGAAGTGTTTATGTTGCTCTTGCTAGTTTTGTCATACCCAGGGCCCTACGTTTTTGGATTGCAAGTTAGACAGTATCCTGTATACAACCTGTGGAAGAAATACTAACAGTTGTTTGGATTCTCTGGATCCCCATCTTCGAACCGAACAAGCTTTCGCTCGAGTGGCTGCCTCGGTGACATATTCGAAGTATTGGACCGTGACACTGTTCTCGATGCCGTAGAAGACGCCGGATCTAACTGTGGAGCCGCTTCCTCGATCTTGTCATAATCGTCTTGGTATGAAGTAGTGTCTATCTCTGTCTTAAGATTTCCTAGATATGCTGCACGCGAATTTTCTTCTTGAGCTGTCACGATCTGTTAGCAAGCCTATACTGTGATAATGCTACAAAACCTGGTAATACGTACGGCGACTTCGTGAACTTATTTGACTTTTTTGACTTCTTGAAGTCACACTTGTCACAAGGGCAACAGGCGTTGCAACAGTCTCAAAGCCTCCGTCTAGCCGTTGCTGTTCCCGGGAATAAGTTTTTTCTAAATCCGTTTTCGACTCCATGATGTAACAGTGACACACTTGCTTGTAGTGACCCTAAATCAAATACACTAGCATTAAGAAGAATACTGAGAAGTAGGAAAGCACGGCTTAAACATTGGGGTATTGAAGCTGGACCCCGCGCGTGTACTTAGCTATCCGAGGGTATGGGAAAGTGTCATAGTAATGGTTAAAATGGCGAGTGATTGGAAACTATCGAATCGGATTCAGTTCATTTCCGGGCCGAGGGAGCAATTGGTTTCTCAACTGGCCCTGTTCATTGGCAATGGCACGCATAGCGTTATCAACATGCATCACATATTAGGGCGTGAGGCACACTCGGAGTAAAATATTCCGAACTCCGAGTAAACATTTTCGACTGTCACACCGTCATTTTGAATACATTTCAACTTTATCACGGAAGATATGTACCTAGATAGTTAAGCGAGGCGAATATTGACTTTGATCGACGAGTGTGACAAACTTGTCTGACAGAAATAGTAAACGCACAGAACTCATCAACGCAGGATCATCAATGTTCACTAAAAAAAAGGATGAATCATTCATGGCGCTAGACAGAGTTGTCATATATTGCTTTGAGGTGGCGAATTTACGTCTCCAGATTGATGCTCCGTCCAAATCGGCCATACAAAGCTTTCTTGAGCTCGCCCATCTCTTCTTGAATTGACTCAAGCTTGGTTTTCAGCTCCTCTACATCGCTGTCAATGGTTTCTGTTGATGCCTCCAGAAGTTCAAGAACTTGAGGTTGTGGTAATGACACAAAGCAGTCACCAACCTTGTAACTGTGACATATCAGCAACCTTGTCCACGAATGCAACCATACCAAAGATAGTGGTACGCCAAGATACGTACGGGACTTTATCTTCTTCATCAACTAATTCTAGTTCTGTCGAGATCTCTTCAAGGTCTTCCTTCTCCTTCTGTGCATGAGGTTAATCCCGGTACCTTGACATAGAGTTTTGTGGGAGCCTACAATTTTTGCCCCTAGCTCTTCCTCGAGCGCTGTCTCTTTCTGATGAAGCGAACTGAAGCGATTTATTTTCTCTTGATCTTCGCGGCGCACTTCCATATCATCGGCTCCTGCCGAAGCCTCCTCCTCTTTCGTGAGCTGCCACCACCACGTTAGTGCAATTCACGCCGCGAAGCGAAAATTATTTTTGAGCTCACCATGCGACGCTGCATCGTGTTCAACCACAGTGCCAAGTAAATTTATGTGTGTTAATTTTGAGACGAGTTGGTATTGCTAAAATCCTGCACCTGGGTGGTGTACAATGTTGGCAGTAGTTGCTGTATCAGGGTCGAGAAACATATGCCAAGCCTAATTCTTGCCCAACGCAATCGCCAGCCAGAAATAGCACAAACTTTTTTCTTCATTGATAGCATATTGCAATCAATTGAGCACACAGACGTAAATACTGAATAATCGATAATATCTCTTAATTTGAGAATGCGTTACGCCGACATACATCCTTCATGGTATCATCGCAATTCCAACTAAACCCCCCTCAACGCCTTAAAAACGCACAAGATCAAATCACGATACACCAAGTAATTGCAGTTCATCACTTTCAACTCGTATCCATCTCCTCTGCCTCATCTACGCCAGCATGTGTCCCTCCCATCTTCACATCCTTCACTTTACCCCTCCTCATCCCCTGCACCAAACCCTCCAGCCCTCTGACCTCCTCGGCACCGGCTCTTCTTCCATCCCATACACCCTCGACCCCATTCTTGGTATCCACACCCCTTCTCTCCAAAACCCTCTTACTCTGACTCTCAACGTAGACCTTTCGTTCCTTCGATAGGTCTGCTGCGTTGGTGCTTGCAGAATCAGACATGGGAAGGGCGGTGGTAGCGAGGTGCGGTTTTAGAGAGGCAAGAAGCTGCTGTAGATAGGGTAGTTGGCTGGTTGTGAAGGTGGTATGTGTTGCGAGTGGTGTGCGGGACTCTTGTGCTGCTATGCTAGCACCGGCTGGTTGTGGAAGTGGCTGTATACCTAGCGCTTGGGCGGCGGGTGTGTGTGTCAAGAATGCAAATGGCGCTCCTGCACTCTCGCCGATATTGTTTGCCTTTGCTGGTGATGTCGAGGATCGAGGCTCGCGTTTCGGTGTTGAACTGGGTTGTAATAATGATCGTAATTTGGCTATTTGCGCATCATTCCGAGTCTTCTCTGCAGTGAGGGCAGCATTGAGTTTTTGTGTTTCAATCAACTTTCGGCGAAGTGTGTAGAGGGCTTCGGGCGTGAGGGTCGAGGGGTTAGGCGTTGTTTGGAGATTCTAGATAGTATCGTCAACAAACAACTCTTGGACAACTACACCACCATACTAACCTCATAATGACCCAATCTCACCCAGTTTACCAATTCTTCTTCGCCCCTCGGTAAACATAAGACATTTCTTAATGTCCAGATCTCCAGTCGATCAAAGTTCTTGTCAACGGCGTTCTCCATCAGTGTCTCCAGCTTCAATACTCCCTCCTCAATCTCCAGCGTGGCCTCAGGAAAACCATCAATGCCGTCTTCATCTTTCGCCGGCACTTTCCCTTCCTCTGCGTATCGATCGGCAAAGCCTAGGAGCGCAGGGTCGGCCGCAAGCAAACCGGTTTCGAAGGAGTCGGTACAGCGATAGAGGACCTCATTAATAGCGTTTATAATGTCGTCAATTAAAGACTACTCAAGATGAGGTCAGCATAGTTTTTTGCGTTCCTCCATGCGTGGGTATGACGATTGAGTGATATGTTTGGTTGTTTGGTGGGGCCATGGAGGGACACAATATCGTGTTGAAGATAGACTGGGACGTACGATTGGAGGCCATGTAAAGTGTTCTGTGAGAAGCATGTTCTCCTGCTGCTTTGCGCTTGCCATTTTTTATTATATATATTATCCTTATTATTTCGGGAGCACGAGCTGTCGCGAAACATTCACTTTGTACTATTGCGACGCGCCTCGGTTGTTTACGGCGGCCGGGATATGACTGCTAGCATCTACGCTAACCATATTGATCCTTTTTATACTTATCCGAAAGCGGATGAGTAACGGACGAAGTGCAACCACCATAAGACCCCAGACGCCGTTTTCACCGGCATGCATCAAAGTAAAAGTGTAATGATATAAATAATCCCTTCATTGCGTGAAGACTGGCAAGCCTCACAATAATCAATACAATCAGTCCCAAGCACTTTGCTTTGAAACATTAGCCTACAACCCAAATTGTTGTACACTTTTCTAGCCATGCATGCCTAATGGTATATAGTTTTGGTTGCGACGTGTGTGACGCTGATGAATGCAGCAAACGCTAATACAGATTACTCATCCATATCCCTGTTCCTTCACAGCAGAATGTGAGATACCTGTTACCAAAGATAACACCAAGTCTTAACGCCAATAATCCATGAGTAAGACCTAACCTCTCCATGCGTCATGTTGTTGTCGTAAATGCAATAGATGTGAAGCAAAACAGCTACCGAATACAGGTATAGTACCCTCCACCTGCGCAGTGGTGCGGCAGGGCTTTTCAAGCCGCCTAACCAAGAAACCCTATGCGAAGATGCGTATCACTCAATAAGTTCGGTCCTGTTCCCGATACCGACGCTCTTGTTCTATACGCCGAGCCTTTTTCTCTCTTTCAAGTCGGATCTTGTGAGCTTCGGTACCATCGTCCATTAGTGACTCCTTAAACCACGGATGTTGAAGTGCTTCTTTCGCTGTTATGCGCTTTTTGGGATCGTATACGAATATCCGCTTCAACAGATCAAGGAATTGGCGGTTAAAGTCAGTATGTCCAGGTATAGTTTCCTGTTGATGTTAGTTATACAATCAATTTCGGGGGGTAGGAGAACACATACGGGAAGCTTCTTCATCGCCTTAACATATTTTTTCGACGCTTTATTGGTTTCCGTGTTTGGGTAGTCTAACTTGTAATTCTTGAAGTATTTTGCGGCACTGTAATGGTTAGTCACGTAAAGGCAAAGGTGGCTTAGTAACTTACGAGCTAGCAGAGTTGCGTGATGAGCCTCGATCCTGCTTGTATACCGCCCGTACGATGTCACGGTCGATCTTACCACCACAAACAGCCTCCATCATTGCCAGATGCTCGAGGTTATCGTGCGTCTGGAACAAGGCATCCCCAGTGAAGAATTCGACTAAAATACAGCCGATGCTCCATATATCACAGGGGAAACTCCATCCTAGGTTAAGGATGATCTCAGGGGCGCGGTAGTGACGAGTCGATACAACTGATGAATGGTACTCGTCGTTGAAGGTGGCCGAGCCAAAATCGATAAGTCGAATCTCTGGGTCAAGAAGGACTTTTCGATGTCGCGCACTACGGTTGACGGTTGTTGATGACGAAGGCACCGTTCGATTGTAGGTAAAGGTCTGGTAGTTGTTGTTGACAAGAAGAATATTCTCCGGCTTCAGATCAGTGTGAATGAGATTCAGGTCGTGTAAGAAGGCGACACTAGTAAACAGTTGCTTTGCAAATTTTTGGATGTGGGAGCTTGGAAAAGGCACGAAGCCATTCGACTTTAGGAAGTCAAAGACGCTTTGTCCGTATAGATCGGTGACAATGCAAATGTGGTTCCGGAAGTCGAAGCAGTCTCGTAGGTGGATGCATCGGTTGATATTGTGTTTATCGTTGGATGCCAGCGTTGAGAGAACTCTCAACTCGATACGGCTAGCATCGCGGTATTTCGGTACAGATCGGATGACCTTAATGGCGCACTTGGTGCCCTTTCTCCTATCGTAGGCTTGCACGACCTTGCCGAATGTACCTTGACCGAGGAGCTTCTCGATTTGGTCTGTATAGGTATTAGCAACACAACTTGGCAAAGATACACGGGGCACATACATCGTTCCGTGAGGTCGGCCTCAGGTACTACGATGTAGTGGCCATCGTCATCGTCTACTTTCTGATCCTTGGTGTATGACTTCTAGGGTGCGTAGTTAGTATGAGTTGACAAGACCAAGGCTGAGTTGACTTACATCTGGAACAACCTGCACGTAGACATCCTTCGCTTTGATGACTGGGTTAGGCGGAGGCTGATATAAGCTAAAGGGGTTCTCGTCATGGTCAAGCTCGCGCCTCTTGTTTTGTTTTGCTTCGTCCTGGGCTACGGCACGGGTGCGTTTTCGCTTCTGACCTACTGCTGCGTTGTCAAGGGGGGAGATGTGATGGCCATTGCTGGCCTGGGAGCCCAACGACGTCGCAGCGGTGGTGTTAAGCGCAGACGTAGTCCTGTCTGTTGATATGGAGTGGTTGGGCGAGTCGTAGTATGGTGTCTGGGTGGTTGAGTAGGATGTCTGCTGATTGTACACTGGATCGTAGACCGTAGACGCTGTGGTCTTCCGCTTCTTATCAGTGTGCCGTGCCGAGCCATTTGTCGCAGTCCTGGCCAAGGCAGGCTGGCGCGGTGGTGGTGGTGGAGGAGGAGCAGCAGCAGCCTGGTCGTCGTCGTCGTCATCAATAACAATGACTTCTTTGGGCAGTCCGTTTTTGTAAAAGTCGGCCCAGTCAGGGTTCCGCCGCCGATTGGCGGATTCAGGCGCATTCATGGCCATGTCTGGTGCAGAAGCAGTGGAAATGGGTGGCAGTTGCTGGGGCTGGCGGGTGTGGGCAGCGGCCGTTCTGCGCAGGTCTGTACTCGAGGAGCCACTAGCGTAGCCGTTGCTATAGAGCGAACTGCCAATGCGAGAGGAGCCGTTGGAGAGCTGGGCATTTGGAAGATTGGGTTGATATGTCTGGTGGTGAGAATAAAATTGATGATGGGGTGGGAGGGTGGCTGTAGCGGTGGAGGGAGTCGACATGGTGATGGTGATGAAGTGAGGTTGGAACGCTGCTGCGGCTGCTGAGTCCACCGAATGGACGGATCGGGCACGTCAACAAGGCGCCAAAAAAGGCGACTCTTGACACAAAATGGGGTGAGTCTACGGAAGATAGAAATAGTCAATTCTCTATCTCTGCGTCCTTCTCTGCGTATTTGCGACTTTGCGTCCTTTGCGTCACCTTGACACGCGGGCGCGGCAAAGAGGAAGACGTTATCGTAGGCCACCAGGCCGGGTCGGTCGTCGGTCGTGAGCGATGCGGCAAGCAGGCCGGGAGTAGTGCCGACAAGGAAATATGGGCGACTGGAGAGCGCTGGCGGAAGAATGACAGTCTACGAACATGCCAAATGGTCTGTGGTTATGGGGTAGTGAGGTTGGCAGTCGAGGCAGAGACAAGAGGCAGAGGCAAAAGGCTTGAGATCGCTGCTGCTGCTGCGGAGAGTGAGAAGGTGTGTCTGTGCACGCCAATCCAGTGTGCCAGTCCACTTGCACTCGTCGGTCACCCAAACCCACACCCACGCTCACCATTCGCCTTTTCTGCCGCCGACCCACGGCCACCCACCTGTCTGCTCGCATCATCTACAGACTACAGCACTTATTTCTCCGAGCACAGTGTCGTCTTTTTTTCTCCACTCAGCTAGCTACTTTTTGTTGTTGTTGTTTTTTGTGTCCTGCTACCTGAGTACTTGAGATTTGCACTCTGCTACACACACCACTGCAAACCGCCGCGGCACGTCGCGTCACGTATTAGCTGACCCCATTAATATCCATCCGGTCGGTTGCAAAGACCACGCCAAACCTCTCTTTGACCACTCCGACTACTCCGCATTTGCCATGTCTTTATTCCACCGGCTCTATAAGCCATAGAGGCCACCTCACATGACTATAGCTGTGCTCTCATTTTTTGCTGTGTACTTGGTGAATGTGTACTAAGCCAAGCACTAATTATCTACTATCTGATGCGGGCCGTGACCGTCAGATTTAGTCACTCTGCAGCCCTCAGATTGAGCCATGGCCACCCACATGTTGCAGAGCAGGCTTGAGAGTGAAACCTCATGTACCTATCTACTTAGAATAAACACAATTAACAACCGAAACCCATGTGCGCGCGACCCGGAAACCTACAATCTCGGCAAACTTGTCATGTCACTGCAGTTAGTTCAGGACATGCTCAACAGAAACTCAACTCGCACCACCTAACTCTAACGCTACCCATGGGCTTTAAATTCTTTTGCGCTTTGCATACAGAACCCGAAATAACCCCAAGGCGACAATCTAGATGCATTAAGAATCATTCCTTTGGTGGTACCGCGTATGCCGCCCACGCATTCCACTTTCCTTGTTCGGAAAACCCGTGGACGTTCCAATAATGTCACGTGACCACCCGACCCGTCACCTAGCCAGCCCGAAATGGTGGTCTTTTCCACGATAGCAGCCTTCGCAACAGCCAGGAATGCCACTTTCTCTCATGGCAGTTTATTCGCTGGCAAAAAACCCCGGCACCCCAGGCACAAACTTATGTGAGAAATAGGCATTCGGCTGGCTGCGCCCAGCAGTAGGGCGTGACCTCGACCTATCCGGCTTTCGGCGAATAGACATAAAGCACCCTATCCTATGGCAGGTTGTCTCGACCAAAGGCTAACTCACGTCATCGCGCGTACCGTTTATTCATATGCATAGAAAAGCGTCGAACTACTGCACGTAACATCATAGTCTATACAGCTTCGGGGGATAACGTTCGCACACACCTTCCTTACTCAGCCGCTCGTTGTCTGTCTGACTATCTGCACCCTAGGACTCACTATCAAAGGGTCTCGCCTCACCGGTGCGCCTAAATGTCAGACCAAGGGGGGGGGGGCGCAGAATCTTGCAAACGCCTCAGGTTGAAGCAGAGCACCCCGCATTAGCGACTTGTCGTTTATCGGTAGGCCTTGGATAGTGCTCTGGCTTGCTACATACGCCACGCAGATCGTTGCCTGCATGTCTCAGCAATGGGCTAAGGGTATCTAGCGCCAACGCGGAACCTCTCTGAATGCCAAGTTGCGGCACTGCTATTAGGCTATGAGAGTCGTTATCAGTGCTCGCTGTTTCCATGCGCAGAGCACGAATTCGTGACTAAGCCTACTACTCCGAGCTTGAAACCAAACACAAACAAAAAAGCCGTTATTGTATATGTGCTTTCGCTAGGATTGTAGACCAAACGCAAATTCAAATGTACTTAATCTTCAAACAGCCCTTCACCTTGTAGACAGCGTTGCCACAAAAATCTCACGAAGCCTAGCCTATGGTATACAACCCTTTTGATAGCGAAATTACCACACAAATGCTGAGGATAATAACAACCCTTTGATGGTTTGGAGCGCAAAAAGAGTAATGGGTAAGAGATATCGACAATCATCAGAAAACGAAAAAAAACCTACATAATGATCGTATTTCGTTCCTGGCCGTTTGTCGTCATTGTTCAGCTCTTTTTTTTACAGATTCTTGGGGCGAGAATTATCGTATTCGTTGAAGAAATCGTCAACAAGGCGAAACACGCGGTCGACAATTAAGTCAACTTCGGCATATGTGATGTTATAGGCTGGCGCAATGAGGATATGGTCACCACTGCAGCCATCCACAGAGCCAGCTCCTGGATAAACGTGAATATCGTAGGGGCTGGTAAGGCCTATTATCCTGTTAGCTAATGGTCAATTCAATGGTATAGCCACACATGCCCTTATCGTATATCTTCATGGAAATGTTTTCATTTGCATTGAATGGCATTTTCGTGTCCTTATTCTCAACAAACTCGATCTATTTTGTGTCAGATGTTGCGTCAACTTGAAACGTAGAAAACTTACTCCGAAGAAAAGACCTCCCTTAGGACCACGAATGTTACCAATGTAGCGATGAGGTTCGAGACGCTCTCTCAACTTCTTCTCAAGAAGCGTTCCTTTCTCCCTGACATTTTCTAACAGATTTTCGTCCTGGATGATCTTTTGAACCTCAAGTGCAACTGCGGCTCCCATTGGGTGATTTTGAAAAGTATGGCCGTGAATGAAGGCACCGTTGGATGGGCCCTTCTCGAATGATTCGATGATTTTATGTCCAACTAACATCGCTGAAACGGGCACGAAACCGCCTGCAAGGCCTTTCCCAGCGAGCTGGATGTCCGGTACAACATTATCTGCCTGCCAGGCATGAAGATAGCCAGTCCGACCCATCCCGCACATGACTTCGTCGAAGATGAGAAGAATTCCATAATGGTCACACACCTCTCTCATGGCCTTCAAATAGCCGGGTACTGCTGGGGCACAGCCGAGGGCCTGCTAAGATATGAGCGTCTCTCTGTGTATCACATTGGTATAGAAGCTATTTGTACGCAAGTATGAAGGAAATAGGGCAATACATACGGCTCCAACAACAGGTTCCATAATGAAAGCAGCTACGTTCTCCTTTCCCAGCTCTTCAACTTTCTTCACTAACTGTTCTCTATGCCATTGGACATACTCTTCGTTTGTTTGGCCAGGGAGTTTATTACGATATGGGTGGCATGGAGGCACAGTGTGCGTGTTCTTAGGAAGAATTTTCCTGTACGTTGACTTTCGCGCCTCATGGCCACTTACGTCAAGAGCTCCAAGAGTTGCTCCATGGTACGATTGCTCACGCGCAATGAACAATGTCCGAGATGGCTCAGCGGGCGACTTTTCTTTCCCATGGTACTGAACAGCCATCTTTAGTGCTGCTTCAGATGCCTCAGAGCCTAATGCTTCGTTAGTGAGTCCAAGTATATTTACACGGGCTTCGTACCTGAACAATAGAAGACAGCTTTCCTCATTTTCCCATTGGTGGATGTAATCATGAAATCTGCCAACTCCGCCGTGATATCGGTGTCAAACCCGACAGAGGGAACATAGCTTAAGCCCAGTCTGAATATATCACGCATGGCTTTCTCCACCCGCTTATTATACCGACCTAGGTTAGCCACCGCTGCTCCACCAGAGGCATCGTAAATGCTAGTTCCATCCTTACGAATGTAGCGGCTATCTTCTCCCTTTGCTAAACGATAAGGGCTAATTTTCACATTTCTATTGAGCAGAGAATCCTTTGTTGAAAGAGCAACACTTTTAGTGTGGATAGGGTTTCTCACAACACGCCGTGGACTATTCCTTGAGTCTGAAAGCACTCCAGGTGCCATGATAATGCTCTTATCAATATGAAATAAGAGAAGAGTAAAGGATACGAAAAGTTGGAGGCGAGAAGGAATTGTCGTTAAGAGTCAATCTCCGTAGTGCACTAGACTGTAACCTAAGGGGAGGCTGAGAGGCGTGGTTTAGAAATTTACGGAGGATCCTTGATGACTTTATAAAGCCCTTGTCCTGGTACAAGGGCGAGAGATAACGTGGCCGACGAGGCGCCGCTTCCAAAGCGTACTTTGCCTCGTCATGGGGTCGCTAGTGGCCAAGACGATCCATGGTATTGGCAATCCAAAACCATAAACCTCTTCACCGGGCCGATTGGGACCTTTGAGGATTCGGAGTCGTGCACTAACATGGTGGAGCTTAGCGTGACAGCGTTTTTCCATTTGGCTAGTGATTGACGTGAAGCCCTAGCAAGCATATACGAAAAGAAATCTCAACGATGCAATCGCTGCTTCTGAACATATTCATGATCGTGATCGTGATCAGTTACGCTTACACAGGGGCTTATGGTTGGCTAAGTAGAATCCAAGCTTTTTATGCTAAATCAGCAGTCAGACTCTTCTGCAATAGGAACTGCCAGTGAGATGAAAGAAGATGACTTTGGAAGAAAGTGGTATAGGCCGAGCTATACCCTTACAGCGCCTCGCATGAGCTATCGGTTCATAAATTCCGGGTGTAAGGTCAGGGAAGGCGAAGTATACCTATGAGTAAGAGCTTGAGTATCCCTGCCGTCAGCAGCAGGGCCACAATCAAGGCTGATGTGCGTGTGTCATTTCTGTACACCCGAAGAAGTTTCGCTAACAGTATCCGAGATAGGTTACCTTGCTGCCACATGGCGAACAAGGGGGGTCAAAAAGCCTTTGCTTGGCCGTTCAATCGGTATGGTAAAACTTCCCATTGATCGTCCCAAAATGATCCGTACCTGATGTTACCGAAAATTTGTGTAACACGAACCTAGTGACCGGGTTTGACCAATCATTGACAAGTCATATACCGATAATTGTAACTGGAGTTTCCTCGAATGGTTAGTGTTGGTGTGAACGCTCTAGAGATGGAATCTGGCCAGATGATCGGACTCTTTGCAGACGGTAGGCATTGCTAGTGGTAGACTAAAAGCAGTTAGTGATATTATTAGACAGGATATCATCGGGTAATGAACAGACTAGAGGAAGCGGCGCGAAGGAGTACAGTAGACAAACATAGTACGGAGAAAGATGCCGGACTGATACGGAACTAAAGAAATACCCGCGCATAGGTATGCGATTTATAATACAAAATAAAACGGCGAAGGCAGTGCAAGGAGCACAAGGACGTTGCTGGAGAGATGGAGGCAAGCCGTCATCTCCAGAATGGGTATGGGCCAGACGCATTGATGACTACCGGATTACTGTAAGACAAGTACAGGTAGCCGAAAGGACAGGATGCGGTGAGCTCACCCCATTTCTTTCACGGCAGGGCCGCAGGGAACAAGGGAAGCAAGCATGAAGGACTAGTCATTGCAAATGATCCATGAAACCATGATGCAGCTGGCAGATTGTACACTAAGCAAATGGCAGCCGATGTACTAGTAGGATGCCATCGGCCGTGAGCCTCATTTCGGGCCGGACTTGGCACGCAATGACCAATGGAGTTAACCGAGCCGAAGATCCCGTGACCTGGACACCCTTGCTCAAGCTGCTTCGAGTGCGTGCTCCACTCTACACAGTACACCCCACCCCACACCACATCCATGGTCAAAAAGTTAACACTGTGACCGTGACCGTGACCGTGACCACTGGCCACTGGCCACTGACCACTGACCTTCTCTATACATCTGTGCATTCATTACCGTGCCAATTGCCGAGACTCGAGTTGCTCCACCAGTAGTACCAAGTACGGGCGGCACAGTTAGTGACAGGACCTAAGCCACTGCATGGCGGCTAATACTCGCGCAGGATTGCCCACATCTCACACAACACACCTACACACACACACGCACAGGGAGGCAGACGCAGGTGCACCAACACAGCCATGAATCCGCGTGTCGAAGAAGTCAGCGACTCGGACAGCGACCCATCAGAGATGGACATCGAGGATATGACATCACTAATCGAGGCACGGAGCATACCTGCTGCCGCCCCGTCGTCGTCGTCGATGCCCACACAGCTGCTGCAGCCCCAGTCCCCTGCTATCAAGACGTCCACCGATCGCGAAAAGTCCAAACACTATCAATGTCTGTACCCCATATACTTTGACAAGTCAAGGACGAGAGCAGAGGGCCGTCGGGTGGGGCAGGAGCTGGCTGTTGAAAACCCTTTGGCCCGCGAAATGGCCGATGCCGCAGCCAACTTAGGGCTTCGCACTGTCTTTGAACCAGACAAGACGCATCCCAAAGACTGGGCTAACCCAGGCCGTGTGCGTGTACTGCTCAAACATGAAGGCAAGTTCATGGACGAAGATATCAAGAACAAGCATCACCTCTACATCCTCATATCACAGTACCTGAAAGCAAACCCAACACAGAAGACAACCCCCTTTAGGCTTCCAATTGCAGGCATGCCTATGCCCAAGGAGATGCCAGAGCCTGCGATACCCAATGGCTGGAAAATGAGCAAAATTCTGCCGCTGCATTCGCCCGCCTTAACGGGAGGGGGTGTCTCAGACAACTTCTTGCAGGACATGATGGCAGAAATGCAGGGCGAAATGGGTGGCAGCGGCGCAAGTAGTGGCGCCGAGACCAAGAAGAAGAAGGATAAGAAGAAAAAATGAAGCATAGATACTGGGGACCTTCAGTCAGGCGCCCCTTGCAGTTCTTCCTTTTCGCTATAGGCCATGCTCATCATCTACGCCGTGGAGTTACAGCTATTAGTTGCTATCAGCATCGAAGAGTAGCTTAAGCGCGTGCTCCATTGCTAGCTTGGCGAGGAGGCGCCAAAAACACCTCGTATATACTTACCTATGTATCAAAGGATTTTATAAGCGACGACTTTCGGCAGTGCCCCCATCTGCCGCTTCACAGAACCCTTGCTCTGCTAATCGATAACCCAGAACGAATCAGGGGTTGTGGGGCTTATCCCGAGTTGCTAGTGCCATCACCTAATATTGGAGTTCTGTATTCCAACGATATCTTTCACCCTCTGCCCGCCTTGATCTGGTTTTATCCAACTTGTGTCCTAGGCCGCTTATCACAGCAGTACAATTTTTACAATGATTCACTCAGTTGTCTGATCCGAGCTCAATCCGATCTCGATACGAATAACTACCCGCTTTCTTTCTTACTGTGCGCGTGGGATAGTTCAGAGGGGCGTGTTCGTGTCATGCGGCGCTCATTGTGACACACACTAAAGAAACATTGGCAAGGGCTACGCAGGACTGCTTGGCATTTTCAGCTATCTTTACAGATCCGTAATTGGTTATTTTATATCTCCATTGACCGGTCAGCATATGTCCTCGCCATGGAGCTTTGATGCTCTTATGATCAACTGCAACATGGTGCAGGTGCGTTTTCGCCTGCATACGCCGACACTCGCTTGTCGCTTTGACATATGCAGCCACATCGATGGAATAGGTATATGTGTACCTAGCATAGGTCTGGCCGTTCTGCGAATGCCGATAATTGCCCCTCTGTCGTACCACCTCTCTGCAATCAGCTCGGGGGGGCTTACATGCATAGACAAGGCGCGTCAAATCGATCTGGAAAAGGTCATGGGCTTCACAGCGACTGGGTTGCTGCATATTTGAGGGGGCGTAGACTCTCAAAAGAAATGAGATCCCAGCATAGTGGTTCCACTCTGAAATATATCCCGTGGACATCTGAGCGAACGACAGATGCATCTCTGCTACCAATGCAATGCCACATATATGTATCTAAGGGTGAATAGAGAGTAGTTGCTATCCGTATTGATGGTCTTTTGCACCACCAGCCAACTATTACTTATGGTCTTTCTGTCTGGAGCAGTCCTGACCATCCATTGTGTCCCACTATCTACATTTCGTTCATGCCCTGTAAAGACCTAAAGACCAAGTTTCTCCTCAACAAAAAATGCCTCAGAAGTGCCTAGATTTGCACTAGAAACAGCATGATGACGACAATAGTGAGAATAGAGGCGCAGCCTAGAGCTCTGTGTAACGATCGAGTTCACTTTACTATCCTAACATAGCGATCCTCAGCAGGAATAAACGACTAAAGTCTTTTGCCTGGTCTTTTCAATCGTTTTGATTGTCTTTCGCGAAAAAACTCCATACGCAAGGATTTACCAAGTCATTACACCAAAAATAGATAATATGCAGACATCTAGCATGCCCAATTGAGGGTAAATCCTTCTACCCCGTATACGCCATGAATAACAAGGGCTTCGCTCATGGTATATGTTGCAGTCTAGAGAGGCTAAGATGAACGTGCAGCTAGAACGTGCAGCTGGTGGACTGATCTGCCAGGAAGGCAGTCGGTTGTGTACTGAGACGCATGATAGGGCACTGGTCCTGAACGACGCACAACCAACCAACAGGGGTAGACCTGTCATGCGTGGAAATCTGAAGGGTTTCCCCGATCACAAGGCGCAAGCCTAGGCCATCCTATCAGACTCACTTCACTAATTTCTTCCTTCAATCCTTGTAGAAGGTCTAGGGGAGTATGTCGCACGAAAACCGTCGGCACGCGTGTACTGTCAGCACAGCACAACATGTGTGGTATGTCATCAACAGGTTTTGGCACCATTCGTTTACCATGAATATGAACTACGGAAATCAGATGGATCAGAATACAACCACCCACTTATTTCCAAGGATACGCAACATTTCGGTAAAGCTAGTAATTGGTTTGATTGAAGTCTGGAATCGAAAAATATGTACATCGGCTTGCCGTAGCGTACCCGTCACCAGAGCCGTAGCGCATCCGTTGATATTTCAGATGGAAAGCATGCTAATTAGTTGGACGCTTCGACCGGCCCAGTAGGATGTGGTGTTGTTGACCGCTACTGCTCACCATTGGAAACTCATCCAACACATCGGTCAGGATTATTTACACACCAGCCTGCTGCGCAAACCCAATCCTTGGTGTGCTTCCCATCTCGTGCACAACGTACTTGCTCTTGAGGAAAATGTCGCCGAAGATGCTCATGCCAATGCCGTCGTTGGGCTGCATTCCACCGAAGCAGGTCTTTCCAGCAGAGTCTACAGGTGCGTAGTTGATGTACTTGCCGGGGACCACTTGCTTGACGCCACCTACAATGATGCTAAAGTCAGGAAGGGTGGCGCTGCACGGGAAAACGTAGCCACCTTGGGTGGAATCATTCTTGGCGCCAGAAACTTTGGCGTAGTAGTTCTTGGCGATGGAAACATCAACATACATCAAGGTGGTGCCGGTGTCGAGGATGCCTGAGCTCGAGGTGCTGAAGCTTTGGGTGCCGACGGTGTAGCCGCTGGTCTTGATGCCCCACCACCCCTGGCTAGTGTCGGCGTTGACATAGTTGATAGATCCGGTGTACTTTGACTTGTCAATGAAACCGAAGTCATAGGTACCCGCAGCGTGGTACTTCAGGGTGACAGCAAAGAGGGGCGAGGCCAGTTGGGGAAGGACAGTGTCGAACCAGGTCTTCTGCTGTGTAGGCTTGACAGTGTTGAGGGTGCTCATGGCAAGACCAAGTAGACCGTCTGTGTCGGTGTCTGAAGCGAAGCTGGACGAGACGGACGTTGCGGCTTCGACAGCTGCTGCGGTTGCAGTTACACCGCCCACGACAACTTTATCTGCGTACACCTTTCCAGATGCGCCAGATCCATCACCGTAGGAGATCTTCCAGGTGTAACCTGACTTCAACTTGCTAGCATCTGCTTGATAATAGGAATGGCCAGAAAGCTGCGATGAAACCTGAAGAGAAGAGTACACCCATCTGGTAAAAGATTAGCCCATATAAGCATGATCTCAATGATATGTTCGTCACTTACAGATCGGAGCTTCCGGTATCAAAATCAAGGTTCAGAGTCTTGCTTCCGACAGTTACAGGGCTCAAGTACGAGGAATCAAATGAATCGCCAGGAGTTGCAGGTGCGGATCCCTGATCTGAAATCGAGAAGACTTCACTATTCGCTGCCGCATCAATCAAGCTCTGGGGAACAGGCTTTCCATATTTGCGAAGCGTCTTGATAGTCTGCTGAGGACCTGATGGCGGTGACACCGGGTCAGTATATGTGCCACACACAATTTTTATATGACACCTAACTCACCATTCTTGCGGAAGGTGCCTTTGGCAACCTGGTTGACGGAAAACTCGCGCTTCTGGAGTTGCACTGGTGTAGCAATGACCGAGGTAGTCAAGGCCAAAGCCGTGGTAAGGTGAAAAAGAGAAGGCATTTTGGAGACGAGTGGATTCAAGCACAGAGAGGGCTTGGAACGAAAGACTGGCGAGGGACTGGCTTTGAAATGAAGACCGAGATGCAGAGAACAGCTGCGGATGAAGGCGAAACAAGAGGCAGTGAGACTTGGCTTTATATCAAGCTTTTGCCGCGAGCACAACATCTGGCTTCCATGATGCGCATCACCCTGTAATCACTCGTGGTCGAGGTGCGTGTGTGGCGCGATAGACACTGCAACCAAAACAAGCTTCTTTTACCTAACTTGGCAGGTACAAACTGCGATCCATTGTTCAATGAACAGCGTTCCAAACATGACCTGCCTGCTTGGAGGCTGTCTCCGCCGCTTAATGCATACGCTAGTAGCGACTATTACGGGCGCGAACATTAGTCTAGGGACATGGGAAGTTACCATCCCACTCTCATAGGTACTTCGTGTAGGTTGGGCATCTACACAGAAGTAACCATGAGAGTAGAGTTGAAGAAAATATTGGCTGGAAGGTAATTGCATGTTTCGAAGACCCACTCCAGCTTTGCCTTATTCCCAGGCCTCATTACACCTACGTACCCCTTCGGTTGCCCCGATCTCAAGCAAACAAGGTACTGGGTACAATCCATCTTGAAGCATGTAGATACCAATTGGGCAGATGACCAAATGACAGGAGCAAGCGTGGGGAGATCCCAACTCACACTAGTCTAGTCCATCCAACTAATTCAAGGATCAAGTATGGTGTGCGCAAAACAAGCTATGCCAACCAGTCAAGCTTCACTACACCAAGCCTCGGCACTTCATCCCAGGCATCGATAAGCATTTGATACCAACTTGTCTTCTTCTCTGATGCTTCCTTGAACCGGGTAAATCAATTCCGTTGATGCTCTCAGCAAAGTCCGAATGCCTATACCACGGTACCACACAATAAGTCGGCGATGTTGTATTACCTCATCATACTACTAAGATTCTTGAAACAAAGAGACAATTTCACCTGTCTTCTCCGGATGGCGATGCTTTGGAACTGCCGCAATAGGTCTACTCTAATTCGCCCGAGCCTGGAAGTTGTTATGCGCAGTAAATTAAAGTCGTCGGTTAGGGCATCGAATGAGGTGGTAATACGCCATACACGCTGAGCCTTTTCAGGGAGGTGGCAATGAAACGCGGTTGAGATAACGAGTAGACTAAAGGATCTTCCCGCGCTTCTAGCCTAATTTGGTTGCGTCGAAGACTGGTCCGATAGGAAAAGAGACCATCTGATCAGCAGCCAGTCAGGTGTCGACTTTTATAACTTTGAAGTTGCCTCTTGCGAACACGCACCGAAGCCCAAACGCCAGGTTTTGGCTGTGAAAAGCTCAGCTGGGTGGCTAAGCACGTCAAGCAACAATTATTGAATACGCAAAGAGCTTGGTGCTGCAGGACTGTGATAGGGCTGAGAGGCTTTGATAGGTGTGGTTCTTTGATATACTACTCTGCACCATCCTTAACTGCCTCTTCGAGCTCAGCTAGTGCCTTGCGATAAGCTTTTTTCTTGCCATCAGCGGTAACGGCACTTTCCTTCCACTCCATCCTCTTGACTTTCTTGCCACCTCTCTTCACCGTATCTCCTTTCGCAACTTGATTGAGAAACCACGCGGCCTCCGTCTTAGTAAAGAGTGTCCACGCTTGACCCGACTTTCCTGCGCGGGCTGTCCGGCCAACACGATGGACATAGCTGGTGATACTGGTTGGTACGTCGTAGTTGATGATGTGGCTTATACTGGGAATATCAAGTCCACGAGATGCAGTGTCCGACGCAATGAGAATCTTCACACGGCCATTGCCAAATGATTTCAGTAACTTCTTTGAGGCTTCTGCTGTTAAAACGCGTGTCATAGTTTTGAGATAGTTCTTGAAGGATGGCTCCAGGACAGAGAGTAGATGCGACAACCGAGATGCGTTCTCAGTACTCTTGGTGAAGATGAGCACACTGCTTGGATGATCAGCAATGGCCGTACCCTCCTCCTCGTCTTCATCACTGGAGTCGTTTGAGGACGGCGACTTTGTTTCTGCCGCTTTTCCGTTGTTGGCAGTGTTGATGCCTGGGAAAACATAGGTGAGGAGCACATGCAGAAGATGGAGTGGTTTGTTCGAACCGTCGGCAACATGAACTGCATATTCATCAAGCGTCGCAGGCAATTCGAACACATCGTCTTCGAAGTCGAGTGGCTGGGTATCGGTCTTTTCATCTTGAACTACCACGAGCTTTGGGCGTTTCAATTTCAATGTACCCAATTTCGTCAGGTCCTTTTCCATAGTTGCGCTAAGCACCACTTTCGTGAGTTGTCGGCGCGCGGGTAAAATAGGAGCCCATATGGAATTGGCCTCTCGTTCACGCTTGAGAAGACGCTCCTGTGCATTCATGAACTCAACTGGAGTCTCACCATGCAACGCATCCATCAATACGTTAGCCCACCCTTGGAAATTCTGGTTTAGCAGCTGATCAGCTTCATCAATGACAAGCCAGCGAACCGAGTTTAGAATGAAACCAGTTGTATGCTCGATGTGTTCGACAAGACGGCCAGGCGTACAGATGAGTATGTCTACTCCAGAATTGTATTGAGGGACGTGCTCCAGCGGCATGTTCAGTAGGTCGTTGAAGAGGCCGTTCTTTTCTATAAAGCCGGTTTGTAATTGTTGTGACGCCTTGGCATGCAAGTCTTTTGCCTCAGTAGGATTGTACTGAGCTCTGATTTTAACTAACTGTTTTTGCTCGGTTGCAAACGTGGTGGTACCAAGTGCGGTGCCCACTTTGATCTTGGTGCCGACACAGAGGTCCTCGGCAACTTGTACAGCCTGGTTCACAAGCTGTCGGCTCGGGACCACTATAATTGCAGACAAGATAGGCACCGCGCGATGTTTGAGAGCCTCGATGATGGGAAGAAGATACGCAAGGGTTTTTCCCGACCCGGTCTTTGCAGATACGCAAATGTCGCCCAAATGCTGTTCAAATCCGGACTGTAGCATAGGCAATAGTGCTGTCTGTACAGCTAGAGCATCTTTGAAACCCTGTTGCTCTAGCTTCTTAACATAGTGTGCGTCTACCCCAAGTTCGGCGAAGGGTGTGGTTTTTGAGGATTCGACAGTGGTAGGCTGGGCGAGCCATGGTGGTAGGGTAGAGAAGGAAGGTTCAAAGTCAGGTTCTGGCACTGGAGCAGGCTGGGGCATTGGCTGCAAATCATGAAGTTCTTCGGATGGATGCTCAACATCTTCTTCTTCGTCGTCATCATCTTGGTGTTGACCCCGAGCTTCTGCTAGCTTTGAGACTTTTTCAAATTTTGTATAGATAGCCTTGTGCTTTTTCGCTATCTCTTCATCCGGCTCACCACGGATTTCTAATTCCCTTTTTCGCTTCTTCTCTTTTTTGGAGGATTTGGGTGTTGTGTCGTTGGCTGGCGGGCTGGGCGACTTTGGAGTTACATCTTGTACAGGCTTGGTCACCAGATTGGGAGGCGCCCAGCGTTTGAATAGGGGTGCGGGCATTGTATAGAATGTGGTAAGAGGTTGTGTGTCGAAGTTGGCGCAAAGATGATCAAAGTTCCAAGCTCCAAAAATTTGGTCGGCGTTTCGCAACTGAAATGCCGATCACTCATGACGCGCTCCAGTCCTAGATGTGACGAGGAGAGGACCACTTCAACTCAGCAGTACAATAACTCTACGCTTAGGCTCTATCTGTGCCATTGAGCTGTCATGTATGCACGCTGCTATCACACAAGGGGACTCTATCCTCGAATACAGTCACCATGCCCTACAAAATCGCGTACGCAAAGAAAGCACCCCGCCAACTGTCCAGATCGTCAAGCTCACACATAATAGAATGGTTAGCGATAACTTCTACCCTCAACCCGGTATGAGCGAATGCAATAGAAGAACTAGATAGGAGTCTTACATGATATAGGAGGAGTGGAAAGTCACATGTACCAACTCTCCAGCGTAGCCTCTCTCCATTGTCCATATCATCCAAGTCTATTCTGACACACTCCAGAAACTCATAGATCGTGGACACAAGGTCATTGTCATCACGCATGCCTATGCCGGCCGGACAGGTGTGCGCTATTTGACCAACGGCCTCAAGGTCTACTACGTCCCATTCCTCGTCATATATCGCGAGACGACCTTCCCAACCGTCTTCTCCTTTTTCCCCATTTTTCGCAACATTATGATCCGTGAACAAATCGAGATAGTACATGGCCATGCTAGTCTCAGTAACTTGTGTAATGAAGCTATACTGCATGCTCGAACCATGGGGCTGAGGACTGTCTTCACTGACCATAGTCTATTTGGCTTCGCCGATGCAGGAAGTATACTTACCAATAAGCTCTTAAAGTTCACTCTTAGTGACGTCGACCATGTCATTTGCGTCAGCCATACCTGGTATGCACCTAGATCTGTGCTTTGAAAGGAGGCATACTGATTATCCATAGCAAGGAGAATACAGTTCTCAGAGCATCACTGGACCCCCTCATGGTCTCAGTCATCCCCAATGCAGTAGTTGCAGAGAACTTCCGCCCGCTTTCCCTTGCGCTAGACGACCCGACGCGTTCCAGTGCTCCCGGCCTGCCCCAGCCCATGGGTCCGGATGAGATCATCACAGTCATCGTAATTCAGCGACTTTACTATAATAAGGGCACCGATCTTCTCGTCGCAGCAATTCCTCATATTCTTGCCGCGCACCAGAACGTCCGCTTCATAATTGCCGGGAACGGGCCGAAAGCTATTGACCTCGAGCAAATGATTGAACGCAATGTGCTGCAAGACAAAGTACTCATGATTGGCCCAGTAAGGCATGAGGAAGTTCGAGATGTCATGGTTCGGGGTCATATCTACCTCTGCCCATCACTTACCGAAGCATTCGGTACTGTAATCGTGGAAGCAGCGTCATGTGGTCTATATGTAGTTGCTACGCGCGTTGGCGGCATCCCTGAAGTTCTTCCTACGCACATGGTTGAGTTTGCAGCGCCTGAAGAAGATGAGATTGTTGAGGCTACAGGACGAGCTATTGCTAAGCTACGCGCCGGTAAAGTGCGGACAGAGCTATTTCACAATCAAGTCAAACAGATGTACTCTTGGATGGATGTTGCACAACGGACGGAGAGAGTATACGATGGAATTAGTGGGGTCATCAGTCACAAGGAATTCTACCAAGCTGGTGGCGCTGCTGGTGCGTGGAGTACAACTCGAGGCCGTGCTGGCGTCCGCAGTTTTGCGCTCATTGAGAGACTAAAACGATATTATGGCTGTGGTGTATGGGCAGGCAAGCTTTTCTGTCTGTGTGTCGTCATTGACTACCTACTCTACGTCTTTTTAGAGATCTTCGCGCCGAGATCAAGGATTGATATATGCAAAGACTGGCCTAAGAAAGCAGCGAAGACTGTCATCGGCAAAGAGAAGATGACTGAAGGTGTTGACAGTCCGTAAAAGAAAAAAGGCTCACGACAAGAAAGGGGCAAGAAAGGGCTGGATGACGAATGAAAGAGTTTGAAAGCATAGCATGAGTCACTGGAACTTGCACAAAAACTGAACACAATGTGTGTAAGAAATAATTTTGATGGGTATAATAGCACGACGACCATAACCAATGTAGGTATGCTAGTCATCGCGAAGAAGTAGAACTATCTACACAGCCAACAGGCCGATAAAGTCGAAGGACGCCAGCCTCCAACGCCCAAAAACGCCGACAAATGCTTCTGTACAAAACGTGCAACCATGATCATGAACTCGCAAAAGCCATCGAAACCGATCCTCTATGCGTAGAACCAGTACTGTGCGCTGTACTCCACGGTAAACGAGCCCTCGATGCCTTCGCATGTCTTGGGCGCGACACCTCCAGCAGTATGAACTCGGTAGACCTCCTTGTAGTCACCCTCGATGGCATTGAGCTTCAACCATGGCACGCTGCCAAGGCCGTTGCTACCTAGGCTAGCATCCTTTGGCGCAGCGCTCTTGATATCGTCAGGCTTTGCCTGGACGTAGCCGTAGTTGGCAGAGTCGGTCTGAAGCTTGAAGAGGGGGATCTTCTTCTCGGTGAACTCGTGGTGGCCTGATAGACGGCGGTCGGCCTCTGCGCCCTTGGGGATGGCGTAGTGGACAGCGAGGTTGGTGAGGTCGACCATAAACTTGTCGTTGGAGCGGGCGTAGTCACATGTTGCGTTGAAGAGGGAGGCCATGGCGCCATTGGCTACTGGGGCAACATCCTTGGAGGCGGAAGCGCACGTGTAGTTTTGTGTTCCTCGGCCAATGGCAATGTGGCGTAGTGTTGCTCCTTCGCTGACGGGTGCGAGAGGTGTTGGTGCTGTGCATTGTTAGTCATGGACAGGTGCATGATGAAGTAATCAAGAGACGTACCGATGGGCAATGTAATCTTGGAGAGATCGCAAAGCGCGTTTGCTTTCCTCAGCATGTCGATGACTGGCTTGCCTGGCGCGGGTGGGTCTTGCTTGGAGACCAGGGGAGCAGCGAAGAGAGTAGTAGGCGCAAGGGCCAAGACAAGAGAAAGGGCAGTGGTGAAGATCATTGTCGAAGATGGTGTAGTGTTGTGTAGTGAGATGCTGTGTGATGTTTCGATAAACGAGGATGATGTCGAAGTATTATATCCCAATGAGATAGATCAGTATGTAAGATCTGATATGGTCCAGCCTTGAAATAGATCGATGGGTTGAATATAGCAACGTTGGATATTTCGGACACAGGTGTTTCCGGTATGCAATGTAAGAGAATCCTTCCCGTAGACCACTATTCCAGGGAAAACCGAAAAAGGCAAAAGTCCCAAATAAAAAAAACCTGTAAGGAGATAAAAGGCAGGAAATTCAACGAAGCCCGAAAAAAGACCTTGAGGAAACAATGGAAGAACTGTTTCAAATGCGCGTGTGTGGCAGAGTGAAAGCTAGAAAGACAGCCTCCTCCTGGGACCTATATACAAACCGCCACGACTTTTTTTGAACGCAGAGCGCCTACGGCTTGATGGGCTGGTCGATCCACCTTGGCCAACTGGCTTGACGCCCTGTCCCACCCGCCAACCACATGGTCTCCACTGTCGTATGGGTAAAAGGCCCCAAATATAGCTTGCGCATGTGTGATTGGTCATTGTGTGGGCAAACGAGGTCAAAGCATATGGTTCGCTAATCTACCGAGCCGCCGTAGGACGGACCAAGCGTCGCTCCTTTGGACCTATTTTGGGGTTTTTGCGTTATTGTCGGATCTTCGGCGACGAACGTCTATCTGCGTTCAAAGCTGCTGATGGTGGTGGAGATGATGAGGCTGATTGTGCAGTACACGGCCTGAGTAAGGCGGGGGGAGGCACAGTGCTTGATGATGGTTATCTCACACACTCGCAGCACAGCGTGCTATTACCAGCTAGCTACCTACTTAGATCTCACGTCTCACATCCTCCAGAGACATTTTGTCGCCAGCAATGTTTGTCAAGCACTGGAATAGAAACATTTATTTGCACCTTGAGTCAAAGGACGCGCAACACGACTCGACTCGTGACCCAAGGTATCCAAGGTATCCCCAAGACCAGCAACCGCCCTCATGCTTTCTTCTCTATCCCCCTTCCACCCTTCCCATGTCCATCCACCATCTCCCCCGCCATCCCGCAGAGCCGCCCGTCCAGCCCGCCAACCAGCCTTCCAAGAACCTATGTCCGTCTTCCATGGCACCATCCCCCATCAAGCAGGTCGATCACCACCAAGTCCCCAAAAAAACAAGTTTTAATCAATCTTAATATAGCTGTTCTCGGTTCGAAGAAATGACAGCTAATTTACCTCTTCCAGGCCCCGCCCATGCCTGCAGCCAATAAGCGCAACAGGATATAGCTGGCAAGCGCTGGCGCCTCTCTATTGGACGGTCCGCATCGCGGGTCCACCACTACGCCCAAAGTAGACAAGAGCCCGGAAATCAAAGTTTTTCTGGATCCGATGTTATGCATGAAACAGCAGCAAATCACGACTTCGCAGACCAGGGTTTCCCATCAGAGGCAAAAAGCACTTGGTTGGATGAGCGTGCTCCGTTTTCGAGCATGTATGGCGCCCGTTTATCGACATGGTGGGTTGCTTGCATGCATGTTTGTACGAGGATGGAATGTCTGCTTTGCCAATTGCTTGCTTCCAAGTGGGTTTGTCGTGACGATGGTGGTTGGGGAGCGTGGCCACTCAGGCCTGGTAACGTGTACCACACCTTGTTTTTTGCCTACAGGTACGGATAAAGCTGCCAAACTCTATGCTTGCAAAGTGGATGAAGCTATTGCCATGTATAGCCGTGGACGCAAAGGACTGGTCCCAACCTTCTTGCAGTAGTGTGCATTCAGCTTGCGGATGTGCCGCTGCATGGAAATATCGACAGCAGACCCTCAGACTTGACGATATGTTGGTAGCGAACATGTGTACGCGCTATAGGATTTGGATGTTTCCATCTTCTCCATACGGGTGCTTCCGTTTGTAGGCTAATTAATTGAATGTTGAGATGGGTGGCGCTTCACGTGCGTCTGAATGGAGCATACATACACGACCCATCTTGTCGCCCATGCTCGTTTCGTGGGATATATGCCGCTACCGGTATTACGGTACCTATACGGTAGGGGTAACGTGCACCATGCTGCTTCGTCGGCAACGGGCTTTCCGCTACTATGTTTGCCTGGTACGTTCATGTTTCGGTACTAAGAACTGGGGATGCTCGGGATGTGGGTAAGGAACCTGCATTGAGAATCTAGAATGCCGCTGTCAACATGTTGAGTAGGCAATCATTGTTCACATGCAAACGAAACTTTGTTTGCCCTTATGCATGGGCTCGAAATGGCGGTGGGAATACTATCGCTATCTTGATACGTGTTACAAGGTGGTCAAGGTCATCTGTTTGAACCTTTCCACCTACCTTCTAGTCTATCAGGAAATAAACGTCACTTCCATGCGTAATTTACCAATACCTCATGCTTGAGGCATAAAGCCACCAGATGGCCACAGACAAAGAAAGAATACGCGCCCGTGGCACGGTCGTCGTAACACTTATGCGTACATCAAGTCTGCCGACATTCCGCTCGAAACGCCCGGCACAATACCGTAATCATACATGGCCACGTCCAAGACTACGACGCATCCTTTTCAAGTCCAGTCTTCTGCCAGGCAGTTGGGTCATCTGCCCCAGCAGCAATGGGTCCTCCAGGCGCTGCAGCACCCATGACTACACTTCCCGCTGCCGAGCTCATGCCCGCGTCCGAAAACAGCATGTAGAAGACCATGAAATGTAGTGCTATTAGGTATCCAGCAAACATGTTCCTGCTCGTTCTTGTTTGCAATACAAACTTGGTCACTCTGAGGATCATGCGCTCAAAAAGGTGCATGCGCTTCATGGCGCGTGCAGATTCACGTCCCCTGAAGACTGCAAATGGACTCAAGTTCGATTCGTAGCTTGCCTTGTAGCGATCTGATGCATCGGCTGAACCCGCAATGTTCACTGTTGAGGGATTCGGGTTGGCAGCATAGCTCGATGCACTTGATGTCGGACCTCTACTGTGGGCATTATACGACGACACATACCTTGTCTTCTCGTACAGGTCGAGGTTGTCCTTCTGCAACGATCCTATTTCGGAACGTAGCGAGGTTACGGTTTGGTAGGACTTTTGCAACTCGGCTTCGAGCTCAGAGTTTCGCTTCTTGAAGCGGTCCCGTTGCGCTGTCACCATGGGAAGAATTCCGGACCCACCCCCTACTGGCTCGCCGCCGGCACGGAGAGACGCGAGTGGGCTTTGAGAGCTATTGTCGAAGCCGGAGATGATGGATGAGGTGGGCGATGAACGACCACGACGGGCGGAGGACTGTGGGTACCGGGAGACGTAGGTCCCTGCCACAGACATACCAGAGGGGTCGAAGGCATTTGAGGCTTCTTGCTGGACCTTCTCGAGGTCGGCTTCTAGGGTTTCATTGAGGGCCCTGGATTTCTCGAGCTCCATGTTGGTGCCTGAGAGCTCATCCTGCAGAGCCTCCAGTCTACGCTGCAAGTCTTGGTGGGAAACACGAAGTACTGTGAGCTCGTTACTCAGCTTCTTGTTCCGCGCGAGAAGCAACTGTTCCAGCGTCTCGCCCTTTCCTCCGCCAGTGGAACCATTTTGGGAGAGCGCAAACTCAGTCGCCTCGTCGTCATCCTCTCCTGTCGCGAACTCAATCGACTGCATCTTATTAGCAGAGCTCGACATGTACAATGTAATAACAAACCTTCAATACTTCAAGTTCCTGCTTGACGTTATCGTAGTCACCCCATTTCTGAACCTTCTCTCGTAAGGCCTCCTTTTCACTCTTCAGTGACTTGATCTCGCGCTCCAGACTTCGGGTTTCCGTATCAAGGCGGGTGCGCTCTGAGTCTTTTTCGAATCGGGCGTTCTCAAGTTTCCGTAAAAGCGACGAGTTCTCAGACTGCAGGCGCATGAAGGCTGGCTCGTCTTCTACTGCGACATGCTGGGCCTGAGATGATGCGGACTGTGCCAGCTCGAGGCGTAACTGCTCATTCCGAGATTCCACCTCTGCAAGGCGATGGCTGGTTCGCTCCAGCTCCGAGCTGACGATGTCAAGCTCAGCAACCGTCGCAGCCGATATACCCTCTCCGTTACCTGATTCGCCCTTGTCAAGTCTTTGCGAGACCTCGTAGCTGGCCTTGAGTTCTTTCAAAAGTCGGTCTTGACTTTCTACTTTCTCTTCCAAGCTTTTCTCCTTTGCCTCCCAATTATCCTTCTTCTCGCTCAGGACGGCCGACCATGACTGCTCCACCTCTTTGATCTTGCCATCTCGGCTATCTTCGAGTACTTTTCGGGCGATGCGCTCCTCCTCTAATTTTTTCTCCGAGTTGTCGACTTGTGTAGTCAATTTGGATATGGTCTTCTGTAGTCTCTCGTTTTCGGAAGTGAGTTTGGGTACAATCTCTTCAGCAGTGACGAGAGAGTCGACCGAGGCATCCAGAAGGGGGTATGGGTCAGGTGCTTCGGACAGTGGGGAGTAAACCTGGAAAAAGGCAGCCTGGACGGTTTTGGACTGGTTGGAGATGAGGTCGATGAAGTTCTGGTAGGCTACATGGCTCACTCAGTATAGGGCGACAGCAGGCATGGAGACGGACTCCTCTACTCACACTTTAAGAGGGCCTTAAAGTCATTTAACTTGCTCGCATCGTCAAGTTTTCTAAAGTCCTTTGTCTTTTGCGCCAGATCTTTTCTCTGTGTAAGCGTGTCTCGTTGGTGTGTGATGATGTCTGATGCAACGGTATCGAGCTGGGGGATGAGAGCAGTGAGGTCGATGTCTAGTGCCGGTTAGTCTGGTTATATAAGTAAAGTGTGTGCATCGAGGTTTCCGTACTTCTCCATGCACCTATGGCTTTCTGGAACTTGTTGTCTTCCTGTCCCTCATCTTGCGCCTCAGGAGCCAGGGTGGTACTCTCGCGCCCATGCCCATCTGTGTCTAGTCCGCCCTCCATCCCAGCTCTTTATAATCGCGTGCAGATGGTGCAGACCAGAAGTAGTCAGAAGTATTATGGCGCGTCGCGTAGTTTGGGTGCGTGAAGTTACATAAGTTGGCAAATTGGTGTGGGTTACGTATGCGGACAACTTAGATGCTACGCACAGCTCGGGAGTGTTGCGGAGGAGCACAGGAGAAGCACGGGGCAGCGTGGGGGCGCCAACCATCGCATAGCCAGCTAGGCTAGGTAGCACTGGTAGCTACCACTATCTTTCAACTCTAAACGCGACTTACTTCTCCACCAAATCCCATGACCATGTCTACTTCCGATAAATTGCATCGGTAGCTAGTCATGGCGCATAGACCGCTTGTGAAAATATGGCAGAAGCAGCTTCTCCCTCGCAATTGACTCTCCGTCCACCGCCGCAAGATGGCCCATTTATCCTCCGCAAGCTGGTCTCAGACCTGCCTCTATCTGCTGACGGGGATGCTTCTGGTGTGCGCATAACCTGTGTCGAAGTATGGAGTATGTATACTGCCACCGCCTTATGTCCCGTGTCGCTGATCTAATCAACTTCAGACGGGAACCTCTACGTGGGAACCTCCGCCGCTGAGATCCTTCACTTCGTCCTCCTGCCGCCAGAGCCCGGTGGTGTCTTTGAAGAACCAACCGCAATAATCGCCTCAAGACTCGAGCCGCCGCATAATGACCCAACCGGTCCGGGCGTACAGCATATTCTCCTGCTTCCCAGGGTTAACAAAGCCTGTATACTATGCAACAACACCTTCTCTATTTACTCCCTACCAGAGCTCAGCCCAGAGTCCAACTTCAAGCCAATACCATGCCTATGGGTGGGAGGCGTGGATCTGAATGAGCACGACGAGGATCACGCTGGCGATGGCGTCATTGTTGTCATTGGGCTAAAGAAGAGACTGAGATTGGTCCAGATATCAGAAAACTCTCCGCCTCGAGCGCTTAAAGCAATTGAGTACGGAGGATGTCTAGTCTCAGTCCGACGAGATGCCTTCTCATGCGCGGCCGATGCGCATTCTTATGCGCTTTTAGACGTCATGCACCAACAGAAGATTGGTCTGTTTCCAATATCATCACTTGACCCAGACGCTGGCCATGTGGGTGGTGCTGCAGAAACTCTCGCAACTACATCCCAACCGCCCTCACGGAGTGTCTCCTCCGCAAGTCCCCAGCCTCGAATTCAAGAAGAGCAACGCGGTCATTCTAGAAGCACAAGTCTGAATGTTCTAGGACTGGTCAGCGGATCATCTAGAACCGAGAGCCCACGCCCTCCACGCCAGCGGTATGGTTTTGATGTACCAGAGTCGCTCTCAAGGAGTATATCGCCAGTACCTGGCCATTCACCTGCTCGACTGCCCACCAAAGAACTGCCAGAAAGGTCTTCTAGTCTACCAAGAAGCGGTGCAGCAACCCCCAACAAGCCATTACCACCACCTCCCGAAGAGAATGTTATCCAGGTACAAGTAGAAGAACCACCACAACCACCACCATTCGTACCATTGAAACCTCATATAGCTTCACCTAATCCGAACGAGTTCCTACTAACTGTTGGTACCACTCCCTCCGAGCCAGGAGTCGGAATGTTTGTGAATCTCGACGGTGATATGTGTAGGGGAAGTATCCAATTCAGCAGTTACCCTGACGCCCTCGTTGTGGATGGCTCGGGGACAGACTTATCAGCGTCTATGGGTCTCGACGTGAATACTGAGGAAGGTTATGTCATCGCTGCGGTACACCGGGAAGAAGATGACGAGGTTATCTATGGTGTTGAGATCCAAAGATGGGATGTCGATGCCAGCGAAGCCGAAAGCAACAAAAAATGGCTAAATCTCACTGGGTTAGGCATAGCAACACGGGATAAGGGAACACACATATCAATACCTTTAGGCATGCGCACTGTCGTTCAGCCATATGACCTTATACTATCCGAGATTGGAGCAAAACTTTCAATAAAACGGTTGCAGCTCAGTTCCACATTAGCTCAGGAAGTAGAAGCAAAAAAGGCAACTGCAGCACAAATCAATGCGGACCGCGAGTTTGCCGAACAGCTTTCAAAATTACAAACTCAAAATGTGCTGTGGGCTGGAGATCAGATATGGTGGACTGTTCGAAATCCCCTCGTCACACGATTAGACGCTCGAATAGAGGAGGCACAATTCACACAAACAGGAGACGGGACACGCATCCAGCCCAATCGGCGGCAGCTAGAGAGCATACTCGGGGACATACGTGGTCAAGAACCGCGCAATGAATCAGAGTATTTGGGACTGATCTATATTCGCCAGAAGGCGTCCGTCATGCTTTTCATGGATGTGATACTTCGGACGAAGACAAACATTATCATCTTCGAGAACGAAAAAAGAATTACCGAGCAAGCGCTCATTGAAGGAGAAATGGACCCACGCGTCGTTCTAAGTCTCCTACCAACCCTGAATAAAGAGGTTGTACAAGGGCCTGAGGGTATTCAGATATCTGGTGGTATCACCACCCTTGTTGAACAGTTTTTACAGCAAAATGATCTCTCCGCTTTGCCGACTGATGTCAATGGCCCATTTGGCGACAATTTGCTTCACTTTGTCAAGAGATATCTACAGTTTTGGAAAAGGCAAAAAGGCATGGCTAGTGTTACCAATGACCCCTATGTATTCCGAAGTGTAGACGCGGCATTGCTTCACATCCTCTTACTTTTAGATCAGAGCAGCTCAAAGGGTACATCGAGCCCAGGCACGCATCGAGCGGAGCTTAATGAGCTCGTTGACAAGGAAGTGGAGTGCTTCGACCGTGCTGTCGAATTGCTTGAGTCGTTCAAACGCCTCTACCTTCTTAGCCGCCTGTACCAAAGCAACTGTAAAGCGACAGTTAAATGGTCGAAAGTCCTAGCCACCTGGAGACGGATCCTAGAGGGCGAAGAGGACCGAGGTGGCGAATTTGTTGACGGAGAGCATACTTTGCGGGGATATCTTTCCCGCATTCGAGATCAGGCCCTAGTCGAGGAGTATGGTGCCTGGCTTGCAAATCGCAATCCCAAACTAGGTGTGCAGATCTTCGCAGACGACCAAAGTCGCGTAAAGTTCGAGCCTACTCGGGCCGTTGCACTCTTACGTGAAAAGGCGCCTGGCGCTGTCAAGGAGTACCTAGAGTACCTTGTCTTCGGCAAAAAGCACACCCAATATGTCAACGAACTGATTGTGTTTTATCTCGACTCAGTCATAACCGAGCTCGAAAGTAATCCTTCGTCTCGAGAAACATTAGCACAAACCTACGAAACATATCGGATCCTCGTGCCGCCAAAGCCCACATACCACAACTTCATTACAGACAATGCAATACCAACAGAGTGGTGGCAAGCGCGCCTACGCCTTCTCCAACTCCTCGGCTCAAACCAACCAGCAACTTCATCATACGACGTCGGCTCCATACTATCCCGCCTCCAACCCTACGAGCAAGAACTCGTCCCGGAAATGATAATCCTCAACGGCCGCCAATCACGCCACCAAGAAGCCCTCCACCTCCTCGTCCACGGCCTCGGCGACTTCAACACCGCAATATCCTACTGTCTATACGGCTACAGCTCCATCTTCCGCCCCACCACCACTGGCGCCCTCCCCATCCCCCAGTCTGAGCTCCCAACCCGCGCCCAACAATCCCTCCTCTTCAACTTCCTCCTCCGCGACTTCCTCCTCATCGATGATCTCTCGCAGCGCGTCGAGCGCACCAGCGAACTCCTCGAGCGCTTCGCCGGTTGGTTTGATATCGCAGATGTACTTGGTGCACTGCCGGACGATTGGAACGTGGATGTTTTTTCTGCGTATCTGATTAATAGTCTGCGGACGTTGGTGAGGGAGAAGGCAGAGAGTGGAATTGCGAGGGCATTGAGTGATGCGCATAATAGTTTGGTCAGTGCTGAGGTTGTGGAGAAGAGGGAGGAGGGGGGTGCGAGGGTTGAGAGGACTGGTGTGGTTGGAGGAAGGGAGGTGTAATATATTTTGGTAGGAATTTATGTTTTTTTTTGGTGTTTTGCTGTATGAAATGTGCATGTGGCTGGTTTGTGAAGTTTTTTTCTGTAACTAAATGCACTTTGTATACCCGAATAAAATGACATTTGCTCAATGGTTCAGATATCAAGTCTTTCTCTTAGGACAACTTTTTTTGGTATACACCAACTACATACGATGTGATACTATCACTTATAGTAATATATAATATATATATATAAATATTTGATATTAGTACGGAGTATGTTCTGGTTAATAATTTTTTCAAAAAATATACATATAAAGATATTTACATATATATTTTGCATTTGTCAACAATAGGAGCATTTATTCAATTTCTTGCCTTTTATTATTCTGCTCAAGCAATAATTTGTGAACTACTATGACGGCAATATGTCTAAGTATGTACTAATATTAACTACTACAAATGCTTTAAATTTGGGGATAATTTCCACTTCAGATAATTGATCTTTATATATCTGACTTATTAAATTTTGCATCGTCATTTCTTTACTTGATCTATACAACGAAAGCCTTTCAGACGTATTGATTTTGCGCCCCATTGCACCCGTACACCTTTTACACTTGGGGCCGATACAATTGCGGAAGCGAGAAAGAATACAGGAAAATAGTAAAGTTGATTTTAGGTATGGGTTTCCTATATTAATGACTAGTATCTGCGCCTGTATGCAGGTAGGTATTGATAATTTTCTGGCTACGACCTTATAGCTGTGCATTCCACCTGTACAAACGTGAAGGAGAGCCCGAAGACTATCTGGCATGCCACAATCTCGTGAAATACCAAGTCGATACAAATTGATTAAGAACCTCTAAAGGTCAATCTACAAATCAGTGTAAATCAGAGAGTTAATACAAGTCATATCATCAAATGCAGAAGACGCGCAAAGTAGGTTTAAACATTGTTTATATTTGTAGTTATACGTAGTAGTCATCCCCGAACCTGTCGAGAGCTAGCTTTTAAGTGCCGCTATGTAATTTTCGGTGCTCATAATGTGAGACTTGGAAAATCGCTTCTGTTACTCGCCCAACCACAGGGGTATCGTTAATGCTCTCTCGACTTAATATTGTTTTTGTATGCTTTATGTCTTCTCTCATTTGTCCAAAGACTGACGACAGTTTCTAGCAGCAGTAGAGTCAAGTCGTGCAGTCGCTTATGCCTTCCCAGTACCGTTGGCGGCCTGGTTGTCAGCAGCCATGTCCTGGTTTTGCTCAGCTTGCTTCTGCTCGTCCTTGTTCTGTTGGTCATCCTTGTTCTGCTCGTCTTGCTTGTTCTGCTCGTCTTGCTTGTTCTGCTCGTCTTGCTTTTGCTGATCTTGCTTCTGTTGGTCCTGCTTCTGCTGATCCTGCTTCTGCTGATCCTGCTTTTGCTGATCCTGCTTTTGCTGGTTCAGTGCCTCATCAAGCTTCTTCTTCTCCTCGGCAGCGATCTGGTTGTTCAAGTCGTTATCCTTCTGGTCGTTGTCATTCCTCTGAATATCCTTAATGGCATCCTCCCAGATACCACCGAGAGTGGCAGCAGGGTCAGCAGCGATAGCTGACCAAGTGGGCTTGGAGCCGAAAAGCTGGATACCCTGGGTCTTGGTGGGGAAAGCCTTGTTGAGATCACCAGTGGCGCCAGCGATACCGCCGAACTGACCAATGTTGTTGAAGGCGTTGTTGCCGAGGATATCTTGGGCGATGAGCTTGCGCTGGTCGAAGACCATAATGGTCTGTGTCTGGAAGGCACCCCTATTTGCCACGACGGCACTCTGAGCGAAGACGCTCTGCTCGAAACGACCACCACGTCCGTTGTCAACGGAGATCTGGATCTCCTGTACAACCAACATTACTGTGGCAACTTGTTGGAATTGGTTTCGGAAGTTGCTCTTGCGGAAAACGTTGTTGAGGTTGTTGTTGAAGCCGTTGTTGACCTGGTCTACGACGAGGACCTGGTTGACTTGCTGGACGACTTGCTTTTGGAAGCCGTTATCGATGATCTGGAGGTTTTGCTCCTGGATCTGGATGACTTGCTGCTGCTCGTTGAAGTTGCCGAAGCCGTCGGCGAAGTTGAAGCCCTTGCCGTTGAAGCCGTTCACAACAGCGCCATTGAAGCCCTGTCTATCACCGAAGATGTTGTTGGATGACTGAGGCTGAGGAGCGGCAATAGGCTTAGCAGTAGCGAGACCAGCCGCAAGTGCAAGAGTAGCGAAAGTTTTGAAAGCCATTTTAGTTTTTTGTTTGGGGCCCAGTTAATACTGAATGAGTGAATTAGAAGGGTAGAATTAAACGTCACAGACGTATTAAATGATCGAAGGAATGAAGGTGAATGGGCAGACTATCAAAGTCGCGAAGAATGGAAGTATTAAAAGGGCTGAGAAGAGAGTGTCTGCCTTGAAGGTGAAGAGAGTGTGGGATGAAGATTAACCGATGTGCGACCCTTCATCAGCTTATATCCAAAATCTAAGCCGTGGGATATTCTAACTGTTCCAGTTACCCGGCCGGACCTCTCGGTAGTTGCCCCTGTATTGCCACTGTTACAGGAGTAAGATTGACTGCAGGCGACCAGTTCTGGCACCTGTCATGCCTACGGCGTATCTTCACCCGCGTATGCCAAGCAGAGGGATGTGTAACCATGCATTTGCCAAGAAGTGCTTGACTATAGCGCCTTGCAGATCGGGCCCGAATGATGGCCTCAGGATGGCCTCAGGATGGCGGATGTCCAAGACCCGGGTGCCTGCCAAGATATACTTGTCGTGAAAGTGTCGGATCAAGCCGACTATGCGGAGTGGCACAGGGGCACGGTTCAGTATGCACGAAACCTGTTTGAAAGGCTGGATCTTCTGTCCAGGGAGTGTTGGCGGCTATATTGGGGAAAGGAAGGCCCGAAAAGACCTTGAAAGAGTCATCACAGTGTCTCGATGAGGCTCTGTCTACGTGACTGTAATCTCTCGTTCTCGTGGGGTATAGGGCATCCCCAGGAATAATAGTTCATACTGAGCCAAACTAATGTTGAGCTGGAAAAGACCCGAGCGCTTCAATTCCCTTAGGCCATTCTAACGCATGCATCTCTTCACGGTAGTCAGACACATTGAGAAACCTTATTAACAAGGCGCTTCAAACCCTTACCTCAGTTGATCACATTACTTGCGTTGATACACATGAGACATCGTGGATGCTCGCGAGGCGTTAGTCGAGGTGGTGTTCACGATGTACGATGGTGTTGAGTTTGCGAATCCGAGACAACATTGAAACTCTAGACGTGTGGACTCGAACTACTCGCGAACAACCGGTCACAGACATTTAAATTGGAGATTATTACCGCACAATAAGTCAATGCACTGTTGATCGGATCATATTCGTTCCTGAGCCACATGACCCACAACCACAATCAACCAATAGATGGCCACAGCTGGCCCAGAATAACTCGTAGACAGACGATGTCAATGATTCATGGATGATCAGTCCCACAGAAAAACTAGGAAGACACCTGCCTACAATCAAGAAAGTAATTGGATTTGTGCACATACACGCTCCCTATTCCCTATTCCCCATTCAGCCTTCACGGAGGAACTCGCCTAAGTGGAGAAGTCCTCATGACTCCAAACGCCTGCAAATGCCACAAAGGTCGCTATCAGCGGGCCGAATACTCCATGCTCCGAAAGAAAAAGAGAATCTGATTAACCCTTTCTAATCCTCATCCGAGTCAGTATCAGTATCAGTCTCACTTTCAGACTCGACGTCGCCCTCAGTGTCGCTCCCATCGCTAGAGTCATCTTGCTGCTTTCGCCTCTTTGAAGGAGCGCCACCAGATTTCATTGATTGCATTTGGCCAGCAATAGTATCTGTTGATGAGTTAGTGATCAAGTACTTATTGAGCATAGGTTGTAGAGCGAATAAACATACCCTCGTCTGGCTCGCTGATCTCGTCCTCCTCTTCCACCTCTTCGGCTTTGCTAGCATCCTCAACAACAAGAGTAACCTCCATCTTTGTGTCCATACCGATATAGCTGTCGCAGAGCACGTGCATAACAAACGTATAGCTACCGGCCTGTGGTGGTGCGCCGAACTGCATCTTTAAGGTCTGCACGTTGAATGTTGGCTTACCACTCTCATCTAGAATTGGTTTATCAAAAGTTGAGAAGGTAAAAGGCGGCACAGCGATGCGACCTTGTTTGCTATCGGCCAAAAATACATGCCACCTAGGAGCATGGTCGCGAGCGTAGTATGGTGCATGTGCAAGAGGTGGTTGGATTGGCTTCTCTCCAGTGCGATCGTTCTTGCGTCCCGTGATAGCAGCAACATCACCCTCCTCTGGGTCAATGTCGAGAAGGTCTTTGGGGTTAACCTCTGGTAGATTTGTGGCTGATGAGGGAATAAACCGACACTTGAGGACGAATTGTACCAAACTGCTTGGTGTAACGAACCGTTCTCCAACAACCTTGAAGAATGCCTTTTCAATGTTGAGTACCGGAATCTGCGAGGCGACCGACATTGCTGTGTTAAACTGTGCTTGTGACAAAAGACCAGAACCAACTACACGTGCTTTGCGCTGTGCTTCAGGGATGCGCATAAACTCTTGAATGGTTAGATGAGTCCTTGATTTTTCAGCCTCCGCCGCGTTGGCGACTGCCGGTATGAAATGTGGTAGCTGTTCGAGTGGAGACGCGCCTGGCCGGAGAGCCTGGATGAGGTTTTGTGAAGTGTGGTAGGCCGATACAACAGCCTTAGTGTTGCCATAGGCAAGCGCGATAGCAGTGTAAGCCTCGTCGAGACGGAGCGCTATAGGAGCAACTTCGTACTTTTCTGATGTCCTGTTAGTTACCATGTCTGAATAAACACATTTGTGAGCATACCATCATTCAGAGTATCATCCTCCAGTTCAATGCGGCCAAGATATGCCCAAAGAAGCGTAAGGACCTTTCGTCTCCGGCTATCTTCCAGATCGTCAAACTTCTGTCGCTCTTTCTTTGTTAAGGCATGTGAAATGACGTTGCCTGAATCATCAGAAAGAACCTTTTGCTCCAGCTTGGGAAGACCGTTGTCCGCTTTATGACCAGCAAGAACCTCATTGAATTCCTCTCCACTGCTCAATGCGCCAATAACACCTGACTCTCCTTGTTCATTGTCATAATCACGGAAGATTTTGCCGGCACTTGCGACCAGCACTTTTTCCTTTGTCAACCTTTGAGTGCCATACCACCACTTTCCAACGGTATAAGGTAGAATGACACCGAGGGCGAGTGCGTAGATGAGTAGGACGTATTTGCCAGCTCCCTCTGTCACAATCCATTTGGGTAACGCAATTCCAATACTGAAGCTTTGCTTGCCGTCAGGATGACCATACTGGAGGTAGTTGTTACGGATTTCCTCGTCAGTAAGGGCTTTGAAAGCTTTTGTGACATCTACCCAGTGATCGTTGATTGATTGGGTTGTGATATTCTTCTCAGGGTCTTCGCGGGCTTTATCGGGATGCATCGTTAGAGAAAGTCTTCTGTAATGTTTCTTGATCGCCTTCTCATCCGCAGACTAGCACAGTTAATTAGATAAATTCTAGGGGTCAAGCGCGGGGTGTGTGCGTACTTCAGAGACGCCCAACACATCATAAGGGTTCCATATCTTGGGTGTTATCCGTGCAGTAACAAAGATAAGATATATCATGGCAGCATTAAGTGCCCATCCAGACACCATGAGGAGGCCCCGCTTTATTCTTCGCTCGAGTCGTTTCTGCTTTTTACGTTGTCCTTGAATAAGGTCGGCATGTTCGGGGACAAAGTCGGACTCTATTCGTGTTCCTGTGTTTTCGAGTTCTGGCTACGTGTCAGTGGCTGGGTGAGAGGAGGGGACATGGTAGGGAATGCGCACCTTTGCTAGGTCTCAAGAATGAGATTGTGGTTGGAACGGTAACCAGAGTAGTGACTGTTAGGATGAAGAAGGGGAAAAATTGACCCTGCGCCGAGTTAGAAGTCGTTAGTTGGAGGCCGGCTGTGGGGACGCACCTGTTCATCGTAGTTATAGTCGGTTCCGGACGACATTGCGAACAATGGTGGTTGATGGCGTATTTGACGACGTGTCTAATGAGCGACAAAAAGAAAGACGACGTTGTTGATCAGACAGGTGCATGCGCTACAGAACAAGATGACTGTAGAGCAGCCTATATTTCCGTTAGGAGCGGGGGAAACTTCGAGAAGTCGTGTTCAAATAAGTTTGGGTTCCGACTACTGTGTTCTTTCCCCAACCGTAGGCCAGCAGCCACACCGTGGCTAGTGTACTTGGCAGCTTTCCACGTGCAAGCGCGTTTCGCCTTACGTCACTTTTGCTTGTCACAGACATGCACAGCACGAGACAATTTCAGATAGTCAGCATATTTGCCCTATTCATCTACTCATATATTTTCATCTTCAGCGATTCGATTACTATGCTTCAGACTCCCTATGTATGCACCAGTCTCCAACGCCATGGCCTTAAGGCTGCATCCAGTGCAGTCTGTCCCAGGTCACAAAAGTCAACGCATAGTGCCATTCTACTTTTAGTGCAACAAAATTTTGACGTACTTTAGAGAGTCGCAGTGACAAGCATAAACGGATGCTGTTTGTGCTGCTTGACTTAGCACAGAAAAACTAACTTCCTCTCTTTGACAACCATAGACACCGTATATCACAGAGCGCTCGATTGGGAGCTCAAGGGTCAGCGTAGCTTGAATGAGAGCCTAGGCTGTTGCCTCTACTGGAGGAGTTGTCTCCAAGCTGTTTGTTCCATTGCTAGACGGGCTTTGCACCGCATCTAGTGGCGCAGCATGCAAAGCGGGTTTTTCTGCACGTTTGAGTTGTCCATTTCTTCGCTTTTCAATCGCACCCTTCACCCAGTCAGCAACTTCTTTATCGACCACCGCCTCAACAGCTTCAGGTAATCCTTGATCACCAGCTGCTTCGCCGCCTTCTGCCTCAGTCGCCGCAGCAACTTCATCTTCATCCTCTTCGGTGATAGTTTCTGGCTTGGCGAGTGGAGCTAGCCATGCGTGTTGGAGAAGCATTGCGTAGGTCGGTCGTAGATTCGGGATTTTATTTAGACAACCACGCACGAAATTTCGAGCTGCATCAGAGTAACCCTCTGGGGGTAGATCAGGAGGCTCACCGTCGACAATTGCCTGCAAATAGTCAGTAAGGTCAGTATTGCTGAAACAAAATCAACTCACACTCAGTTGACTGAAGATGTTGTTGTATGTCTCTGGTGGATAAGGATATCGCCCTAGCGCACACTCGATGATGGTGAGACCCAAGCTCCAGATATCACTCTGCACGCTGTATGTCCCGCCTCCAGGATTGGCGCCTGCTTGTGCGATTCCTCCGGACGAAATTCGCTCTGGGGCCATGTAGCTTTGGCAACCAATATTTGTCTTTGCTATGCTGGCCACTAGGTTCCCACTCACGCCAAAGTCGCATATCTTGATTTCACCCTTAGTGTTCATTAGAATATTGGTCGGCTTGACGTCTCGATGAATGATGTTATGCTCATCTTTCAGCGACTTCAGACCTTGGGTAGTGGCCAATGTGATTTTGCGTAGTACGCCCTCTGGTACGCCGTCGCCGTAGAGCTTGTCTATCGAACCACCATCCATGAACTCCATGCATATATACACAGCTCCTTCTTGGAAAAATGCTCCATAGAAGTCAACGATGAAGGGCGATACACAGCGATGAAGAACGTCCAGTTCCATGATGATAGCAGCGAATTTGGAGTCGTCCAGTTCGAGGCGGACCTCCTTCATAGCCATGATGACGCCAGTACCTGCCACAGGTTTCACTATTGTTGAGCTAGCTTCGTCGTTATCAAAGCCTTTCTGTGATGGAGACCCTGGCGCAGCCTTGTTGCCAGCCAGACCTTGGCCTGGTTTTCGCATTCGCGGTCTGCTGTGCCTGACCTTATAGACCGTACCATAATTTCCCTTACCAAGCTCGTCCATTGTATCAACCTCATCCAAGGAGATATTAAATGTGGTGCCGCCAGCAAATTGCACGCCCTCTGAGTTAAGGATGGCTTTGCCAGCAAATTTCAGGCTGCCGGTCTTGGTGTCGATGTACTCGGAGTATTTGTCCATCATTGTCTCAGGCTTCTTGGGGGTGTCCTCCGGTTTATCGCCATTCATCTGCGAGAGTGTCAGGCCCGGCCGTTTCCTGCCAGCAGGAGGAGCCGGACTCGTGCTAGGAGGAGTAGAGCCGGGGAGTCCGCCGGGCAGTGGCGCTCCCCGTTTTTGAGCGAGAGACATCTTGGGTGCACCGCCAGCGCGGCCAGGTATAGCCGGTGCCGACTGGAAGTTCATGCCTCCACTCAAGGCTGGCCGAAAATTGTTAGGTACCCCTCCAGGATTGCCCATGACTGGCCCACCGCCAGGCGACAAGGGTGCCCGTTGGCCGGTGGTAGATGCTGTGTTTTGAGGCAACGGGCCCCTTCCAGGAAGACCGTTAGGGGGTGCGCCCTGTCGACCGAGGTGAACGGCTTGTATCCTGGCCAAGATATCTTGCGAGACGTTGAGACCACTTCCCCGACTGGAGATGGTGGGAGCATTTGCGCGGGGGTTTCTTGCGGCACTGATATTACCCAATGGTGTGGAAGAGAAAGTCATGTTTGTTGTAGCGCCAGAGGTCGAGTGCGAGCGAACGGCGGGACGATCGGGGGAGATGGGCGAGGGCGAGGCATTGGAGGAGAGGCTCGAAGGTGTAGGAGGTGAAGATGGTGAAGGAGTATCAAAGGGAGTGTCCGGATCGAAGTCGCCATCAGGGGTGGAGGCTGGGGAGGCCATTGTGTTGGGAAGCAAAGCAGGGCGCCTCAGGTTTTGCGGGGTCGAGATGTGAGAGTGTCTAGGCAGAGAAATAGTAAAGAAAGCAGGAAAAGAGTAGAATGGAGGTCAGATGGTGCTCTGGCTGGCTCCTCGGAGCTGCTTCTCGCGACAATTGCAGCAGAAATGCGGGATGGCGGAGGAACTGTTGCAGATAGTATCTACGTAGTGGCGGTGCTCGCAGGGAAAGGTGGGATGCGAACTAGTGACGTGACGTCGACGCGCGTTTTCCATCAAACAAGCTTGTAATGTTTTCACGGTGATGCTGCTGGGTAACACAATGGCGCAGCAAACATGGCACAGAATATAAAAGGGAAATGTATATAAGGGGGATAGAGAATAACAGGTTATTGCAAGAGGGAGATGCTAGCCGGTGGACCAGTTCCTGCTTTGTGAGAGAGTAAGCCTGAATGGGTGCCAAGCTTGCTTGCTGCGAACCAGTGACTGGATCCGGCTGCAGAGGGTCTAAGACAGTAGGATGCAAAAGTCAAAACTTGGTGATTAGCAAGATGATATAATATATGAATAGAGTTTGCTCGGGACCTTGATAACAGTACAATGGCCCTTGGCGATGGAATCATGGCAACCAGGCAAAAGCACGACCGATGCATACGCGATGGCCGATTCCTCGCCTACTTTTTCCTAGCGTGCCCAGTCAGTCATTCCGCAAATGGGGCATGCAACGGCGAGCACGCTTTTCTTGCATGGATATGCACATGGATATTGGAAGTCCTGTGTCCTGGGTTTAATATAGGGGTTTAGGTTGCTCAACAGGGTCCTACGGTGAAGGAACTGTAAGGAACTGTAGCACATCCGCAGAGAGTCCACAACATTACAAACACGTGCAAATCAAATTGAAACAAGGGAGCCAATACCAAAGCTTGTCCATAGCTATCAGAGAGGTGACGTTTGATGCGCTCGATTTCCGGCTTTCCTAGGAGGCGCAACAACGCAACACAGCTAGTGTGGTCAATGATTCCATACACAGCCAGGCACACCCTTGGCTTATCGTCCAGCGCCTACTGTTTACTGTCGCGACCACTTTTCATTGCACACTCGACAGACTAGGGCCCATCTAGCATCAATTAATACGCCGCAATGCTTTCCCACGCTATCTTACCAAGCGGCTCAGCCCTCTCTTAAACCTTCCCAGCGCGCCGCTGTGACGTCGATCACTTGTAGCACGATTCGAAACAAGACGCTCAACGCTTCACTATACCCTAGCACTCCCTCACTTGCCGCGTCTGCTTAAAAAGCATCGCACATTGAAGTGACCGGCACTTCACCATGTCTTTCTTCTCAGCTCCACAGGCTTTGCGCCTGCGCAGCTTCCAATATAGCCCTCCCGACTTCGTCGCCATGGCGCCCCAATCCTTCGACTACGCCGGCAACGCCTTCATGGAAGTCCTCAAAAGGAAACATAGCTCTCATCCCAACTTCGCCAACCTAACCCTCCTGGTTTCTGGCGCTGTTATGGAGGTCGTTTGCGTGAGCTTACCGGGCTACATTGTCGCAAGAATGGGCCAGTTTGATGCAGAAAACCAAAAGTTCCTGGCGAACCTCAACACACAACTCTTCACACCCTGCCTCAGTACGTTAGAATCGCAAATTGCGTCTCTCCATATGTGCTAATCATTACGCTAGTCTTCACCAAACTCGCGTCGCAACTGACTGCCGATAAGCTATCCGACCTTGCCGTCATTCCAGTTATCTTTGTCGTACAAACACTTGTTTCCTACCTCGCTGCGCTCCTTGTGTCCAGGATATGTGGGTTCAAAAAGCGCGCATCCAACTTCGTGGTAGCTATGGCAGTATGAAGCTCGTATCGCATACACGGAAGCCACGGCTAACAATTGCAGGTCTTTGGCAATTCCAACTCACTCCCAATTTCCCTTGTCATCTCGCTCTCCAAAACCTTGACAGGTCTCCACTGGGATAAGGTGCCTGGCGATAACGATAACGAAGTCGCTGCGCGCGGTATTCTTTATCTTCTTATCTTCCAACAACTGGGTCAATTGGTTCGATGGACTTGGGGTTTCAACGTTCTACTAGCTCCTGCCAGTTCCTATACAGAGGAACAAGGAGGAAAGAACAGCGCTCTGGAAAACGGAGAGTACGACGAGGACGAGGCGCAGCATCTGCTCAGCGATTCACAGTCTGGATATTATTCCGGCGATTTCACTAGCTATGAAGCGTCTGCCGAGTCCAGCGACACCGAGTCCTTGTCAGACCGCGAAGATGTCCAGGCACGTGCTGATTTCACCACCCCTGCTAACGGAAATATTCTTGTGAGAAGGCCTGGTGCTGTCAGTGACGAACCTAATGGCCACCTTGCGAACGGGCATGCCAACGGCTCACTCAAGTCCTACAGGGAAGACGAGGTTCCCAAGGGTATTAAGGGATGGCCAAAGCAGGTTAAGAACGGAGTAAACAGAGTGAACAAGTCCATCTCCGAAGCCTTTGCGCGTGCCGGAAGGAACGTATTTAAATCCCTCCCAGCATGGCTCCAGCGAACATTGTCCAACATATATGGGGTCACAGCTCGGTTCCTCGCCGGTCTCTGGGCATTCATGAATCCACCTCTGTGGGCAATGCTAGTCGCAATTATCGTTGCTTCAGTCCCACAGCTACAGCATCTATTCTTCGATCCGGGAACGTTTGTCAGCAACTCAGTAACGCGCGCTGTTGACCAAAGTGGCAAGGTAGCTGTTCCTCTAATTCTTGTAGTGTTGGGTGCCAATCTGGCTCGCAACACTCTGCCTAAAGAAGACCAACATTCCATGGAGGACCCAAAGACCGAAAGGACACTTGTCATTGCATCTCTGGTTAGCCGCATGCTTATCCCAACACTGCTCATGGCGCCGATGCTAGCTATCACTGCGAAATATGTCCCTGTCAGCATTCTAGACGATCCTATCTTCATCATTGTGTGCTTCCTCCTGAGTGGCGCTCCAACTGCGCTCCAACTAGCCCAGATCTGCCAGATCAATAATGTGTACATGGGCTCCATGTCTAAGATTCTCTTCCAAAGTTACGTTGTCTGGATCCTCCCTTCGACCTTGCTTCTGGTCATGCTTGCTTTGGAAACCGTTGAATGGGCACAGGGACAATAGGTGAATCACTTACCATGAAGAAGAGGAAGAAGAAGAAGAAGAAGAAGAAGAAAAACATTCACTGTGCATACAGAGCCATGGTGATACATATACTTAGAATATGCAAAAGTACTAAACGTGTTTAGCACAACACTTCCGATAATTAACACTTCTGTTGTAGCATTGTAGCGCGGCGTTGGGACTGGGATGAGTAACAATTTCCCTGGACACTATCTGGTCATTAGAAGTTTTCATTGTACATTCCTAGATCACAAATGGCACATGTCAAACTGAAATGAGCTACAAGTGCCGAGAAACTAGATATAGAGCTAGCCTGACATGAATTCAAGACAGGTGATTTCAAGCTGAGGTAAATGTGCCTTCTTTCAGGTTTGTGGTCTGTTATTCAGCGTGGGGCAACAACAACACTGACGTAGGTGGCCAAGATACGCCCAAATGGTTCACCAGATCAAATACTCGCTGATCAAATGAACTTGATAGCCTTCACTGTGTGATATAAGACTTATTATTTCTCCTGTGCTTGCTACCTTTACCTGAGTCTCTGATTTCCAGAACCTTCGTTACCTACCAACTTGGCACGTGGACCCTTAGCTTATGTAGCGTACTACTGCTAGCGTATGGTTTGTGACCTTGACAGCAACCCATCTTTCGTAACCCACCTTGCGGAACGGCTCTTTTTCATTTCACGCTTGTGGCCGCGCAAAAATCCTAATTGTCCGGCTTACACAACCTGAGAAATCGGCATCACCGAGAACTGGCCGACTATGGTATCCCCCAATGAGGGGTCGCTGAAGCCAGGCAGTTCCAACCAGAATGATCTTCCCGACCTATTGCGGAGCGGAGACCTGGAAGAGAACTCGTCACCGCGCCCAGCTAAAGGCAAGTTATACCCCAGAGCGCAATTCATTCCCCAAGAGACCAGGCATGGTCATCAACCTCTGCTTTCTTTCTTATGGCCAGTTGCAATTTCACTTCTTCGATTCCTTTTAGATCGCTTGAACATGTCCCTAGCTGCTACGAACGGCTCATGTAGCGCTTGCAGAGTTACAGACATATAGTCGAGCTTTTGTAAACCAGTGAACCAAGGAGTGACAGGGTTGCGAAATATTAATTCCCGAACATCTGCTTATACTCCTATTCACAGCTGTGTCCTTTCCTGATGAGAGCATATCTCCTTTGATGATTGGGAAACAAAAAGAGCTTGATCAGAAAGATTACCTCGACCTCGACAAATCTGTCAACAACACCGCCAATGTCACGTACAAGCAACATCCTGCAAGTCTAAGCCGGAAGAGACTCTCTGGAAGACCCTCAATTGAGCGCCTTGGATCGAGTCGGGTCCAGAATCTCGAAGGAAACCCGTCACTAACTTCTCTTCTCTCCGAAAGTTCCACAGACGGTCACAGTCATCACTCTCACGATGGTCTATTCAAA